>OZ010794.1:354999244-355689003 GCA_963932465.1 Maratus speciosus
TACATATACATATAAATACACGTATCTAAATACCACAAAAAGTTTGGTACTTTTCGGTTAGCCGGACGCCAGTGTTTTGTATACATACATAAAATGTATATATACCTACATATATATGAATAAATGCATATATATGTGTATATATATGCACATATATGTATATAATATATGCATATATATGTATATATACTTATATGTATATATATATATATGTATGTATATAAAACACTGGCGCCAGGCTAACCGAAAAGTACCAATTTTTTTCTTCATAATTGAAATTTCTCTGGGGTGGAAAACACCTCACCTGATCAGTTAAGGGTTAGTCTTTAAAATTACTTTTTTTCCTCTGTTTTATTCGTAATTGTGCAATACCATAAATAAATCAGCAGTTATCTTCTTCACTCCCTCCATTCATAATTTCTACAACCCTCGCTCTCACCAGTTTGTAAAACTTTAAATGGTTGAAATTATTTAGTTTTTTGTTCAAATTTTTTGGTCTGTTTATTTATACATTGCTGAAATAGTAAATAAATGTCTAATCCACCCCCCCCCCCTCACCCAAAAGAATATACTGCGAAAAAATACAAAATAAAAATAAATACAAAATTTACTATGAACATTCGGTAAATTCTATCTCCACCCCCCCCCCCCCCCAAACGAAATGCTCTAGCTACGCCACTGGTGTCAGGATCAGCAATGCTTATTTGCAATAAGTCATTCATAGCTTCCGTCAAGGGGCTAGAGCAAAGGGAGGTTTTAACTCGATTGATACAACTAAAGCCTCTTTCATATGCAGATATACTAGGCGAAAAACAAAACATTATTTCAACCAATAAAAGTATATTGGTGATATCTTTTGGCTGCATTTTGAGAAGATATGTATACAGAGCAAACAGGCATGTTGTCAGCCAATAGCGTCTTGAGTATGTTTTTCATTTTACAGAATGTCTACAAATTTATGTAAATTTTTCAAAACAACTCTTATAAGTATGGCGTTATACTGATCACTTTCGCTTTTCTGTCTCCTCTAATTGTTTATCCATACTGTCGGATATTGTTTGAGCTGCAGCTAGCTATATTTGATGCCTCTTCTAACTTTCACTGATCACAGATAGCAATCTACTGCATCTCAAATGCGATCAAAAATACATGCCCGATTGGAAATTTTACATGCACCGGGCATGTCAGGCAATAGATTTTTTGAACCCTGTGGGCTAGTTCTTTATTCCCAGGAATTTGTTTTGGGTGTTTATTTGATCTCCTAAATACGGTGAAATTTTTCTGTAAAATGTGAATTTAAAGATGTTCTTTAAATGGCTTAAATTGATTCTACTCTATTCTTCTCTAGAAATGTTTAAAAAGATGCTTCAAATCAAGTGTCTAATGACTTCTGGCTATATAGTGCATGTTATGTTGATTGTAAATTATGCTTTATTTGTTTAAATTCTAGCACTTTTATAAGCAAAACTTTTAATTATTAACTTTTAAAGTGATCTATTAATTTTAATAATAGTACAAGATAAATAGAAATCTTCTAACCCGTTAGGTGGTATCTGCTATCTATAAGGCCATATTACCAAATGGGCAACCTGCTCAGATCCCACAAGTACATTTTAAATTTGTAAATATTAAATAAGGTAACTTTGAAAGCTTTGAAATTTGTTTTTGCCCCAGGATCCAATGTTTTGTTATCATGATTTGGCATACTCTCTAAAAAATACTTCAGGATTAGCTTGAGTGGACTGCTTGCTCTCATGTTTCTTCCCCTGATTGTGAATTCTTAGTTTTTCTCCTTTCTAGTGTTTAATAATTTTATGTCACATGGAATGAATATTTTTTTTTCCCCAAAAAATCAGCAGGGATAAAGAAAAAAAATTTGGAATTCGGGGGTGATGAATTCAAGGGGGGGGGGGGGTCGTCTCTGAAAATTTTCACTATTCAAGCAAAAGATTCAGTGTTTTATATTTATTGGTTAAGAGTGCAAATCCCTGTTTTCTAAATCTGTAGAAATTCCTCCTAGAGAAAAATGTTTAAATTTAACATTGGGGACAAAGACCTCCACTGCCACCTTGTTGCCAGTGTCTATAGTTCTTGAAATTAAGCAATCAAAATTGACAAATATCATTGTCAAACAATAGAGAACATTTAAATTTTAAAGACTATTTTTTACAGATAATTTTGTTGGACATTTTTAGGTTGTTATGGTATTTTTAATTTAGAAGTGTTATAAATCACAAATTTATTATTCTACTTTTCTGTTTTTTTAAATAGGTGGTCAGATGATTCTAATTTATCTCCCCATAAAGCTTGGAGCCCTGATGACGTTGTAACTCAAGTGCAAACACCTCCTGAAGAAGAGAAAAAATCGTCCTTGGCATCGACTACTCTAATCATTTGCATTATTGCCATTCTGGTTTTCGTTTATTTTATATATAACAATATGGAATCTACACCTCAAAATCCATTTTCATAAAAATTTATTTAAGTGCCTGTTACATTTTTATTACAAAAAACTCATTATTTATCTTTAATTTTTTTTTGCCTTGTTTTCTCTTTTAAGACTGTATAAATATATGTAGTGTAACAACTGCTTTTGTGTTTTCAGTATAACTTTAATGTGCACAAAATAACATTTTTAGTTTTTCTGTGTAAAAGCATTTAATTGTAGAAAGCTGAAAAGTTATTTTTTTATATTTTCTATTGCTTTAGATATTTTTCCTTGTACTTAACGTTAGCGTATTTTCTAATATAATTATGATAAAAAGTTTAAGTTTTGAGATTTCTTTGAAATGCTGGGAAATTCTGAAAAGTGATTTTTAAAAAGTACTATAGTGCAAATTAATTTCATAAAAATAGCAGTTTAACTAATTGAGTATTTCATTACATAAAAAATACTATAATGTGAAAATATGATTCTTTTTCAAATATTATATTCAAATATTCATTTTATGGATTTCAGCATTTATTTACTACTTCCGGATTTTTTGTTACTTTTAATGTCATCTAAATTTGACTATTAATCTTTCCTTTATTTATATCGTTCTTTTATTGTATAGAGGAAAAGGTCCAAATACCGGCTACCACTTTTGTTTTCAATCTAGATCATATAATTTTCAAAATTAATAAAAAAAAAATTACAGCAGGGTACTTTGACATGTTTTACATCTGTTTAGAGAAAAAAAAAATCTGTTTAAAATGTGTTTTCTGTTTATAAAAAGCAAAATTCCGAAAGTCTTCAAATTATGAGTTTTTAAAATGGGGTCTAAATACCGGCTACCTAAGTTTTTTTCCAAAAGATCACACAAATAGAGCTAATGACAATTATTAAGCAATAAGAATATTATTTTAATAAATTGTATTGTTTAATAACATTTCTTATGCACAGAAAAAATATGCAATTTGTAATAAATAATTATTTTTGTCAAATTTCTAAAATGCTTTACGACTATATGTTTCTAATTTTGTTTTTTAATGTGTAAAACAACAACAAAAAAAAAAAGCTTGCTGATTGAAATGAGAATTATTTTATCTAAAAAATCAAAAACATAATATCACTCTCTGCACCGCCTGTATAGTCCCTATCAGTCCACATATTGCATTCTTAACATTGAACCCAGAATCCCCTCCCCCCATTCTTGTCCACAGAGAAAGCGCCCATGCAGAAGACACAAATTTATCATCTTCCTCTGTTGGACATTTTCCTTTTCCACTTTTTTAACCCTCTCGCTGCGTAATTGTTTTATCAAAATAGCTTCAAAAATTTCGCATTTAACACCTTCGCGATGAGAGTCTTTTAAGAATTTTTATTCTTTTGTCACCGGTTTTTCAAAACAAAATTTTTTGTCTAATTTAACCGGGAAAATGCTCCGATTAAATAAGGCAAAATTTACAATAAAAAAATAACTGGTGGAAATAATCAAGGAGAGTTAATTAGACAGAAAAAGTGCATCCCTGAGGAAATCTCGAGTTGTGCTGCGAAAGGGTTAAAGTCAAATTTCTGCCTCTTTCGCCTGGTTTACTGCGTGATTTTTTTCTTTCTCTTCACATTTATTACAGGCAATTTTGTAGTGTCCAACAGCGCTTTTTTGGAAAGTGATCCAGTAACCAGTGTCGGTCCTGAAGAATTACGGCCATGGTTGCTTTTTCGATATTGCGAAATGGGACTGGAACTATTTCTGAACCATTTAAATTTATTAATTATGGAAATATTTAAATTAATTTATTTTCCTCCCCTTCAAGCAGAGCAACCGAGAGAGGTCCAAATACTGGCTATCCGGTATTTAGACCACTCTAGGTATACGGTATTCAGACCACTGCTATGTTTAAGTTAAAACCGGTATTATTCATTCATATAATAAAATACCAATAATGTGCGCGTGGCAATTGGGAGCTAAATATGTCTAGAAAATAACTTAATCAACAATTCAAGCCAATATACGATGAGTATATTTTTAAAAAATGAGAAACACATATCTGAAAAACTTTTGATGTACCAGATTATGTAGATTCGACACTTTTGCATTTACTATTTGTAAATGACACAGACTTCAGCGACGTACTTTTCGTAACTTTCTTCTCTCAATTAAAGTTACAAACTCTGCCTATCACCGCTAGACTGCACTGCGCTCAATTCTTAGAATACCTAGTAGCCGGTATTTGGACCTTTTCCTCTATATCTTGCATTTAAAAATAATTTGAAATGAGTTATAAAAGTTGTTTTTAAAAAAATTTTAATTAGATATTTTACAGTAATATTGATATATATATATATATATATAATTTTTTTTTCATATACTTTGATGTATAAGGCATTCTATACATTTTTGAGAAGTAGATTTGGACTCAAATTTCTCTGCAGTTGATCTGACAGAGTGCTTCCAGCAGAAAAAAAAAAAAATACTTGTTTGTGCAGGTGGATTAAAATCTCAACAGGTTGAGGAGGACTTCAACTGCATTTAAGTTCTTATTCTCCATAGCTTTCAGCAAATAACACATAGCTTGCTGAACTGCATAGTCCTCAGCTTTAGTCTTATGTGCTTATGAATGTAGTAGGCATGTTTATTTAAATTATATAGTTTTTCAAATAACAGAATAAAGAATGCCAAACTCCAGGTTGAATTTTTGCATGAATGACTTAGAGCTTGGTATAACCAATTCTTCTACTCTTTGCCCAACATCTATGGTTATCAAAACGTCTGCTTCTATAATTTTCATTTTTAATGCCAAATTTTTGTTTTAATTTCTTTATCAAGTTTTTGTTTAATAGGTATACTTTGGTAGAAGTTGATTTTCCGAATTTGTGGTGAAGTTTTCCTGCACTTTTTCATATGTCAATCCCCGTTGATGAACACAAACAATAGCTGTGCTTTCTTTTATTGGAAGCATTCTCTCTGATAATCTGCAAAGAAATTATATCCAGAACTTATTTCTCAAAAATGTATAATAACTTTAAAAACACCTGTACTTTCGAATATGAAAAAGATCAGACTGACAATAAGCAGTTACAAAGGATGAATTTTTTCAAATGCTTTAAAATTAATAGTAACACTTGGAAGCAATTAAAAACTTTCTTCATTAGTTAAGGTGGCCAAATTTTAGGGAACAAAACTGGAATGCAAAGTGGAATGTTCACTTCCCTCTCTGCCAAATTTAGGACTTATATTAATATTTCCAAAAAACTTTTCTCTAAATTTGCTGATTCACCTTTAAGATAAATAAATAAAAACAAATGTTGTTTATTTTACTTTCATGATGTTCACATTTATTTTAAAAAGAGGCAAGGTGAATTTATCAAGTCATTTTTTATTGAGTAAAAGGATACTTTCTGTTGAGTGAAAGTGTACATTTCTTATCTACTATTGGATTATTTGCACTTACTGTATTTACTTGTAGAACAACAAAAAGCTTTATCTAAAAAATATTAGATATGTTGCCTAATTGCTGGTCTTTATCTTTTTTTAAACATTTAAACTGTATTTTACATTCTAAAATGCAAAATACTTTTCAAAAACATTTTACATCCTCCACCAAACCTTTAAAAAACATCTAATTGTAACATTACACTTTCATTAATTTTTACCTTTGCAGCATTTTTTTTTTCCATACACAGCATAGAGTTTTACAACAATTTATTAATAAAAAAGAGAAGATGAAAGAAAGAACTTTGGTGTCTTTCTACAATAAGTCTTTTCAAAGAATACATATATTTTTTGTTATATTAATTTTCAGCATGATTGAAACATATTAATTTGAATCTACGGCAACCAGGATAATTAAGGGGTTTCATTGGAAAGGAGACATTTAAGGAAGATGTTGGAACACCAGGACATTTAGTTGAAAACCTGCTCTTTTTACTCATGAAGTACTGCCGAAAATACATGTAAAAATTTAAAGTAAATCAGCAGGGTTGATTGTGAGTGCATATGTACTCTACATCACTTGTCGAAGAGAGCTGTTAACTAATTGCTCTTAAAATTATATTTGTAATTCCTGACTTTATGGAATTCAAAGTAGGTTATTGTACTAAATGTAGTTTTTTTTTTCTTTCTATCTTATTACAATTTAGTTGGAAGCTAAATTTAGCAGCTAAAATGTTAGAATACTATCGAGAATTTATCAAATAAAATTCTCTGTATGGAAGGTTTTCTGGTGTATTATACATATCTGAAGGAGTCTTAGACAGTTTTCTTCTCTTTTTTTTTTTCTCTTATTACAAGTTTTATACATTTATAGTGCAATAAAAAAATGTGAAATGAAATATTTTCTATGCAAATAAATAAATAAATAAAATGTATCCTTCTTACCTATTAGTGATATATATTTGATATTTTTGTGCTAACAAAATAACACTATGTGCAAGCTAGGTTGTGTAATATTTCATTGATACATATTGTGCATTCTAGATTTGTTGTAGAAAGTTTAGTTTTAATCCCCGCAAAAATTTATATGTGTTAAGTGTCTATATTTTTTTTTCTTGTAATTATAATAAAAATTTATTGAAAACCAATGCTTCTTTCTTAAAAATGGTACAACTACATTATATTATTATTTCTTGTAAAATATATCTGAATCAATTTTCGATAGATCTTGCATGAGATCTAGATAAAATGTCCATATTATATCATATATATTATTTTTGTAATCAACATCCGTTTTTCTATGCATATTCAAAAGGAACAAGCATGCATGAGGGATCATTCTTAAGGTTTCTGATATAGTACACTTATATTTTGTCAAAACATGTTGTTTGATTAAAAATTGCATTTAATTACAAATTCTTATAAATAAATCGCTGTAGAAAAAAAAGTTAAAGCACAGCTAATCACATTTATTTGTTCAAATGATGTCATTGACTCTGCGATTAACTGAAATCATCAAAATGGTTGAATTAATTATTTAATTTTCTGTACAAGTAGTAGAGGTCTGCATTGGCCGAAAATTCCAGGCCCGGCCCGGTAGAAAAAAATTATTGGTCCAGCCCTGCCCGGAAAACAGTTAAAATTTCGGCCTGAGTTAATTGCTACAAAAACTTTATTTTTACGTCGATTTGGTTAAAAATTTGACTCTTACGAGGAGTTCTGACCAAAGATATTTATCTTAACTTTTTTTTTTCATGTTTCTAAACTTCATTTTTATATAAGTGCCGCAGGCTGCGATATTTATTTTTTCAATGAATCGCTATTTCTTCTATGTAAATGTTTGTTATCATTAATATTGTCAATCCATATTGCATGTATTGAAGTGTTAAACATCTGAAAAATGCTATACAGTAGAATCTTCTAAGACTCAATTACATAGAAAAGAAAAAAAAATGCTGGTCCGAGACCACCAAAAATTCAATTGGACCAGTAACTTTCCTCCCTCTCTGAAAGGTAAACGTAAACTTTCCTGTCCCTGAGAAAACTGCAGTGAAACACAGATCGCATAACTTTATTTAAAAAAAAAATAAATTTAAAAAAATTGCATTAAACCTTAGTCAGTTGAAATAGATAATCTGAAATGAAATATTTAATTAATAATTTTATAGTTTTTCTTTATGTACTGTTTAATTTTTAACAAATTATTATTTTTCATTTTATTATGATGAAAATTTTGGATAACTGCAAAGGAAGTTTGATTTATATTCTAGGAAGGGAGAGGGCCAGTCAAAGGATTAAGGGGACGTAATAGAATTTTATGTAGCAGGCCAGTAATGATTACTGCGGACCAGAAAATTCTTGTGTTTACTGGTCCTTGAGACCAGTGACATTTTTATATGAATTCTACCGCTGTATTAGTATATTAATTTTGCATGTATCAGGCGTTTTTCAGTTTAAAACAGGATTCCATCATAGGCAGGTTCCTTTTCACACGTTTTACTATATTTTATTTAGCGTGGAAATTTACTATTCTTTAAAAAGAATAAATGTTAATGTTTAATTGTAGAATAATGGCAATTCAAAAATGTATGCATATTTTACAAAAATCTTTGGGCCAGGCCTAATTTTACTGACCTTTGAACAGACAGGTCACGCCAAGACAATGATTTTCATATGGGCTGACTCAAAACTAGGATTGAAAATTTTGGGCCATGAAGACTAGAAAAGAAACCATTCCCGGCTCTGAACAGAAAAAATAAGTTAGGCCCGTCCCGATTCTTCCAGAAAAAAGTAAGGCTCCGACCCGAGTGCCGCAAATGAAAATAGGCCCGAGCCTGTGCAGATCTCTAACAAGTGGTTTATAACCAAAAAGACAACACAGGTCTTTTTAAACCTATATAAGTGCATATATTTGTATTAAATTCAAAATTTCCTTATTTAAATGCATAATACTAAATTAAATATCTTGCATATATAGCTATATACCATATACAGTAGACTTCCTCAAATCCGCACATCATCACAGATTTAAACAATAAAACTTTCAATTCAGATGTAAGGACAAAATTACAGAATTTTTTAGTTTTACATCATTCTGTATGTATTTTAATATGTAATTCTCGATATGACTGAACTCATGATTTTTCATGAAGGAAGTATAAAGTTATTTCTGAAAAAGATCAAGATATTGCTGATATCACAGTAATCACAATCTTTTTACCAAAAATATTTATGTAATAATCAAGCTTTTTTGGTTATTAAGGCTTCTGTCCCTGCAAGCGAAGACACTCGGGAGCTAATGCTAATCCTATGAGAGACTGTTTCGCTGATTTCTCATTTGCATTTGCATATTTTGGAATTTTTCTTTTTGTACATGATATTTGAGATCATAATGAAGGGTACCCGTTAAATTTTCGATTTTTGTTGCTGTTTGATTATGAGGTGACTTACAATTTTGAAACGTGAAAAACGGAGGTGTTTTTTCATTCAAAGCTTTGTAAAGTGTTATCTATGAAAGATTCTGAAAATTAAACTACAACGCCCCCTAGCTTAAACTTTGAACTTTTCAGATAATTTCGTTTCACAATTTTATATCAATTAGGGAATGTAAAATCAGCGAAACCGATTGGGAATTTTGACGAAAATTTAAGCACATTCTCTAAAATGTCCACCACCGATAGGTTCTGCCTATTTCACATTAATTGATGAGAAAAACTGATCTGCTCCAGAGGTCTGTTTGTAAAAGAGGAGAATCAATTCAACTAGCACATCTGTTTTTAATACTGGGCAACACTGTGGCGTTATCTCAGCAGGTTTCTTTTTTTTCTTTTTTGAATCTTTACGTTTAAACAATTTTACCGAAAAATCAACTGTTTCTACTGATGGTTTCATCTATAGTCCAAGCAAATGTATTGTGATCCATATATTCTAGATAAAACTATGAAATCAAATACAAATGAAAAAAAAAAAAAAAAAAGATTTTTAAAATGTTCTTTTCATTTACGAGTTCATTAATAAAACTATTTTAATTTGCATTACATTTGTTTTGTGCAGGAAAATTAAAAGCCAAACCGAAAATTTAATTGCCACAAAAGTTAATTAAAATGAACTCAACGACTACGGCTACTAGTTGTAAAAAAAAAAAAGAAAATACTGAAATCAAAAGAAGCTGAATTTCTTTATTCAAAAAGTAACTAATGCTGTCACCGCCACTGTTTATGAATTTTTTGTGATCGGGAGGAAAATCGGTTGTACTATAGAGAAATGTCCGAAAAACACGATTCAGACAGTTTTTAAATCGAATGTTTATTTTAAGAGAGATTTAATGTTAAAGTTGGTCAATTTCGTTCCATTAAAAAAGTTTTATAGGAACAAAAACTATACATAGGAATGTAATAGTTTTTTCTGGGGATATACATTAGAAATTCCCAGTATGCAGACTGCATTTATTTTCTTAATTTGACTCATTTTTTTGAGGATTTATTTCCATGTAAGTTCAAATATTCAGCATTTTGAAAGATATTTTTTACATCTTTCAGAAAAGGGTATTATTTTAAATTGCTGCTAATTTCAGAAACAGCGCAAAGAATATTTTCTTCAAATTAAAAAATTATTTACACGTGATTATTATAAACAGAAAAAAAAAACTTTCAAATTAGAATTAAATGATTACATATTAAAAGCAGGAAGATATTAAAAATCGCGTCATAAAAACTATATTTACACGCGAATTTCAAAAAAGAAAGAAAATTGTAAAATAATAAATTCATTTACATGCGTTCAAAGTCGTAAATGGAAGAAATTACGTCATATTTAAAATGGCCAAACAATAATATTGCCAAACGGTTTAAATTTAAAAGTATATTTGCTCGGGGCTAAATTTTGAAAATTTATTGCCTATATCTTAATTTTTATTATATGCAAATATATTGTGTTGTAATCCTAATATTGATGAAATTATATTTTTGGCGTTGAAAAAAATCGCTAGAACTACGGTAGATATTTGACGATTTGTATATAATTGAAATTAGATTTGATGTTCTTGAAAGATTTTTTTCAGAACAATAGCAATGATAAAACAACACTGAATGAAAAAAATCGCTGGATTTCAACCAGGCTTGTGAAAATTAAACAAACCTAAGTTATCCTTAATCATCTTTTCTTTCTTATAATTTCCATATCATAACTACTTGAAATGAGGGAAATTATATATATATATATGATGCAGATATGTTTTATCATAGCCTTTTTTTTTTCTATAAATATTTCTGTTGATAACATAAAATGCTATCATAAATAAAAAATAATTCTTTAAGTTGGATTTGTTGGGTTCTCTATTATAAACGATTGGCGAATTAGTTTTTTTTTTTTTTTTTTTTTTTTTTTTTTTTTTTTTTTTCATATTTACAAAATAAAATTATTCCTGTTTAAAAAATACACATTTGTGTATTTGTTCTTGTACCTGTGCGTTTGCGAGTACGATTCAGTGCATTTTGACCAAATTTTTATGGCAAATATGTAGTTAAAAAACCTTGATGATAAACATAACAAAAAGTAAAATAAAGCTCAAAGGGAATTATAATAACTATTAAGATTTTGATTTTTTTTTCAAAAGATGGTCTTTTGGATATGGGCCATTCTCACAATCTTATGACTTTTCTATTAGGTAGCTTTCATTACAAAAAGCTACCTATTGCAGCCGTTCGGAGGAAAACGATTCCGAAAAATTTTGGTTTATTTTCACCGATCATGACCCCCAGACCCCGAAACTACCCTCCGTTCAAAATTGATATATATATATGGATATATATATATATATATAATATATATCTGATCTTTGTCATACTGTAACTCTCGTATTTATGAACCGATTTGGATAAAATTTCGTGTGTACATAGTACATACCAATGTCTCGACCGAGTACGTTGGCCAGCTTCATCCATCTTGTTTCAAAATGGCGGCCATTTAAAATTTTTTTAAAAATTTAAAATTTAAAATGAGGCACAAAAAAAATTAGACATTGAAAAAGATTTTTTTCTTATGTGTTTGGGCTTGATACAAAGATTCTGGAGCATTTTTAGTTTCGTCTATATCTTAAAAAAATGGCTAAGTTATAGCACTTTGAATTTCTAGCATGGCTAACATTTTGAAACGATCTGATTTTTGTCACGCGATAATACAAGTATTTATGAACCTATTTGGATGTGACAAAGAATGTGCATAGTACATAGCAATGCCTCGACCGAGATCGTTGGCCAGCCTCATCCGCCATCTTGTTTCAAAATGGCGGCCATTTAAAATTTTTTAAAAAAATTTAAATTTAAAATGAGGCACAAAAAAATTAGACATTAAAAAATATTTTTTTCTTATGTGTTTGGGCTTGATACAAAGATTCTGGAACATTTTTAGCTTCGTCTATATCTTAAAAAATGGCTGAGTTATAGCACTTTGAATTTCTAGAATGGCTGGCATTTTGAAACGATCTGATTCTTGTCACGCATATTTATGAACCGATTTGGATGTGACAAGGAATGTGCATAGTACATAGCAATGTCTCGACCGAGTTCGTTGGCCAGCCTCATCCACCATCTTGTTTAAAAATGGCGGCCATTTAAAAATTAAAAAAAATTAAAATTTAAAAGTGAGGTACAAAATAATTAGAAATTGAAAAAGATTTTTTCTTTATGTGTTTGAGCTTGATACAAAGATTCCAGAGCATTTTTTGTTTCGTCTATGTCTTAAAAATGGCTGAGTTATAGCACTTTGAATTTCTAGCATGGCTGAAATTTTGAAACGATATGATTTTTGTCACGCGATAACACGCGTATTTATGAACCGATTAGGATGTGACAAGGCATGTGCATAGTACATAGCAATCTCTCGGCCGAGTTCGTTTGCTAACTTAATCGGCCATCTTGTTTTAAAATAGCGGCCATTTAAAAATGTAAAAAAAAAAAAAAATTAAAATGAAGTACAAAAAAAAGTTAGAAATTCAAAAAGATTTTTTTCTTATGTGTTTCAGCTTGTTACAAAGATTCCGGATTATTTTTTGTTTTGTCTTTATCTAAAAAAAAAAGCCGAGATATAGCAGTTTGAATTTCGAATGTATGTGACATTTTTAAAAATCTGATTTTTTACCTGCAACAGCACTCGCATATATCAACAGATTTAGATATGAGTGAGCATGTCCACAGGAATTACTAAGGTGTCGACCAAGTTCATTGGTGAGCTTTGTTGTACCCATTATGTTGTTTTAAAGTGGCGGGCTATCACCGATAATTCGGGTTAATATAATTATTATTATAATTCGGGATATCACCGAATTTGGCGACAAATATAAATCACTTTAATAAAACCAGCTTTGATAACGTTGACTAATTTCGCGAAATTCTCATTCATATTCAATATTGACAAAAATTAGTATTTAATTTTCTATAATCGGGTTCCACTAATTTGAGTTCCGTGTGTTTGAATAATATAAGCTGGCTTTAAAAAAATAAGGAATATAAAAGCTACCTCTTCCTCCCGGCACTGGCCGGAAGGACTTTATTTTTCTGTCCCTGAACAATAATTTTTATTTTAGTACATATTCTTTTTTTTTTTTTTTTTTCCCCAATTTCTTATACTAGAAAGCATCCCATTGCATGGCTGTATAACAATATTAACGAGATAAATAGGTTTTGGACGATGTTGGGGGTACAAATATATCACGAAATTCCTATACCGTCCCATGTCCCTGATGCTGATTTTTAAGTTTGGAGCTGTCTGTATAAAATTATTTCAATAAAAATAATTCGATGTAATTTTTTTCAGAAACTGGTACTATTGTTTTACATAAATATGTAGCAAAAAAGTAACCTGGACACATTTTTAGGGTTGTTATTATTTTTTTTAACTCTGTCCCTGGGTTTTAGATTCCTTACCGTCCCTCTTGCTAAACTTATACAGAAAATCACTTCAGATGCAGGCACAGAATTTTTTTCAACTTTTTTCTCGTGCAGAAGCATGCTAGAGAAAGAATGGCTAAAATGTTTTGACAGGAAACTTACTGCAGCATTTACTTCCGGTTTTCGACGAATTTACACTTTTTAGAGGTCAGAGATCACAAAAAACATGTTTGTACAAAATGTCTGTGTGTCCATCTGTCCGTGTGGTCGCCATTGTACCATCGCAAAGTATATGAAGTTATGCATAGAATTGAAACAAAGTTTTTTATTAAAAATTATACTAAGGTATTTTAATAGAGGAATATATTTTTTTAAAACCAAAAAAAAAAAAAAAAAAAAAAAAAAAAATTACAATTACGTCAATCACATTTTTTATTTAATTTTTTATGCGAATTTTAATGATTTTTCGAATTTTGTGGTGATTTTTGATTGTTTGTAATTCTGGAATTTGCTGTCTATTTTTAAGCATGTATTAAGTTAATATATCATTGTTGCAAACCTAATATTTTTTTAACTCACAGGCTATCAAATAATGTGCCCGCAGGTTCTGTATGTACATACGTATGTATGTAACGCGATATTTCTTGATAGAAATATCCGATTTGCTTCAAATTTTGTATTTAGGTTCATTCTGATAAGGCGCTTTCCTGGTAAGTTTTAGGAGTTTATTGGGAGTATAAAGGGGGCGGGGTGAACAGGGCTAATCCCCGCTTAACCCTTTCAGGGACAAAGCAATTCCATTGCTAAAGTGTTGAAATTAATGAATGACACGTGAATTTGAAAATAAATTTGTAAATATGAAAAAGCTATATTTCACATACATAATAAACCGATAATTTTTTCCAAAAGTCTGGTGCCATTATAGCATTTGGCAATTAAAATTAAGTGGTTTCATAAACATACCACTGTCCCTCAAGGGGTTAATTTAGATTTTCGGGTTTTTCATGCAAAATTATCCGATTTGCATCAAATTTGGTATATCAGTTTATTCTAATAAGGCGCTTCCCTGATTAGATTTGGATGTTCATTGGTTTAAGTATAAAGGAATGGGAAAACGGGGCTAATCGCCCCCTTAATTTAGATAAATGGGTTTCTTTATGCAGAATTATCCGATTTGCTTGAAATTTGGTATACCGATTTATTCTGATAAGGCATTTCCCTGATTGGATTTGAAGGTTCATTGGTTAAGTGTAAGGGGGGGTATTGGGGGAGCTATTCCCCCTCTTAATTTAGATAAATGCGTTTTTCATGCACAATTATCCAACTTGCTTCAAATTTTGTATGCAGGTTCATTCTAATAAGGCGCTTCCTTTATATTTATTCAGTTTTTGGGATAATTTGCAGTTTGTCAAATAAATAAAATAATTAAATCCAACTCCCCACCCCCGCGAAGTATTTATGTTAGGAAAGCATTTTAATATTAAAGATTATACTAAATATGTATTTTAATAGAGGTATCTATTTTTTAAAAGGCAAAGAAAAAAAAAACTTATAATCAGATCAATCACATTTTTTATTTACTTTTCTTGTGCGATTGTTAATGTTTTTTTTAATCTTGTGATGATTTTTCCAAATTAGTAACACGAATCTGGTTTTCAATGTTTTAGCTCAATATAGTAAATGTTGACCTCCTTTCAACAAAGTTTATTCATATGTCAATCTTTGAATTTTTTGCAATGTTTTGTATGCGATTTTTAGTTTTTTCGCGTTTTGCGAGGATTTTTTGACATTCATTAAAGGAATGCGGTTTCACCTTTTAGATAGTACATTTTGTCTTCCGCGATTTTTAAAAATTTTTAGCAATTTTTATGCGAATTATAGCGATTTTTCGCGTTCTGTGGCAAATTTTATCATTCGTGAAAGTATTCTTGTTGCAATGTTTTAGCCACCAAAATAATTTTGTCCATTGCTATTTTTTGAATTTTTAGCAGGGTTTTCTTTTTGCGTTTTGCGGCGTTTTTTCCTTTTTTTTTTTAATTTTAAGCTATAAGGTATTCGCTACGTTTTTTGCCGGCATGACCTCAAATGATCACAAAATGGCGTTATTTCCTTGGAACAACCTTCCTTCACGAGGAAAAAAGGCAGAACCACCTTTTTCCATATTAATGAAAGGAATTCAGATTTTAGTCTTTTGGCCCAATATAATAAATGTTGCCACCTTATCAATACAGTTTATTCGGAATTCACAGAGCAATTTTTGAAATTTTTTTGACATTCGTAAAAGGAATTCGATTAGAATGTTACAAAGTCTACTATAGGAAATATATATTTGTCTTCTGCATAGTAAATGCTGACCTCTTTTCAATAAAATTTATTCCGATTTCATACAGAAGTATTTTAATTTTTCGCGATATTTTATGCGATTTTTAGAGGGGTTTTTTTTGCGTTTTACGACGATTTGTTAACCTTCATTAAAGGAATGCGATTTCAACTTTTAGCTTAATATAGTGCACGTTGTCCGCCGCTATTTTTTGAATTTTTAGAGATTTTGAATGCGAATTTTAGCGATTTTTTGTATTTGTATAGTAATTTTTCCGTCTGTACACTGTAAAAAAAATCCGTAAAAATGCGGTATATTTTCCGTTAAATTTTACGGAATACTTTCATCTTCGCTCGAGAATAGTACAATTTCCGTAATTGGATAATTTTTCCGTTCTCGGTTCAAAATGAAGAAGGTTTTCCGTAAATTTTACAAAAAAACTTCATCATCCTTTCAAAACAGTATAATTTCCGTAATTGAAGTTCTGGGTTGTATATAAAGAGGGCGCAGTGTTTGGTTTAAATACGGAATAATGCATTTTCAAAGTGTAAAGATATGATCCACGCACTTTGGGTGACGGAAGTGACGTTGTAGAGGGGCGTGGCCAGCTGTCAATCAAAAGAGGGAACCGGAAGGGGGGTTGTTACGTGACTTTGTCGAATAGGATAAACGAGGGTAAAATGTTGAGTGTTTTTTTTTTTTTTTGTTGCTGTTGTATGTTGAGTGGTAGACGGCTGTATATATATATATATATTTTTTTTTTTTTGGGGGGGGGGGAAGTCACCTGATGGTTTGTACAGGATAACGAGGGTAAATTGTTGAGATTATTCTTTTGCTGCATGTTTAAGGGGGGAGGGGGTGGAGTGTCACATGATTGTGTTTTCCTATAGGATAACGGGGTAAAATGTTTTAAGATTTGATCAGATACTATTTCTCTTTGCTATTTTTTGCTATGAGTCAAAATCCTTTCACCCATCAGTTAAAATGCGATATACACTGCTCAAAACAATTAAAGGATATTGCAGTTTTAGGTGGATTTTGTATCTGGTAAACTGTTTAGCTGATTGATACATGGTCGACAGACATAGTAGGTTATATGAGAATAAATTACACATGTTTGGCAGAAAAAAATGCATTTTATTGCGCATTTGTGTACTAAAGGAAAAAAACACAATTTGTGCATATGAGAAAAAAAGAATAAGAAAAGGTGTTTTCTTCAAAGAAAATCATTTTCAGTAGGGGGTATGGCTTCCACGGGCGGCCAGCAACGTTGAACACCTTTGAGCAGTGTTGGGCACGCTCACAAAAAAATCGAACTAATTCAAACTCAAGTTCAATTTCTCAAAAATGAGTCAAGTTCACGTTCAAGTTTGAAATTTTTCAACCGAACTTGTTCAACTCAAACTCATCTATAAAAGTGAACGAAGTTCACTAAAAACTCGTTTTTTTTTCTTTTTTTAAATATATTAGAATTTTATCGTCCAAATTTACAAAAATTTGTGAACCTTTGGTTATTCAATGTAAGGGTCTTCATGGGCCCGACCCAATTTTCCTTCCTGACACTCGGCCCGCGTTTGGTTTGGGATTACTTTTTTCTAGAGAATCGGATCCAGATGGGCCGGGACTGGATTTATTTTCCGGACCACGACGGGGTTGGAATGCATTCTTCATGAGATCTGAACAGGCAGGAATTTTCAGTCTTAGCTAATATGGAAATCGTTAGACCGGCACGGCTCTTACCTGTCCAATAAAAATAATAGTAATATTTGGCAATTTTTTTTCAAAAAATGCACGTATTTTTAAATTACTATTATTCCACAATTAAAATTGATTTCTTTTTTTTCTTTTTTTAAAGATGGGTAGATGCACTTCTAGGCACTAAAATTAAAGTACGGTAAAACCTGAGAAAAAGAATCTGCTTATGATGGAATCCTGTGTTTAACAAAACAAAATATTGATCTATTTGAAATGAGGATAAGAGTAATTGTGAAAAGAATGTAATGCATTTACAAATAAACGGTCATGTGCGAGTATTACTTACGCTCAGAGGGTTCCGTACAATATATGTATGAATTATTAACTGTTTTATAAAAAAAATCGTTACTAAAAGGAAAATAAGACTTCGTAAAAAACTATAAATCGTAGGGTTTGGTACATAGCTGTATATATACTAGAAAAGTATGAAGGAGTACACCGTAAAAGTTCAAAGAGATATGAAGCCTAAATAATATCAAATGTTGATATTTTGTATAACTCTTATTTAAATGTTATTCTAATCTGTTTATGATGAACTTAATTCAGCACTGACAATAAAAGTAGCGCATATTTAAACTTCATTTGGCATTTCATAAAACTATATTCAGCATCGTAATAATAATTTCTTTTTACAGTGTAGCTGAAACAATGCCCTTGTTCAAAGTTTAAACTTGGCATTTTGCTAAGCACGCTTCGAAAGGAGGTCGCAAAGTAGCAACGCCGCCTTTTTCCAGATAGGTTTTTTATTAACTTTTAAAGACATTGGAGGCTATTGAGAGATCTACTCAATGCAAACTAGTCGCGAATCCCAAAGTATTTATGTGATTAATTCTAATTACATTGGTCTGTTTTTAGCAATTTGACGTTTATTGCTTTTATACTGCTACTGGGCATTGTATTGCATAAATGTATCATTAAAAGTTATTATCTAGGCTTTAAAAACCGATGGTACATAGAGTACGCCACCCCTGTCATTATGTATGTCCAAATCGTCTATGTCTTTAAGGGTTAATATATCAGCTAATTACATACGATTTTTTTCAAAAATCATTATCAACAATGGTTTTATATTTCTGCTACGATAGGTACCTCCAGCGCTCCTCAATACCTTTACTGAATGCCCCGCAAATCGAAATTTGTGTGAAGCGGAAAAATGCTCTTTTCTCAAAAACTATGTGACCTAGGGTAATCGGCATAATTTTCCTGCAAGGTTTAAATTAACATCTAGTACCTCTAATTTTTTCATAATTTTAGGTTCAGTAGATTCGGAAATAGATGGGGGGGGGATGACATATTTTTGCACTACATTTTCGACGATATCTCTGAAAATACAATGCCTAAAATTAAAAGAAATGTATTTTTGATTTCAGCGTTACGAAAGCTTTCACACGATATACAAATAACTCACACAATATACAAAGAAAAGATATTTTTTTTAAAGTAACTTAATTAGCCACTGTACATTTTTCCTAAAAATATTTGTAAATGTTTAATAATACATTACAATACACACACAATATACAAAGAAAAGATTTTTTTTTAAAGTAACTTAATTAGCCACTATACAATTTTCCTAAAAATATTTGTAAATGTTTAATAATCTGTAAATATGTGGGTCAATAGTCTTTATTACTTCCCCCAATTTGAACTTTCCACGTGCCATAGTTTACGAGTAAAATGTATGTGATAGACAGACAGACACAGGAGTGATCTTAGAATTGTTCCGTTTTAATACTTTTTAAGTACGGAACCCTAAAAACGATGAACGTGCTCATAGGGCAACTAGCCCATTATGGATTTTTCTTATTTCCTATGCAATTCCGTCTTAGATTTTATTGTATAGAATTTTTAAAATTTTTAAATCTCCAAGCCATAGAATATGGATTAACGATATTAATGTTAACTGTGATATTTACATATAATCAGATGCATTTAAAAAATATATTTCACAGCTCCGAAAACTTTTTATTTAATGAAGAATATAAACATAATATAAAAAGATAAAATACGTATTTTTAGTTAGGATTTCTCGTAAAGTACAATTTTAACCTTATAGGCGTAAAAATCTATGTTCAGCCCGGTCGAGTCTAGCCGAGCCAATTAATTTTTTGTGCAATGCTGGGCCGAAGTTTTAGTTTTTATACCGGATTTCTTTTTCAATAATTTTTTTGAACGAGCCGAGTTGTTCTCGGAGCAGTTCTGTCCAAACTTAAAACTTTTTTACTGTGCCAAAAGAAAAATTGTGTACGGTTTGTCTCGGTCACGCTCGGCCTGAAAATTTCCTTCCGTGCATACCTCTAATTCGATGTATTTTTTTATATATCGCATCTGCATGATAAGATGGCGTTTTTTTTTCTTTACAAATTTATATTTTTTAATAAAATAATTGTATATAAAACGAAAGAAAAATAAAGTTTAAATCTAACGAGCATGGAAGATATATCAATGGTACTAAAAATTTATTATTTTGTTTTTTATACTTTTTCATTTATACAAAAAGGTGATTGTGTAATAATTAGATATTCACATCATATATTCATATTAAAAGTTCGTCTCTTTTTAGTTTCATAGAGAAAATGGAATGCATTAAAGATATAATAGTCCTTATTATCCTCCCACCCCTTAAAAATAAAATAAAACTGCTGGCCCCCCTTTTATTTTATTAAACAATGACATTGATAAAGATTCGGAACTCACTATAGTAATGTTGGAAATAAATTTAAATATATATATATATTTAGAAATATATAATAGTTTAAATTGATATTTGTTTAGAATCGCAATTCATCCTAGTCCCTTTTATACTCAGAGAGGATTTCCATGCTTAAGTAATTTAAGCTGCATTGCTAAAAAATAAAAAATGTATATTTTAAATCTCTCAAATTTACTGTGAAATATTGGAGATTGTACTTATTAAAAGAAGTTATATATTTTTTTGGAGGAAACTAAAGTATCGTAAGCCAGCATAATATCTTTATAATTATTACACGTGCATCATATCTCATTATCCCATACGAAATGCATGATTTTTTTTAATTATTACTATTGTCTTTTATTCTCAAATAGCAGTGATTAAAGATCAATCAAACAAAACAAAGTTAAAAATTCTTTTAATGATACTTTATGTTTTATCAATATATGCATTCACGTCAAATATACAAAATATCTAGGTAAATAATTCTTATTAAAATACCGCAGTATCGAGACATTACAATTCGGCCGTTCACTAATTATTTTATTAAACTGCTGTAAATTGAATATTTAATAGGTAAAAATGAATCAAACCAAACATTTTTCAAGTAGCTTGATTCAGTTATTTATTTCACTTAAATGAGAAATTTTCATGCGAATGTGAAACATAGCACAATATTTAAAGTTACAAAGCATGATCGTAGTATTTCAAAGTTGTCAGTTCTTCAAATTACGAAGGACATTGCGCCCTAAACTCAGAGCGACGAAACAAGGGCCTATATGGCGCCCTGGTGCGTAAGGCAAAGATTCAGATGGGACCCCCTATAACATGCTTTTAGCCACAATTTCTACTTATTAAAAAAACGATTTTGGGGTTTGAAGTGGGTTGTGGGTACTTTAGAGTCGAGAGCCTGGGCAGCTACCTCTTTTGCCCTTGCGATAATCAGACTCTGATCGGAACCAATGTTTCTTTCAGGCACATATCGTGGAAGGTAGTGCTTCTCTGGCGCAAGACCCCCCCCCCCCCCCACACACACACACACTTGGGAAAATTTTTCGATCAGCAGTACAATTCTTTTAGTGTTTAATTATTCCAATATTTATCATCTTAAATGGAGAGGAGGGGGCGGCCGGAGCTCAATTGACGGAAAGAGATTAAATTATTTCTTTTTTTTGTTACAGGCACACATTTGTTCCAAAATCTTCCCACTTCAGTGATTTCGTTCAGCCTTATGCCATATTCTTTTAATTTACGTACTGCCCAGTTTTCCGAAACGTGCTCTGAAAGGAACACTGAGCGGAAGGCCAGTAAAAAATAACGTCATAAAAATATATAATTGCGTTATAATGATGCACTGTATCATTCATCATTAGGGATTGTTTATTAGTGGAATATAAGTATGGTTTATAAGTGGAGTAATCGCAATACTGAAATTAAAATAACAGAAATTTTAAGCAAATATTGTTAATTTAAAAATAAAAATTGCTGGAAATTTAACTAAAATGAAAAAAAAAGACTTTTTTGGAATCAGATTATGTATTTGATAGTGAGTCAAAGGTTACCTAAACCGAAAGGGAATTCTATTCAAAATTACAGAGATTATTCATTATTTTGTTAAATAATTTGCATCTTAAGTACTGGAAGGACGAAATATGCTTAGGGGTAAAGTTTCTTTGGGATAATATTGTTCTAAGCCTTTTTATTATATACACAGACTTATGCCCAAGCGCAATTTTTCCCTTAGTGATTTATTATTTAAAATTAAGCGTAAAAAGTAAATTTTACCCCCCCCCCCTTCTTTTTTTTAAATCATCTACAATGACGTATTTTTTTTCAAAAGGGTCAAGCAAAGGCCCTTCCCCTTGCCCCCCTCCCTCTCCCTCCCACCAGCACCCATGACATACACTTTATTATTTGTTAATCTACTAAACAGAAGTTTATAGTAAGGTTACTTTACCTTGATTTCTCATAAAAAGGAGAAAAGAGCTCGTTGAATAAATCAACATAAGCTTGACAATGCAAAATTGTGAAACTGGAGTTTATTTAAAATAATAATAATAATAATAATTTATCTGCATATAAATTTTATTTTGTAATCGTCTTGAAAAAATCTTTCATTTAATACATTTATCGTTAAATAACTTTTTTCCCTTTAGTGCCCGATACGTCGATTTTTTTATGATGTCCTACACCTATGATTTTATAATGACACTTTCTTTATCCAATTTCAGTGCGGCGCCGAAACGTAAATTCGGAATACTTAAAGATTTTCTTTGGATGGTTTGTTTAATTCTAGTGTTGGCACCAGTAGAACGAAATCCAGGAAACTTTTTTTTTTTTTTTTTTGGGGGGGGGGGGGGGTGACATTTTTTGTTAACCGTATTCCTTATTATTATAAATACAACTCTTATTCTCAGTCATAGTTTTTTCTTAGTGTTTAATAATTTAGGTTACTTAAAAAAATAAATTTTTAGTAAGTTATTTTTTATTTTTTTCGTAAATATCATCACAGAGATTGAGAACCATTCAAAAAATGAAAAGAAAGAATAAGAATATTTATGTTTCCAGAATTAGGTGAAGAGAAAACTGTGTTTCTCATTCTTTCGAAAGTTTTCACCATGAAAAGTGAGCCCTGTACGAAAATCGATATTTAAATATGACATTTATTCGTACTTTTTATGTACTAAATAACGAGACAAGATTATAGTTTTCATCTTTCATAGTTGCTATTTACTAGTAGTTCTGCTTCTTTATTTTGTAATATTTCAAACAGTTTTTTTCTAAAAAAGTTTTTTATTTTAATTCATTAACTTATTATTGTTATTTTCGTCCAATACCATGTGCTGTGTCCTTGCGTTTTACATTTGTATCGTAATGTTACACATTAAGATTGATAATTACTGTAAAATTGAAATTTCCCTGATTTTACAATTTACCAAATACAAACTTAAAGATGGGATTAAATTTAAAATCTTTTACATGTTTTTAAAATACTTTAAATTAATACCTTAAATAATTAGTAATAGTATATATAAAAAGTACGCATATTTAATAAAAAATTAAGACTATGTCAAGCAATTTTTCTTGTGTGTATGGGGGGAGGGGCGCCCCTATGGGTACTCGCACGGGCGCCTAAATGTCCTTGGGTCGGCCCCGATTACTTATATTCTATTCAACAAAGTACAAAACAAACATCTTTGGCGTCCCTTCCTGTTGTCTTGTAACAGTGCCGTATCGAAACGGTATTGCGACGGTATACCTCTTTTTGTCTATGGATTCATTCAACATGATGTGGGGTCTTTCCTTTGTACGCTTTCTCTATTCTTTTACGATATAGTCTGGTATCTGGGACAAAGATATTATCTCTTCTACAAATTCTCCTGTTTCTTAAAGAGACTTTTTTACATTCTAAAGATAAGACTATTTTATTTCCTCATGGTGTGTGGGCTGCGAAAATTTTGGAATATTAATTATAAGTGTTCGTGGTTATCGGGCTTTTATATTTTCCCAATTAAAACTTAGAGGGACTCTGAAAAAAAAAAAAAAAAAAAAAAAAAAGAGGGGTTGGGGGGGGGGGGAGAGACAATGCAATGAAAAGTGCGTTTTGATTTAATTTTTTAAACATGAAAAATAATAATTAAGATTTAATTTAATTGTTTTGCTTTCTCATTCGTAAAAGATAGAGTTGCCGTTAATTGAATTTCGTTTACCTCTGATTAGAATCCTGCATCGAATCGGGTTGCCCAACCCGACCAGCGGCTCGGATGGAGTTGGCGTGATGTTATTTCGTTGCTAGACGGGTTCGGATTAAGTTCACTTTTACTTTTTTACTGCAGGTCGGATTTGGGTCGTGTTGACTATCCTTTTTCAGGTTCGGATTGGATTTTGACTCTTGTGATTTGGGTTCGGGTTGACCAGATTTTTCAAAAGAATATCCAAAATAGTTTTTTAGATTAAAAATCTATATACAATAAGATTTTCATAATGGATACTCCTGAAAGTGCACATCTAGTCAGCGAATATTTTCGAGATGATTGATTTTTTATGAATATTTGAATATTAAACACTTGCCTTTTTTTCTATAACAACATAAAATTGGTAGTAGAGATATAAATGTAGGCTACTTTTCACAATTGCATTAAAACATAATTTACTTTCCTTTCATTTCGGGTTCTGGTCGAATTGCTGATCGCCGAAAATTATTTTAGTGCGTTCGAGTCGGGTTGCGGATCGAACTTATTCTTTTTGTCGGGTTCGGGTCGGATTGCGGGTTGATTTCAAATAGAATTTTTGGGTTCGGGTCGAGCTCTCGACCAGCGCAGGGCTCTATGTCTGACATGATCTGAAAAAAAAAAAAAAAAAAAAAAAAAGTAAAATTTACTCGTCCTAAGTGGCGCAAAAAAACACCAAGAAACTAAGAAAGAGAAATTTGCGCTCTGAATACCCCGTGGAAGACAATTTTTAATTATGTTTTTCTTTTTACATTTAGAATAAAATTTTCAATACTAATTTTCCTTTATTTTATTTACGAAATATTTATATTTATAATAATAAAAATAACAATTCAAACTTTCTGGGAAGAATTTGGAATTTCTTAAGGCTGTTCTTAACTGCTCTGCTCAACAAGCGCAAAACGTTTTGACATATTTATGAATTCATTTTTTAACGGAAAGGTATAAAATTGGAAAGCCTGGCCATGGAAGCGATTTGGAATTGAACTGTGTTTCCGTTTTTCGATAAATCAATTACCTATTGAGTTATAAGCGAATTCAATCACGTGACAAACACGTTTTTCGCCCGCTCTTGAGTGCTCTTTCTCCCTTCGCGCGAAAATTCGGTTCAAAGCGCCCACTTTGACTCTATTTTCTGAAAGATCTATTGCGTTTGCAAAAAAATGGAAAAAACAGCTCAATTACATACTTCCTGAACAACAACACCAGCTAGTTTCATGCATTTTCGAACAAAAATAAATTAAAACTTATGTCAGAATTTTGCCCTTTTGGATTTGAGACCCTTAATGATAGTTTTTATAAATGTTGCATAAAATGCATCAGCAGCCCATATAGTGTTCATTCTTCTGTAAATATATTTATTTTTACGTCCATATGTTTAAAATTTGGTCATGTGCGAAAGAGTTTTGACAGAAAAAACTAGTCGGATGTGGCAATCCCAAAACTTTCTTCTGTCTCATACTTGCTAATACAATGCAGCCACGGCTTAATTTCTAAGAAAAAAAGTATCGGAGTTCTGATATTCTGCGATAACGGTACTAACAGTTGTACCGTTCTCTCTCTCCCCCCCCCCCCTTTTCACTCCAATCTCCATATTTATATTTCGTACATTATTTGCAAAATTTAAAGCATTTTTTTTTCCTTTAGCAAAATAAAAATTTTATGTAGTATATTTATCCGCATATACTTGTACTTAGCTGTTCCACTTTTTAGTTATCACTCCTTCTGAATAGTAATCTTTGCCTAATTTTAATGTTAATTAATGTCACAATTCTGAGATTAAATATGGTAAGCATTATGATTAGGAAATAGTGGTAACACAAAAAAGGGATAGTTCGCAGCTATGCATTTTTAAGAAAAAAATTAATGAAATTTACAGGAATTAATATTTTTATGCTGAAGAATGGAACAAATATTTTTAATTTCCTATAAAAGGTGCATATCTTAAACTATAATCGATTCTTTCAGCATAACAATCTTTTGTGCTGAGTCCCTGAAATTAGATTAATTTAAAATTTTGACATCGGAAAGATTCTATGCTTTTATAGAAAAAGGGGGAACACCACTCGATTGTATTTCTATCAGAATAACAATTCATGGGAATTATATCTACTTAAAATGAAAATGACTTCATAAATGGGCAAACCAGATGACTTAGCATGGGCAGCATTCATGATACATAATAAACAGAAAAATCAGTAACGGGATTTTAATACTCGTGAGCAATAGAAGAGAAACAAACCTCAAACAAACAAACAAAAAAAAAAAAAAAACCCTCAAGCTGACGCTCGTAGGCTAAAAACAGAAAATATTCTTTTCAGGTTAGATATCTAAATAATAATAAAATAAAAAACAGCCAATTAAAAATTATCCTACTGTCACAAAAGAAAATAGAACTGAAAGCAAATTCATTGTTCAGTCTCTTTAGTGGCACTGTATCAACAAGTCGCCAACATAAATTTGAAATAGAAAAACACGATTTCTGTTTTCCCTTCATTCTGATCAAAATAGCATTAAAATTAAAATTTTGAATGTAAGACAGATTGAGCTCGAGTCAGACCAAGCCCCAAAACTGATATAAAAATTGAGTCCGTTTTATCTCCATCTCCTGCGTGTGCGACACATTACGTCAAATATAAGTGTTTTGATAAAAAAGAATGCAAAAGCTTGGAGATGGGAAGGGAAGGATAATTTAGGCTTCGGTTTTTCGGAAGCACTATTGCATTGGGCTCCGGAGCCCTGTATTTATGAGCTACGGTGAATGCCGACCAATATTTAAAAAATTACTAAAACCAGAAAAGTACCGCACTTCGGCTCCGGCGCAAATTAAGCCCTGAATGCAGCACAGCACCGCACCGGTTATGTGATTTACACCAACAACTTACGGAACTTCTAACTGAATTTGAAGTTTGATGAAAATCCGTGCATTAGTTTTTGAGATAGAGCTATTGCGGAAATAGTGAAAAGTTCTGTTTGGCAGTGGCACCAGTTCGGCAATTTACACGAAAAACTTGTCAAGATCAATTTATATCAGGAACTAACTGAATCTAAAGTTTGATAAAAATTCATGCATTAGTACTGGAGATACAGCAATTGCGGAAATCGTGAAAAATGCAGCATAGTAGCGCCACTTGTTGGGCGATTTACACCAAAAAGTAATCAGCACCAATTTATATCAGAGACTAACAGAATCTAAAGTTTCATTAAATTCCGTTCGTTAATTCTTGAGATAGAACGCTCACAAAATTTGTGTCACACACAGACAGACAGACTCACAGACAGGCATTTTGTAAAAACATGTTTTTCGTGATCTTTGACCCCTAAAACGTATAAATCCGTCGAAAACTGGATTCGAAAATTTTCATGAATCCAATACTTTCTTCTTGTAAAGATAGAAGAAAGTAAAAATAATTATTTCAGTCTCTTTTTCATGTTTATACTGTTCATTTTAAATAAAAGTGCCATAGTCCAGTAGTTCCTTATTTTCATTCACAGCAAACGGGCCGGGTCCGGGTCGTACTTTTTTCTGAAGGTTGGGGCCGGGAGGGGCCTAGTCACTGCACTTTTTGGGCCGGGCTCGAGCCTTTTTTCCTGAAGGACCGGGCATGGCCTCTCTTTATTTTCTCCGTACCGAACCGAGACTGGTATAGTATCATTCTTCCTAGTCTTCACGAACCTAAATTTTCAGTCCTGGTTTTGACCCAGCCTCGTATGAAAATTATTGTCTTTGCGTAACCTGGTCCATTCAAAAACCAGTAAAATTTGGCCAGGCAGAATTTTTTTTGCAAAAAGTGCATACATTTTTAAATCGCCATTGTTCTACAAATAAACATTTAATTTTATTCTTTATAAAGAATAGTAGATTTCTAGGCTTATTAAAATGTAGTAATTGTTAAAATTAAAATATAGTAAAACGTGTGAAAAAGAACCTGCCTATGGCGAAATCCTCTCTTAACGTGAAAAATATGTTGGTCCATGCAAAATGAATGTACTAATACATAAGAAAAGAATATATAATACATTTACACCTCCTAAAAAGGGAACTTGTCTAAAACGCATTTTTTTCCCTTCCCTATGCAATTCCGTCTTAGAAGATTTTACTATATTACATTTTTCAGATTTTTAAATCTCTAATATTTTGAATGTGGATTAACTATATTAGTTATAACTGAAACATTTACATACCACAAATAGCGATTTATTAAAATAATAAATATCGCAATAACTTCTATAAAAATGAAATATATAAACATAACAATAAAAAGTAAATATAAGTATTTTTGGTCAAAACTTCCAAATTTTTAACCAAATCGACGTAAAAATCAATGTTTTGTAGAAATTCATTCGGGACGGGCCGGTTTCGGACCGAAATTTTAGCTGATACTTGGCCGGGTCGGGCCAATAATTTTTTCTCTACGAGACGGGCCCGGACGAACTGTTAATGTTTATACCGACCCGGGCCGAATTTTTCTTCTATGGATCGGGCCAGGCCTTGAAATTTCGGCCCGTGCAGACCTCTGTCTTAGATTGCATAGTACTGGGAACTGGAACCTCCGTACCAAAATACTGTTTCTACTACATTTCTTTCTACATATCCTATTGTAAGCTATATTGATTTTTTAATCGACCTCTATTTGTATGTAAATATCTGCATTATTATTAATACCATTAATCTATTTACACGGCTTAAAAACTTAAAAATGGGAAAAATTTTATATCGAAAAACCTTCTAAGACGGAATCATATAGGAGAGAAAAAAACCGTTATAGCTAAGTTCCTTTTTTACCAAGTATGTCGTCTCTTGCAAATGTAGTATTTATTTTCAAGCGGATTATTATATCCATTTTGAAGATTCAGATCCACCTATCAAGAAAATTTTCCGTTTAAAACAGGATCTCGTCTGACACAGATTCTTATAACAGGTTTTAAAGTACTGTATCTCTCGCCTCCTAGAAATGTATATGTAGTACTATTCTTTAAAGAGAATTTTAATTGTAGAACAATGGTAATTTTAAAAAAATATATTTTTTCGGAAAAAGTTATTGACCCAAGGTAGGTTGTTCCTTAAACAGATTTTTCCACGAGTCAGACTGGGACGGTGCAATAATTTTCATACAAGCAGGGGCGACATTTCTGTCGGTGCAGACTTCTAGGAAGAATAAAGCACAGGTCCAGAAATAAGTTCGATTCGGCCCGGCCCAAGCCTCCAGAGAAAGCAAGGCCCGGGCACGACCCAGAAAAACTGATGATCAGACTCGACCCGTCCCGAATCGGTTTAGGCCTCTAAATGGCATTTGAATGGGAAAACGTGTTCTTAACGGTTGGAAAAATTTAAAAATACGTTATGAAAAAAATTGAGTTTGAGTTGTAAATTTCGTTCAAACTCACGGATTTTTTGAGCTTTCGTTCAGTTCACGTTCGTTTATTAAAAAGTGAATCAAGTTCAACTCAACGTTCACAGAAAGTGAGCTAAGTTCGTGAACTTTCGTTCAATGAACGCGTTCATACCCAACACTGCCTTTGAGGCATGGACTCAAAGAGGCTATTAATGACGAGTTGGGGTATTCTGCCCCACTCTTCCAGAAGAGCTCTTTCCAGTTCTTGGAGAGTTTGTGGGGGTTGTTGGCGGCCAGAAACTCGTCTTCCTAGAGCGTCCCAAACGTGCTCGATTGGATTCATGTCTGGAGAACACGCTGGCCATTCCATTCGAACGATTCCTTCCTCGAAAAGGAAATCCTCCACCAGGTTTGCACGATGTGGCCTGCAGTTATCGTCCATTAAAATGAAGTTATCTCCTATTGCTGCAGCGTAAGGGACTACAATAGGTCTGAGGATCTCATCCCTATATCGGCGACCAGTCAGAGCTCCATCTCGAATGATGTAGAGGTCAGTGCGCCCGTCAATGGAGATGCCACCATACACCAACACTCCTCCACCGCCAAATCTGACACTTTCGTGCACGAACGCAGGATTATTCCTACTGCCACGGTCCCTCCAGATGAAAATACGCCTATTATCCGGATGCACAGAAAAACGGGACTCGTCAAAAAACAGAATATTGCTCCATTCATTTCTCCTCCAGTTGACATGCTCGGTTGCCCACTCCCTGCGGTCGCGACGATGCCTTGATGTTAATCTAACACATACCATCGGTCGGCGAGCATACAGACCTACAGCATGGAGCCAGTTTCGGACAGTCTGAGTTGAAATCGTGGTGCCTGTAGCCGAGCGAAGGTGTTGTTGGAGAAGAGTACCGTTCATGGTTCGGTGTCTCCGAGCTGTTAACGCTAAATACCGATCTTCATTGGGCGTTGTTGCCCGTCTACGACCTTGGCCTGGTCTTCGGCCTGCACATCCACTCTCCAAAAAACGGTTCCAGATCCTGGAAATGACACTTTGTGACACTCCAATGGCTTGCACTACGTCGGCGAGCATACAGACCTACAGCATGGAGCCGGTTTCGGACAGTCTGAGTTGAAATCGTGGTGCCTGTAGCCGAGCGAAGGTGTTGTTGGAGAAGAGTAGCGTTCATGGTTCGGTGTCTCCGAGCTGTTACTGTTAACGCTAAATACCGATCTTCATTGGGCGTTGTTGCCCGTCTACGACCTTGCCCTGGTCTTCGGCCTGCACATCCACTCTCCAAAAAACGGTTCCAGATCCTGGAAATGACACTTTGTGACACTCCAATGGCTTGCGCTACTTCGGCAGTAGTGTGGATTTGACAGTTCGGCGGCACCTGCACGCCTGCACGCTCCCAAGGTCAAATGAAGGTCATTCATTATCGTACTATAAGACGATAACGAAAGTGTAACGCGATAAGCGAAGGGGGAAAGTGATAACGGAAGTGCAGTGTGATAAGCGAAGGGGGTGATAAGCGAATGTTGATAAGGATTTTTTGAGATAAAAGTTTTTTAGCGTAGGATAGCATTTTTTAGTGAGAGAAAGATTACTTTTTAATGAAAAGTTTTCCCGGAAGTTTTATTTATAGAACAAATGACGTTTAGTCAATAAATTTTAGGGGGAATTATTTTTTTTTTTTAATTGGGACCCACCATGACCAACCCGTTTTGTTTAATTTAGAATTCCATCGGAACAGCATTTAATATTAAAAGAATAATGCTACTTTGATAAATTTCACATGTATTATATATCAGTTTCATATGTATTTAGGGGAAGGATTTTTCAGCGGGGTGATTCTTATCGCCAGGAAATTGTAGGACGATAGCGCGTGTTAGGTTCAGTGATAAAAGTCGAGTCTTTAAATGAATTTATATTTGAGAATCTCATCTACCGATGTTTATAAAGAAATGGAATTATTTTAGGGCATGTTTTCTAATTTTTATAGTGTATATTTTTTTTAAGGAACGAAATTTAACACACTGTTCTAAATTTTCGCATTAATGTTTTAGAGAATATTTTTGCAAAGAACATTTTAGCATTAAATAAAAGAAAAATAACTTTATAAATGTAATTTAAAAAATTGATTTTTTATGTTTTCTCCAAGTTTTTTTAAACACGTTTTTAGATAATTAATATATTTTTATAACACGTACCCTATTGAAATTCTTATATCAATTATTAATAGCATTGAAATAAAAATAAAAGCATACATTATTGAAATAATAAATCAATTTAAATAATAATAATAATAAAATAATAATGTTACGTTTAGCTCAAAAGTAACTATAAGAAAGTTTCGCATAGTTTTCTATAGGACAATCTTTTTCTTTTCACACATACTAATTAAATTCTACTATCAATATTAATAGCATTTAAATAAAAATAAAAGCATACGTTATTAAAATAATAAGAGGATTAAAATAATAATAGAATATACTGTTAGGATAATAATGTCATTACAATAATAATTAAAGAAATGTTACGGTGAATTCAAAAGTAACTATAATAAAGTAACGCATAGTTTTCTGTAGGATAAAATATTATTGCATTTAATGAAATTTTAAAACTTTTATGCGAGGACCTGATTCTGTTAAACTTCAACTTGAAGGGGGGAAAAGCATCGCAATTTATATAGCAAAAATCTTGACTTCGAGTCAGCGAACTTGAATCTTTTTTTGATAATACATTGCGGATTGTAGATAAGAGAATGTACTATAAGTAATTTAATGCATTTTCTAGAAATTTGACTTAAAGGAAATTTTACAAAATAAATTTTTAGCATAAATATCGAGAAAATAAAAATACTCTGCTTAAATTTGTTACCCTTTGCATAGGAGAGAGTTTTTTATTAGTAATATGTAATTTTTCAAACAGTGAGTTAAAGATTTTCAGTGTCTCCTTTCAATTTAGGGGAGTAAACCACATGAGTTCGTATGATAATTTTGACTCACTCAAGTTTAGGGACTGTTTGCTGTCAAAGTGAGGATATGTGATAAGAGTATTTCCAATTGTTAAAGAATAATTAAAAGCACTTTCTCGTAACTTCAAGTTTTCATTAATTTTAGGATGATAACATTAATTTTCTCATAAACACATATTAGTTCATTTAACGCAAATTAGTTTGCTTAAACATTTTTAAATTTTATTCACCCACACTACCTCTTTTTCAACATATTAAACAATCACTCAAAATTCAAAACTTGCTACTTATTGAAAGGAATATATTTAACAAGTAATTTGTTTAAATATCGAAAGAAAAAAAAAATATTCGTTTAACTGCTATCGTAACTAAGCAATACGTGCGTGTGAATTACTAATAATATATAAGGATAGGGAAATTTATGAAATAGGAAATAAATAATAATAATAATAGTGCATACTAAAATTAGTGCATTCAAAACTTGCCACTTATTGAAAGAAATACATTTAACAAAGAATTTGTTTAAATATTGAAAGAAAAAAATATATTCATTTAACTGCTATTGTAACTAAACAATACGTGCATGTGAATTACTAATAACATGTAGGGATAGGGAAATTTATGAAATGGGAAATAAATAATAATAACAGTGCATACTAAAAAATAGCATTATTAAAACAAAATAACATCCATTTAGGATAAAATCCATAATTTTTGAAATAAACTAACACAAGTTTCAAATGATATGTAAAACATGTTAAGAACTTTTAACTCTTTACTCTATTTGCATATGGGTTTAATAAATGAATCTTATATTTTATGAAAATAAAAAGAAAATAGAGATTTAATCACTTATGCTTTATTTAGTAGAATCTGATGTTAACAAAGGTTTTAATTTATTTCTAAAGTTTAGACAGCACACACATTCAACGTTCAACCAATTAAAGCGAAAAATAAATTTTATGTGAGTGAATGAGCTTAGAGTTAGATAATATATGAATTATTTAAAAATACAATCATGCATAAATAGCTTTTATCATTTGTTACAAAACTTATTAAAATCTTTAATTTGTTAATACCCTATAAAACGACCAAACTTTTAAATTATTCAAATATATATATATATATATATCATCTAAATTACTTTTAACATAATAACTTTATGCTTATCATTTTTAACAAATTAGCATAACCTACATTTTAAGTTTTTGATTAGGTTCGATAAACTAAAATGTATATGGTATAACAGCTATGAACTAAATGCATAAGAAAAAATTAGAATACACATACGCTTTATATATTATTAAATTAAAAACATATAAATTATACTCACGTTATACGGATACATCTGCAAACATGTCTATTTCTCCAGGTTACTTGAAGAAGAATGCTTGATAAGTTCTTATCTGATGATGCTTCAAATCACTAGCAAGTTCAGACATAAGATATGACTCATTGATGGATTATCGTCATAACAGATGACGTCACTGAGAACTTAGTATAATTCGCACACAGTGTAATCTATCATTAACTTCATGCATTATCATTTAATAAATATATTTTTTAATTAATTTAATTTCAATTCATATATTTGCGAATTTACTATTATTTATAGAATTTTGTTCTTCTTAGTTTTGTTATTTCAAATATGCTCATATTTGTATCTAAAACCCCATGCAAACATCTATGTGTGAACTTTTTTGACATACACTTTGAAATAGAGATGTAGTTAAAATTTTGCTAAGTTAACACGTTATGTAATAGAGGTTACGTGATATCCTATCCAATCACACTATCTAGGCAAGTTTTGCTATTTTGGAATTATCCAAATTAGTTACCAGGCTTCTCATTTTATAATAACTACACTAACCATTAGTCTTATTGTTTAGTCATATAAATATAATTTCTATCGTTTTTGATTTTCAGTTACTTACTAGCATATAAACACCTTATACCTATGCTATATTAATTCTGATATAGTTTAGGGCATATAAATTTTATCTAATTTCCCAGAGTAGATTTAACTATATTCGCTAACTTCCATATAAATATATTTAACATCGATCATATTACGTAATAGAATTTTTCCAATGTTTCTAGAAGTAGTAGGTATTTAATTTATGATTAATTACATGTGAACTTTTAACTGAAATTAAGTGAACACTTTTCAGGAATACCCTATGATATTTTACATATCAAATTTCAAAACTACCACTTTATATATTAACTATATGCTATTTACTCTTTTTGCTCAAGTTAACTTTGCTATTTGACAGAAAATTCTTCAATCATCAAGCGATTCAACCTTCTCATTTTCAAAGTTATTTATATAACATACTAACTATATATCACACATAAACATTAACATATTAAGAATACTATAGAAAATTAAATATATACTGAATGAAAATTTCAAACATGATTTAATATAATTAAACACAATAACAAACTGGAAATTAAGAGATTAATGAAATATATATTTGATAATAAAAATGAATTTCAATTATTACATAAAAATTTTACCACCAAACAAAAATACATAAATTGATAAAAGTATTATTCATAAGTTTACAAAAAGCTTAGAAATATTTTCAACTTTTCAAAAAGATTGTATTTCCAAGATATCAAAGAAAAATTAACTATCAATGACCGAATACCACCTAACATGCATATACTATTCCACTAACATACAACAAAAACACTTTTGGGTAGCCAAATTTGGCGATATTTCGACATGTGTAGCCAAACTAATGAGAATGTAAGACTATTCTTAGTACACAATTTTAGCAATATATAAGCAATGGACTCAACTTAACTTTACCATTTATCATATAAATTGTCTAATCACCTAACGATTTGAACTTCTCATTTTCAAAGTTATGTTGAATTTATAAGTAATTATCAAATAAATATTTTATATATATATTTTACACAAGTATTAAATAAAATTAAATAACTAATTATCTATAACTTAACGTTGAATAAAAATTCCAAAAAACATTTAAAATAATTAATCACTTAAAATAATAATAAAAAACAAACATAAAAATAATGAACGATCAATATATATCTATCTATATATACATATAAGTTTTAAAAAAATAATAAAACTTAAAAAATAATAAAGCTTAATAAAAAAGTTTTGAAAAATAATTAAAAGTTAATAAAAAAACCTTTCAAATATTACAATTAAAAAAAAATTATAATTTGATAAAACCATTCACAAAAGAATTACAAATTATCAAAAATTTAATATATATTTATATGTATATTTGCAAGTCAAGAAATTTTAATACATATGTATATACATGTACAAACATATATGTATATTACGTTTTGAAAAAAAAAATTACAAGTCTTTAAGAAAGTTATGAAAAATTTGCAAATTAAAACAAAGTTTAAAAAAAGAATCATTTGTTAAAAAATATATATACACACACACACATATATATATATATGTGTGTCTGTGTGTACTTACACATATATGCATATATATATATATATATATTATATGTAAATTATTTATATATGTTTCTATTTTTCAATATTTCTGTTTTAACTTTTAAATGAATACATTTCACTATTCAATTACTTATCCTAGTGACCGTTTATTTACCCATCAACAAATCAACCAACCAACTGATTTACATAGTAACCATGAGTTTAACCTAACAACAATTTACCATTTATATGCAAATATTTTAAGAAACTATGAAATACATTATAAATCGGATAAAAAAAAAAAAAAAAAACAGAGAAAATCAAATAGTTTATGTCTTAATTTGAATTATTCCTTTACTTATGTAAGTTAAGATTTGGAAATAACTTATATAAAGTTACTATGCTAACTTGTGTTATCAATATACTAACTTAATAATTTTTATAGGTTTAATATGATAAAGAACGCGTCTTGTAATCTCACAACTATATCCAGCTAACTTTAAATTGTACTATTAAAAATTATGCTTAGAATTCACATATGTTATTTAAATCCTTCAAATCATAGAACGTAAAAAAAAACTTACAAATTATACATAAATAAGCTGTTCTTACCTAAAAATCCGCTATACTTCTATACTCAACTTGCGCGAAATAAAACCCAACCTTCTGCTATGTTTGCCACGAAGGGAAAGAATGATAACGCTTTTTTTATCTGGTAAAACCCAAGTCCACATGATCACCCTTATCTATGACGTCACTGATGAATCATACTGATAAGGAGTAGATAATTTTTTTTAATTACTATGTTAGATTTTGCAATTAAAAGCTCTAATTCCTAATTACAATTAACACATCTCATATAATTATTTTTTTTAATAATTAAAATAATAATTTAGTTAGTCTATTACAAATAATTATTTTTAGTTATATTATTTAAAAACATTCATATGAAATCATGTATAGCAATTTTAAGACATTAATTTTTATCATTTTATACTTAAGTAAAACATTCTCACCTAAAAATCCAACACACCACTATACCTAACATAGGTGAAATAAAAATCGACCTAGTACCATGCTTTCCGCAGAAGAAATGATTAATAATGAAAGCGCTTATCTACTAAGCTAAGATCACGTGACACTTATTGCTATCTAAGGTCAGAACGCTTATCTAATCTATGATGTCATGGGAAATCCCCAGTCATGCTCATTTGTGTTGCCAATTCTCACAATACAAATATTTTCTGATAATAGCGTTGCCACTTTTCCATAAAAATAGCTTATCAACTCTCTTACCTCAAAACAGATCTTATCAATTTGTGTTTATCCGTGACGTCATCATAAAAAAAAACGTTAATCAAATTATTAATATCTTTCATAAGTTTGTAATATATATAATTTGTAATATTTTTCTGCTAACTAGGTTTATAAGTATTCCGACTTAAAAATCTCTTTTATAGATTAACTATGAAAATCAATTGTCTTGTCAAACCTTTTACTATTTTCAGTTCAACTTAGTGTCATGAAATATATCAGCAAAGCTTAAAATTATGCTTTTTAGTAATCTTACTATTGTAAATTATTGTTTTTGAAATCTATTAAAATTTGAAAAATGATTAAATACTCTAACATTATAATTTTACATTCATTTCACAATATAAATACACAAAATTATACTTACCTAGAACCAAGCACTTGACTGGAGCTAAAACACGTCCTTATTCTAAGCTTCCCTAACGAGAACTGATTGATAACATGCTTGCTTGCTTATCACTTTGAAAATCATGTGACGTCACTAGTCACCAGTGCGCATGCGCGAAGATGTCACGTGATAGATTGTTGATAAGATAAGGTTAGCTGATAAGAACTTATACTATCATTCATTTACCTCTCAGACTTTGTTGGAAACGGTTGAGTTTGCTCTCTGAAAATATTTTTAATAACTAAGTTAGATGATAAAATTTATTAATTAGTTAATTTGAATTAATTATTTTTAATAGACTAATTGAATTATTCTAAAAACAATTAGAGAGTGTTCATTACAAATAGAAATTTATGATTTCATCTAGCTTTGTCATTAAAAATTTTTCACGTGTTATCATTTCCTTTGAGATAAATGATGCTTCACTTCGGTTAAATAGAACTAAGTTTATATTTAGTTTCCATCTAGGTAAAAATCTCATTTTCAAACGTTTAAAAGTCTTTAATTAAACTCAAATCTATAATTAATCTTTAATTAAACTCAAATCTTTAATTAAGCTTAAATCTTTTTGAATTTTTAATCTTTAATTAATCTCATATCTTAATTACACTACAAATTAATAAGGTAATATTAATTGCTAATTTAGGCTAATTAAAAGGGTTGTAATTCAATACTAAAACATTTTAATTTTTAAAGCAGATTCTTTTAGTAAATGTGTAGCGTAAATTAATATTACCTTTATAATTTGTAGTGTAATTAAGAGATGAGATTAATTAAAGATTAAAAATTCATTAAAGATTTAAGCTTAATTAAAGATTTGAGTTTAATTAAAGAGTTAATTATAGATTTGAGTTTAATTAAAGACTTTTAAACGTTTGAAAATGAGATTTTTTACCTAGATGGAAACTAAATATAAACTTAGTTCTATTTAACCGAAGTGAAGCATCATTTATCTCAAAGGAAATGATAACACGTGTAAAATTTTTAATGACAAAGCTAGATGAAAACATAAATTTTTATTTGTAATGAACACTCTCTAATTGTTTTAGAATAATTCAATTAGTCTATTAAAAAATAATTAATTCAAATTAACTAATTAATAAATTTTATCATCTAACTTAGTTATTAAAAATATTTTCAGAGAGCAAACAGCAACCGTTTCCAACAAAGTCTGAGAGGTAAATGAATGATAGTATAAGTTCTTATCAGCTAACCTTATCTTATCAACAATCTATCACGTGACATCTTCGCGCATGCGCACTGGTGACTAGTGACGTCACATGATTTTCAAAGTGATAAGCAAGCAAGCATGTTATCAATCAGTTCTCGTTAGGGAAGCTTAGAATAAGGACGTGTTTTAGCTCCAGTCAAGTGCTTGGTTCTAGGTAAGTATAATTTTGTGTATTTATATTGTGAAATGAATGTAAAATTATAATGTTAGAGTATTTAATCATTTTTCAAATTTTAATAGATTTCAAAAACAATAATTTACAATAGTAAGATAACTAAAAAGCATAATTTTAAGCTTTGCTGATATATTTCATGACACTAAGTTGAACTGAAAATAGTAAAAGGTTTGACAAGACAATTGATTTTCATAGTTAATCTATAAAAGAGATTTTTAAGTCGGAATACTTATAAACCTAGTTAGCAGAAAAATATTACAAATTATATATATTACAAACTTATGAAAGATATTAATAATTTGATTAACGTTTTTTTTTATGATGACGTCACGGATAAACACAAATTGATAAGATCTGTTTTGAGGTAAGAGAGTTGATAAGCTATTTTTATGGAAAAGTGGCAACGCTATTATCAGAAAATATTTGTATTGTGAGAATTGGCAACACAAATGAGCATGACTGGGGATTTCCCATGACATCATAGATTAGATAAGCGTTCTGACCTTAGATAGCAATAAGTGTCACGTGATCTTAGCTTAGTAGATAAGCGCTTTCATTATTAATCATTTCTTCTGCGGAAAGCATGGTACTAGGTCGATTTTTATTTCACCTATGTTAGGTATAGTGGTGTGTTGGATTTTTAGGTGAGAATGTTTTACTTAAGTATAAAATGATAAAAATTAATGTCTTAAAATTGCTATACATGATTTCATATGAATGTTTTTAAATAATATAACTAAAAATAATTATTTGTAATAGACTAACTAAATTATTATTTTAATTATTAAAAAAAATAATTATATGAGATGTGTTAATTGTAATTAGGAATTAGAGCTTTTAATTGCAAAATCTAACATAGTAATTTAAAAAAATTATCTACTCCTTATCAGTATGATTCATCAGTGACGTCATAGATAAGTAGATAAGGGTGATCATGTGGTCTTGGGTTTTACCAGATAAAAGATGCGTTATCATTCTTTCCCTTCGTGGCAAACATAGCAGAAGGTTGGGTTTTATTTCGCACAAGTTGAGTATAGAAGTATGGCGGATTTTTAGGTAAGAACAGCTTATTTATGTATAATTTGTAAGTTTTTTTTACGTTCTATGATTTGAAGGATTTAAATAACATATGTGAATTCTAAGCATAATTTTTAATAGTACAATTTAAAGTTAGCTGGATATAGTTGTGAGATTACAAGACGCGTTCTTTATCATATTAAACCTATAAAAATTATTCAGTTAGTATATTGATAACACAAGTTAGCATAGTAACTTTATATAAGTTATTTCCAAATGATAACTTACATAAGTAAAGGAATAATTCAAATTAAGACATAAACTATTTGATTTTCTCTGTTTGTTTTTTTTTATCCGATTTATAATGTATTTCATAGTTTCTTGAAATATTTGCATATAAATGGTAAATTGTTGTTAGGTTAAATGGATGGTCACTATGTAAATCAGTTGGTTGGTTGATTTGTTGATGGGTAAATAAACGGTCACTAGGATAAGTAATTGGATAGTGAAATGTATTCATTTAAAATTTAAAACAGAAATATTGAAAAATAGAAACATATATAAATAATTTACATATAATATATATATATATATATATGCATATATGTGTAAGTACACACAGACACACATATATATATATATGTGTGTGTGTGTGTGTGTGTTTGTGTATATTTTTTAACTAATGATTCTTTTTTTAAACTTTGTTTTAATTTGCAAATTTTTCATAACTTTCTTAAAGACTTGTAATTTTTTTTTCAAAACGTAATATACATATATGTTTGTACATATATATACATATGTATTAAATTTTCTTGACTTGCAAATATACATATAAATATATATTAAATTTTTGATAATTTGTAATTTTTTTGTGAATGGTTTTATCAAATTATAATTTTTTTTAATTGTAATATTTGAAAGTTTTTTTTATTAACTTTTAATTATTTTTCAAAACTTTTTTATTAAGCTTTATTATTTTTTAAGTTTTATTATTTTTTTAAAACTTATATGTATATATAGATAGATATATATTGATCGTTCATTATTTTTATGTTTGTTTTTTATTATTATTTTAAGTGATTAATTATTTTAAATGTTTTTTGGAATTTTTATTCAGCGTTAAGTTATAGATAATTAGTTATTTAATTTTATTTAATACTTGTGTAAAATATATATATAAAATATTTATTTGATAATTACTTATAAATTCAACATAACTTTGAAAATGAGAAGTTCAAATCGTTAGGTGATTAGACAATTTATATGATAAATGGTAAAGTTAAGTTGAGTCCATTGCTTATATATTGCTAAATTGTGTACTAAGAATAGTCTTACATTCTCATTAGTTTGGCTACACATGTCGAAATATCGCCAAATTTGGCTACCAAAAAGTGTTTTTGTTGTACGTTAGTGGAATAGTATATGCATGTTAGGTGGTATTCGTTCATTGATAGTTAATTTTTCTTTGATATCTTGGAAATACAATCTTTTTGAAAAGTTGAAAATATTTCTAAGCTTTTTGTAAACTTTGGAATAATACTTTTATCAATTTATGTATTTTTGTTTGGTGGTAAAATTTTTATGTAATAATTGAAATTCATTTTTATTATCAAATATATATTTCATTAATCTCTTAATTTCCAGTTTGTTGTTGTTTTTAATTATATTAAATCATGTTTGAAATTTTCATTCAGTATATATTTAATTTTCTATAGTATTCTTAATATGTTAATGTTTATGTGTGATATATAGTTAGTATGTTATATAAATAACTTCGAAAATGAGAAGGTTGAATCGCTTGATGATTGAAGAATTTTCTGTCAAATAGCAAAGTTAACTTGAGCAAAAACAGTCAATAGCATATAGTTAATATATAAAGTGGTAGTTTTGAAATTTGATATGTAAAATATCATAGGGTATTCCTGAAAAGTGTTCACTTAATTTCAGTTAAAAGTTCACATGTAATTAATCATAAATTAAATACCTACTACTTCTAGAAACATTGGAAAAATTCTATTACGTAATATGATCGATGTTAAATATATTTATATGGAAGTTAGCGAATATAGTTAAATCTACTCTGGGAAATTAGATAAAATTTATATGCCCTAAACTATATCAGAGTTAATATAGCATACGTATAAGGTGTTTATATGCTAGTAAGTAACTGAAAATCAAAAACGATAGAAATTATATTTATATGACTAAACAATAAGACTAATGGTTAGTGTAGTTATTATAAAATGAGAAGCCTGGTAACTAATTTGGATAATTCCAAAATAGCAAAACTTGCCTAGATAGAGTGATTGGATAGGATATCACGTAACCTCTATTACGTAACGTGTTAACTTAGCAAAATTTTAACTACATCTCTATTTCAAAGTGTATGTCAAAAAAGTTCACACATAGATGCTTTGCATGGGGTTTTAGATACAAATATGAGCATATTTGAAATAACAAAACTAAGAAGAACAAAATTCTATAAATAATAGTAAATTCGCAAATATATGAATTGAAATTAAATTAATTAAAAAATATATTTATTAAATGATAATGCATGAAGTTAATGATAGATTACACTGTGTGCGAATTATACTAAGTTCTCAGTGACGTCATCTGCTGGTGACGATAATCCATCAATGAGTCATATCTTATGTCTGAACTTGCTAGTGATTTGAAGCATCATCAGATAAGAACTTATCAAGCATTCTTCTTCAAGTAACCTGGAGAAATAGACATGTTTGCAGATGTATCCGTATAACGTGAGTATAATTTATATGTTTTTAATTTAATAATATATAAAGCGTATGTGTATTCTAATTTTTTCTTATGCATTTAGTTCATAGCTGTTATAGCATATACATTTTAGTTTATCGAACCTAATCAAAAACTTAAAATTTAGGTTATGCTAATTTGTTAAAAATGATAAGCATAAAGTTATTATGTTAAAAGTAATTTAGATGATATATATATATATATATATATATATATTTGAATAATTTAAAAGTTTGGTCGTTTTATAGGGTATTAACAAATTAAAGATTTTAATAAGTTTTGTAACAAATGATAAAAGCTATTTATGCATGATTGTATTTTTAAATAATTCATATATTATCTAACTCTAAACTCATTCACTCACATAAAATTTATTTTTCGCTTTAATTGGTTGAACGGTGAATGTATGTGCTGTCTAAACTTTAGAAATAAATTAAAACCTTTGTTATTATCAGATTCTACTAAATAAAGCATAAGTGATTATATCTCTATTTTCTTTTTAATTTCATAAATATAAGATTCATTTATTAAAACCATATGCAAATAGAGTAAAGAGTTAAAAGTTCTTAATATGTTTTACATATCATTTGAAACTTTTGTTAGTTTATTTCAAAAATTATAGATTTTATCCTAAATGGATGTTGTTTTGTTTTAAAAATGCTATTTTTTAGTATGCACTGTTATTATTATTTATTTCCCATTTCATAAATTTCCCTATCCCTACATGTTATTAGTAATTCACATGCACGTATTGTTTAGTTACAATAGCAGTTAAATGAATATATTTTTTTCTTTCAATATTTAAACAAATTCCTTGTTAAATGTATTTCTTTCAATAAGTGGCAAGTTTTGAATGCACTAATTTTAGTATGCACTATTATTATTATTATTTATTTCCCATTTCATAATTTTCCCCCTATATGTTATTAGTAATTCACACGCATGTATTATTTAGTTACGATAGCAGTTAAACGAATAAATGTTTTTCTTTCGATATTTAAACAAATTCCTTGTTAAATATATTTCTTTCAATAAGTAGCAAGTTTTGAATTTTGAGTGATTGTTTAATATTCTGAAAAAGAGGTAGTGTGGGTGAATAAAATTTAAAAATGTTTAAGCAAACTAATTTGCGTTAAATGAACTAATATGTGTTTATGAGAAAATTAATGTTATCATTCTAAAATTAATGAAAACTTGAAGTTACGAGAAAGTGCTTTTAATTATTCTTTAACAATTGGAAATACTCTTATCACATATCCTCACTTTGTGAGCAAACAGTCCCTAAACTTGAGTGAGTCAAAATTATCATACGAACTCATGTGCTTTATTCCCCTAAATTGAAAGCAGACACTGAAAATCTTTTAACTGTTTGAAAAATTACACATTACTAATATAAAACTCTCTCCTATGCAAAGGCTAACAAATTTAAACAAAGTATTTTTATCTTCTCGATATTTATGCTAAAATTTATTTTGTAAAATTTCCTTTAAGTCAATTTTCTAGAAAATGCTTTAAATTACTTATAGTATATTCTCTTATCTACAATCCGCAATGCATTATCAAAAAACGATTCAAGTTCGCTGACTCAAAATCAAGATTTTTGCTATATAAATTGTGATGCTTTTCCCCCTTCAAGTTGAAGTCTAACAGAATGAGGTCCTCACATGAAAGTTTTAAAATTTCATTAAATGTAATATTTTACCCTACAGAAAACTATGCGTTACTTTATTATAGTTACTTTTGAACTCAACGTAACATTTCTTTAATTATTATTGTAATGCCATTATTATCTTAATAGTATATTCTATTATTATTTTAATCCTCTTATTATTTTAATAACATATGCTTTTATTTTTATTTAAATGCTATTAATATTGATAGTAGAGTTTCATTAGTATGTGTGAAAAGAAAAATATTGTCCTATAGAAAACTATGCGTAACTTTCTTATAGTTACTTTTGAGCTAAACGTAGCATTATTATTATTATTGTAATGAAATTATTATCCTAATAGTATATGCTATTATTATTTAATCTTCTTATTATTTCAAAAATGCGTGCTTTTATTTTTATTTAAAATGTTATTAATAATTGATATAAGAATTTCAATAGGGTACGTGTTATAAAAATATATTAATTATCTAAAAACGTGTTTAAAAAAACTTGGAGAAAACATAAAAAATCAATTTTTTAAATTACATTTATAAAGTTATTTTTCTTTTATTTAATGCTAAAATGTTCTTTGCAAAAATATTCTCTAAAACATTAATGCGAAAATTTAGAACAGTGTGTTAAATTTCGTTCCTTAAAAAAATATACACTAAAAAAATTAGAAAACATGCCCTAAAATAATTCCATTTGTTTATAAACATCGGTAGATGAGATTCTCAAATATAAATTCATTTAAAGACTAGACTTTTATCACTGAACCTAACGCGCGCTATCGTCCTACAATTTCCTGGCGATAAGAATCACCCCGCTGAAAAATCTTTCCCCTAAATACATATGAAACTGATATATAATACATGTGAAATTTATCAAAGTAGCATTATTCTTTTAATATTAAATGCTGTTCCGATGGAATTCTAAATTAAACAAAACGGGTTGGTCATGGTGGGTCACAATTAAAAAAAAAAAAAAATTCCCCCTAAAATTTATTGACTAAACGTCATTTGTTCTATAAATAAAACTTCCGGGAAAACTTTTCATTAAAAAGTAATCTTTCTCTCACTAAAAAATGCTATCCTACGCTAAAAAACTTTTATCTCAAAAAATCCTTATCAACATTCGCTTATCTCCCCCTTCGCTTATCACACTGCACTTTCGTTATCGTACTACTCCCCTTCGCTTATCGCGTTACACTTTCGTTATCGTCTTATAGTACGATAATGAATGACCTTCATTTGACCTTGGGAGCGTGCAGGCGTGCAGGTGCCGTTGAACTCTCAAATCCACACTACTAATATTTTTATGAATTTTTAAATTATGGAAACTCAGTTGGTATTTTAAAAAAATCGTAAACGCCGTACTTGGAAAAAAATTAATTTATAAACTCTTAAACGCCGCGGCGTTTCTTCCATAAAATACGTTATTGCTCTGAATGCATTAACAAAATTTTCAACATATCGTGATATAACTGCCGTATGTGTGAAAATGAGGTATCAAAATATTCACTATTTAACAGGCTTTAATTTAATATTCAAAAATAAAAATCGATTCTTTTGATCAATTTTGAGGTAACATGTCCCCTTAAGATCTTACCGAAGATGATCAGCTGTGATGATCAGTTTTACCAATACAAATTACATTAAGGAATATAACTTAAGAATGTTTTATGAACTAAAAAAGAAACAGACATTCTTTAAAAAGGGTATGCTGAAAAAATAAGTTAAAAATTTAATTTTCTGATGAGAAATTTCAAAATCAAGAATGAATGAAAAGCCCATAACAATTAAGGTGCTACTTCACTCACGCGAAAACATACTCGCTAATGTTAATCGTATGGGTGAAATTCAAAAAAAAATATCTTGTTTGTATTTACATATTTTTAAATGATTTTTTTTTTTATTGGATAGCTGATGTCGATCTCTATACAAAGGTTTTTTTTTTTTTTTAACTTTTTCAAATTTGTTTGCAGGTTTTTTTATTTTATTTATTTATTTATTTATTTTTTTTAAGTTAAGTTAAGCAAAATCAAAGAAGTAAAAAAAATGACCTTTGCAGAGTCAGCTTATAGGTCCGGGCTTGGCCCGGTCGGTGGATTAAAGAAAATTTTTTTAACGGGCCAGGCCGAGCGGATAAAAAAATTCTGCGCTATATAAAAATTTAAAAGGATCAAATTAAGCTGATAAAATATGAAAATTTTCTCATACACGTGAGTGGGTCGAAGATAAATATAATTATGTTGCACGAGCCGATGCTAGATGGACAACATCAGTACAGAAATATTAAATGTCCAGCTTAGAGATCGGCATTGGCAGTTGCATCATGTCTGAACCAGGGTTTAATTATTTCAGCAGACTTGGTCCGGGACAGGATCAGGTTTACATTTTCTTTCTGCGTATTGGGCCTACATGAAGGGCCGCTACTGATATTCTGCATTTTAGGGTTTGCGAACATAATTTATAATACATTTTCTTTCTTCATACTGGGCCTACATGAAGGGCCGCTACTGATACTATTCTGCATTTTAAGGTTTGCGAACGTAATCTATAATGTTAAAATTTCCCATAAATTTATATGCAGTATTCAAGAAAAATATCTTAACCCTTTATCTACTGACGGTACTTATAAGTACAATTAAAATAATTTGTTATAAAATTAATTTAATAGATCGATTAGTTGGAATACATTTTAGAATGACTTATAGATACATTACTTTCTCTTGTTCCAAAAGCATTGTCAGGTCCTGAGAAACATCTGCTATTAGAACTCGGGTTCTATATTATTTTTGTCTTAATATACAGGGTGTCCAGCGAATAAGACCCTGATTTCAAAATTAAATATCTCAAAAACAAAGATCAATAGAATTATGCGGTAAACGGTTTCTTTATTAGCTAAGCTGTAAAAATGGTATACAGAAGTTTCAAAATTTAGTTGCAAAAACCGTTAACAGATTGCGCTGTAATCGCAATACTTGTAAACTGCTTCGATGTCTAGAGCAATGGCGTCTCATTCCTAGATGGCTCCCTACGTAAAAACGAACATTGGCAAAGTCCATTTTTTCATTCGGGTGATGTGCAGAAGTGGAGACATCTGGTCACAGAATTATTGCATCAGCTTTAGTTTTGGAAAATTTTAATTAATAGAATTTTCAATAAAAAGTTTAGAAATCCTTATAAGAATTTTTTAAATATTTTATTAAATTCAATCTTTAATGCCATATAATTATTTAAATAAAAATGCATATATTTATAAAAATTATTTTGTACTTTTTATTTATTTTTTATATTTTTAAATCACGGCATAATATTTTGGTATTATTGTTTATACTTGAATTATTATAAATGAAAAAGTAATTTTTCACTTTTAATTCATTTTTAAATCACGGCATAATACTTTGGTTTTAGCACAACACATATATTTTTTTTCTTTGTAAACAAAGTTTTAGAGACAGAAATTATGCATTAAATTATTTCTTTTTTAAAAGTAATTGATGATAAGTCATATCATCAACGTCAAAGCAAAAGTATTTTGCGTGCTGCATTCCTTTCGAACACTTCGGATCCTATCGCTAGAAGCTGCACCATATTTCTGTGCTCAATGATAAAAAAAAGTGAAAACGAGTTTTTAAAATTAAAATTATTGTTTAACTTAATTAAATTTTTAAAAATAGAAACTTTGTATTTTTTTATTCAAACTAGTCTCTACAATTAAAAAAAAAATGATATATGAATCATTATTATAAATGCTCAATGATTTTTAAAAAAGGGGTTTCTTTTAACTTAATTCAATTTTAAAACCAGAAACTTTAGATTTTTTTATTCAAACATTTTTCACAGTTTAAATAAATATTAAAAAGTAAAGATTTCCATTTTTTTTTCAAATCCTCCTCTACTTGGATTCGATTCCACGATCTACCAATTAGGAGAGAAAAGACATACCACAGAGATATTGGTAACCGGACCGAAGTAGCTTATAACAAAATTTGAAACAAATATCAATTCTGTCAACACATGGCTCCGCTTCTGCACATTACCCAAATAAAATATTTTTTAAGTTCTTATATAATGATTGCTAAACTTTTCATTTAAAATTCTATTAATTGAAATTCTCTAAAATTGAAGCTGATGCAATAATTCTGTGACCAGATGCCTCCACTTCTACACATCACCTCAACGAAAAAGCTGTCTTTCCCAATTTTCGTTCTTCGATAGGAAGCCATCTAGGAATGAGACGCTAGGGCTCTGGACTTCAAAACACAATTTATAGGCATGGCGATTACAGCGCCATCTGTTAGCGCTTTTTGCAACTAATTTTTGAAACTTCTGTACAACATTTTTACAGCTTAGCTAATAAACAAACCGTTTACCGCATAATTCTACTGATCTTTGTTTTTGAGATATTTAATTTTGAAATCAGGGTCTTATTCGTTGGACACCCTGTATTATACATTGTATGGCCTGTGTACTGGAATTACAAAATAACATTCTTTCATTGTCTAAAACTGGATCTAAGCCGTTGAAAATGTATAGATGGAATGAAAGGGAAAAAAGATGGTTGGAGAGGGGTGTGCCCGACATTTTGAAATGTCTGTGGAAGATGGGGAGACAAAGGCATTCCACGAATGAAGAAACGAGCTTGGAATGCGGGCCAGGTAGAAAACCCCGAGGGGGTTGCGTTGAGTAAAGGCAGAAGGTTGCTAGGGGCAGGCTCTGCTGCTGAGACGTTCAGTTGAAGGCTGGAGTGCCAAGCGCAAGGGTAGTTGCTTGGATAGCTCTGAGAGAGAGAGCGTAAGGTTGAGTGAGGCTCGGGGAGCTTAGGCTTAGAGCCCATGTGTTGGGAGATTGAGATCGATCTCCGGTAAAGCTTATTTAACGTGTATAAAGTGAGAGTGAGATAACGTAGTTTTAACAGTACACAGCCAGCTTTACTGTATTTAATTTAATGTTGAACCGGATCACCTACATCCGAGTTTTAAGTGTAAATAGTGTTTTGTATTGTGTAAATAGTGTGTAAATAAACTGTTAATTTAGTTAATTGAAAGCGTTGGTTTTCATTTAAACAATCCTCTCAGTGCGTGACCGATATCACGTAATCATATCGGTGGTGGCAGCATATAAATAGCACGGATTTTCTTCAAAGTTGTGCGGACTAAGAGGAAACTCCGACAAGCATTATGGGTTACACAAAATAAAAATATTTTTAAAAGGATGATTTATTTTGACTTTGCATCTTTTCTGCTTTCTTGGCATTGGGGGGGGGGGGTGAGGAGGGGGGTTTAATTCGGAAATATTTCTATATTTCTATTGTAAGAACATCATATTTATAGATTTCCTAATTCTACAAAACACTAAGAAAAATATTTAAAATAAAATATTTGAGTAGGGTTATAATTATTATACAAAATCCCTATAAATTCAAATTTAACTCATCCTTCTGAATCCTTCAACCCTTCTGAAATCCTTCTAAAATTTATTAAATGAGTATGTAAATCTTCTAATGTAGTTTAAATAATTCGCAAAAAATTCTTTAGAAGATAAAATTTTCATAATTCAGTAGATAAAGAGTTAGGGGGGTCCAGGGCTAATAATTCTAAAAAAAAAAAAAAAAAAAAAAAAAAAAAAAAAAGCACTTTTTTATTATTATTATTATGGCTTTAAAAAAATACTGAGTTTTTAGCGTTAAATATCGCAAACCGCATGCTAATTAGATCCAGAGATATAACACCTTTTGCCTTTGAGAAGCGATGCATCAGCTGCCCGCTTTCGAGAACTTTAACTTCATTTATCTCAAAATGAATTTTTTCATGATTTGTCAACTTTAAAAGAATATATCTAAAGTTCCTTGCTAGGTATATGTATGAAATTTTCCACTTAGATTTTATGCTATATTTCCAACAAATTGTCTTCAGGATTTTTAATTTTGAGTAATAATTGTGAAAATATGCTAATTAATGCAAAACTCACTCAAAAAAGACTTCCTATATTTACTTAAAATTTTTTTTATAAAATTCATAATCAATATTTTAAGAAATTCTGAAGACAAATTAAAATGAAACATTTTCTGTACACAAAGTGTAAAAATTTTGTAAATTTAGTAAGTACTTCCAGAGTTATATCAAAAATATGTTTAAAATTTTAAAATTTAATTAAAAAATATATTTGAAAAATTTCAGATTATTTTTACATGCAATATTCTTATTATATTAAAACATATTTCAGAAAAAAAATTCATAACAAAATCTCTATAAATTAACAAAATAGAATTTTAAGACCCGTACCCTCTTATGTTAATAATGTACCTATGTTGGTCTTTTACTGTGGAAATTGAGTTTGGTCAGATTTCATTGATTTTTGCACGGGTCGCTCCAGGCCTGTTTTCACTAATTTTATTTATTTGTTTGTGAAGTTTAAATTTCGCTTGGAAATTTCGTTATGAAATATTTACTCTGAAACAAACAAATGGTGAATTATTTTAAGTGCAAAAGGGTTAATATTTTGCATTTGGGTTACACGCAGATTATAAAAAAAGTCTTGCTTGAAAATTATTTTTAAAATCATAAAAAAATCAATAAATGGAGATACAGTCTTCAAACAAATTCCATTCGAAAGTACATTTTTCCCCCGATTATTTTAGAGTTTAAGCGCGTAATTCGATTACAGCCTATTAAGTTATTGTTTTATTTATTTGTTTGTGAAGATTAAATTTCGTTTGGCAATTTAGTTATGAAATATTACACGAAAAAAACAAAAAAAAAACAAATGCTGAATTATTTTAGGTGCAAAAGGGTTAATGATTGTATTTGAGTTACACGCAGAAAAAGATCCTGATTGAAAATTATTTTTAAAGCTCTAAAAAGTAAATAAATAAAAATAAATTGAGATACAGTTTTCAAACAAATTCCATTTGAAAGTTACATTTATTTTCTATTCGACGGTGTAAAAACTGAAATTGTGCTACACTTAAAAAAAAAAAAAAAAAAAAAAAAAAAAAAAAAAGAGAACTTTATTTTAAAAATTTACGTCGTTGCCACCTGCAATATGACATCAGCATTTCTCACGAATATATTTTTGCTTTGTTCTCATAATATAGATTATATGTCGAAATAAAATATTAATGGAAATCACATAGCTTTGAGAAAACTTTTCTTATTGTGCTGAAAAAGGGTGTTAATGTAAAATCGCAAGTGTGGATATAAAGGAGATCATAGATTTAATGACCATATCTCTATTTCATAAATCACAAAATGATATATACATCAAACTAGGAATCAAACGGCATGCTAACATAACGGAAGCCGCAGCTAGACTATGCGCTGCCGAGCGTATTTGCATGACTAAGGCTAATGTCAGACGAACGTCAGCATTGTGTAGGGATAATACGTAAGGAAAAAAGCGTGCAAAAAGACGTTCGTCTGACATTAGCCTAAACATTGCGCTACGCTTATATCATCCTATGACCGACAGAGCAAACTCAGCCAATCTAATTATGCTCTGTTTGACCTCTCCAGAGACAATTTTTTACGGTGAGAAAAAAAAGACTTATTTTTTTAAATTAATTAATTTATGCATTTTATTAATAGGAATTGAAAAAACAGAAAGAAAAAAATGGAAAAAACAATAAAAATTCACAAAATAATAATAATAATAATAATAATAATAATAACGTCCGCATTTGTGGCCGCTGAACGCTAATGGTAATTTATGAATGAAATGATTTCTTATAAAATAAAAAACTAACAGTAAGTTTCTTTCTTACATTTCTAAAAATTATTGAAACTTAATATATTTACGACTACTTTTTACGACTGCTCTTTCATCTTCACCTAACACTTCATGTAAAATGGTTGTTTCAGTATAATGGAGGCCATCAGTCCACCAGGATAATCGGGTCTCTACTGTATATTTCATTTTAAAAATGATCTTTAGAATATTTTTGTTGGTGTACAGAGTGGGTCACGAAATTTTAAAATGCTCCTTGCGTCTTAATTTTTTAGATATTTCCTCGATTTTGGATTTTAATCACGTAAAGCTCCTATTACAAACAAATCTGTGTATCGATTTTTTTAATCCCTCAAATAGCTAATTTTTTTGAGATATTTTTGTGAATTCCTTATCGATTTTCATCAAAATTCTGCCTTATAATAAGTTAAAAATCAAATTTAATTGTCTTAATGAAGTCGAATTTTAAAACGCATATACAGTTTCTTTTTAAGCAATATCAGCATTCTTCCTTATCAGTTTCATGAAATTTGATAATAAGTAGCAAGGATTCAAGGAGCATTTCAAAAACTAAAAAAAAAAAAAAAAAGCTGAAACATCAGTATTAAGAAAAACAGATTTAAAGTATATTAAAAGACCAAAAAATTGTTTGTGAATAAAATTAAAACACTTGTAACTTCGCGTAAAATAATCGCATCTGCATGAGGTTTTCTACGAATGACGTAGTACAAATTGGAGAATAATAATAAACACAAAAAGAAATGTCGATTTTTGCTCAAATAAAGGTCCACGGTCCCCTTAAATTGACATAAATTATTTGATTGATACTCTAAGAGAAAATAAAAAGAATTAAAATGTTAAATTTGTCAGGAGTGTGGTTCGAACCCACGCTTTCTTTCGAAAACCAGAGATTAAATCTGGCTCCTTAGATCGCTCGGCCATCCTGATTTGATACCAACTTCCTATCTCTATATAATAAAAGCCAGTGTAACACTGGGCGGGACGAATCCATCAATCTTACCAGTCTCCCAGGAAGAGACTCAAGGGGTAAAGGATCCATTCTCCCATTGGTTGACAAGAAACAAGAATCCCGCGATTACTTCTCAAGGTTACAAGTCCTGATAATTGAGCAGTAGTAGACACTTCTTCTTAACAAATCAGTGCAAGGCACATCGCATTACACCACCAAAATAAATCGCCAAGTGTCACTTGAGATTATTTCAAGTATTAAGTTGCAATCATATTAAATTTTCTTTGCGACATGTAAGGAATTTTAATTTATTTCTCATATAAAGTGATTCACGGAAAACAATGATATAGTATTTTTAAAAATATCCCCTTTTTTTCCTGCAAAAAATTGATAAAACTGACTTTCTTTTAAAAAAGTAATCAATTTAAATATTTTAGGCTTATTATTTTGTAGCTTATTTTTAAATTACATATTACTTACATTTTCCTTTTCTATATACAGGTGTATGTAAATTTAAACTTAAAAAAAAAAAAAAAAAAAAAAAAAAAAAAAAAAAAAAAAATCAAACATATTCCATATTTTAAAAGTAAAAAATTAATATTTATACGAAAAGTAAAAATAATAATTTTTGATTTATAGCTTTGCATCAGGAGGACAGAAGCTTAGGGGATTAGACCCCCCCTCCCCCTGAAATAATATCCTGGCATTTTGTAACTTATTTTTAAATTACACATTACTTACATTTTTCTTTTCTATATACAGGTGTATGTAAATTTAAACTTTAAAAAAAAAACATATCCCATATTTTAAAAGTAAAAAATTAATATTTATACGAAAATTAAATTAATAATTTTTGATTTATAGCTTTGCATCAGGAGGACAGAAGCTTAGGGGATTTGACGATTGGGATTCAACCCGAGATACTTATTTATTAATCAATATACATATTAAAAAAAATTTGGAGGGGGGAGGAAGGGGGGGGGTAAACGATAAAATACAATTTCAAAGCGTTATTAAAAAAATAGTATTATTTCAATAGTTGCAGCAGACTGTTTTAATTGCGCACTTTTATTGCATATTTATTAAATTTTTGTTTTATTAAGAAATCTTAATTTTGTTATAGTAGTATTTTAGCCGGAAAACGTGATTTACCCAGAAATATTGTAAATGCTAATTGTGTGTTTATTAGAACATAAGCTAGTCGAACTTTGCTCATCTAAACGCTTCCATATTGTCAATTATTTTTTTTTATCAGTTTTTCAAGTTTTAAGTGAAAAACACAATTTTTACCCACCGTCCTAGGACGGGCATTTACACTAGTATATTCAATAGAAACGACTGTTCAACTTTTTGCAATTGAAACGAGATAACAATGTGTATAATTAAGCTTATATCGCTCATCTGCTGATTTGAAATTTGATAAGCTCACTGATAATTCAAATTCTCGTCTAGTTAATATAAAACTGTATCCAGAATGATTACTTTAGTACGAATCTGAATAAATAAAAGTCTCTGATACTATTTTTGTTGATGATTAAATACAAAATAAAGGTAAAAAAATTTCGGAAAGCTCGAAGCTCTCTGCATGTCACTCTATACCTACGGTTAAATAGAAAGTATTTCTAATAGCATAATTAGTAATTAATTTTAAAAATATAGGTAAAAACTATGGCAAGAAGAAAAAGGCAGCTCAAAGCTATACGCATGTCAGGAGTGGGGTTCGAACCCACGCTCTCTTTCGAGAACCAGAGCTTAAATCTGGCGCCTTAGACCGCTCGGCCATCCTGACACGTTCAGGAACTTCACTTACACCTTGAATTTTGCGGCAAATCACTTTAGCGTGTAAAATGTAGGAATATCAACGACATGGATAATTTGTCAATATAAATAGTAAATGTAAATGCTAAAATAAATTTTTGTTTTTTAAAACTTTTTATTGTTCTCAAATCCAAACTGGCTATTTTCTGACAAGTGCCTGAAATCATTTTTATTCGTAAGGTCATGAGATTTTCAGGTCTTCTTATATACAGACTTTGAAATCGAATACTTTTTCCATTTTTAAATAAAGGCATTTTTCAAAAAATTCTGACAAAATTGGTAATTTGAAACGAATTTTCAGACGCGGCATCTTGGTCAGATCGTTACGAAATAAAAATCACTTATTAGCTTTAGATGTAACTTTATTTATTGAAAATTGAAAAAAACTATTCGATAGCAAATTATTTTTTTTAAAGCATCCTGAAAGTGCTGGAAAGTGTTTCATAATCACTTGACGCATGATTTTTCTTTCTTGTTCACCTTAATGTAAGCAATACAGCGTTCAAGAGATCATACATACAAACTCGAATTTCTTTCAGTAATTTATTGGATTTTTAGGCAAAATTGAAAAAAAAGATAGGAAACAAAAATACATCTATATATTTATTATTATTATTATAACAGGAAATATTAAAAATTTTTTGAATATGTAAGTGTTTAAAACAGAGATTTCCCTTTCTTATATACACTATTCATGAAAATTTATTTTGAATATGTATCCGCGCCATGCCTGCGACTGTTATGCTTTTCATTTAAAAATGTGTCAGAAAGTTTCACAAGGATATATTTTTAATAATATATATTTTAATAATATATTTTTTAATAATATATATTTTAATAATATATTTTTTAATAATATATATTTTAATAATATATATAATATATATTTTTTAGAACACTATGTGACAAGAAGAAAAAGAAAAACAGAATAATAATTAAAAAAATTAACGAACGCGATGTCAGGAGTGGGGTTCGAACCCACGCTCTCTTTCGAGAACCAGAGCTTAAATCTGGCGCCTTAGACCGCTCGGCCATCCTGACTTATCTTAAAGTTAAATGCTTACATTTACAAAAAATATTGCACGACTTTTCAAGGTTTAATAAGATACGATAATACTATCTAAGCACGTTTATAATTTCTTTTAGGCTGATAATCCGCTACTGTTACCTATCACCGTTACTACTGATAGCTTCCTGATAATTTTTGCGTAACAACATAGTTTTGTTTAGGAAAATAAAAGAGATCTTTGAACCTTATGGAACAGTAGAACATTTTTCTTATGTTTATTTAAAAAAAAAAAATATTTATACATATTCTAGAATTGATATTTTGATATGTAAAGTGGCATAAATACATCAATCAAAAGGAAAACTCAGTTTTCAAAATAAACCGCTTTGTCAGGAGTGGGGTTCGAACCCACGCTCTCTTTCGAGAACCAGAGCTTAAATCTGGCGCCTTAGACCGCTCGGCCATCCTGACTTACAACACTCGTTCTGAGGATTTCACTAACTGTAGAAACTCATACATAACTTTCAAAAACGCAATAAGATGACGTTGTAGCAGCTGTGGGTTTCAGTTTGATTGATAAGGCGCTGAAAAGATTTACTGATAGTTCAGGCTGAATGCTTGAATACGTGTATTCATTGTAAATGTAAATACATTCATAACTTTATTTTAACTATGAATCTAAAATGAGAGGAAAAAATATTTTTTTGAGACTTGGTGTATATGTAAGAATGCCGCAAAAGTTAATTATTTACTTTGAAAGATTCTATAATAACTTAGTGAATATAAGAAAGGTAAATCTCTGTTTTAAACATTTACATATTCAAAAAATTTTAATATTTCCTGTTATAATACTAATAATAAATATATTGATGTATTTTTGTTCCCTATCTTTTTTTTCCACGAAGTTCAATTTTGCCTAGAAATCCAAATAAATTACTGAAAGAAATTCTAGTTTGTATGTATGATCTCTTGAACGCTGTATTGCTCCTATTAAGATGAACAAGAAAGAAAAATCATACGTCAAGTATAGATTATGAAACACTTTCCAACACTTCCAGGATGCTTTAACAAAAATACGCCGTTTAATAAGGTAAAGAAAATATACCTAAGTAAACATTTTAGAAAACGCATAACACATTTCAAAAACAGATTTCAACAATAGCCGGCCAATTCTTTTGTGTAGCTCTGTATATATGGTCTATAGATTTGTATATATTATGCTTCGTATACTAAAGTTTAGTATAGTTAGAACTTAGAAAACACATAACACAATTGAAAATTCACCTTTAGCATTTTCTACCAATAGACGGAAACGTGCTTGATTTCTTTTGTACAGCTTTGTATATTAACCGCAGATTTTTATACACGCCACATAATATCAAGCTGATTTTTAATTCAGGTAAAACACTATTAAAACTAATGAAATCACATTCAAAGGAATTACTATCGATAGGCGTCCATGTATCCAGTTTTTTGCGTAGCTGTGTATATAATTTTATTTATATGCTACAATCTCTTAGTATACTAAATGTAGTTGAGTTTGAAAATGCATAACTCAAATTAAAAAACACTTTTAAGCAATTCACTCTCATTATCATTAATGCTTACAAATTATTTTGTGTATCTTTGTAATATGGTCTATAGAATGTTTACACTACACTAAGTGTACAAAAATTTAGTTAAACTTAAAACGTATACCATAATGGAAAATGCACTTTCATCAGTCATTCCTAATAGTCATTCAGAAGTATTGCATCAGAAGTCTTTTATGTCTCCCTGTAAATGAACGATAAATGCGATGCACGTCATATTCTACTGCAAGCATCTTATATAAATTTCATCATATTTGAAATAGTGCAACATAATTAAAATACGCTGCAAAGCAAACAGTTTTTCCTCGTAGACCATTCTATAACCGAACTCGTTTGCGTGACCCTGTAAAATGATAAATTTTTTGCTTCCCCATATTCTACAAAAAGCATGTTTTAGTGCACCTTTGGAATTCATATCAATTTCAATATGTTTGTAACAGAGTAACATCATTAAAATTCGGCGCAAACGATTTTCTTCGTATGCTTATAATATATAACGGAATACTTTTGAGTTCCCCTGTAACGCCTACTGTAAATGCTACACATAACATATACTATAGTAATCATCTTCTAGTGCACATCAATACTGCATATCAATTTCATTATGTTTAAAATTGTGTAACACTGTTAAAATTCACCACAAATGATTTTTCCCCATAGACCATAATGTTACGGAATACGGAATGCTTTTGAGTGCCCTTGTAAATGAACTATCAACACTATGCACTCCATTTTCAATGCCGAACATGCCATGGCAAACCTCAATAACATATAAATGTGAATCCGACGATATTTACGCGAGTTAGAGCACGGAGAGACAGCCAGACAAACGGAAGTTAGAAACATTTTCAACTATGTTGGAAAGTGCTAAAAATGAAAAAAAATTACCTATAGGCATTTTTAACGTGCCTTTGCAGGGCCCGAATTAGACTAAACAGGATGCCGTATAGTAGAGTTCTTCATCGAGCCTAATAACTTCGGATCGGGTAGAGTTGATACTTTTTTTTTTTTTTTTTTTTTTCTTTTGTGAGTCGGTTTTACTTTAAATGTTTCGGGTTTGATTTTGACGCTTTCGGGTCGGGTTCGGTATGACCCGATGTTTCAAAAGAAATATTTTTCCTGAATATTTTTCTATTGAAAAAAAAACCCTATATATATTTTAATATTATTGAGTGGGTAGATTTTAATTTTTATTCCAAAACTATAAAATTCATATTAGAGATATAATTGTAGACTACCTTTTCAAAATTTTATTAAAATATAGATTGATTTACTTCGATTTGCATTCAGATTTGAATATTTCAGTTTCGGGTTGGCGAAATTTTTTGTTGTCTGGTTCGGGACGTTTTTATGCAGAATTAATATTTTTTTAGCAAAAAGTTATGATTTTCTATTCTTTTTGAACTGCTTTGTTGAATTTAGATTGAGAAGTTATTATACTGAAGTCATAACACAGAAATTTACAACTCTTTAGTTAAGTGCCATCACTTCATTTTTACGCTGATAAATTTTAAGAAAATTTATTTTATGTACTTCTTGGTTGCTAATATTTATCGTCCTATTACATCCGTATACGTATAATTAATCTGAAGTAGCACCATGCCATTTTTCATGTTAGCTGAGCTTATTAATTCCCCATCAAAAATTACGATATGTACCGTATATACTCGTGTATAGGTCGACTCCCCTAATTCTTAAGCAAAATTTTGAAAAAAAAAAAAAAATGTGTATAAGTCGAACCACATTTCTGGCTGTATGTTGAAAAATAATTTGTAATCGAGGATAAAAAATATATATAAATTTTCATTAAATTAGTAAACTTTTTTTTTCTTTTTACATTCCTAATCAGACATTTTTTCTTTTAATTGAATATTTTAGAACTGTATCATTATGTAAAACCGAAGAAGCTTAAACTATTTTGAAACCTATTCACATCAATTTAATGATACTTAGAAAAAAATTCTTTGAAAAATTTATTCAAGCCTTATTTAAACAATTTCTTAGATTGCTATCTAAAATATAGTACGTCTTTGTATTGTAGAACTTTTAGGGGAGAAATCTAGAAGCATTCTCAAGTTGAACGCTTTTTAAAAAAGAAATTAAAATGTTGAAAAGAATGCTCCTGTGTGGAAGGGAACTCTATCCCACGAGAACATGGGTGCAGAACAATTACAGCGAAATTACTGTTGAGCTTTTTTTTTTTTTTCAATCATAGGGAAATGACCATTGTCATTAAAAATTTTTAATCTTTAAATGAAAAGAATAAAGGTTTTTAGGTTCATGATTCCTAAATAGGTATTATTTTCTGGCTTTAAAGATCCTGAATATCGGCAATTGGATAAGCATTTACGTATTTATTTTACTAACTCGTATATAAGTAGGCCCCCAATTTTTAACTCCCAAATTTTGTCTAAAATTCTTCGACTCATACACGAGTATATACGGTACATATATAACGTTATCAACATTTTGCTAATTTTGGACCCCCTCCTCCCCTTAAGGTATCATACGTTATCATTCGTCCAACCTCCACACTTCCCCCCCCCCCCCACCTCACCCGATGATATCATTATCAATGTTTAAAATTTCTTTTATTTTTTAGATTGTTTTTCTTTCTTTTATACTCTTGCAGTGACATACACATGTGATTATACATTTATTAGCCGCATACTTTACGGATTCAAGAAGTCAATAAAATATCAATACATGAAATAAATTTATATCAAATAACATCTCAAAGCGTAAGTTATTATTTAAAAGTATTTAATAATAGCTTATTGTTAAGTAATGCATTCAAAAGTAATATTGTCTTCTAGCACTAGCCCTCTGCTCGGGGGGGGGGGGGGGGAGGTTAAAAGCAGAACTTATCAACAAAACCGTGGACAATATTCTTTGTCTTTCTGTACTGGAAAAATCAAGTACCATTTCCTACATATTAAGCTCCTGATTTGATTTATCTAACAGCGAATTATATGCGCATACCGCAGAAGAATAGGAATGCCAAACGTTGGGGTATTCCAAATTTCGGATAGATGGCTTTAATAATAGCTTTGTATTTAAAAAAAAAAAAAAACTAATTAAAAAAAGGATAACAAATTATTTGAATGTAAAGAAAAAGTTACTGAAAAAAAAGTTTGGTTGAATAAAAAATGATAACGATATCAAAAAGCAACCCCCCCCCCCACTCCCACCCAGAGATATCTTACGATATCAAGCGCTAGACTCCCTCCCCCCTTCCCCACTAAGTGATAACGTTATATATGCACAGCCTCTTATGATTTTCTATTCTTTTTTTAATTACTCTATTCTATTTATAGTTGAAAAATTTATTAAACAGGAGTCATAACGCAGAAAATTATTATAAAGGAGTCTTTTCAGCTAAATGTTATTAATTACTTCATTTTCTGTTTAATAACAGAAAATGAAGCATGGTGGTATATTTAAGGCTGTTCTCAAATCCAAAAGGTCAACTTTATGACATAAGTTTTAATTTATTTTTGTTCGGAAATGCATGAAACTAGCAGGTGTTGTTGATCAGAAATTATGTAATCAAACTTGTTTTTCCTTTTTTTTTTTTTTTTTTTTTTTTTTTTAACGTAATAGATTTTTCAAAACGGGCGCTTTGAACTGAATCTCCGCGCGAAAGAAGAACAACCACTGAAGGAAGGGTGAAAAAGTCTTTATCACATGATCAAAATTGCTTATAACTCAATAGGTAATTTATTTATTAAAAAGTGGAAAATACAGTTCGATTCCAAATCGCTTCCATAGTTAGGCCTTCCAATTTTATATCTTTCCGTTAAAAAATGAATTTGAAAATGTGTCAAAACGTTTTGCACTTGTTGAGCAGAGCAGTTGAGAACAGCCTTAAACAGGAGTCATAACGCAGAAAATTATTATAAAGGAGTCTCTTCAGCTCAGAAAATGAAGCATGGTGGTATATTTAAGAAAATGTACAGATACAGTTCTTGGTTGTTAATTTTTACCGCCCGATTCACCCTGAAGCGATTTTTCGCCAAATCTCACAAACTATCTCTGTTTCTCCGCTCCAGTTGATCACTTGTTAACTTTCCCATGCCACTCAGTGCTAAGCATGAGATTCTAGGGAACTAGCCGACTATTTTCTCCGTAGAAGACAAAGACGATAAACGACCTGTCGTGATTAAGACAACACATACTTTTCTCTCGAAGCCCCATAAACAAGGGAACTCCCCCTCAACTCTCCGACCAGGGTGGGCCGCAAAGTGACCATTTTGGTGACGTATTGTGAGAAATCTTGTTGACCGGAGGTCATTCTAATTGGTCGCCCAGTAGCCAGTTCAATGATTCAACGATTAGTGACGGACTAATGGAATAGGGGGAAAAGTTTTATGACTTTCCTCGGTGTAGAATGAAAGTTTTGCCTTGATGCTTGGCGATTGTTATTAGGTTCCTAAATGGGTATGATCTGAAAATAGACATTATTTATATGATCTGGCATTAACCTTTCGGCTTGTGTTATGTTCCTAAATAATAGCCCACCGAAGACATGCAGAAGAGGGACATAAAAGATGTTTTCATTTGCCATAGGTAGTAATATTCTCCCCCACCCTTTTTTTTCCCTCCCTTCCCATTTCATTTATATATTTTTTAAAACAGTGTAAATTTCTAGCGTCTACTTATAGAATTACTTTTACAAAGTAAATGTGCATAAAAATTAGATTTTATATTCTTAAAAATCTAAAAAATATATATTATAAACTAATAATAATAAATAAAATAAAAAATCGGAAATTATACGTCAAATGTGGCAAATGTGGTGCGTTTGTACTATAACTAGTTTTATAAATAGTCAGACCTTGGAGCAATAGCTGTTGCACTCTTATGCAAAAATGCATGAATACAAAATTTATTACGATTATATGAATAAAATTCAGTACAGTCGTCCCCGTTTAAACGAATATTGATGGTTCCAGAAATAATATTCGATTAAGCGGTATATTTGATTAAACGGGAAAACTAACTGTAATATTTAAAGCGTAGTAAAAAGGCAAAATAACCAACTACGGTATATTTAATTAACGCTTAATAAATCGTTAGTAGAATAACATAAACTAAAATAAATACAAATGCTAATATAAAGGAAATACGTATTAATTTAACGTCAGTACATACATTTATATGGTTTGCATCACACTTGATGCAGCTCGTTTGAATTTGATCAAAACTTTGCTACTTCTAATTTACGTTACTTATACTGCCTTAAAAAATCGTTTAAAGTGGTTTGTTTACGTGGAATTTTGAAGGAGTACACATCGAGTTATTTTTCGAATGAGTGCAAAATATCACAACTATCATGCAAAATATCACTACATGCAAAATATCACAACCTGGTTAACAGCAAGAAGTGGTAGTGGGGAGATCAAGGTGGGGAATCATTACAGGAAGAACTGAAAATTTGTTTTCAGCGTAAAAAAAGTCGTAAATGACAAAAGGTGGAAGGAAACTCCAGTTGAAACGTGCTTTCCGCGCCTATTTTCAAACATCAGTCATTCAAGTTGTTATTCGATTAAGCGGGGACGTTCGTAAAAGGTATTTGGTTTAAGCGAGGAAAAATAACATAGAACCAACAGGAATAAATTCTGTTCCGGAGGATTCTATTCGCATAAGCGGGTTATTCGATTATCCGTGACCCGATTAAGTGGGGAGGACTATAATACGGAAATAATAGAACTCCATCTTAAATATGACATCATCACCATGGCAACCCAGATTCATTACCTATCATGGCATATCATTGAATTAATTACGTATGATAGGATTTAACAGAATGAAGAAAACTTTTATTAATATCTTTTTAATTTTTAATTCAATTTTCATAAAATTTTAAAAAATTCGACAAAATTCTTCAACGATTATATATATTAAATTTCAAACTATTCAGTTGGGTAGTGTTTGAGCTTTTATATGCGGACGGACGAACCAGACGACGACTATAGGTGCTACGTATTTATATAATTACGAACGCACCTAAAAATGGCACATTCAGAAAACTAAATTTATAAAAAACAATCATGTAATTAGTTTCTAAATACCAGTGTCTATAATAACACAAATAATAATAATAATTTTTTTAGAAGGTTTCTTTAAAAGTGTGCAATAATACTAACACAAATAATAATAATATTTTCTTAGAAAGTTTCTTTAAAATTTTTGTGAAATATGTATCATTATTATTTGTACTTTTTTTTTATCAATAAAATATTATGCCATTAATATGTAATTTTTGAATTCCTTGCTGAAAAGATCACTGAAGCTTTTGCAATTGATAAAAGCTATTTTTATGAGGATAATAATGAATAAATGATATTAAATGAATAATAGTAATAAATGATCCGAACACTTGAATATAATACGTAAAACGTAACTCTTTTTAAACTAAACCAATCTTAGAATGGTTTTGAACCCTTATCTTTCATAAAAAGCACAAAAAATGAACGATTTTGTTCCTTTATATTTGTATAATTTTTCAATGAATGCATGAGTTCTACAAACCAATAAATAAATAAACGAATTAATTAATTAAATTAAATAGAAACGAAAAGAAAGAAATCATAGCAGATTTCTTACTAGCATTTTCTTACAATTATGTGAATAACCCATTAAAAAACTTATTTCTTTAATGAAAAATGAAAAAGAGAAAAAAAAAATGACACCAACAAAATAGTAAAATTTTGAGATACCGAACTGTTAACTAAATGATCATACAATTTTTACTAATACATATTTAGATTGTATATATGAAAAAATTGATAGCTCTAATATGAATTCAATATATTTTAACTACTATTGTATTATTTAAAGTGAAGAAAATGCAAAATTAGTGGTTTTTTCATTAATTAAATGACATAGATTTGATTTTAATTATCAGTGTCAGGGGTAATTTAAATGTGGACCAAGAAAAACTATTATCATTATTATTATTATTTATGTACTTATTTTGATGAAATCAATAAAATAAATATATAACAAGCTTTCACGTATTTAATTAGTTTTATTGAAACACAAATATATTGTTTTTTCGTTTATTTCATTGTATTGTTTGGCATATTCATAACAGCCTATGAAATTCCGAGATGTGGAATAATTATTTTCTTATTAGCAATCTCATAGATTTCCGGAACGTCTGTTCTAATATAAAATACAAGGATTAGCCTTCTCTTCAATTAAACATTTTAGAGCTTTAGTTTCTTTTGTCAAATGTTAAAAAATATCTTTTAGTCTCGTTGTGGGCCCTTATAAGTGAGGATGGACCGAGTGCAGAACGTTTTTTTTTTTTTTTTTTTTTTTAATTCAAAGCTTAAAAATTCATTGTAATGTGGTTGAGGGAGCATCTAAAAAGACAAGGGGCGGGTGCATTGTAAACGTCGCATCAGCCCCTGTGACCAGTCTCGCTTTAAATGATATGTGTTCACAAACATTAACATCACGGTAAAATAAATTAATATATATTCTGATGTAATTTAAATTTTTAGTAACGTTTTGTAGAATTGGTTTAACTCCTTAACAGTTTCATTTTTTTGACACAATAAACAAAAAATAGGGAGAAAATACCACTTTTTCCATACTAAAATATCTGCCTTGTATAATAGAAAAATATCTGCTAATTATTAAAGCAAAATTTATAGTTAAAAATTAGTGGCGTTCAAAAGCTTTCAGTAACGACGTAAACAAACTCTTTTTTGCGCGAGCGGTGCAAAACTGTAAAGGGATTAAAATTTATCTTCATTAGTCGAGAAATTTCGGCACAATGATCAGAATAATATTTTAGATACTTATAGAGATGAATACGATGTCAATATATATATATATATAGAAAAAATTAAGTATTAACATTTCTGAATTATTTCCTTCTATTTTAGCAATTGAAATTATTTATTTTTATACTTTTCTTAAAATAAAATCTTATTTGGATTACCTTTAGAGAGTTTAATTTATTCATATAAATAATTTTGTGGATTCTAAAAATATGTTTGACAATTTCTAATGTTTTTATATCGTAAGGGAAGTGTGTGTGTGGGAGGGGTTGATAATTTATTGAAATTTAAATTGCAAACAACTATTAAGCTTCGATTCCATCTGATTTCCATGTATAATTTACCTTTTGGGGATTTATAACAGCTCAAAAGAGTCTGATATTCATTTAGAATAATTCATATCTTGGTGGAACGTACTTGGGAAAAACGAAAGTAAACTCTTCGTCAGTTACTTAGTGTGTGTTCGTATAAACTGTTTTTGTATGAAAGCGTGTGCCTTTTTTCGTCTTGATATTTGATATCACTTCCAGTAAATGTACCAACTCCAACTGGATCATACATACACAATACGTTTGGAAAGTGCCTACTTTCCATCAGTTTCATTTATCAGTTCATCAGCTATTATGCTGCTTAAACAAGTTCGCTGGCACCAGTTCTAAATACAGTCTATCATTTTCCTTTCAAGTCGTAAAAAAAGATTTTAATGGTGTAATTCAGCAGCAATGAATAGAGTCTGACTACTGTCTCCTTCCTTTTATTGCTTTATTATGCCCATTTATAAAGTCAAAAACAAGACTTCAAAGTCGCCTACGGTAAATGACTAGAAAACTTTCTTTTTTGTTCCACCTTCCGCCCTGGAAAATAAACAAGAACTTTTCCCACCACTCCTGTCACCGGTAGCCTACTGGGAAAATCGTAAAACCATTACTTGAAGATTTCTCCCCTTTTTTGCGTAACCCTGGTGTTATGGCATAACAAAAGGAGGGGACACTATCTTCGATTTCAGTGACCGGAAGCTAAAAACCGTTGATTATTCAGTTCTTTTATGATGCTGTTCTGCAAAGAAACTGATCTAGGAGCCCTGAGGTGCAATAGATTCCTCTATAGTGGGAAATGTTTGTTGACAGCCCGAGAGTCCTAATTTCTAGTAATTTAGAAGGGTCGCTGGCGCCAAAGTAGTAAAAGTAGCAGTTAATCTTATCTAAAAAAGATGCCGGCTTTTACAAAGAATTTTCTCGTGCAAAATATTTTCCCATTCATTTCCTTATTTAATTGTTTAAAATTTTGGAAGTCTTTTCTTCGTGAGCAAAAAATAGATACGGAAGATCTCTTCTCTATCACAATTCATTCGACAGAATACAAATCTTTGTATGTGGATCAGTTTTCTGCAAAAGCCATGATTCTATCTGAAAAAAAAAGAAAAAGAGAATAATATCAGTTAACGTTGTTTCCTTTATTGAAAGCGCAGCATCAAGACTGAGAAATTATGTAGAAATTGAAAATATATGAGAGAGACGCAAATAGTAAAAATTAAGAAAATGTTATTATCAATATATAATAAAATGTTTATAAGAATAATTAACCATTCATAGTGGGAAGTGTTTGTTAATAGGCGAATAATCCCAAATTGTAGTAATTTAGAAGACTGCTCTCTTAGCATCAAAATAGTAAAAGTAGTAGTTAATCTTACCCCCAAAAAGATGCCAGGTTTTACAAAGAAGCAAGTGTCTTTCGCGCATTCACTTTTTTATGCAAACTTTTAACTTTTAAAATTTTTTGAAGTTATTGTTTAAAAGTCAACCAGTCTTTTCTTCAGAAGCAAAAACTAAGATATAGAAAGAAGGATCCATTTTTTAATTACAGTTTCAGGTTTCAGCTACTAAAGACAGATCTAAGTGTCTGTGGTTCCAGTTTTCCCCCGAAACTACAAATATACCCAAATAAATAAATAAAAAATAAATAATAATTATATCAGTTCAAGTTATCTCTTTATTGAAAGTAGCGTCAAGTAGAGTTCAAATTTTTGCTATGAAAATTAAAAATTTTTTCTTCTGTTTTTTGTATGCTCTTCTTGGAGAATGTTCTTTGTTATTGTACAAAATATGCTTTAAAGTTTTGAGTGTTAGTTTTATTTAAAGTGTAATCTTTACTTACAACTCGCCTGCTTAACTTAGATTTTAACACTTAAAATATAAAATTAAATATATACCGTATATACTCGTCTATAACTCGAAGAATTTTAGACAAAATTTGGGAGTTGAAAATGGGGGGTCGACTTATAGAGGAGGTAATAATAATAATAATAAAAAAAAATCGCAGATAATTGGTGAATGGGCAAGTCTTTTAAGTAATCAAATGGGAGATAAAATCGGACAATGGTCATTTCCCTGTGATCTACAAAAAATTCTCAACAATAACGTCCCTTGTAATTGTTTTGCACTCATTTCCTCTGGAAGTAGAATTCCATTCAATATACAGGGGTATCCCTTTCAACATTTTAATTCTCTTTTTAAAAGGAGTTCAACTTGAGAATGCTTCAAGATATATCTCCTAAAAGTCCTATAATATAAAAAAGTAATACGTATATTATAGCAATCAAAGAAATTGTCTACCCTTGTAAATAAGGCTTGAATAGATTTTTGAAATATTCTTTTCTTTTTAAGTATTATTGAATTGATGTGAATAGGTTTCGAAATAGTTTAAACTTCTTCGGTTTTACATATTTATACAATTTTAAAACGTTAACTTAAAAAAAAGAAAAAAAAAAAAAGACTGATTAGAAACGTAAAAAAGTTTACTAATTTAATGGAAGTGTATTAAATTCGGAAGTGTATCCTCGATTACAAATCATTTTTGAATGTATTACAGTCGAACCTCGATAGCATGAACCTCAGGGGGAATCAAAATTTTGTTCATGTTAACAGTAATTCGTGTTATCAGTATCAAATCTTTGTATTCGTTTTTATAGGGGACTGTGAAAACAATTCATGTTAAAAGTAATTCACGTTAAGCGTGTTCATGTTAACGAGGTTTGACTGTACTACCAAAAATGTGGCTCGACTTATACACGAAAATTCATTTTTTTTTTTCAAATTTTTACTTCGGAATTGGGGGTTGGGGGGTCGACTTATACACGAGTATATACCGTAGTTTAAAAGCATTTTGACAAATAAAAAAGAAAGAAACATTCTTCAAGAAGTGCAATATAGAAAACAGAAGGTAAAATTTTTAATTTTCCGAGGAGAAATTTGAACAATACGGATGCATTTCAAGTCCTTAGGTTTAGCATTAGAGAGGTCAATTTGCGTCTTAACTGATAAAAAGCCTTAAACCTAGTTACGAATATATACGTTTCTATACTTAAATTCCACTTAAAATTCCTTTTTGTATTTATCTCTACTTAAGAAGTATAATTTATCATTTAAAACCGGTTACAAATATATACTTTTTAACAGTTGAATTTCACTTGCAGTTTTTTGTTATTTGTATTGTATTTGTGTTTGCGTTTGTATTTATACTTAAGAAGTAGAAATTATCATTTAAAACCAGATAAGAATACAGTGAAAACTGCCTAAGGCGGGAAAAATTTAGAGTACCACATTTTTAAACATAGAGATTTTCGAGAAATCTGTCTAAGACGGAAACAACCTGTGTAACACGGAACCAGACATTCATTTTGAGGTACATGTATCAAAGTTACTGTTTAAGACGGAAGAAAATTCCGCTGGGAAATATAAATGGAAAAAAAAACCTTATCTTTTCATAATGACATGTATTGTCCAGTGGCACTCTGAGAGATGAGAAGTGTGGTCTCACTGATTGATGATAATGGCAAACAACAATATTCGATTTTTTCCCCTTCTACATTTAAAGCATTTATTAAGGTAAATATAACTTATTTTTTCACTAAAACCTGTAATTTTGATTTATAACAGTGTGTTTGTGTACTATCAATTTGTAGTGTAAATTAATATTACTATAAATATATAAAAATATGTACAAAGATTTCATGTGTATTTAATTTTAAAAAATTAAAAGATACGTTAGTTTTAATTTTTAGCCAAAGAAATGTTTAATACTCTGTGAACGGAATGCCTATAAAGTTTTTCTGTCTAATCCGGAAATCTGTCTAATACGGAATTTTATCTCAGTCCGAAGCGATTCTGCTTTAGATAGATTTCTCGGTATATATTTTTCCACAAATGAATTCCATTTAAAATTACTTAAGAAGTATAAACTATCATTTAAAACCTGTTACGAATATATACTTCACACTTGAATTCCACTTAAAATCGCGTTTGATTTATCTCTACTTAAGATGCATAGATTATTATTTAAAACAAAATCATATACAGATAGATGTATAACTTGTCGACAGTTGAATTCTTCTGAGAATTTTTTGTTATGTATATTGTAACTGCCTTTTCTAAAACCAGTTACGAATATATACTTTTCCACAGTTGAATTCCACTTACAGTTTTTTGTTTTTTAGGGTAGATTGAGTAAAGACACTCACTTTCTATAACTTTTGATTTTGAATGAACAAATTTGTTTGATGGCTAAATAAAATGTTATATTAGAACCCCACTCAGTATCGGCATCAACCATAGATTCTGTCAAATTATAATTTCGAAAGAAATTGCAATTTTTTTTTTTTTAAAGTTACTCTGCGTGTCTTTGCCCCATCATTGATTGGGATAAAAAACCGCAGTGAAGGACAAGCCAACTGAAAGTTTACAGAAATGCAATCGAGATCACTACACGACATTTAGAAGCTAAAGCGTTTCCGTTTTTCACTGAATTTTTGGCTTTGTAGGCATTTGCAGTATGTTATCATCTCAACAATCACAAGAATTTTTTTAAATATTACGTCAAAAATGAAAAATTGAAAGTTACCTACATTTTTCTGCACGGAATTCAACTTATTTCTTCGCATGTTATCAACACACAAGACACAACTAGTACGATTGATGCCTAATTGTCGAGCTAGAGGTCTGCACGGGTCGGAATTTCCAAGTCTGGGCCCAACCCGACACAATTTCTACAAAAAATTCCATTTTTTTTCTCGACATACAATTAAGATTCTTTTAATGAGTACTACAACATGAGTACTTATGGGAATATTTCACAGTATATTTTAGATTACAATGTGTTCGCAAAACAAAAAACACACAATAGTAACATTAATGATTACTATTACTTACAGTCTTAGACGTTTCAAAATTCAAACAAGAATTCATTAAAAAATTAATGTAGTTTAGAATAAAGGGTTACAAACATAAATTTTGAAGCTGTATAATGAAAAGTAGATTTGTGAAAATATTTCTCTGTCATTCTAAGGCTTTTCTCAAATCCAAAGGAGCTACATTTTGATACACTTCTGAATTCATTTCTTTTCGGAAAAGCGTAAGATTGGCAGATATTCAGAAACTATATAAATGGCTGATTATTTATTTATTTTTTAATATAAAAGCAATATATCTTTGAGAAAATACTGCCAAAGTTAGCGTTTTGAATCGAATTTCTGGAAGCGATAGTATAGCACGGGAAAGGGTAAAAACATACCGTCACGTGACAAGAATGTCTTATATCTCTGTAAGTAATTTATCAAAAGTGGAAAACTCTATTCGATTCCAAATCCCTTCAATGTCAGGGCTTTCAAATATTACCTTTACAGTGGAAAGTTTTGCATTTGAGCAGTGAATTTGAGAACCACCTTAAAATACCATGTAACTGTTCCAAAAATATTCGTCCCGGCAAGACTGTAGAAAAAAGAATGCAAGCCTGCAATGTCGGCCCGGCACGAGTCTGCTGAAAAAATTGATGCCATGAAACTGTCCGATGCCGATCTCTAAGATGAACACGCTACATTTCTGTATTGACGTTGTCAAACTCGCATGGGCTCATGATTCACGTTTATATTTCTTCTCGCGAAAGTCATATTAATTGAAAATGGCTCATATTTTATCGACTTCGTTAAAATTTTTATATGGGGCTGGCCATTTTGAAAGTTCGCTTTTATTCGGACCGGGCCCGTGCAGACCTCTACGTGTCGGCCACGCTGTTTAACGTTGAAAAAACTTTGCGTTCATATTAAATCAACCGGTGCGTCTTTTTGCCCCGTACGTGTCTTTGCTCTCACCTACCCTATATTTATATTTATATTTGTCTTTGTATTTGTATCTATCTCATTTGCTACTTAAGAAGCATAAAAATTCGTTCAAAACCAGTTAGGAATAAATTAATTTTTTATACAGTCTTTTTTTCGCCTTATTTTTCTATAACTCCGGAAAAACGGTCGTTTAAAGACACCAGCAGGAAGTGTCATCGATGAAGACAGCTCCAAATATTAAAAAAAAAAAAAAGAGGGTATCACTCTGTTTTCTTCTTTTATCCATTTATTACGTTACCTGCTTTTACCAGTGACCCTGCTAAATGCAAACTTGCACTCGAATAAAGCAATCACATGCATCAACAGCGACCACCCTGTTGTTGGAAGCTTTTTGAGTGCCTCCGTTTTCCATAAATTTCAGATTCCCCTTCCTGAATGCCTTGCTTGATTTGCTGCAGCAGCTAAACTCTATTCAGCGTGACGTAATAGAAAATATTGAAGGAGGGGGGGGGGGGGATGGATTTTGTTCATTCACTCTTTCATTTTAATAAGTGAAAATTTAGTTTGTTTAACATGCTTGAAATGTTCATCTTTTAATCCTTGGGGATTATTGATAGAATTAGCCGAATTAAAGCTATTAAAAATGAGTTTGCTTTTATGCTATGCTTGAAAAATATGTTTGAAAAACATTTGATGGGTACCCCGTAAGCTGCCCACCTGTGTGGAGAAAGAGAAAATCTATTTTACAGAAGGACAATAAATAAATAAATAAATAATATAAATACACTGTTATATTCTGGGGGGAATACACGCTATCCTATGAGTACAGTATCCAATCTTTTAATTCTTTCGCCGTATAACGTGCACTACATTTTTTGCAAAGAAATCTTTATCAGATTTGAAGCAAAAATAAATAAACAAACAAATAAATAAATTAAAATAATAAATAAAATAAATAGGTAAATAAATAAATAAGTAAATAAAATAAAATAAAAATAGAAAAGAACATTTAAGGGTGTTCTCAAATGCAAAAGGGCAACTTTCTGACATAAGTTTTAATTTATTTTTGTTCGAAAATGCATGAAACTAGCTGGTGTTGTTCAGAAACTATGTAATCGAGCTGTTTTTCCCATTTTTTTGCAAACGCAATAGATCTTTCAGAAAAGAGTGTCAAAGTGGGCGTTTTGAACCGAATTTCCTCGCGAAGGAAGAAAGGGCACACAAGAGCGGGCGAAAAACGTGTTTATCACTTAACCAAATTCGCTTATATTTCAATAGGTAATTGATTGATCAAAAAATGGAAAAAACAATTCAATTCCAAATCGTTTCCATGACCAGGCTTTCCAATTTTATACCTTTCCGTTAAATGAATTTGTAAATGTGTCAAAACGTTTTGCGCTTGTTGAGCAGAACAGTTAAGAACAGCCTTAAAAGCATAATTAGTTTTAAGTAATTTTTATGCAATCCGATAGCAAGCATTATTAACCTTCCGAAAGTCATAGGTATCCATGCCAAGAGATAATCGGGTTATTCTGACCGGTAGACTTTCAGTCACCTTTTTTTTTATTACCTTTCCACCTTCCTCTGCATTACATTTGCATTTAGCATTCACAATTTTCATCTAAAAATCTGCCAGCTGTGTTCTCGTACAAGAATTATATCGGAGTTTTACAGCCAACATAATTATAAATAGCAATTATATTGTCTTCTCTAGTCTAGGAAGCAAAGTCAAATAAAAATAATACTGAAAATTATACAAAAACTTTAACCAATAAATAATATTTTAAACACATTCCTACGCAAAATATTTGACTTAGGTGGTCAGTCGATCTGGCGAACTTATGTACTTTATGATTGAGTAACACCCAGGAAAATAAGTCTCATTCGATTAGTGTTTAAATTTCGTAATTATATGGTTATATTGCAAGCGGAAAGAAATTAGCTACATATGTCTATTTTTATTTATAAATTCTTAAAAAACATTGAATTCATATTATTGACCATTTTAAAGAAAAGTAAATTTGGACTAAATATTTTGTCTATATCCTGCAGCAATTTAAATCATGAGAATCTATCAAAGTAATCAATCCGTCATAAATATCACATTTAAAGATGCTTCAGAATTAAAAAATATAGAACTGAAGTTTTCGATAGATTAAATGCAAATAATAATAATAATAATAATAATAATTAAGGATCGGTCGAAACAGGTTTTGAATACCGAAACCGAATTTCAGTAATCTTCATATTTTTGGTCGAAAACGAAAATATCCAAAAATTTTTTTTAAGCAATTAATACATACATAAATATACAGAATTATTGATTAATTATACATGTGGCCCAAGTTGGCTGACTGTGCCTCTGATCAAAACTTTTTATTTTCATTTAAAATAAAATGTAATTAATTCATCTACGACACAGAATGATTTCCTAATGATACGAATTTCATCTAATTAAAAAATGTTTTTGGTATACGTACCTCGATTTATCTTTTATAATGATTTTTGTAAATGATCATCTGTTATACTAGAACTTTCTCAAAGAGTATTCGAAACACTTCTGTGGTTTCAGACTAAAAATTTTCTATTACTGGTAAGTATACAGCTTTTAAAGAGTATACGTGAAAAGCAGCTTCAAAGTTTAGTCATATATGCATTGCTTGCTATATAATTTGCACTCACGTCTTAGATCAGCCATAACTAATAATTATAAACAGTGAAGTTCGTAGCAATCAATAAAGAGTGTCTCATTTGAGCCGATAGAGCTCAAATCAAAGAGTAATGTTGAAAGTTTCTGAAGGAAGAAATGCGATTTTTGGAATATTAGATAGTTTCGGTCTAGCCGAATTTTTGGCAGCCTTTTCGCCGAAAAAAAATTTTCGTCGAAACTCAGATTTTGTACCAAAAACGAAAACGAAACCGAATTTTCGGTGGATTTCTAATGATAATAATAACCAAGAAATGCATCTAATATTTTTCAATCATTCCTGTGAGGGGAAATTTTACATTCTAAATTTTCTATAAAATTCAGAAAGGAATGTCCAAAATTTTAACAATCCAATAATTTTAAATTTACGTAATATGTGCAGTTGAGTTAATAAAGTTTCATTAACTATACATATTTAAATTTCAGAGATTTGAAACACAATTATAGAAATAACAAATGTATTGTCTTCAACTCAAAAAAAGCAAAGTCAAATAAAAATAACATAAATAAGACACAAAAACTTTAACAAATAACCTAAACATAATACTGACACTTTAAACGCATTTCTCCGCAAATTTCGGACTATTTTCTCGTGCATGGAGGATGAGGACAAACACTTATTCGTATTATATGACAGAAAGCGTCACATATGAAATACGAGCACGGCGTTTTCTCAGCGCCATCCAGATTTGCAGAAACAAAAAATGGGGGATGTTTTATTTGATATCTCATCTATCATGCACGATATTCTATCCTTATTCGCAATAGTTTTTTTTCTTTTTCAGAGGGGAGAGAAAACACACCGGGCAGGTCCGATTTGATTTGGAAAGATTAGGGTGTATGGACCAAATCGCTATTTGTCATTGGAGATGGAAGCATAAATGCTTTGTTTGACTTATGTATCGCCCTGTTTTGAGTGTAAGGTAAGAATTAGGAAAAGTATCATAGTGCGATGGTGCCAGAGTTAGAATATGGAAAACTTGCAGTTGATATGAGGAAATTGGCTCGGATCAGTCATATCTTGCAGAATTTGGGAGGAGTTTTGAAGTATAATAACTGATAAAATGTGAGAAAAAAAAATCAATTGTTATAATAAGCGTTATATAGTAGGTGGATTTTTTAAATTATTAAACAGGCAATAGTATTAATAGCACTAGTAAACATCAGCACAACACTGCTTATTAGTAGAGTTTACGGCCTCTACCTCTACTCAAGGTTACTATACCCAAAACTCTCATTTTACTCTCATTTTAGGTAGATTTCGTATGAAATACTACCTATTACATTCTCCCCATGTTGGAATTTCTGAAATATTTTTAAGATTCTGCATCGATTATGACAACTGGAAACCAAAACCACCCTCAGTAAAAAACTTTATCTCTCTCTCTCTCTCTATATATATATATATATCACTTTCTTCTGGACACGATAACTTCCACAATTCTGCACAAATCTCTTCCAAACTGATACATAAAATCAAGGCATAAAATCTTGGTCAAGTTCGTTAATATGCAAAATCGTACCAAGGGGAAGGAAATAGGCAGGGGTTTTGTGAAAACCGAAAAAACTCCCTAACTTCTTGATTTTTGTACATATCAAATCAGTTTAAAGTTTTTATTACTTCTAAAAATAGGGCCAAAAATTTATGTATCACAGAGTTTTGGTAAAATTAAAAATGGGCTCAAGGGGAGCAAAAATAGGGTTTTGGGGAGAAAAAAATTCATAATTTCGTCAATTCTCAAGATATCAAATCCAATTAATTTTATTATAAATCTCCTTCATATTATCTACAACTTTTATATTCACAAGTTTTTGATAGGACCAATTCGTACCGCAAAAGAAAAAAAAATTAAAAACGAGAACAAAAAAAAAGGGGGGGTGGGGGTTGAAGAAGAAAAAAATCCATAACTCCGCCAATTCACAAGAATCCCCATGAATTTATCATATATCTTCTTAATATTGTCTACAACATTTATATAGACAAGTTTTTGATAGGACCTATTCTTACAGCAAAAACAAATTAAAAATACATAGCGGTTGAAGAAAAAAATCATCTTATTAAGGGTGTATTCAAATCCAAACTGCTTATTTTCTGACTCATATTTAAATTCATTTTTGCTCTGAAACACATTCAGTTGGTAGATTCTCTTATTCAGAAACTAAGTAATGTACCGTAATGATCGATTTTTTGATAGAGGCAGAATATATTTCAAAAAATGATGTCAAAGTGGGCATTTTGCACCGAATTTCCCGAAGCGATTGTGTTGGAATCGAAAAATATTGTCCTACTGAGAAAATAATTGTTTATAAATCAAGTTTTAATTAATTGAACGAAAAATAAAACACAGGTCGCTTATAAATCTCGTCAGAAATCACGTCAGTAAGTTTCATATTTTTTCTATTAAAAATGAACTGAAAATGTGCTAGAAAATTTCGAGTTGTTGAGCATGGAAAAGTATTCTTTTGAATACCGCCTTAACATGATTCTGATAAAACCAGCTATTATATAAAAAGGAAATAAAATCTCGTCAAAAGCGGCCAAATAAAATTGTTAAAGTGGATTTATCTTTAATCAGGATTTAGTTTTTGTTGGTGAAATTACTTACTTATACTTAACTAATCTACCTCCGCCTGTAGGCTGGGCCGGCAGGGATTTTTTTTTTTCATGCATTGTTTTTTATTCTCTCTATCTCTCTTTGATTCTCTCTATCTCTATTCTATCTCTTTTCCATCAAAGAAGAGGCTCCTTGAAGCCATGAAACAATTTTATGCTGTTTTTATTAGAATGTACTTTTCATTACGTAGGTTTACGTAGCCTGTCACGTATTCATCGCATCAGAAAGGTTTTTTGTATTTATCTTTTGAGTATTTTTCTGCTCTGTTATAAGTTTTAAACCATATGGTTTTAAGCAGAGTTTTTTAAAACTAAATATAATTGGAAACGTTAAAGGTAGTTAAATGCAGAAATAGGATGCAAAATTAAGAAAATTTCATAAAATTTAGAATTTTTTTTTTCCTTACCTTTATATTCAAATATATAAAATTCGATGCACATTTTTATTTGTACATATATGTAAACCAAACTGGCAAAAAAAAAAAAATTATATATATATATATATATATATATATATTGGGGACTTTAATTTATATGGAATGCGCATGGGGCATTTTGAAAGTTCTTCATAACGCTTAAAATATTCAGGAAAATTTCTTATTTTTCTCCCCCCTCCCCATTTTTTTAAAAATTTCTTGTGTGATAAATATACGCCATAATTCATATAGTATAGTACATTCCCTTGTATAGTATTTAAAGTGCAGTTTAAAAAAATAATAAAAAAAGAGTTTGAAGGTCCCTTGTCCGCTTACTTTTAAAGGTTTTACATTCTGGGTTGTTCGACCTCCATAGCGGCCAGTAGTGTATTACCGGCTATTTATTATTTACATATACAGTAAACTCTGTCTAAGGCGGAATCGATCGAGACCAACGAAATTTTCCGCCGTAGACAATATTCCGCCTTATACGAAATACCCCCCCAAAAATAAATAAATAAGCAAAATTTTTAAAATTTTTAAATGCACTAGTTTTTTTATTTTATTTATTTTTTTATTTATTTATTTATTTATTTATTTATTTTTTTACATTCGTAACCTTCAATACCGTTCTTTAAAATTAAATTTTTAATGAATTAAACTTTTTATTAAATTTATATTCTTTAATGATATTTTAAAACATTATTGGAACACTGAAATAAATAGTATTGATTAGAAATTGCTTCACTTCTGGAATTTAATGAAAAACATTCACTTTAACAAATACAATCATATACCTCATCCTTAAGGCTGTTCTCAAATCCAAAAGGGCAACTTTCTGACATAAGTTTTAATTTATTTTTGTTCGGATATGCATGAAACTAGCAGGTGTTGTTGTTCAGAAATTATGTCATCGAGCTGTTTTTTTGCAAACGCAATAGATCTTTCAGAAAATACTGTCAAAATTGGCATTTTGAACCGAGTTTCCGCGCGAACAGAGAAAAAGCACTCAAGAGTGGGCGAAAACGTGTTTGTCACGTGATTAAAAACGCTTATAACTCAATAGGTAATTTATGGATCCAAAAATGAAAACACAGTTCAATTCCAAATCGCTTCCATAGCCAGGTTTTCCAATTTTATATTTTTCTGTTAAAAAATGAATTTGTGAATGTGTCAGTACGTTTTGCGCTTGTTGAGCAGAGCAGTTAAGAACAGCCTTAACATAGTTTCTGATGAGACGGAAAATAATATTTTATCAATGGTTGTTTTTACTTCCGGTTTAACAAGCATTCTTCAGTAACACATGAGTCACATTGTGTTACTCATTTTTATGGTTAAAAATTGCCATATTTAACCATAAAGTTAAATACGGTTCTTTTGAATTATTTATCTATTACGAAATTTAAAATGTTCGAGACTATTTGATGTATATACATATCAGTTATAAAGGCTCACGAATCAAATGCCTTTCATTTTTAAAATATCATTTTTTCCGCCTTATGCAAAATTTTCAGTTCGGTGGGACCATAAAAACCTTTCCGTTTACGCGTTAGGCAGATGCCGGTTTAAACAGCATGGATTAATGTTATTTGATTTGAGTTCAGCGGGACTTTGAAAAATTTCCGCGTTAGATAGATTTCCGGCTTACACAGAGACCGCCTTAGACAGAATTTACTGTACCTGTAAAACTAGTTTCACAGCAATGGCAGTCTTGAAGCAGAAAAGAAGTTTCCGGCATTTTGCAACATTACAGATATCATTTTTGTCAGCTGAGTGTCTGTCTAGATTTTTCTGACATGGTCCTGTTTTTGCGAAAATGTGAAGAGTTTTTATATTAGTGAAAAATAAAGTTATAGTTTTTTGAATTTGAAATTATAGTTATATTCCATTTTTAATAAGATTATATATGTATAAAATAACAACTTCTTTGGCAACTTCATCTATGTTTTGGGACAGGTCAGATTTGTTTTAAAATTATTAAATTTGGGAAAGATTCAGTTTGGTTGTTGTTGGGTTGCATTTTTGACTGCCGATTATCTACTCGAGGGAGATAAGCCCGAGGAAGGATGCCCTCCGTAGGGGTCTTTCTAAGGGAACCCAATCCGTATTTACGCTTGGGAATCCAACGTTCGAAGAAAACGACGAAAACTCCGAACGATGAGGCCGACGAACCCAACACCTCCCGTCTAACAGCTTCGAGAGCAGAACCTCTCAGCCACTGTTGGGTCTGATTTAGTTTGGAGAGAGACATTTTTGTGAAAGGTCTATTTTTTAAGAAAAATAATTTTGTGAAGTGTCCTTTTTTAATGTGAAATATTTTTAAGGGTGCTGTTTTAAGGCGATTCTCAAATCTCCTGCTCAACAACGCGAAACTTTCTGACACATTTTCTGATTCATTTTTAAACGTAAAGGCTGCCCCACTTAGACAATCGACTATTGAAGTGATTCGGAATCGAAATCAGTTGTCTGCTTTTATGATAAATAAATTATTAATCGAATTATAAGTGATCGTGGTCACGTGACGGACGGCTTTTCTCCTGTCTTGCGATTGCGCAAAAACTTTTAAATCATGAAACTTTTTAATTTTAGATTATATTTATTTATGAGGGAAAATTTTGTTTGTGTTATTAAAGAAATTAACGAAAAAGCCATAAGTTTTCAATCACCATACGTTTAGTGTGTCTCTATCATATGACCCGAGCTATGGATTGGAGTGTGCTTCAAGATAAGAGAAAAAAAAAGTTGAGAAACACTGGATTTTAATCCAGTTTAATCCAGATACGTTTCATCAGAATGTACTCAGAATTGTATTTAATTATTTTTAAAGATAATTTTTAGATTCTGTGTTGTTCGACCTCCATTGCGGCCACTGCATTACCGGTTATTCATTATTTACATACCTGTAAAACTAGTTTCACAACAATGGCAGTCTTGAAGCAGGAAAGAAATTTCCGGCATTTTGCGACATTAAAGATATAGTTCTGTGAGAAGGGGTCTGTTCATACCCCAGACTTTTCTCACAGGGTCCTGTTTTTGTGAAAATGGGAAGAATTTTTATGTACCGTATTTTATGGAAGAAACGCCGCAACCGTCGTAAACGCCGCACTCCTCAAATTGGCCTGAAAAAGCTTAAAAATATCGTAATCGCCGCACCCGTTGTAAACGCCGCATCCATCGGAACGCTACTTTTGTCGACAGCGTCACATTGACCTAACTTTAATCAAAGTTTTCTGAGCAGTGTAGGATGCCTCGTTTTAAATATCTTAAGATGTCTGAAGTTTTATTTAAAATATTTAAATCCGATTTTAAATATTTTTATGATTTTTTAAATTAAGGAAACTCAGTTGGTATTTTTAAAAAATCGTAAACGCCGCACATGGCGTAAACGCCGCACTTGGATAAAAATTAACTTTTAAACTCGTAAACGCCGCGGCGTTTCTTCCATAAAGTACGGTATGTGAAAAATCAAGTCATAGTTTTGCTGGGGTGATTCTGTTCCGAATTTTCTAAACAATTAAGGAAATCATTTCTGAAAATTAAAATAAAATCGGTCATAAATTCGAAAATTCGGACATAAAATATATCGTGAATTTAGACAAATGGTCGCCGAAAAAAATCAATTTTGTCAATCACTCGAAGAAAAATCACCAATTTCGTCAAAGGATCGTTGGAAAAAACGCGAATTTCGTCCAGGAATCACGGGAAAAAAACGCAAATTTCGTCAAAGGATTGCGAAAAAACCCGCAAAATGTCAAAGGATCGCGAAAAAACGGCAAATTACGTGAAAAAATCGCGAAAAAACCGCAAATTTCGTCAAAGGGGCGCGAAATAAACACATAGTGAGTGCCGGAAGTGGATTTTCTCTCTCCCCCGCCCCCCTCTGTTGTAACATTTTAGAAAAATTTCTCTGAATTTCAGAATTTTTTTTTTTACTCAGAATCACCCCTATAGTTTTGTGAATTTGATATTATAGTAATCTATTTTAACAAGGTTGAGGAAATTCGGTTCAAAACGCCCACTAGTAGAGGGAAAAAGGGGGTTCGATTGGTGGGGTGGTGGTGGCTGTGGGAATGCAATCATACTATAGTCGGACGAGGTTTAAGAGAAATTTTTTTGATTGGAAAGGATATTTTTTATTTAAGCGACTTACAGTAGGAGGGGGGTAGGAGGGGTTAAAATTTTTTGAGGGGGCTTAATTCTTGAGAGGGGGCTTATGGAGGATTATCATACTACAGTATGCTAGGGGAGAGAGGGACTCCTGCGTGTTGAGGTGGTATGCTAGAGTAGATGGATCCCCCCCCCCTCCACCACCTATTTTTTTTTTTTTTTTTTTTTTTTTTTTTTTTAATAGTGTCGCTCTCTTTCGATGAGAAAATTTTTACGTGTTGTATCATATTTAATTTTTCGTTTGTTTTGGCATTGACAAAAATAGTAGGTTAGTTTTGATGAGATTAAACTGGACTTGTGTTATTAGATGATGGTGCTTTTTTTTTTTAATTTAATTTGTATTCTTATTGAAAGGTTTTTATGAACAACTCTGTTTTTTGGAAAAACTTAGAGAATCTTCGAAAAAATGAGAAATGTTATGCTTTGCATCATTGAAAAAACAGTAAAAAAATTAGTAGTCTCATCTAGTTTTATGTCATTTGATGAAGATCCGATTGCAGCGGAAAGGATTAAACACAGTTTAATTTTGCATCGTTCTGTATACGTTGGGTTTGTTATATTAGTAATGTTTTCCTTATGGGTTTCGAACCCCGAAACTCCCCATTATTCGAATTTCTGCAATGAGAATCTAGACGGAAACTTGAAAAATTTCATTTAGAACTGAAAATTGTTAATTATTATTATCCTCTTGCTGCAAGTTCATACATCTCTTTACCTATTCGCCTGGTTTCGAACCTACAATCTTCCCATTATTGGGTTATTTCTATAACCATTGGGCTGGGCGAGCCCCATTGTTTTTTCACTTGAATTTGCTTTCTTTCAGTTTTGTATCGACTTCCTTTTAAAAATCAATGGGTTAATGATTTTACGTTTAGTAGAAATTTTAACAAAGTGTTGCCATTGAATTTAGAAAAAATGAGAAATAAACATTATATATTTTTATTATCGTGCACTTCGAGAAATTATTTAATTATTAGATGAATAGGTTTTGCTAACATTTATTCATTTTAGTATTTATTTCAACATTAAGGAAACTATTAACAGTGTGTTGCCCCGTATTACGTACTAAACGAAATTAAAGACTGTTGCCATTGAATTTAGAGAAATAAACATTCAATTTTTATATATTATGTACTTCGAGAAATTAATTCATTTTCTTAGATTTAATAATGCCTTCTTCAACTTCGGGAAAGTATAGTAATTTGAACGAAAAGATAATTTATAAACAGGATTTTAGGAAATTAATGAAATTTTAAGGTAATGATATATATATTTTTTTTAATCTGGATTTTCTCGTGCAGTTAATCAACTCTTTCATTTTCACTCACACAGAATGTTTCTTTTTTCTTATACTGTAACACAATTTATGGATTTTAGTTTAAAAATATTCGCCTTTGGATGGATTCGAACCATCAACCTATTCATTAACGGTGAATTGCGCTTACCAATTGCGCCACAAAGGCATTAAAAGGATATACAATTAAACCAAAACAAGTTTATTCCTAAGCTTTTAAAAACTAACCAGTTCTTCAATTTTCAAAGATTTGTGGTCATATCTGTTTGTGGTCATATCTATTTGTGTGCTTGTTGTTTCGATCATACATAAACAGGATGTACTGTTTCTAATCTGGATATAATGATAAAGCGTATTTCCGTACTATGTGAAAAACAAGATAATAGTTCTTTTATTCCATTGTATTAGGAAAACAAATTTTCTTAATGGGTCACTATTTTAATTAACTAACAATAAAGAAATGAACCAGATTATTTTTATAACACTCGCATTTCAGTAGGATTCACAAAAAAGTTAATCATTTAATGATAAAAACAGGTTAATTCAAAAAGAAATGAATTTATAAAATGATTCATTTTGTACACTTGCTTAATAAATGAACACAACAGTTTATGTATTAAATAGTTATCGCGTGATCTTCTTTTTTCTGATGCGCCACCTACATTGATTTAAGTGTAGTTGGTTTTCATTTCACGTCATTATTCCGTTTTCTACTGTTTTGAATACATGTGCTGTATTTTTCGTCCTCGCACAGTTAAAACAGTTTTTAAATGAATATGCATGTTATTAATGATACACAATTGCCTGTTGTCATCAAATCGGATAAGATGAGTGAACAGGAGATAAAATATGTGCCCGTTTCGATTAGTAAAAGCATTCCAGCTTCATCACAAATGTTTAAATTGCCTTATATTTGTGGAAAATGTAAAGCAGAATTTTACGAGAAACATGAGTTTTTAAAACATATGAACATTCATTTAGAAAAAAAACTTTTTATGTGCGACGTATGTGGAATGTTGTTTTTTTCGAAAGAGTTCTTTAATGGAACATATGATAATTCATCGCATGACATCTACCATGTACCAATGTGAAACATGTGGTAAATCTTTTTCAAGAAAGAGTGTGTTAATCAGACACGCAAAGTTTCATTTAGAAAAAAAGCCTTTGAGTTGTGACAAGTGTAAGAAAACATTCGTTCAACAATGTGATTTACGAAAGCATTTGTTAATTCACATTAAAGACGGAAAATTTCATAAATGTGAACAATGCGAAGAAACGTTTTCGAGAAAGATGGACTTAAGGAATCATCTTAAAATTCACATCATTCCGAAGAAAAGTGAGCTTTCCAAGCAATTCAAATGTGATGATTGTGACCAAGTTCTTTCTGATAAATTCGACTTAGCTGAACACAGAAAAATTCATCTTTCACCCACCCAACTTAAATTGGAACAGCGTAATGGATTGATTAAGCAATTAGAAGAATTAACACTTCAATTAAGAACTTTGCAAAATGAAATATCTTCTTCAAACATCGAATTTTCAATGATTTGAAATAGACATATGTTTTCATTATACATATGTAATCATTTTTGTAACTAACGAAAAATAAAATTTTTCTGAATTGGAAAAACGTGTATGTTTTCATTTTAACAAGATGTCTTAGTATTTTATTGCTCCCACTACAAATGATCTCGATTTTTTTTTTTTTCTAAGTGAATGAATCTCTAATAATATTTTGGAAATACATTTTTTATTTTTAAGTTTTCTTCATTTAACTCACTCTATTAATTTGAAACCAATGCAAAATTAAAGTATATTTTAATAAAGTTAAAATAATAAAGTTCTAATAATAAAGTTTTAGTAATATTAATGAGTAGCATTACTAATAATTGTAAATAAATTTAATCATCTACTAATTAATTTAATCAACTATCAACATTTTTGAGGGAATATATTAAAGGAAGTATGTATCCACTCATTATTTTATTCAATTTCATATGAGTATGACTACATCGTAATAAAAACTATTTTAAACAATCAACTTCTATTACTTTTGTTTAGAGGGATTAGAAAATGAAGTTATTTAAATTATTGTTATGTTTATTACATATTTTTTAAAGTTTAATTAACAAATAATTAATTTAATTAATTTGAGTATAATTATCATTTTGGTATAATTATCATTTGATTATATTTATCCACTCATTATTTTAATCCATTTCATATAAGTTTAATTATCCACACACTATTTATTTTAATCAATTTCATGAGAAAAAATATAATGAACTTGCGTTTCATTTTCCATGTGTTGCCATTCACAAGTTTAAAAAATAAGTATCATAACGAAATATTCATGCTAGCATTAATCATGCTTTTCGGTTTAATCATCAATTTGAAAATTTTACTTGATACCGATTTTTAACTGAAACCGTCACTGATTTGAATTCATATAAATATAATTATTCACAATTTTAATCAATTTCATTTGAGTCTAATTAATTTAATTTGAGTATAATTATCCACTAATTATTTTAATCTATTTCATATAAGTATAATTATAACTTCCACTATATATTTTAATTAATTTCATATGAATACAATTATTATTTGTACTGAACTTGTGATTCACTCATCGTGTGTTGCCATTCTCAAGTTTGAAAAATATCTAACATGATGAAATATTCATACTAGCAATAGTCATGCTTTTCGACTCAGTCGGCGATTTGAAAATTTAGTCGCTCACGGTTTTTTAATTAATACGATTGTTTCTAACTGAAACCGTCACTGATTTGAACTTATGTTAATAATCGTTTCGAAATCATCTCAATCAGTTTACTGTTGACTTTTGATCAGACTATACCAAATACTCTTTGCTATTTAAAATGGCTTGTGAATTAAATATGCTGAAAAGATCTCCTCTAGAAATGAATTGCGTAGCAAAGTATCAACGTTTAGAATCATCTTTGGATACTGATATGAAGGAATTAAATCTCCCAAGTTTAGAATTTTGTAATTCAAACGAGAACTGTTCAACATTACCCTCAAACAAGGATTTACATGCTGCAGAACCCAAGTTCGATATAGATTCGACGACCCCAATATTCACTCATAATGATGACGACGCAACTTCTACTATGAGTTTTTTTGGACACTATTTTTAATGACGTAGATTTTTAAAACTTGGAATCCTTCATTTCCTCAAGTACCTCAATTTCATCATCACAAGAACCAACAAATGCTGTTTTGAATACAATACAAGATCCCCTTATGAAAGACATTCCCAAAAGCAAACCACGCAATTTTAGCGTGATTGAAATCAAGTTGAGTGAATGTGTTTATTTAATTTTAAAACATCGCATCAAACGATTTTATGTGTATATCGAGGAGTTTAAACGCAATGTAATTAGAAATGAAGAAATGATGATGAAAAATAGACTTTTGGTGGACATTAATACGTGGTATGAATTTCAATCGAAACTTTTTGCTTTTAATTTGAAATATAAATCCTCATCATTTATTGCTAATAATACTCTGTTGGTAATGTATCACAATAATAGCACTATGCGAATTAAAAACTTGATGAATTTTTCACATTTTGACTTAAACGATTGCCAATTATTAAATTTGAAGGATAAAGTTCATCATTTTAACAAGAAGCTTTTGCAACATATGTATACAAATTATCTACCACGTTTAATTAAGCAAAAATGTACACTAGGTGACGTAACCATCGAAAATGAATCTGCTTTATTTTCAAAGCTCATCAAGTGTATTGAGAGTAATGTAGTGACTATTTTAAACCAAATTTATGAGTGCGTAGGATGTATTTTTGAACACGAAAGCATGAGTCTTCATACATGTTTCACATTTAATAATCGCGAAAAGTTTAATCAACTAGGGGACACGGTATTAATGTTAGTGAATTTCGATTATGTTGTTTCTATGTTTTTAAACGAAACTGAATGTGTTAGTAAAAACTTTTTATGTAACATCAATGTAGAAACTATACAATATGTATTGTTTAAATAATAAATTTTGTTGTTTTTGTTTGTTAAATGTATATGTTTATTCATTTAGTCTATCTTTTAATTATGGCATATTGGAAAAAAAGAAATTAACAATTACCTAATCAAAATGTATATATACAAGTTTTTATTTTTTGAATTTAAAATGAATTCCAAGTTATTAATATTTTTAATAATGAAAATAAAAGTTTTCTACTTTTGCAATTTAATAAAATTACATTTACAAGTTTAAAAAAAATATATTTTTTGAAATGAATTTCAAATTTGGTGGAAATATATTTTTCAAGTTTTACAATTTTAGAATAAAGTTTTCACTTCAATAATTAAAAATATATTTTGAAATAAATTTTTTCAATTCAAGTTAAATTTTAAGTTTTACAATTTCAGAAATAAAAAAGTTTTCAATTAATCAAAAAAAAATTTTTTTTAATTAAACTATTCGTTGTAAAATTTTTTTTATCCATGCTTTTATGTTTGCATACTACATATAGATAAGTAGTATGTTTTATGTAAGAACAATTATTTAATAGTTCAAAATTATTTACAAGTTAGAAAAATATACTATGTAAGAACAAATATTTTATTAGTTCAATTATATATTTACAAGTTAGAAAAAAAAAATTACTAGTTTTCAATTTAAAATAAGTTTTCTAAAAATTACAAAAATATTTTATCAATTTTAAGAAATTATATCAATTTTTTTTTTTTTATTTTTTTACGTTTTACAATTTAAGAAATAAAGTTATAAAAGTTTTTAAAAATTTTCATTAGTTAAAATTTTTTGTTTGTTCAATTCATTGTATAAATATTTTATGTTTTCTAAAATTTACAAAAATATTTTATCAGTTTTAAAAAATTATAAAAAAAAAAGTTTAAAATTTTACAATTTAAGAAATAAAATTATAAAAGTTTTTAAAAATTTTTATTAGTTAAAATTTTTCGTTCATTGTATAAATTTTTTAAACATGCTTACATACTACACATAAATATGTAGCATGTTCACAATGTAATATATTGTATACTATGTAACATAGTATATACTATGTTTCATATAAGAACAAAGATTTTTCTAGCTCAAAATTATTTACAAGTGTAGAAAAATGTTTTATTAGTTTTTGAATTTAAAAAAAGTTTTCTAAAAAATATTTTATAAGTTTTACAAAAAAAAAAAAAAAAAAAAAAAAATAAGTTTTCTAAAAAATATTTTATAAGTTTTTACAAAAGAAAAAAATTTCAATTAAGTTTTCTAAAAAATATTTTATAAGTTTTACAAAAGAAAAAAAATTTCAATTAAGATTTCTAAAAAAATATTTTATAAGTTTTACAAAAAAATAAATCAATTCAGTTTTCTAAAAAATAATTTAAAAGTTATGAAAAAAAATCAATTAAGTTTTCTAAAAAATATATATATATACACATATGTATATATATATATATATTAGTTTTACAATTCAAAAAAGAATATATGTGTGTTATTAGTTTTCAGTTGTATACAAGTTGGAAAATATGAGTTATTGATGTTAACATAGTATGTATTTATATATCTCATAATATAGATCACATGGTATATATCACATAATGTGTATGTATAACAAAGTAGATAGTTATATATCACATAATGTGTGTATATATGACTAATTGTATACTATGGTCGACTTAAGAATAATAATTTTTTAGTCTAAAATTAATTATAAGTTATAAAATTATTTTTTTAATGAAACTTTTCTTTATCCTTATCTACCTTATTTCTTCAAACTCTAATTTTTACATCTACATTTTTAATACAAATTCATTTATATTCAAATATTAGAGTGATATCTACTTACAAATAGCATTGATTTAAAACGAAGCTTGGCATGTCTCGCTCCTACAGATGAAATGCTCACTGCAGATAACTGACCGGATGTTTATATCATCACGTGACTTCCTCTAACAACTGATAAACCGATAGCAGGTTTCCCATTTCCAACTCAGTCTTCAATTGTGTTGGCTCGTTAAGTTTTAATCTCTATATTCCTTCATATTAAAAAAGAACTACATATTTTCTTTACACGTTTGATATTGGAAAGATCTAATATAATTTTAAAATCTATCTTTTTATATCTGCAAACTTTCATTACCGAATAAAATCATCATCATCTTTTAGTATGTTTAGTTGAAAGATCTTTTATTTTTAATTAGATGATGTAATCGAAATTCTTATTAAGAAGTTTTACTTAACTGTCTATTATTTTCTAGAAATAATTTTCTTATGAAAGCGAAAAAGAATATTTCATCATCTATATAATCTAAGGTTGATTATATATTATGTTATCTAACATAATTTGTAATTATGTATACTAGAGGTATATATAATTATATATACTAGCTATATACATATATATATATGTATATACGCTAAGTATGTATATAATTTTATATACTAAGTATAGATAATTACAAATTATGTTAGATAACATAATATATAATCAACCTTAGATTATATAGATGATGAAATATTCTTTTTCGCTTTCATAAGAAAATTATTTCTGGAAAATAATAGACAGTTATGTAAAACTTCTTAATAAGAATTTCGATTACATCATCTAATTAAAAATAAAAGATCTTTCAACTAAACATACTAAAAGATGATGATGATTTTATTCGGTAATGAAAGTTTGCAGATATAAAAAGATAGGTTTTAAAATTATATTAGATCTTTCCAATATCAAACGTGTAAAGAAAATATGTAGTTCTTTTTTAATATGAAGGAATATAGAGATTAAAACTTAACGAACCAACACAATTGAAGACTGAGTTGGAAATGGGAAACCTGCTATCGGTTTATCAGTTGTTAGAGGAAGTCACGTGATGATATAAACATCCGGTCAGTTATCTGCAGTGAGCATTTCATCTGTAGGAGCGAGACATGCCAAGCTTCGTTTTAAATCAATGCTATTTGTAAGTAGATATCACTCTAATATTTGAATATAAATGAATTTGTATTAAAAATGTAGATGTAAAAATTAGAGTTTGAAGAAATAAGGTAGATAAGGATAAAGAAAAGTTTCATTAAAAAAGTAATTTTATAACTTATAATTAATTTTAGACTAAAAAATTATTATTCTTAAGTCGACCATAGTATACAATTAGTCATATATACACACATTATGTGATATATAACTATCTACTTTGTTATACATACACATTATGTGATATATACTATGTGATATATACTATGAGATATATAAATACATACTATGTTAACATCAATAACTCATATTTTCCAACTTGTATACAACTGAAAACTAATAACACACATATATTCTTTTTTGAATTGTAAAACTAATATATATATATAAATATGTGTGTATATATATATATATTTTAGAAAACTTAATTGATTTTTTTTTTCAAAACTTTTAAATTATTTTTTAGAAAACTGAATTGATTTATTTTTTTGTAAAACTTATAAAATATTTTTTTAGAAATCTTAATTGAAATTTTTTTTCTTTTGTAAAAACTTATAAAATATTTTTTAGAAAACTTATTTTTTTTTTTTTTTTTTGTAAAACTTATAAAATATTTTTTAGAAAACTTACTTGAAAATTTTTTTCTTTTGTAAAACTTATAAAATATTTTTTAGAAAACTTTTTTTAAATTCAAAAACTAATAAAACATTTTTCTACACTTGTAAATAATTTTGAGCTAGAAAAATCTTTGTTCTTATATGAAACATAGTATATACTATATTACATAGTATACAATATATTACATTGTGAACATGCTACATATTTATGTGTAGTATGTAAGCATGTTTAAAAAATTTATACAATGAACGAAAAATTTTAACTAATAAAAATTTTTAAAAACTTTTATAACTTTATTTCCTAAATTGTAAAACGTAAAAAAAAAAAAAAAAAAAAAAAAAAAAAAAAAAAAAAAAAAAAAAAAAAAAAAATGTATATAATTTTTTAAAACTGATAAAATATTTTTGTAATTTTTAGAAAACTTATTTTAAATTGAAAACTAGTAATTTTTTTTTTCTAACTTGTAAATATATAATTGAACTAATAAAATATTTGTTCTTACATAGTATATTTTTCTAACTTGTAAATAATTTTGAACTATTAAATAATTGTTCTTACATAAAACATACTACTTATCTATATGTAGTATGCAAACATAAAAGCATGGATAAAAAAAATTTACAACGAATAGTTTAATTAAAAAAAATTTTTTTTGATTAATTGAAAACTTTTTTATTTCTGAAATTGTAAAATTTAAAATTTAACTTGAATTGAAAAAAATTTATCTCAAAATATATTTTTAATTATTGAAGTGAAAACTTTATTCTAAAATTGTAAAACTTGAAAAATATATTTCCACTAGATTTGAAATTTATTTCAAAAAATATTTTTTTTTTTAACTTGTAAATGTAATTTTATTAAATTGCAAAAGTAGAAAACTTTTATTTTCATTATTAAAAATATTAATAACTTGGAATTCATTTTAAATTCAAAAAATAAAAACTTGTATATATACATTTTGATTAGGTAATTGTTAATTTCTTTTTTTCCAATATGTCTTAATTAAAAGATAGACTAAATGAATAAACATATACATTTAACAAACAAAAACAACAAAATTTATTATTTAAACAATACATATTGTATAGTTTCTACATTGATGTTACATAAAAAGTTTTTACTAACACATTCAGTTTCGTTTAAAAACATAGAAACAACATAATCGAAATTCACTAACATTAATACCGTGTCCCCTAGTTGATTAAACTTTTCGCGATTATTAAATGTGAAACATGTATGAAGACTCATGCTTTCGTGTTCAAAAATACATCCTACGCACTCATAAATTTGGTTTAAAATAGTCACTACATTACTCTCAATACACTTGATGAGCTTTGAAAATAAAGCAGATTCATTTTCGATGGTTACGTCACCTAGTGTACATTTTTGCTTAATTAAACGTGGTAGATAATTTGTATACATGTGTTGCAAAAGCTTCTTGTTAAAATGATGAACTTTATCCTTCAAATTTAATAATTGGCAATCGTTTAAGTCAAAATGTGAAAAACTCATCAAGTTTTTAATTCGCATAGTGCTATTATTGTGATTCATTACCAACAGAGTATTATTAGCAATAAATGATGACGATTTATATTTCAAATTAAAAGCAAAAAGTTTCGATCGAAATTCATACCACGTATTAATGTCCATCAAAAGTCTATTTTTCATCATCATTTCTTCATTTCTAATCACATTGCGTTTAAACTCCCCGATATACACATAAAATCGTTTGATGCGATGTTTTAAAATTAAATAAACACATTCACTCAACTTGATTTCAATCACGCTAAAATTGCGTGGTTTGCTTTTGGGAATGTCTTTCATAAGGGGATCTTGTATTGTATTCAAAACAGCATTTGTTGGTTCTTGTGATGATGAAATTGAGGTACTTGAGGAAATGAAGGATTCCAAGTTTTAAAAATCTACGTCATTAAAAATAGTGTCCAAAAAACTCATAGTAGAAGTTGCGTCGTCATCATTATGAGTGAATATTGGGGTCGTCGAATCCATATCGAACTTGGGTTCTGCAGCATGTAAATCCTTGTTTGAGGGTAATGTTGAACAGTTCTCGTTTGAATTACAAAATTCTAAACTTGGGAGATTTAATTCCTTCATATCAGTATCCAAAGATGATTCTAAACGTTGATACTTTGCTACGCAATTCATTTCTAGAGGAGATCTTTTCAGCATATTTAATTCACAAGCCATTTTAAATAGCAAACAGTATTTGGTATAGTCTGATCAAAAGTCAACAGTAAACTTATTGGGATGATTTCGAAACGATTATTAACATAAGTTCAAAACAGTGACGGTTTCAGTTAGAAACAATCGTATTAATTAAAAAACCATGAGCGACTAAATTTTCAAATCGCCGACTGAGTCGAAAAGCATGACTATTGCTAGTATGAATATTTCATCATGTTAGATATTTTTCAAACTTGAGAATGGCAACACACGATGAGTGAATCACAAGTTCAGTACAAATAATAATTTTATTCATATGAAATTAATTAAAATATATAGTGGAAGTTATAATTATACTTATATGAAATAGATTAAAATAATGAGTGGATAATTATACTCAAATTAAATTAATTAAACTCAAATGAAATTGATTAAAATTGTGAATAATTATATTTATATGAATTCAAATCAGTGACGGTTTCAGTTAAAAATCGGTATCAAGTAAATTTTTCAAATTGATGATTAAACCGGAAAGCATGATTAATGCTAGCATGAATAATTCGTTATGATACTTATTTTTTAAACTTGTGAATGGCAACACATGGAAAATGAAACGCAAGTTCATTATATTTTTTCTCATGAAATTGATTAAAATAAATAGTGTGTGGATAATTAAACTTTATGAAATGGATTAAAATAATGAGTGGATAAATATAATCAAATGATAATTATACCAAAATGATAATTATACTCAAATTAATTAAATTAATTATTTGTTAATTAAACTTTAAAAAATATGTAATAAACATAACAATAATTTAAATAACTTCATTTTCTAATCCCTCTAAACAAAAGTAATAGAAGCTGATTGTTTAAAATAGTTTTTATTACGATGTAGTCATACTCATATGAAATTGAATAAAATAATGAGTGGATACATACTTCCTTTAATATATCCCCTCAAAAATGTTGATAGTTGATTAAATTAATTAGTAGATGATTAAATTTATTTACAATTATTAGTAATGCTACTCATTAATATTACTAAAACTTTATTATTAGAACTTTATTATTTTAACTTTATTAAAATATACTTTAATTTTGCATTGGTTTCAAATTAATAGAGTGAGTTAAATGAAGAAAACTTAAAAATAAAAAATGTATTTCCAAAATATTATTAGAGTTTCATTCACTTAGAAAAAAAAAATCGAGATCATTTGTAGTGGGAGCAATAAAATACTAAGACATCTTGTTAAAATGAAAACATACACGTTTTTCCAATTCAGAAAAATTTTATTTTTCGTTAGTTACAAAAATGATTACATATGTATAATGAAAACATATGACTATTTCAAATCATTGAAAATTCGATGTTTGAAGAAGATATTTCATTTTGCAAAGTTCTTAATTGAAGTATTAATTCTTCTAATTGCTTAATCAATCCATTACGCTGTTCCAATTTAACTTGGGTGGGTGAAAGATGAATTTTTCTGTGTTCAGCTAAGTCGAATTTATCAGAAAGAACTTGGTCACAATCATCACATTTGAATTGCTTGGAAAGCTCACTTTTCTTCCGAATGATGTGAATTTTAAGATGATTCCTTAAGTCCATCTTTCTCGAAAACGTTTCTTCGCATTGTTCACATTTATGAAATTTTCCGTCTTTAATGTGAATTAACAAATGCTTTCGTAAATCACATTGTTGAACGAATGTTTTCTTACACTTGTCACAACTCAAAGGCTTTTTTTCTAAATGAAACTTTGCGTGTCTGATTAACACACTCTTTCTTGAAAAAGATTTACCACATGTTTCACATTGGTACATGGTAGATGTCATGCGATGAATTATCATATGTTCCATTAAAGAACTCTTTCGAAAAAACAACATTCCACCTACGTCGCACATAAAAAGTTTTTTTTCTAAATGAATGTTCATATGTTTTAAAAACTCATGTTTCTCGTAAAATTCTGCTTTACATTTTCCACAAATATAAGGCAATTTAAACATTTGTGATGAAGCAGGAATGCTTTTACTAATCGAAACGGGCACACCTTTTATCTCCTGCTCACTCATCATATCCGAATTGATGACAACAGGCGATTGTGTATCATTAATAACATGCATATTCATTTAAAAACTGTTTTAACTGTGCGAGGACGAAAAATACAGCACATGTATTCAAAACAGTAGAAAACGGAATAATAACGTGAAATGAAAACCAACTACACTTAAATCAATGTAGGTGGCGCATCAGAAAAAAGAAGATCATGCGATAACTATTTAATACATAAACTGTTGTGTTCATTTATTAAGCAAGTGTACAAAATGAATCATTTTATAAATTCATTTCTTTTTGAATTAACCTGTTTTTATCATTAAATGATTAACTTTTTTGTGAATCCTACTGAAATGCGAGTGTTATAAAAAAAATCTGGTTCATTTCTTTATTGTTAGTTAATTAAAATAGTGACCCATTAAGAAAATTTGTTTTCCTAATACTATGGAATAAAAGAACTATTATCTTGTTTTTCACATAGTACGGAAATACGCTTTATCATTATATCCAGATTAGAAACAGTACATCCTGTTTATGTATGATCGAAACAACAAGCACACAAATAGATATGACCACAAACAGATATGACCACAAATCTTTGAAAATTGAAGAACTGGTTAGTTTTTAAAAGCTTAGGAATAAACTTGTTTTGGTTTAATATGTATATCCTTTTAATGCCTTTGTGGCGCAATTGGTAAGCGCAATTCACCGTTAATGAATAGGTTGATGGTTCGAATCCATCCAAAGACGAATATTTTTAAACTAAAATCCATAAATTGTGTTACAGTATAAGAAAAAAGAAACATTCTGTGTGAGTGAAAATGAAAGAGTTCATTAACTGCACGAGAAAATCCAGATTGAAAAAAAAAATATATATCATTACCTTAAAATTTCATTACTTTCCTAAAATCCTGTTTATAAATTATCTTTTCGTTCAAATTACTATACTTTCCCGAAGTTGAAGAAGGCATTATTAAATCTAAGATAATGAATTAATTTCTCGAAGTACATAATATATAAAAATTGAATGTTTATTTCTCTAAATTCAATGGCAACAGTCTTTAATTTCGTTTAGTACGTAATACGGGGCAACACACTGTTAATAGTTTCCTTAATGTTGAAATAAATACTAAAATGAATAAATGTTAGCAAAACCTATTCATCTAATAATTAAATAATTTCTCGAAGTGCACGATAATAAAAATATATAATGTTTATTTCTCATAGTTTTCTAAATTCAATGGCAACACTTTGTTAAAATTTCTACTAAACGTAAAATCATTAACCCATTGATTTTTTAAAAGAAGTCGATACAAAACTGAAAGAAAGCAAATTCAAGTGAAAAAACAATGGGGCCCGCCCAGCCCAATGGTTATAGAAATAACCTAATAATGGGAAGATTGTAGGTTCGAAACCAGGCGAATAGGTAAAGAGATGTATGAACTTGCAGCAAGATGATAATAATAATTAACAATTTTCAGTTCTAAATGAGATTTTTCAAGTTTCCGTCTAGATTCTCATTGCAGAAATTCGAATAATGGGGAGTTTCGGGGTTGAAACCGATAAGGAAAACATTACTAATATAACAAACCCAACGTATACAGAACGATGCAAAATTAAACTGTGTTTAATCCTTTCCGCTGCAATCAGATATCTTCATCAAATTACTTCAAACTAGATGAGACTACTAATTTTTTTACTGTTTTTTCAATGATGCAAAGCATAACATTTCTCATTTTTTCGAAGAAAAAAAAACCTAAAGTTTCTCTAAAGTTTTTCCAGAAAACAGAGTTGTTCATAAAAACCTTTCAATAAGAATACAAATTAAATTTAAAAAAAAAAAAGCACCATCATCTAATAACACAAGTCCAGTTTAATCTCATCAAAACTAACCTACTATTTTTGTCAATGCCAAAACAAACGAAAAATTAAATATGATGTAAAAATTTTCTCATCGAAAAAGAGCGACACTATTAAAAAAAAAAAAAAAAATAGGGGGGGGGGGGAGGGATCCATCTACTCTAGCATACCACCTCAACACGTAGGAGTCCCTCTTTCCCCTAGCATACTGTAGTATGATAATCCTCCATAAGCCCCCTCTCAAGAATTAAGCCCCCTCAAAAAAATTTAACCCCTCCTACCCCCCTCCTACTGTAAGACGCTTAAATAAAAAATATCCTTTCCAATCAAAAAAATTTCTCTTAAACCTCGTCCTACTATAGTATGATTGCATTCCCACCGCCACCACCACCCCACCAATCGAACCCCCTTTTTCCCTCTACTCCCACTTTGATAGTATTTTCTGAAAGCTCTTTGGCGTTTAATAAAAAACGGAAAACGCCTTTCGTGTACCTAGATTCTGAATAACAACATCTACTATTTTTATCCGTTTTCGAACAAAAATAAATTAAAAAATATGTCAGAAAGTAGTTCGTTTGGATTAAAGAACAGCCTTAAGAAGATCGAAATTGGGAATGATCCTTTAAAAGACTCAAATTTTTGCTAAGCAGACCTCTCGTCAGTCAATTTATCTATACTAATAAAAATTTAAATAAAACCAATGAGAAAAATTCTACAAAAAAAAAAAAAAAAAAAAAAAAAAAAAAAAAAAAAAAAAAAAACTGCGGAGTCGGTGGGAAAAATGGACGCCTTCAACTACGACTCCGGGAATTTTAACAGATCGGACTCTGACTCTTTTGCTCAAAAATGGGCCTGATTCTGACTCCGACTCCAACTCCACAGCCCTTCTTGTAAAATAGACGACTCCGACTCTGGGAATTTTAACAGATCCAACTCCGACTCTGAATCTTTCGCTCAAAAAATGAGCCTGACTTCAACTCCGACTCCACAGCCCTGCAAAAAACGCATGCGAAAATTTATGAATGTCGAGTAATTATACAAGGTGTGATGAAACAATTCTTTATACATATCAGAGATGTACATAAATTAGGAAGTTGAAATCCAACAGACTTGTTAGCTGATATATTAAAAATTTTCTTTCTTTCATTATTATTAATTTCTAATTAATAAATTTTAATATGTGGACCTTTCGTTGCATGATAAACATGATGATAACTATATTTAATTTCAAGATAAGTATATGTTTCATCTTCTTTTGTAACAAATTCAATTGCAGCGATTATGTGCAGGGTTGCAAAAAAGCCGGCTAAAATTAAAAAAAACCAGGCCGGTGGCTTTTATTGGTTTTAACCGGCTTTTTTTTGGCCAAAATTGGCCTTTTTTGGCCATAATTGGCTTTTATACAATGAAGCATTGTAATTATAAACTACACATTTTAAAGTGTTTTTAATTAGTTTTAATGACATTTAATTGATTTAGAGTTTAATAAGTAACCCAATTTCTCATCAATGAGGACATTAATACTGCAATAAAACTTAGATGGTTTTGCTAGTGATTTGTAGTCAGAATTGCAAATATGCCAGCTAAATTTTAAAAGGGCCATACCAACTGCCAATTTTTTCATTTTTACTGTTTTATAAAATTAAAGAGGACAATGGTTAATTAGCTACATGTTTTATTACTTAATTTTAAGAGCTATTAATATACAAGTCTTATTTTATTTCTAGTAAACATTTAAAATTATACATAGTCATATTAATAAAAACACCATTTCTCACTATTAAAAATATTGCGAACAACATATGCATGAATATGCTTAACAAGCTTTTCAAAATTTTATTTAGAGAATTTTTTCTTCTTGTTTAAATGCTCTATTTTTTTATACACTTATGTACCCACTCTCCTCAAATATTATATCCTTTCTAATTTCTCTTTTAACATTTATAACTTAATCTCTCCATATGGACACACAAGAATGTTTCCATTTTGATATGCTACATTTTGTCATTAATTAAATATAATCTTTAAAATGTGTAGTGTATGTGGAGCTATGTAATATAGAATTTCAAAATACCAGTTTGGAGCCTAACTTATATTATTTTCAATGTTTATATATGTATATATATATATATATATATATATATATATATATATATATATTTTTTTTTTTTTTTTTTTTTTTTTTTTTTTTTTTTTTTCAGACATAATGCCTTCACATTTGCCTTCTAGAAGTTATAGACTTATTTATTTGACAAAATTTAATAGAAATCTATAATTTTTTTAGTAGAAAATATTTATAAGTGTATTAAAAATTAATTGATCCAAATTTAAAACAAATTAACTGTAAACCAACTTTAAAAAATAAGAGCCGGCTTTTTTTAATAAAAGCCGGCTTTTTTTAAGTAGTTAAAACCAAAAAAAGCCGGCCGGCTTTTTTTGGCCTGGCTAAAAGCCGGCAACCCTGATTATGTGTATTTTGACAATACCTCTTCAACATTTTACATGTGTGAATGTGTGATATATATCGGGTATTCTCACAATCTTTTGACTTTTAAATCCCTGAATAATAATTTTTATTTTAGTACATATTCATGTGCTTTTTTTTTTATTTCATATACTGGGTAACATCCCATTGCATGATTGCATAACAATATTAACGAGATAAATAAGTTTTGTACGATGTTGGGGGTTCAAATACCAGGAAAACTCCATTACCGTCCCGTGTGCCTGATGCTGTTTTTTAAGTTTGGAGCAGTCTGTATAAAATTGTTTCAATAAAAGTATAATTCGATGTAATTTTTCCGAAACTGGGACAATTGTTTTACATAAATATGTAGCAAAAAATTAACCTGCACACATTTTTACGGTTGATATTATTTTTTGAACTCTGTCCCTGGGTTTTAGATTCCTTACCTCTTGCTAAACTTATACAGAAAATCACTTCAGATGCAGCCACACTGCAAAAAAATAACGGACTAAAAAACGGAAATACTTACTGGCAATCTAGACCAGTAGAATTGCCAGTAGAATTTCCGTTTTTTAGTCCGTTTTTTTTTTTTTACAGTGCACAGAATTTTTTTTTTCAAGTTTTTTCTCATGCAGAAATATGCTAGAGAAAGAATGTCTAAAATTCTTTGACAGGAAATTTACTGCAGAATTTAAATCAGCATTTAAATATTAATTTCAAGCATCGTGGCTTTATAGTCTTACCGTCCCCAAGGTTTATTCCTGCACTTTTCGAGGTAAATTATTTTTTTATTTTACTTAATCAATGTAAATAACTGTTTCTAAAAATCAACGAACATTGTGGCTGTCACTTAGTTTTAACATGATTTGTCTAAAAATAGTGGTCTAAATATAATATAAGTGGTAATATAATATACTAATATAATATAAGTGGTCTATATAATATATTTGTCTAAAAATAAAATTTGTCTATAAATAAATTAAAAAAATTCCTTACCGTCCCATCCCCTTTTTTTTTCATTACCGTCTCTTTTTTCCTATTCCCCCCCTTTTTTTCCCTTACCGTCGCTTCTTTAACACCCCTTTAAGACAATATTATACAAAAATTTTGTACTAAAAATACTACATTTTTATTATTTCTTATTGAAGTGAAAACTTCTTTAGGCGTGTTGAGCTTTTTTTGAGATGGAGAAAAACCACTGATTTGGAGACACTTTTACGTAACCGACATGCTAGCATTTTGGCACATAGACACTAGCGCGCCAAGCGGTGAATGACAGGAACTTTTCCCTCTTCAGCTCAATCCGCAAAAGAAGAATGAAGCTAAAACTCGCTTTTTCACCCGGCGTTCGCACAGGAACAAATTTACATTTTCGTTGCAGTACGCTGTTGTGTTTATTGTTAAAGACAAATACGTGATACTTTCATTATTGAAGTGAAAGCTTCTTTGGGCGCGTTTGGCATTTTTTGAGATGGTAAAAACCATTGAACTCGTGATACTGTTATTGTAACCGACACCTCTGTATATAAGTATGTACATGTGCATAGTTCGGTATGAGGAGGGCGGACAATTAATTGTTATTGATTGCTTAATCAATAACAACAATTTACAGACAAGCGCGCCGCATGCTTGCCTGTGCGCTATTTGTTTCCGAAATACACAAGAGTTAGAAAAAGGAAATCTCATCAAAAACATCTCATGTAAAAATTAGCCAAGTCTCGTGACTCTTGCTAAAATAAAACTACCTTGCTCTAGCAAAATAAAATTATCTTTTTTCAACAGTTGTTATTTATTTCAATAGTTGGCGGCAAAAGTGAACTATTCGATCAAATATCGGGTAAGTTTAGCTGAAAAACTCTCTTGTTTTTAAAATTCGTGTTATTTTTGCGTTATGGTGTATGTCTATGGTGTATGTTATTGTATAATAATGAATAAAAAAAATCCTACATTTAAAAGTATTTCCTGCACAATAAAACATTTCCTGACGATTAAAAAAACACACTTGAAGTTTTCACTTCTATTGGCACTCCCGCAGTGCCACTGTTTTTTTTTTTAATGTGCTGTGGGTACTATGCAAATTCCTTATAAGTAAAACTTTAGAAGAAAATAGAAAGTTATAGTGGTAAAATGGTAAGGAAAATTAAACTCGCAAGTTTAACTTAAACTCAGTTAAATAAAAAAAATTTCGCTGCTGACCATTTTTTCTTTATTTTGAATCATTAAGGCATTTGTAAATCAGATTAAAATGTTATTTTTAGCAAGTGTAATTTCACCAGATTTTTATTCCCGAAAGTCAAAAGATTGTGAGAATGCCCCATAAATTGATCCTCTTTAATAAACTGCCAAAGGAAAAATCTAGAAGTGTAATATCTTGGAGGTATGATATTGCAACCTTTTGTCTAATCTACCTGTTTGAAAATTAATGCTTTAAAAATATTCGAACAAAAGCATTCCAAATGTAGCCATGCCCGCTCTCTCTTTTTAACGACAGAGTCCTATTTCTTTCACTGCCGTCAACCTGCCTACTTTGGGCCCCTTTTTCCTGGTTCCACTCACATTTCTGTTATTAAAAAATATTATATGTGATTTTTCAACGTCGAAATGGAGTTGTAAACAATTAACATGAAACAATGAAGCAAACTGTATGTTTTTAAAGAAGATTTTTTATATTTATTTAACTATTTTTAATGTTTTGGAACAATGTAGCCCTTGCTGGAGGGAGGGGGGGGGGCTTCTTTGGTCCATTCACTTAGTTTCATGTAAAATGAATACATTTCATATGTAAATGAACACATTTTTATTGAAACTCCCTTGCAATAGCATTTGCTAATAAATTAACACTGCAAACTCGATAAACAAATGTTTTTTTTAAACATTTAAGCACAATAAAGCAATTGTTAATATTAAAGAAAAGAGAAACAGTTTTCGTCATGTTATTCTCAGCAACTGGAACAAAAACAATTAAGGTAACATTTTGCTACAGTAACATTTGAAAAAAATGTTACTTAAAACATGCTTTAAGCGATTGGGTTGTATAAAAGGCATTTCGAAGTAATTGGGGCTATTTTCGAACCAAAAAAGGCCTGGCACAAAGTATAGCTCCGAAATACTGGTTTTCATGTTAGCTTTACGAAAACGCAGCCATTTCCTCTCAAAATAAAAAGTTAAAGGAAAAACTATGATCACACATTGGTTACAGGTTACTAAAGGTAATATTTTGACACTTACCTTATTTGTAGCTATTATCCAGATTGTTTCAATATAGAAAGTTTGGAGAGTTAAAATTTACACAGAAAACAGTTGCTTACAAACGCATCCAGTGTTGCCACTAAAATAATTTAAATTACCCCCAAACTATTCAAATACCCTATAGTAGGGTATAAAATATTTTTCAAGGGCAAAAACTCCAAATTATCTTGTATTGTTTGTTCAATACAAAGAATAAAAACTTTTTTTATGGGATGGACCAAAGTAACCCCCCACAAGGACCAAAGTAACCCCGGTTGACGGTAAGGACATTTTATGTCGCAGTCCACTGTTTGTTGCCTGCAAAAATCCAGTTATTATTTTTAGAAATGTATATGATAGTGGCAACCACATTTGGCAATTCATTGCCCAGCAGAATTTTTTGTAGTCCATTTATCATAAGATCACATTAACTGTAAGATATCGTACATTGGCACTAAACGAAAAGTTGTCAACGAAAAGAGAAATTTTTCATTTTACGTTGAATATAAAATTAATATAAAATTGAGTTGAATTGATTAAAAGATACATTGCGTCAAAATATGCTCGGAATTTTATTTTATTTTGTTCTGTTTATTGCTACATAATTTTCGGATGTATTTCGAGGACAAAAAAATATTAGACACAAGAGGTCTGTACAGGAGAAATGAAAAACAATACAAATTACGTCATTTGCATAAATCATAGAAAAACATGCCAATTTCTAAAACATGAATGTTTCCTGTTGAATGCCTTTTAAAAATGACGTAATTCAAGAATGAAACTCTTTTTCAGTAAAATTAAACTTCTAATTTCAGAACTGGTGTAGCCCCCACCAGTGGCCGAGAAGTTCTGCTCTCGAAGCTGATAGACGGGAGATGTTGGGTTCGATCCAAATCGCGCCCGTCGGCCCAATCGTTCGGAGTTTTCGTAGTTCTCTTCTAACCTTCGTTTTCCAAGCGTAAATACGGGTTAGGTTCACTTAGAAAGACCCCCACGGAGCACCCCCCCCCCCCCACAGGGCCCATATCTCTCGTGGTGATAATTGGCCGTCATAAAACACAACCAACCAACCAGAACTGGTGTAGTGAAAAACTTTAAAAGGGATATCATTTTGACGCAATTATATGACATACACTTTCATGCTTTTAAATGGACCCTTTCTCTTAAATATAATTTCAATTAACTTTTGGGCCATTGAGCTCTTTGATGGTCTTAACACGATCTATTCAAATTGAAATATATTTTCTTTTTTATTGTAATGCGAAAATAGCAACAACAAAGATATAAAAAATAAAGATAACTCAATTTTCCCTTTTCTCTGCAACAATGAAAGCAAACCCGATTGCTTCACATTTGAAGAAATGCCATTAAAAACTTAAAATTTAAAATAAAATACAACATTTAAAAAAATGGGTACTGGAACTGCAAATGAATAGCTTTCAGTTAAAAAAAAAATAATTATTATTAAAATTAGTTTAGTATAGAAAACTCAGGGCAGATGCCGAAAAAGACAGGAGTTGTGTTTTAAATATAAAGATTTTTGGATTTAGTTGAATATAATCTGACACTTGCAGGATTTTAGTTTTTAATGTTTTTCCATTTCCAGTAAAAGCTTTAGCTGTCAGATTTAAAAAAAAAAAAGCAAATCATATTTGTTTCATTTGTGCTTTTGAAATTCAATCAAAAATCTGTAACCAGTAAGGCCGCTTATTATTATTATTATTATTATTATTATTATTTTTTTTTTTTTTTTTAAAGACAGTTTCACTGAATAAAAATATTTTTTCCTCCTATTTGAAATACAATAAAATCACACAATAAATCAATTGCTTGTAGCGCAAACCAACGAATTTACTGCCGATTCTTGTTACGCTTTCAAGCATAAAATTTCGCCAACTGGCCGAAATCGTTCCTCGGGCATATGCTATTAGAAATCGAGTTTGAATGCAGTTTTTATTCATGTTATCCCCCATTCCCCCCATTTTTATCGTTGATGAAGGAACGTGCTATTTAGTACTACCATAATAACTTCTCCCCTTTTCAGTGCTAGTTGTTGAAAAGTGTGTGAGATACTCAAAGGACAAACTTTCTGAAGAGTGCGGTCCTTCCCAAGATCTGAATTCTATGGGAAATAAACTTCATTTGATACAGTGGTAGTAAGTCGGAGAGAAAATCGCTCTTTTTGGCGATTTTTTGGGGCGATTGTAATCTGATAGAATTTAGTGCATTCTGAATACCGTGTTTACTCGCGTAATAGTTGCACTTTTTTTGAAAATTTTTCATTGTGAAAGTCTAGGTGCGACTATTAAGCGGGGAAATCTACTACACAATATTGTACACGCTAATGCTAAAACTGGAATAAAAACACACCCACACACACAAAAACACATTATAATAAAATTAGTAAATTACCAAATGTTTCCAGATTATGTGGTGTTTATTAAATACCATTTTTCTTTTTATGGTAATATTTTTATAGATGTAAAATTTACAAATAATCTTTGTGTAAATTTTGACAAATTCTCATAATAAATCGCTTTCACTGAAGGTATCAGTATCACTATTGTAATATGAATCGGTGTCTAAAGTATCTCCATCATTTCATAAAAGGTCATCTTTGCTTCCGTCCAAACCGTCGGAGATATACGCGTCTTCTTAAAACCTTTTGAAATTATATCGCTTGTTATTAAAGTGAAGCATTGTAATATCCAACTACACATTAGTTCCAGAGATGAACGCCTTATACTTTTCCACTGAGAGTTTTTTCTTTGTTTTGTTTGAACACCCCAATATCCATATACCGTATTTTATGGAAGAAACGCCGGGGCGTTTACGAGTTTAAAGGTTAATTTTTTTCCAAGAGCGGCGTTTACGATTCTTTTTTTTTTTTTTTTTAAATACCAACTGAGTTTCCTTAATTTAAAAATTCATAAAAATATTTAAAATCGGATTTAAATATTTTAAATAAAACTTCAGACATCTTAAGATATTAAAAACGAGGCATGCTACACTTTTCAGAAAACTTTGATTAAAGTTAGGTCAATCTGACGCTGTCGACAAAAGTAGCGTTCCGATGGATGCGGCGTTTACAACGGGTGCGGCGATTACGATATTTTTAAGCTTATTCCGACCAATTTGAGGAATGAGGCGTTTACGACGGGCGCGGCATTTCTTCCATAAAATACGGTACTCGTATTATATTGTCTTTAAACGGTTTATTGGCCGATATGACTAACAGTTGCAGAATCGATGCGAGTCCCCCAGGAATTATCACAAGATCTGTTTTGCCTTCTGCAAGTTCCTTCTTTAGATAATCTACAAGATGTCCTACGAAGCTATATCGAGTACCAACATGGCTAGTTTTTTCAGCAATGCTCCAGATCTTTTCTTCCAAACATTGCGACCCCAATCTTTCATCATTTTTTCATCCATTCAATTTATGCGAAGAAAATTATTTTGACGATTTTTTCTGCTTCAAATCGGGGGTGCGACTATTACGCGAGGGCGACTATTACACGAGTAAACACGGTACATATTTTTTGCGCTGTTTTAAAGATTTTTGTATGGAAAGATTGAACTTTATAATCTATTTTTTACACACTTCCCGATATAATAGATTTAAAAAAAAAAAAAATGTACAGAGTAGAGATGAGTTCGTATTCTTTTTCGGAGTCCGGGATCGACGATTTGAAATCCGAGGCCGGAAAAATTCGTGTGATCAAAGACCCGAACCGATAACTAAAATACTCAAGTAGAAAATTGTTAATAAATTAAAAAATTGGTTCGAGATTAATTTTCTCATTTAATAATTTCTTTTTACATGGAAATAAGTATTAATCCTCATAACAATGTTTCATGATTTTCACATAAAAAAAAAAAAAAAAAAAAAAAAAAAAATCTGTTAAAATTATCAGATTTGTTATTTATATACCCAACCACTGGTAAAAATTTGTAAACTTCACAATTCTTATTGCTTTAAAAATATATATACAGATGTGTGCAGCTTAGCAGAAAGATATGAGTTCTGTTTTCCAGTAATTCGCAAAAAAAACTAAAAGAGAAAGCGTGGATAGACAAATAAGGATATCGCATGACTGAGCGTGTACTAGCACTGACTGTCCAAAGGTTTCAGAATCAGATAAAATATTTCACGTTATATTCCATTAACAACAATACAATTACCTTTCAAACTGAGTTTTAAAGGATTGAAAAACACTTTAACCACTTACCAGTTCAGTATTTTTTGAAAAAAAAAAAAAAAAAAAAAAAACTGATCTATTGTTAACGACAAAGTTCTAATTCTTTCACTACAAACTTTTTCTATCGTACTTCACTTTAGGCCACCTGCTAAAATCTAGGTTATTATTTTTAGAAATGTATAATGGTAGTCGCTTTCGCTTTTAGCTCTCTTACATCACTTCTAAACATTGCATAACCTCAATTTTCGCATCCACAAGAATTTTTAAAAAAAACTATCGAAAATAATTTTTTTGAAACTGAAGCTCAATTAAGTGGCTTTTCCTAAATTTTTAAATTAATTTCAAGCATAAATATATATTTTTACCTTCTTCTATCTTTACAGGAAGAAAGTATTGGATTAGGAAAAATTTTTGAATTCCGGTTTTCGACGGATGAAAAACATGTTTTTACAAAATGTCTGTCTGTAAGTCTGTTTGTATGCGACACAAATTTTGTGGGCACTCTATCTCAAGAACTAATGAACGGAATTTAATAAAACTTAAGATTCAGTTAGTCCCTAATATAAATTGGTGCTGATTACTTTTTGGTGTAAATCGCCCATCAGTTGGCGCTGCTATGCTGCATTTTTCACGATTTCTGAAATAGCTATATCTCAAGAACTAAAGTACGGATTTTCATAATTAGATTCAGTTAGTCCTTGATATAATTTGGTGCTGATTACTTTTTTGTGTAAATCGCTTAACTGGCGCTGCTATGCTTCCTTATTCATGATTCTCGCAATAGTTTAATCTCAAGAACTAATGTACGAATCTGAAGAACTAATGCACGGAATTTCATATCTTTACAATCATCATATGATGGGCATAGATTGTCATTTAATTTTGGCGCTGTGATAGCGAATTTTGCAGTATTAATATGGATAGAAGAAAGTTTTGGGATTGCCACATCCGGCTAGTTTAAATTGGTCTCAACATGCAAATTAGTTACTGGCAAAATAATCACAATTGGCAATTCATTGCCCAGAACATTTTGTTTTCTTTAGAAGCTTAATGATAAGCGCAGATTAACATGCATTCTAAAAAGGCACATTCAAAAAAGGATTTCTGTGTATTTGGCAGTTCAATTTCGGTAATTTTTAATTTTGATGTAAAGTAATAAAAATAAATCCCACAGATTTTAACGAAATGAAAATGGAGCACTATCTCTCAAAAATATTTTATTTTCAATTCCATATTTCTTAACACATTCACGAAATCACTTTCATCGGCAAAAAAAAAAAAAAAAAAAAAAAATACTCCGTAAAGATACGGAAATTGAACTGGTATTCAACGGAATATATTTAAAATGTATCCTAGGAGGTGACAGAACGAAATCTTGTGAGAAACAAAATTTTGGAATAGGGTTGGGTTCATTTTTGACGGCCAATTATCTACACGAGGGATATAGGCCCGGGGGGAGTGCCCTCCGTGGGGGTCTTTCTAAGGGAACCTAATCCGTATTAACGCATGGAAGATCCACGGCTCGAAGAAAACCACGAAAACTCCGAACGATTAGGCCGACGGGCGCGATTGGGATCGAACCCAGCACCTCCCGTCTACCAGCTTCGAGAGCAGAACCTCTCGGTCACTGGTGGGGCCAAATTTTGGAATAGATGTGTATGTAGTCCGGCGCCAAAGCCAGATTTTTAAACATGGCGAGCATGGATAAAAACTAAATTCTTCTTCTTATTATTATTATTTTTTCACTATTATTGTTTTTTCGCCAGACCACTATGTGCAAGACAAATTTTAAATGTACCAATATAAAAAGCAACACAGAAATTTAACAATTAAGAAACATTAAATATTCAAAAATAAGTTTCTATTAGTATTTTTTTAAATAAAGGATTTAAACTGTTTTCATTCTTTGTCTCGTCTGGGAGTTCGACCCCCTCCTCTCCCTGAACCCTCTTCCTCGTTTAAGATATATTTGAAACAAATGAAAAAAAAAAAAAAAAAAACTAGAAATTATCTGCCACGAGGAGTCAGGAAGCCCCCCCCCCCCCCCCCCACACACACACTCACCCTGACGAAAAACTCAGTTCCTCTTTTTCTAGATATTTAATTATTTTATGTTACTTGGGAAGACTAAATTTTATTTAATTTTACTTTTCAAAATCACCAGGGATAAAGAGAATTTACCGTATTTTATGGAAGAAACGCCGCGGCGTTTACGAGTTTAAAAGTTAATTTTTTTCCAAGTGTGGCGTTTACGCCATGTGCGGCGTTTACAATTTTTTTTTAAAATACCAACTGAGTTTCCTTAATTTAAAAATTCATAAAAATAAATAAAATCGGATTTAAATATTTTAAATAAAACTTCAGACATCTTGAGGCATCACTGCTCAGAAAACTTTGATTAAAATTACGTCAATGTAACGCTGTCGACAAAAGTAGCGTACCGATGGATGCGGCGTTTACAACGGGTGCGGTGATTACGATATTTTTAAGCTTATTCAGGCCAATTTGAGGAGTGCGGCGTTTCTTCCATAAAATACGGTAATTAAATTTCAAAATTCAGGATTGAGTTAATGACCTTTCTCTGTCATCCCTTGCCGTTGATTTAAATGCCTTGAAATGATTACATTTAAATACAGTAAAGCACCGATTATACGTCTTTCAGGGGATCGTTCTTAAACGACGGACAACTGCGAAAGACGTACAATCGAAATTGTAGTAGTCTAAGGTACAAAATCTTTGACAGTAGAAATATAATGCTGCAATCATACAAATTTAATTTCGCTACCATTTTCGGATGTTTAAAATGCATTATATATCGAAGAAAATATTAAAACATTGAAAATAATTATTAAATAATAATTTCTAAAATTAAAGAATGAAAGTGAGAATTATTAAACCTTATATCAGTTGTGCACCTTGACTTACACTTTTTTATTCTATTATCGAACGTACAAACAGATTTTAATTAAGGGGGTCCGGGACACAATGATCTTCAAATTTTGTAAAAAACATTTTATTTCATTAAATATTTCTCTGTTTTTTTCCTGCATAAAATGATTTTTAAATCATGTTTCTATCTTAATTAGAACAAGAAATATTAATTTTTTCGTTTTGGTTTGTTTTCAAAATCTAGCTTTCAAGCAATGGCTGTCATGGAAACGACTTCTTGCAAAAATGCCTTTTTCTTAATGATGTGTTTTTTCACCATTTCTCGTATTTAAGGTCTTATAAGTCAAGAACCTTTAAAGATAAAGGGTCCAAACTTGGAACATGACTTTTTCAATTGTTTTACTTTAATTTTGATTCAACATTTTTGAAAAAAATATTTACTTTTGAAAATATGATTTTTTCAAAAAAAAAAGTTGCTCCACTTTTTTTTTTTAATTTTTTCGTTAAATATTTTTTTAATTAATATTTTTAAATAAGATGAATCAAAATTAAAACTTATATATTTCTCTTTATTTACATGAAAATAAATTGAAATTCTATAAATAATATACCGAGTTATGACGATTTTTAATTACCCCCTTTTTTGAATAAATTTTACATTTAAAATTTTTTCTTTAAAATTATTAGAAGTTTTATCATGTGATTTTGTTTACAAATGATATGGTTAATCATCACAAAAAAATTCAGAATTTTAACTCAATAAATAAAAATTATTTTAAAATGTGTCCCGGAACCCCTTAAACTAGGGATGCACAACCTGTGGCCCGCGGGCCAAAAGTGGCCCGCGATCGGTTAACGTGTGGCCCGCGAATCTCGCCTAGTTATAATTGGAAAAAATTGAAATTTTTGTTCATAGGTCATAGGAAAAAATCATGAATTTCGTCAATTTGCCGCGGGAAAATTAAAAATTTCATCAGTCAGATAAGAATCGCGAATTTCATTGATCGGGTGTGGAAAAATAGCACATTTTGTCGATCGCGCACGGAAAAACCGCAAATTTTATTGATCGGGCACAGAAAAATTGCGAATTTTGTCGATCGGGCTCGGAAAAATCGCTAGTTTTGTCAATCGGGCTCGGAAAAATCGCGAATTTCGTTGGTCGGATGCGGAAAAATAGCGAAGTCTGTTGATCGGGTGCGGAAAAATTGAAAACTTTGTTGATCGGCTGCGGAAAAATCGTGAGATTCGCCAGTCGCGAGAATAAAATTGCGAATTTCGTCAATTTACCGCGGGAAAACATTGCAAATTTTGTTAAGAATCCCAAATTTCGTCGATCGGGTGCGGAAATTTGCGAATTTTGGAGATTAGAAAAGGAAAAATCTTTCTTTCGCTTTTTTAAAGAAATTTTGTTCATCGTTTGGGGTAAAATTGCGTGTTTCGACTGTTTATTGCGAGAAAAAATCGCGAGTTTCGTCAATTTGCCGAATAAATTGCAAATTTCAGCACAGTCAGTTAAGAATCTCGGATTTGATTGATCAGGCGCGGAATAATCGCGAATTTCGTTGGTCGGGCATTAAAAAATCGCGATTTTTGTCCATCAAGTGCGGAAAAATTTTTAATTTCGTTGATCAGCTGCGAAAAAATCGTAAGTTTCATCAGTTTGTCACGAGAAAAAATCGCGAATTTTGTCAATTTGCCGCGGGAAGAAATTGCAAATTTCGTCAGAGTCAGTTAAAAGTCGCAAATTTCGTCAATCGGGCGCGGAAAAATCTCAAACTTCTTCGATTGGGCATGAAAAATTCCCGAATTTTGTCGATCAGGTGCGGAAAAATTTCGTAGATAGAGCGCAAAAAATAATGAATTTCGTCGATCAGGTGCGGAAAAATAACGAATTTCGTCGATCGGATGCGGAAAAATCGCGAATTTTGTCGATTAGGCGCGAAAAAATCGCGAATTTTGTCGATCAGCTTCGGAAAAATCACGAATTTTGTCGATCAGGCACAAAAAGGCACAAATTTCGTTGATCGCGAGTGGAAAAATCGCGAATTTCGTGGATAAGGTGCAGAAATATCTTAAGTTTCGTTGATCTGTACTCCCCCCCCCCCTTCGTTCATAAAATTCACTTTTTTTCGGCACTAGCCACTTTCGTGTCTATGTTTGTTTTTAGCACTCTTAATAAAAGAAAATTTACTCCCCCGAATAAAGTCAAGGAAAATAAAGTCCTTGAGTCCTTGAAAATAAACCTTGCTATAACTCTGTTATATCTACTAACATAAACTGTTGATATAACCTTGCCAACTGAATGGATATGTTGACTGGGTAAGGAAACCTACAGGGGTATTCCCCCCTCTCTCTGAAACCATATTTTTTATCTGATTATAGGCCACATATCACCTCCCCGAGATAGAATTCTCCCCATGTTTCTGATGTGGCCCTCGACAACTCAGACATTTTTGTAAGTGGCCCTTCTCTTAAAAAGGTTGTGCACCCCTACCTTAAACTAATCTTTAATCGTTGTCTGACGTTTCGATTTACTTTGAGACTTAAGCGAAGTATTATGTATGGAGTTATGTTCCTGGAAAGTTTTCTCCCTAGTATTGAGATAAACAAAAAAGTTTCTAAGTGTGTTAGTGTCAATGCAGCACACCCACTGCCCATTCTTTTCGCCCCACCACCTACACAGGTTCCGCGAACTTTAAACAACCACTGTAGCATGCAGTCACACATGTTCTTTGCCTTTAATATTTTCCCAAATATTGCTAGCAGAAAAGATAAAAAGAACGACGCCGGGAGGAAAAATTCTAGGAAAATCGGTTACGGCATAATAGAAATGACCTATAAAAGACGATATGCGTCGTATAACCGAAACATTACAGCATAGGGGTGAAAGGGGCCGCATTGAAACGACGTATAAATGAGAAACGTATAAACGGTGCTTTACTGTAATATTATATACTTCCTTGGCGAGACCTGGTTTAGATATACTCAGAACAGCGGAATCATATAGCCCTATAAAGAGGGATATCAAAAACACGATTCGGGCAACCCTGGTACGATTCATTCTATCGACCCCTAAACTGCTCCTAAAGTTGATTGTGCCGCTTGAGCCATCTTGTAAAGACGCACCGATGTGCAATGAGTACAAAAGCGGCGATGACAGCTAACAATTCTCCCTGCGCGAAGTCAAATCTATTGAGTCCCCAACACAAGTGACCGAATTGACAAACGGCACATCACCTTTTGCTGCCCGACCCGATCCCTTTTTCTCTCTTCTCTACCCCCGAAAATTTGCCGCTAGAGGGGCTCGCACACACACACACCTGCGTTGTGACTTTTTATACTCTCCACCCCCTTTCATTGCTTTCCCCTCCTTTTTCATTGTCACTTATTTATACTCTCGTTTGATGCCAGAGATGGGTGGATTAAAATGTAGATGTTAGTCGAAACGTTAAAAAGAAAGTTCAAAACTTTATAAGTTGAACATTTATTAACAGTTTTTTTGTATTTCAAACAATATTTTCTATAGAAAGGGCAGAATTAAAGATACGTATATGGTACACGTAGGCCTAGAGTTTATTCTAGAAATGAAGTGCAGCACGGCCAGAGGCAGGCCCTGATCACCGAATAGGCACGAGAAGCACGTGCTTACCTTTGAAAATTTTGAAGTGGCCCGAAATTGAGAAAACAGGGGCCCCAAATTTTATATTGAATTTATTGAGGTGTAATTGTAATGTTAGATGTCAGTTTATTTTACGTATTGAATTTGGCTTGTATGTACAACATAAAATATTAACAATTAAAATTACTTCCAAAATTGAGAAAAGTACTTCAAATTATGGATATTTTATGTTGTGCATACCTACTCAATTCATCATTTTATCTAATTTACATTTTTATGCTAAATAGTATGCAAAATCATTTTTGCATATCTTTTTAAATTGTATCAAATTTTTGTGTAAGAGAAACATAAAAAGAGTTGTTTAATGAAACATGTATGAACTACACTGAGCCACTCTTTAGAATAATATTTGTGAGTTTCCTGGTATGTCGAATTTAGAAAACTCTTCTCGAATGAAAGGGGGCCCCAAAACGACAATGTGCTTCTCGTAGTTTCAGAGGTTAATCGGGCCCTGGCAGGGACGTAAGAAAAAAAAAAAAAAAGACTCATCGGGCTCAAGCCCAAGTTGTTCTTATTCAAATTAAGGGAATATATTTTAAGGAGCCCATTGAAACTCCCTATTCGCGAAATCCCATGTTAACCTATGGGAAAACTTAAAAGCGAGGTTACGCATTACCTAATATTATTATTAAAATACTGGTTTCACCATCAGAAATTAGAAGTGAGATGTCGACGATGTGCGTTTTTTAAAATCGTCTACTTCTTGATGGTAAAAACAGTCTCTATATAATAAAAGGCAGTGTAACGCATCCGGGGTGAATCCATCAATCTTACCAGTCTCCGAGGAAGAGACTCAATGTTGAAAGGTTCCATTCTCCCATTGGTTGACAAGAAACAAGAATCCCGCGGTTACTTCTCAAGGTTACAAGTCCGGATAATTTTGCAGTGGTAGACACTTCTTCCTAACAAATCAGAAGGCACATCGCATTTCACCACCAAAATAAATCGCCAAGTGTCACTTGAGATTATTTCAAGTATTAAGCTACAATCATATTAAATTTTCTTTGCGACATGTAAGGAATTTTAATTTATTTCTCATATAAAGTGATTCACGAAAAACAATGATATGATATTTTTAAAAATATCCTTTTTTTTCCCTTGCAAAAAAATGATAAAACTGACTTTCTTTTAAAAAAGTAATCAATTTAAATATTTTAGACTTATTATTTTGTAACTTATTTTTAAATTACACATTACTTATATTTTCCTTTTCTATATACAGGTGTATGTAAATTTAAAGTTAAAAAAAAAAAAAAAAAACAAAAAAAAAAAAAAAAAAACATATTCCATATTTTAAAAATAAAAAATTAATATTTATACAAAAAATAAAATTAATAATTTTTGATTTATAGCTTTGCGATCCTAGTTGCTAGTCCTCCAAAGCTTTGGAGGACAGAAGCTTAGGGGATTAGATGGTTGGGATTCAACCCGAGATACTTATTTATTAATCAATATACATATTTAAAAAAAATTTGGAGGGCGGAGGAAGGGGGGTAAACGATAAAATACAATTTCAAAGTGTTATTAAAAAAATAGTATTATGTCAATATAGTTGCAGCAGACTGTTTTAATTACGCACTTTTATTGCATATTTATTAAATTTTTGTTTTATTAAGAAATCTTAATTTTTTTATAGCATATTAGCCGGAAACCTGGTTTACCCAGAAATATTGTAAATGCCAAATGTTGTGTTTATTAGAACATAAACTAGCCGAACTTTGCTCATCTAAACGCTTCCATATTGTCAATTATTTTTTTTTATCAGTTTTTCAAATTTTAAGTGAAAAACACAATTTTTACCCACCGTCCTAGGACGGGCATTTACACTAGTATTTTAATAATTATAATAGGTTATGAGTAATAGCGCTTTCAAGCTTTTCCCTAAGTTAACATTGGATGTCGCGAACGGGGGGTTTCAGTGAAACGGTGGGTTACTTCACTCACGCGGAAACTCCTGCTCACTAATGTTAATCCTATGAGATAATTTTTTGAAAATATCTAGTTAACATTTCAATATTTTTAAAAGTTTCTTTTTTTTTTATTGGATAGCTGAGGTCAATCTGTACAAAGGCTGTTTTTTTATTTTTTCGATTTTATTTTCATGTTTTTTTTTCTTTTTATGAAAATGCTATAACTTTCAGAACCGGTTCCGAAATTGAAAGTACCCTAATAAAAAAACAACTGTAAACAAAATCGAAAAAGTAAAAAACGCCATTTGAAGAGATCGATCTCATTTATCCAATGCAGAAAAAAAGATCAATTAAGGCTGTTCTCAACTGCTTCTCTGCTCAACAAGAGCAAAACGTTTTGACACATTCACAAATTCATTTTTTAACGGAAAGATATAAAATTGGAAAGCCTGCCTATGGAAGCGATTTGGAATCGAACTGTGTTTTCCATTTTTTGAACAATAAATTACCTATTGAGTTATAAGCGATTTTGATCACGTGACAAAGACACTTTTCTCCCTTCGCTGACTGTTTTTTCTGCTTTCTTCGGGAACTTCGGTTCAAAACGTCAACTTTGACACTATTTTATGAAAGATCCATTGCGTTTGCAAAAAAAAAAACCCGGAAAACACAGCTCGATTACATAGTTTCTGAACAGCAACAACTGCTAGTTTCACGCATTTCCGATCAAAAATAAATTTAAACTTATGTCATAAAGTTGCCCTTTTGAATTTGAGAACAGGCTTAAAAATATTGAAACGAGATATTTTCAAAAATTCTCCCATAGGATTAACATTAGTGAACGAGTTTTTTTGCATGGTTCTAAAAAATTTCTTCTACCGTTCAACATTGCGAACCTATGACTGCTTTTTTGGCTCATTTTAAACACAAAAGCATTATACTTGTGCAGGCATGATTACTAAAGTGATTTGTTATTGAACAGTTCTTTTTTCATTTTTCGATAACCGAAATTATATATTGAGTTATAAGCAGTTATTGTCTCAAAAGGGCAGTTTTATTACTTTCCTGCGCCGTCGTGTTCGGAAATTCAGTGAAAAACACCAACTTTGACGGCGTTTTCTGAAAAATATTCTGCCTTTACCAATAAACGAAAAAGAAAAAAGTTCGATTGCATAGTTTCTGAATAAGATCGCTTTTTTGGCTCATTTTAAACACAAAAGCATTATACTTGTGCAGGCATGATTACTAAAGTGATTTGTTATTGAACAGTTCTTTTTTCATTTTTCGATAACCGAAATTATATATTGAGTTATAAGCAGTTATTGTCTCAGAAGGGCAGTTTTATTACTTTCCTGCGCCGTCGTGTTCGGAAATTCAGTGAAAAACACCAACTTTGACGGCGTTTTCTGAAAAATATTCTGCCTTTACCAATAAACGAAAAAGAAAAAAGTTCGATTGCATAGTTTCTGAATAAGATCACTTGCCAATTTGATACGTTTGCGAATTAAATAATGTGTCCGGCAGTCCAAAGACTTACTTTTGTCTTCAGAGTTTGATAATTCACCTCTCTCACTATATATATATATATATATAAACTGAAATATAAAAAAATAAATAAAAATAAAACTTTGCACATAAGAAAGTACTAATAAATATTTATATTTATTACATTTCCAAAGTTTAAATCTGCAGATCAAAGGCCTAAAATTCAATTCTTCCAGATATATTTTTTTTCCTAAATTTTTTTTATTAATTAGGGTAACTGAACCAGTAATTGTCCATTTAGTGAAAACAATTTCGAGGTTTTTTTTTTCTTATGAAATTATTAACTAATTAAGATATAAGAATTCATTATACCCATTCATTGCTGTTTTTTACAGATTTTCTACTCGCTTTTTTAGTATTACGACATTTGAAAATGCAACTGGTTTCAGAAGGTTTAATTCTTTTGATTTATTATTATTATTATTATTATTATTATTATTATATCAAATACTTTTTCTCACTCGTCCATTGTCCATTTGATAATTGTCAATGCATGATTTTTAGGCTAATGTCAGACGAACGTCTTTTTGCACGCTTTTTTCTCTACATATCATCCCTTACACAATGCTAAAAAAGCGGGCAAAAAGACGTTTGCCTGACAATAGCCTTAGTTACCCCCTTCTCCTCCCCCCCTTCTCCTTCCAAAAAAATGTAAAAATTCTATATTGAACTAGAAAAATATTTAAAAATCATATATTTATCCATGAAATCTGCACAGTTTGGGATCAGAGGTTGTGCGGACTTTTAGAATGTTGCGGATTTCTGGGCATTGCTTTGTTTACATTTTTTAAACAGTAACTTGAATATAATAATGAAATCAAAATTATAATGAATACTTGCAATACAGTAGAACATTAAAATAATTAAGTAAAGTAATAAACTAAAATGATAAAAAGTAAGATAATTCTTAAAATGATTAAAGTTTTAAAAGTAAAAGTCAAGTAAATAATTAATAATGTATAATTAAACATGCATAATAATGATGAGATACATCTTCCTTGAATTATTCAATGAAACTTTCCTCATAAAGGTACCCTATTAATTTCCATTTAATTCAGAAAGTAAGGACATTTTATTTCAGGTTTAGCCAGACCAAAAAAACTTGATTAATACATAAATATATTTGGTAAAAAGATTGTGATTACCAGTGATATCAGCAATATCTTGATTTTTTTCTCCAGAAATTAATTAATACTTCCTATATGAAAAACCGCGAGTTCAGTCATATTATTGAGAATTGCACATTAAAGTATATACACAGAATGATATAAAACTAAAAAATTCTGTAATTTTGCCCCTACTTCTGAACTGAAATTTCCATTGTTTACATCTGCGATGATGTGCGGTGTTAGACATTTGCGGATTTGAGGGAGTCTATTGTATCAACTTTTATCTATAACTTATGGGAAAACTAAAGTGTGTCAAATGCCTACATTAATAATCTGAACAACATATAATGTAAAATTTAAAGTCTGCCAAATGGTTATACCATGCATTGTAAGGTTAAACGCACAATTAACAATTTGGAAATTGCACGTCAAACATGGCAAATGAGGTGCGTTCGTACTATAACTAGTTTTATAAATATTTTTTGCATTGCATATTGTACTGAATGTATATTTTAGTGCACTTCATAAGTGCATTATCAATTTCATTCTGTTCGAAAGGCTGTAACATCATTAAAATGCACTTGAAATAATTTTTTCTCATTGGTCGTAATGTAACGGAAAACTTTGACTGTCCCTGTAATTAAACTATGAGTTCGATTTTCATAAAATTTGAAATGCCTCGACAAAATTATGCAACAATTATATATTTAAAATTTCAAATGATTCGGTTGGGTAGTTTTTGCGCTGTTATATGTGGACGAACGGACAGACAGACGGACTGAACGACGACTATAGGTGCTACGCATTTATAAAATTACGAACGCACCTAAAAATATCTAAGATATTTGATATCGTGAAAATTACATCCAGTGTAAGATCAAGATACGAATGTTCACAATAAAAACGTTCTAAAAATCAGATACTAAGAAACTGAACAATTTCCCATTTTCATTTAAAGATACAGGACCTAGAAAAAGTTTGTCGTCAAAGCTGTCATTTTAAATTAATTTACGAGATTCCACAGTCACGAAAAGATGTTAATAATGAAACAATAATTATAATTGAAACGACACGATAGTGCGGGAAAGTAAAAAAAGCTGCCATCCTGAGACAAAAATCGCTTATACTTCAAGATGTAATTCATTTATGGGAAAATGATAAAAAAATGTTTAATTCTAAATCACTTAAGTAATCATGCCTGGAAATATGCTTTTATGTTTAAAAATGAATCAGAAAGTTTCGCGTTGTTGAATGTGAAAAAATATTTTTTGCGAAGCGACTTGAAAAGTAATGTCTGCAAGTTTCATGCAGTTTCGTTTTAATTATTTTTCCTGTGTCAGAAATATTCGCAGCGTTGAGAAGGATTTTTTTTCCTTTTTTTTTTTCTCGTAAACAATCTTAATAATTATTTGCATTAAATAATGTATTTTGTGTATAAAGTACCTTCGTTTAGAATTGGGGAGGGAGGGGATGATAAACCCTAAGATCTCCCCCTTGTAATGTTCTTTGTTGCCAAATTAGCCCGCATTAATTTCGAAATATCTACCAGAATTATTGATGAATAATCTTCGCTTTATTTAATAGAGGACACTACGAGAGAAAAAAGAGAAGATGACTTCTCGCAAAATCTGGAAGATATTGTAAATAAAACACTATGCTAAATTTGCAGTATTACTCATTATGCCCTATATCGTTTCAGAAATATGCTAGACCTACATTGATCCTAAAGAACCGTCCATTCGTCGATTTTATGCGTGGGATTTTTGAAGGCAGTTTACGGGGTCACGTGATCAATAGCAGAACAAACAAACCGCTTTTTAGTAGAACCAGGGGCGCGCCGACCCAGTGTGCAAAGTGTGCACCGCACACAGGCGCCAGAATAGTAAAGGCGCCAAATATTTTAGTCGAAGCTGAAAATTTTGAAAATTTTTTATCCAATTTAAATTTATTAAAGCGGTATTTAAATCGAAAGTGTGTCATTTCTGATATATTTCTGAGTTCATTTTTACTTGTAAGATATATGAAAGTGTCAACGGCGTAGCTTTAGGGGTGGGGGGAGGGGAGAGTCTCAAACCGAAAGGCGCCACGGTATGGAAAGGTAACAGTCGAAAGGCGCTTTGTTGTCGAAAGGTCGTAAGGTGCCACGGAAGGCTTAAGGGCGCCATCAAGCGCCTAAAATAAATTTAAAAAAGCTAGAAACATAAAAAATTGGGAAGGGCGACCGCGAATGTCCCTTTTGACGAGTGGTGTAGTCGTAAAAAAAAAAAACCCAGAGGGTATACGTTCTAATCAGAGGGTATACGCTCAAGGCAGAGGGTATACCCTAGTGTATTTATACCATAGCTTTGTTGAAAAACAGAGGGTATACGGTGTTCCTTAAAAAAATCCAGAGGGTATACGGCGTATACCCCCGTATACCCTCTACTACATCCCTGCTTTTGACATTCCCGCTCTAGATCAGGCCTGGCCTGTCCAGCTTTTCAGAAAGCAGGGGTACACTACAGCTGGTGGCAAACATGGAAGGCTCCATTATTCAAATAATTGAAAATGTATAACACTTCTATCTTATTGTAGTATTGGTAGAGAAGCACATACTGACGATATAAAAACGGGTAGATATTATATTGCAGAATACAGTTAGTAAAGCAACATAAGCCCCCAAGTTATGTACGGTACCCCTGTAAAAGTAAATTGCCGAAAAAAGCACAAATCAATCATAGCAATCGGCTACATTATAACAAAAACAATAAATAAATAAAACAGGATGCAACTCAAAATGCAATGCATGTAAAAAACGAAATGAAAAACTCCATTCGTTTCCAAACAAATTTAACAATCACGCCTATCATTGTATGCAACGCATAAAAAAAAAAAAGAAAAAAAAACGAGCGCATGAGCATGTAAGAAAGTTTCATGTCATTTACAGTCGGGAAACATGTTTTTGAGAACAATCTCAAACTGAATTACGTTTTATTGAAATTTTAATTGTATATTTTATAGATTTGCTTCGAACAAAGAATAATCGACCAAGAGCGAGTTTCACTCGCGTACAGAGAGTTCATACAATAAATTTATTAATTACTAACTGCAATCTTACAAAATATACTCGTTAAACGAATAATAAGACTTTGCAAATAACTTGGAATTATTTTATCAAATATTTTTCAATAATTGCCTTCAATAAGTGAATTCAATTGAAATGAAATCGCTGACTATTTATCATTGTGATTCATCATGCCTAAAAAAAGACCTTGTACAAAGTTTAATCTTGTCATTGTGCCAAGTGCGCTTCGAAAGGAGGTCGCAAAAATGCATGGCCACTTTGGTCTGTGCCACGTTTTTTAAGATAGTTTTTTTACTAATATCTCGGCTAATTATCGACTGTTCTTTTGGAAAATCATTATCGAGAGTTCTTGGATGATTTCGCGTCAATAGGTACATCGAACTCCTCTCAACTCACCCGCTGAGCGCCCGTCAAATAAAGTTTATGTATAACGGAAAACTGCGATTTTCTGAAAACTGCATGACCTAGGATAATTGCTATAGTTTTCCTGCAAGATATAAATAAATTCCAACTACTAATAATTTTTTCGTAATTTTATTTTCAGTAGTTTCGGAAATAGGAAGGGGGACATAATTTTGCCATACATTTTCGACGAATTTCTGAAAATATAGTAGTATCTAAGAGTAAAACAAATATATTTTTGAGTTCTGTGTTGAGAGCTTTCTGAACGATACCCCTCCCCTCTTTGGTGATTTTTAAATGAACCTTAAATTTGTATGATTTTATATCTTTAACTCGATTTTGTCTATACGAAATTTACGCGGGTTTTGAAATACGAAAACCCGCTCACTGTGTTAAAATGGAGGATGAAGCTGCTAATTGTTCAGATTTGTTATGTAAATTTTTTTTTATGATTTTTGGAAAATTGTATGTGGTAGTAATGAACAAATTAAAACTTTAAAATGACCTGTACTTACTGATGAAAAAATGAGTTAATAGGAGAGGAGTGAGTGCTTAGTAAAGTACAGGCCAAAAGCTTTAAAACGATATGTTACATGAAAAAGTTCATTTTACCGCCCCCCTCCCCACGGGGAAATGCTTTCTAATAATCTGGGATCAAACATAGACCTCACGAGTCGAAGGCCCGTGAACAGTTTCACCTTCGGTGAAGCCTTCAAATGAGCTGCCCAAATCTTGCTACATAATTAGGAGCTCAGTTAGAAAATTGACCCCTTTGGGGGGGGGGGGGATCTAAGTGAGGGGGCTAGAAAGGTTCATAATATGAAAGAGTGGTTTAAGGGTTTTCCGATGATATATCACATGAGGGTTTAACAGGCGTGCTGCGTATCTTGCAAAAATACAAATCTCGTATCTTTTAGTTCCACATTAGTTCTCCGTCAAAAATCCTCATCTAAAACGATAGAAAATGGCACGGTTTTAAATATTTGATCCTTCTCCCCACCCCCCATTTTTTTATCGCTCCCCCCCCCCCCTGAAATTTGATGCCACCTACTTTTTAAAATCTTTATTATGTGTTATAAACTATCTGAAAGTCCCAAATAGATCGGTTCATCAGGTTTTTTTTTTAATTTTAACAAATTCGCGTTTCAACAAAGCATTTCTTTTAATTTTTAAAAATCGATTTTTTATAAAGCAAAAACTTGCGGATCGATTTTTATAAAATTTAGATATTATTAAACAGCGTTTAAAGATAGGGCTAGATGCATAACTTTAAAATATCTAAATGGTGTATTTTAATAAAATTGACGGCGTTCCAAAGAATCATATTATAAAAATCATTTGAGGTTTCGAAAGACTGGCTTTTAAACTGAGAGTTTGAAAGGAATCATACAATTAATGAAATAATAATTAATATCTATGGTTTTAGTTGAGCGACCGTGAAGAAATTTACATATTTGAAATCAGCGAAAAATTTTGTATCTGCATGAATAAAAATTAAATCCATAAATTTATATTTTGAAAATTTTATATTCGTTCGAAAATGTCCACTATTGAAAAACGTCGGTTGCCTGCAATGAACACCTGGCGTCCATGGAAGAAGTTTCGAACGTTTCTTTCGAAGGAAATAAAAAGATTTTTTACAAATCGATTTTTCGTGGATTTTTTGACTTCCTCAAACCGTACCGGAATAATTTTTAGAAATTCTTAAAAGTTTTTTTTTTTTTTTTTTTTTTTTTTGCGTCTAGCTGTGCAATTTTCGAGTTGTCAGGCCCAGTAGAATTTAAGATACAGTCCTTTTTAAAAATGCCCAGTACATTTATCGCCCTAGCAGCTCTGTAATTCTATTACCCCCCCCCCCCCCCTCTCTTCGAGTTTTTGAAGAAGTTGTCTGCGGTTTGAAAAATATACTTTTAATTTACTTATAAGACTTTTTAATTAATTTTTCAACTATTAGAGATTTAAAATTCTGAAACTTAGGTGCACGGTGCATCAGGAGAGGCTTTCGATTATCCTCACAAAAAGTTTGAGCCTCGTATGTGCCTTGTGTTCTGCTAGCCATCGCACACAGACCGGGCGAAACTTTAGCCAGCATAGGGGTTCTATATTTTCTAATATAAAATCAAATGTTCCGGAACTGGAACATTTTCGAATGCACCCCTAGTTATGATCTACGTGTGGTAATTGTTTAAGATGTATCTTAATTGATGTTACATTACTTTAAAAGAAATAAAAGTACTATAACGCGCTAATAAAAGTATTATATTTGCTAATATAAAATCAAATGTTCCGGGACTGGAACATTTTCGAATGCACTCCTAATTATGATCTACGTGTGATAATTGTTTAAGGCGCACCTTAATTGATGTTACATTACTTTAAAGAAATAAAGTACTATAACGCGCGTTCCGGTGCATTACAAACATCATAATTTGAGAAAATGTTTTTCTACTTTTATGTGTATTTACTGTATTACGAGCACCCCATTCTTTGTGTCATAGTCCTACCATTGATTAATTCAACACAGCTATATTTCCAAATTAAAGTTTATTTGAACTATTTTAAGTATAAATATAAATAAAGATCAGATCTTTAAAATTCCGGGAGTGATGGAGGTAAAAGAAGCTGATTTACTTAGGAGGTATGCCATTGTGGGGAGAGAGAGCAAACAGCTGAAGCACCCACCTTTTAGGGATGTCCGTTATTTGCATAGCTCACAACATTCCTTAGTTTTTAATTCAAACAACAATATTTTTAATCAGAAATTTAATTCAATAAATGAAATAAAAAAGAACCCTGTAGAAACAAGACACATTTCATTAAATACATTTTCTGGTTCCAAATTAGGTTATTTGATTTGTAGAAAACCCCCGGAAGGTTGGCTTGGCAGCTATGAATTTATACTCTTTGGAGAAAAAAAATTGTTTTTTTTTTGTTTTTTGTTTTTTTTTTTTTTGAAGTGAAAACTTCTTTAGGCGCGTTGAGCTTTTTTTGAGATGGAGAAAAACCACTGATTTGGAGACACTGTTACGTAACCGACATGCTACCATTTTGGCACATAGACACTAGCGCGCCAAGCGGTGAATGACAGGAACTTTTCCCTCGTCAGCTCAATCCGCAAAAGAAGAACGAAGCTAAAACTCACTTTTTCTCCCGGCGTTCACGCAGGAACACACACACACACATTATCAGTTTTCGAAAACTTCTTTAGGCGCGTTGAGCTTTTTTTGAGATGGAGAAAAAACACTGATTTGGAGACACTGTTACGTAACCGACATGCTAGCATTTTGGCACATAGACACTAGCGCGCCAAGCGTAATATAATTGCGGTATTGTATTCATTAATAAAAATACTTTTGGATAGTATTGAATTGGAGCATGGATTTCAATATTTGAATAGTATTGAATTGTAATGGTTGTCGTTTATATTTCACCGGATAAATCTTTAAATGCAATACGAGAATTTTTGTACGAAAATTTGTTTATTTATACGTACATGTATAATTTAATAATATAATATAATATAATAATATATATTACAAATTATTAATGTTTATTTATATGCAATTTATAGTTAAATTATATTACTATGAAAATTGTAATATAATTTTGGTAGTAATAGATTATAATAATGAATAAAAAACACTACATTTAAAAGTATTTCCTGCACAATAAAATATTTCCTGACGATTAAAAAAACACACACGTAATTGTTGAAGTTTTCACTTCTATTGGCTGGGGGGGGGGGGGGGGGGGTTAGGAATATGGAGCACCAATTGAAGTTCTGCACACAGGCGCCGGATACTGCTGGCGCGCCCCTGAGTAGAACATCTGCTATGACATGATCATTTTAAATTTTATTAATAAATAAACACTTGTTTGCGATGAAACTTCAATTCCTAAGTTTAAATATGTTCTTTTCACCAGTTTCATCTTTCGTAAATACAAATAGACGCCAAAAATATTAATAAACAGACAACACTATTTACGTAATATTTAAAAGGAAAACCCCGAAATGTTGTTCTGCTCTCCCACGCCATCTGCCGGCACACTCCGGATAAACTCAACACGCTTTTTTGAATGGAAAGTCAGCAAATGGTCGGGTCTTTAGGAAATAAGATTCAATTAGTGAGAGTTCTGAAACTCTTCACGTTTTACAGGAAAGTTGAACGCAGTCAGGATGGCCGAGTGGTCTAAGGCGCCAGATTTAAGCTCTGGTTCTCGAAAGAGAGCGTGGGTTCGAACCCCACTCCTGACATGCGTGTAGTTTTAAGCGGACTTTTTCTTCTTGCCATAGTTTTTACCTATATTTTTCAAATTAATTACTAATTATTTATTTATTACTATTAGAAATACTTTCAATCTAACCGTAGGTATAGAGTATCAAAGATCTTTTATCAACTCAATACTTTGTCAGTGAAAGAGTATAAATAGAAGTGACTCGCAAAAAAGTCACATGGATGGTGAAAAACTGTATGATACAAAGAGAAGTCAGGATGGCCGAGCGGTCTAAGGCGCCAGATTTAAGCTCTGGTTCTCGTAAGAGAGCGTGGGTTCGAACCCCACTCCTGACACGAGGTGGAACTTTTTGCTTTGCATTCAGATAATCCAGCTCAATAATTTCAGTCAAATATTGTATTTGACGAAGAAATGTTTTATATGATTTATAGTTTTTTTAGTGAAATTTACCAATCAAAAATATTTTTTTAAATTATTGATTTTGTATTAAAAGTATTGATGTTTCTTTTTTACTTAACCTTCAGATAATCCAGTTCAATAATTTCAGTCAAATATTGTATTTAACGAAGAAAGGTTTTATAGGATTTTTAGTTCTTTTAGCGGAATTTACCAACCAAAAATATTTTTTTTAATTATTGATTTTGTATTAAAAGTATTGATGTTTCTTTTTACTTAATCTTCAGATAATTCAGTTCAATAATTTCAATCAAATATTGTATTTGACGAAGAAATGTTTTATACGATTTATAGTTTTTTTTAGGGAAATTTTTCAATCAAAAATATTTTTTTTAAATTATTGATTTTGTATTAAAAGTTTTGATGTTTCTTTTTGCTTTACCCTCAGATAATTCAGTTCAATAATTTCAATCAGATATTGTATTTCACGAGGAAAAGTTTTATAGGATTTATAGTTTTTTTAGGGGGAATTTACCAACCAAAAATTATTTTTTAAATTATTGATTTTGTATTAAAAGTATTGATGTTTTTTTACTTAATCTTCAGATAATTCAATTGAATAATTTCAATCAAATATTGTATTTGGCGAAGAAAAGTTTTATAGTATTTATAGTCTTTTTAGGAAAATTTACCAACTAAAAATGTATTTTTCTAATTATTCATTTTGTATTAAAAGTATTGACGTTTCTTTTTGCTTAACTTTCATATAATTCAATTCAATAATATCAATAAAATAGTGTATCTGACGAAGAAAAGTCTAACTTTTTTAGAGAAATTTATCAATCAACAATATTTTTTTAACATTATTGATTGTGTAATAAAAGTATTTAAATTAAAAGTTTTGGAATACGGGTAGAACTTCGGGTACTTCAGGTAGTATTACAGAATATTAGGGGTCCCTGTACTTTTTCCCCTTTTTTTGCCCCACCAGTGGTCGAGAGGTTCTGCTCTCGAAGCTGGTAGACGAGAGGTGCTGGGTTCGAACCCAATCGCGCCCGTCGGCCTAATCGTTCGGAGTTTTCGTGGTTTTCTTCGAGCCGTGGATTTTCCATGCGTAAATACGGATTAGGTTCCCTTAGAAAGACCCCCACGGAGGGCACTCCCCGCAGGGCGAAAAACAAACCAAACCAAACCTTTTTCCCTTTTTTTGTTAAGCCCTGTCTCTTACATGGGAGCGTCGGAGTTTTACTCCCTGTTGTATTCTCCTAACTCTAGTACGCCCCACCAGTGGCCGAGAGGTTCTGCTCTCGAAGCTGGTAGACGGGAAGTGCTGAGTTCGAGCCCAATCGCGCCCGTCGGCCTAATCGTTCGGAGTTTTCGTGGTTTTCTTCGAATCTTGGATTTCCAAGCGTTAATACGGGTTAGGTTCCCTTAGAAAGACCCCCCCCAAACGAAGGGCACCCCCCCCCCCTTAGGGCCTATATCCCTCGTGTTGATAATTGGTCGTCATAAACACAACCAACCTAACTCCAGTACCTCACAAGTGACCAAGAGGTTCTGCTCTCGAAACTGGTAGACGGGAGGTGCTGGGTTCGAACCCAATCGCGCACGTCGGCCTAACCGTTTCGGAGTTTTCGTGGTTCTCTTCGAAACCTTGGATTTTCATGCGTAAATACAGGTTAAGTTCCCTTAGAAAGACCCCCACGGAGGGCACTCACCCTAGGGCCTATATCCCTCGAGTAGATAATGGGCCGTCAAAAATCAACTCAACTCAATCTTAACTCCGGCCCTGTGAACCAGTATGTTTATTTTTTATTAAATTCATATCATTCTAGCATTGTAGTTAGATCGCCGGATTGTAGGGGTGTAAATTTTATCGATAATTTTTTCAAAATTCTAAGCTTCTAAAAGTAAGGCTGTAGGTCAGTGAAATCTCAAATCCCCCTCGCTAATGTTAAGGCTGCTCGTCAGTCAATTTCCGAATTCCCCTCGGTAATGGGTGAATTAGGTTGGTTGGTTGGTTGTATTTATGTCGGTCAATTATCAGCACGAGGGATATAGGCCCTAAGGGGGGAAGTGCCGGGAGTGCCTTCCGTGGAGGTCTTTCTAAGGGAACCCAACCCGTATTAACGCTTGGAGAACCAAGGTTCTAAGAAAACCACGAAAACTCCGAACGATTAGGCCGACGGGCGGGATTGGGATCGAACCCAGCACCTCCCGTCTACCAGCTTCGAAGGGTGAATTAGGAAGTACATCGCTAAGTCTATGGACGTGTGATGCATTCCTATATTTAAAACATCTTCTTAGGAAATCAATATTTTTAACATATTTTTTCTCTATACTCTTCTAAAAAGATGTCTCTTTTTTCCTTAGTCATCAAAATATTTCTAAAATATATACTTAATTTTATGTGAAGTGTTAAAACCTTACTCACAGTTCAACTTTTAAAACATAAAATATTAAATTAAGCCTACATTTAAAAAATATTTTGAGAACTAAGAAAAAAATAAACATCTTTTAAGGAGACAGAGAGAGAGAAAAGAAAAGAGGGGTGAAAAATATTAATTTCCCGAGGAGATATTTTAGCTATTCGAATGCATTCTACGGGCATAGGCTTAACATTACGTAGTGGAATTCGGAAATTGACCGATTAGCGGCCTTAAGCTCTCTGGAAGTGTAATGCATTCGTATTTTTAAAATATTTCCCCAGAAAATTAATATTTTTAACCCCCCACTTTTTTTTTTTTTTCGTGTGTGTGTGTGTGTGTACTGTTCTTACAGACTTACAGAATGTCTGCCTTTTTTTTAGATGCCAAAATATTTCTAAAATATATATGTAAATTATAATTTTACGTGTTAAAATCTGAAATAAACTGAGAAAGATTTTAACACGTCACTTAAAATTAAGTATATACAGTCAAACCTCGTTAACATGCACCTCAAGGGGTTGGCTGGTTGGTTGGTTGTATTTATGTCGGCCAATTATCAGCACGTGGGATATAGGCCCTAAGGAGGGGGGGGGGTGCCTTCCGTGGAGGTCTTTCTAAGGGAACCTAACCCGTATTAACGCTTTGAGAACCAAGGTTCGAAGAAAACCACGAAAGTTCCGAACGATTAGGCCGACGGGCGCGATTGGGATCGAACGCAGCACCTCCCGTTTATCAGCTTCGAGAGCAGAACTTCTCGGCCACTGGTGGGGCCACACCTCAAGGGAAATGAAATTTTTGTTCATGTTATCCATAGTTCATGCTATCAGTAACAAAAATTCTGATTAAAGAAAAAAAAATAGAGAGAAAAATACACATAGGGGAGACTGGGGGCTAATGGGACATGGGAGTTAACGGGACAACACAGTTAACTCCCATGTCCCATTAGCCCTGTAGAGTTAACAGGGTTTTCTCGTAAAATATAACAGTCAAGATTTATCAGTAAATGTCATTTCTAGTATTACACAAAAACATGCAATGAACCATTTTTTTTTCATTAGCTATTTGAAAAGCAAGAAACAAGATATATTAAAGCATCAAGATGAGTTTTTTTTTATATTTAATAAATATTTGTTTTGATCATCGATTAAATCAGTTTTTAATGATAATACCTTTTATAATGAAGCTTTTATAGAATGTTCATTTTTAATCATGTTTCGTACCAGCGACAAACGAATCCCGGAAAAAATCGCCATGGAAAAAATCACCATGGAAAAAATCATCACGGAAAAAATCACCACCGGAAAAAATCGCCACGGAAAAAATCGCCACGGAAAAAATCGCCACCGGAAAAAATCGCAATTTTTAAAAAGCTCCACCGGAAAAAATCACCATGAAAAAAAATGGGCTTACATTCACTAAAGTGGAAAAGGCCAAGTTTTTTACCGAGTAGGGGACGGGCGGGAGGGGGGGGGGGGTGCAGAGTTAATAGGTTAGACATTTGCGCACTAGTAAACTTTACATACAAAGATGTAATGAAATATAGATAAATAAAAGGTAAGATTTTTCATTACTTATTTTTGAGGCCAGGGAGAGGTAGATTTAGAGGTTGGGGGGGGGGGGGGGCGTAAGAATAAAATATGACATAAAATCTTGAGATTTGGTCAGGAGGGTGGGATTTTCTGTTGGGGAGGGGAAGGTACAAGGGCTAATTTATAAGAAAATGCAGTTTATAGATTCTTTCACCTCTCTACATCTATAGCATACTTATATAAGTAAAGTTGCTCATATATATATTTTGAATGTTACAATATAAGCTACTGATGTAGTGAGTTTACAGACTCTATACATAATGTTTGATTTATTCTTATTTTATTGTCTCCTCCTGTCTCTGCAATGATCATTGCTGAAAGTTAAAAGAAATATATATGTAAGCATCAATATATAATATATAATCTATGAATATAACGATTTGAAAGAATCTGAAGTTTTATTTAAACCAGCCATCCGCTTCCCCACATGCTGAAACCTATCTGCCAGGAAGGGAAAAAAAAAAAAAAAAAAAAAAAAAAACTTTTTACTCCTTGTAATATCTTGATTCGGACTCATGAGATATATCTCAACATTTTATCTATTATTTTTCTGTTAGCTCTTTAAACCTGGTCTCATTATAACAAGTAATATAAAAATTTTGTTTTTAAAGTCAATTCCTACTTAGGCCATCAAAGAAAAATTTAATATAATCAAGCTAATATTAGTTTTTGTTGCATTAAAATATCTCAATTTGTTGATTTTCTATAAGCAAGTAGGTTTACAATGGAACTCTATGGGAATTGGGCGAAATATGACAGATATCGCCAAGTTGGCGTCACTTTTGGCGACTCATTTTGGCCGCCAAATTTGGTGATATATCGCCAAGTTGGCGACAAACTTGGCGGTATTTGGCGACAGAACAGGGTCCCCCCCCATGGTAACCCCTTATTGAAAATACTTTCATCGAACTTCAATAACCAATGGCCGCCATTTTGTTTCCCATGCAAAACTAAAATTAATTAATTAAAATTTAATTAATTAATTAATATTTGAAAAAAACTGTATTAACATCCATTGTCATCCAGTACAAGTTAAAAAAAAATTATTTCAACTTGATAGGATGAATAATGAGTATTTTATTAACGATTGAAAATTTGAACAAGATAAATATATAAATATATAAATAAATAAATGTGAGCTAATAGTAGGAATGAAAAAAAATGGAAGATGTTAAAAAAAAAGATATATATATATATATATATTAAAATTTCTCCTTTATTCGCCTTTTACCATCCAATTTAAAATCTCTTTTTTTTCGTATTTCTGCCCCCCCCCTTCCTTCCTCCCCCCCCCCCCCTCAACGACATTCTCGTCCAAAGTTGCAAAATAATACAGAAGCAGATTTATTTCTACACTTGCTCCCCAATTGTGGTCACCTCTTTTTACCCGACTGAAAAGAAGGGTTATGTGTTTCACGCATCTGTGTATGTGGATTTCTTTATACCCTCGAAACATCCCAACGGCTGGATGGATTTTAATGAATGAGGTCTCTATCACTTCGTCTTAACGGCCCAATGGTTATTGGCTAGGTTTTGTTTTTACAAATTCAAAATGGCGGTAGACACGAAATAAAAATTTACGCATCTTATTGAGTGGCATATCATTGGATAGATCTTTCAAAATGAAGACGATGTTTCATTGACTATTTTACAGTCAGAAGCTCCGTTAAAATATTATACAACCTGGAAGTTGTGTAGGTAGGATCTCTAGCTTTACTGCAACTCTAACCATCATGGACATCTATAGACCTCATCAAAACATTGTTTATAGATAGGAACTAAAAATTAAACACAACTTAAAAGTCATCAATACAAATAAATAAATAAAAAAATAGGTAAGTAATATAAACAAGTAATATAATAATAATAAAAAAAAAAGTCAATTCCTACTTAAGTAAATAAGAGAATATTTTTCTCCCATTCTTTCGTCTTGAGTGGCGCTTAAAATGCCTTGATCAAGAATGTTCTCTGGGTCTTAAAATACCTTGATCAAGATGAGGGCTCTCTCGATTATTGAAAATTAATTAATTTAATTTATTTAATGAATTAATATTAAAAAAAAACTGGATTAACATCTAGTGTCATCGACTACAAGTTTTAAAAAAGTTTATTTGAGCTTGATTGGATGAATAATAAGTATTTTATTAACGACTGAAAATTTGAACAAGATATATATATAGCGAAAGTGTGAGCTAATAGTAGGAATTGAAAAAATAGTTTCACATTGATGAGAAATAATTAATTAGTTCGCTTTTTTACGCAGTCGGGTTTTTTGATTTTTAAATTTAATTGTTTATTATCAGACATTTTCCCAATCTACATCATTTCTACAAATATTGCCTAAATCGAAACCTTCCATTTATAGGAATTCATATAATAATTACAGAATTTTACCAATATCAGGAACTGTTAGCTCAAAAGTTCAAACAGTGCTTGTAATAAAAGATGGGTAGGGAAGAAATTAACTTAAACAATTATCTTACATTTTGCTTTATAAATTTAAACCTTAGTATCTATGGTATTACAATTGTAAATTTTAAATTTATTTAACTCTGATCTGGAAATGTGCTTTATGCCAGACGGCACCATATCTTAAAAAAAAAAAAAAAAAAAAAAAAAAAAGAACCATTAAAAAAAAAAAAAAAAAAAAAAAAAAACTTTTTTTTTTAATAATCGTAGATTTTCTGCAATTATAAGTGGTGAATATTACTTTTTGTAAATAACCATTTGTAGTTACCGTTTGTAGTTAATTTACAATAAGCTTAAATGTAGTGGTAAAGGATTCAGGGACAAATGTGACTTCACATAGGGTCTAATGGGAGAAAACTTTGCTTTAAAATTAAGGCTTATTTCTATTTTAATAATTAAACTATTATATTTTTTTATTCATTAATAGAACTACCTTTTATATGAAAGTTGCAATACTAAACTGTAAATTTTCCACGTGTGAAGAAAGAAACAATGCATAAAAACCTTCCCTGATACTGGTGACACGTAGTTAGTGACAGGTATTGTATTGTCCAAAATTGAGAACATTCTAATGGCAATAGTGCACGTTTCCATCGCTCTAAAGACTAATCCTTTTCACGAAGCTCTAAAGTATAACCCATTGTTCCCCAGGGAAAAGGAAGCTTTCACACTTTTCTAGAAATTTTCGTTCACGTTAAGTGTCAAAATCTCTCATGGGGACATCGAGAATTGTTCATATTAAGCGAAATTTCGCGTTAAACATGTTCATCTTAAAAGAAGAAAAAACACTAGAATCCGTATTCATTTTGACGGGGGGCAGTGGGAGCTGTTCATGTTAAAAGTAATTCACGTTAAACGTGTTCACGTTTACGAGGTTCGACTGTATTTTTAAAATATTTTAACAACTAATGAAAGAAAAAAAAAAAAAAAAAAAAAAAAAGATGCCCTTTACGAAGAGTATACAGAAAAAAGAAAGATATTTATCACCTGAAAGAGTTATTTTAAAGATATGAATACACTACACGACACGCCCATCAATTTAACATTAGCGAGGGGAATTTGAGATATCACTGACCGAAAACCTTAAGGGCCTACTCAGTCACACGAAAAGACCCGATCGCTAATGCTATTCCTATGGAAGAAATTTATAAAGATATCTCGGTCGCATTTCAATATTTTTAGATGATTTTTTTTTTTTTTTTTTTTTCTTTTTTGCGGTGACTAGCTGAGGTCGATATGTATGCAGGACGTTTTCTACTTTTTCAATTTCGTTTACAAGTATTTTTAATCAGGACACTTTCATTTTTAGAACCGGTTCCTAAAATGAAAGCATCCTCTTGGAAAAAATCCCCAATGAAAATCGAAAAAGTAAAAAACGGCCTTTTTACAGATCGACCTCAGCTAACCACTGAAAAAGAAAAAAAAAAAAATCATCTAAAAATATTGAAATGCGACCGAGATATCTTTATAAATTTCATCCATAGGAATAGCATTAGCGAACGGGTCTTTTCGTGTGACTAAAGTAGACCCTTAAGCCCCACTAGTGGCCAAGAGGTTCTGCTCTCGAAGCTGGTAGACGGGAGGTGCTGGGCTCGAACCCAATCGCACCCGTCGGCCTAATCGTTCGGAGTTTTCCGTAGTTATCTTCGAACCTTGGATTTCCATGCGTAAATACTGGTTAGGTTCTCTTAGAAAGGCCCCCACGGAGAGCACTACCCCTCCCCTCTTAGGCCCTATATCCATCGTATTGATAATTGGCCGTCATAACACAACCGAGAGCCTTAAAAAGAAAAATCTGGGATTTATAAGAGTACTCTGTGGACAAAGAAAACGTTTGTAAAGCAATACTTTTTAAGATGCAACAACATATAATATGTAAAAATTACTAAAAATTTTGACTCTCCCCACCCCAATTTCCTGCAAAAAGAGGAGACGTAATCCTTCCTCTGAATTGATGGCTAGATCCACGTCAGTTTTAAAATGATGCATAAAGCTGCATATTATTTATTCTCTCCAAAAATTTAATTTTTCATCTTATATTAAAATGATCCAGCCATTCGTCCTTATTTTGTTCTCTTGCGTTCCAATTGTATTGAAACTTCCATCACCTTAGCCACTTCTTCAAAATCCATTTTTATTTCATTTTTTTAAAGGGAAAAAAGGCAATCGCTCTAGATCGGAAGAAAGCCGCAAGTCACCTTCTTAGGGAAAAAGGGTTCCGGGTCGACAAAATAGAAATATATATTTTGCAAGTCCAAACCTCTCCCCCCTTTTCGTTCTTTCCTTCCCCCTTTTCACTCTTTTTTTTTTTTTGCCGGGGAGATACAATAAGTTAAAAAAAATAGATGGAAGACACTCTAGAAAAATCAGTCGAAGAGTTGATCGGTTTAGCAGTTTCACAGTCAGTCAAAAGTGACGTTTTACTGATGAAGTCTCCCACTTTTTTTTTTTTTACCCTGCAAATGGAATGACCTAGCTTTTACATTCCCCCTTCGATTTTTATTTCTTATTTTATTTTTATTTAAAGGGAAATTTTAGCCACCCCTTACACATATTAAAAAAGAGAGAGAGAGAGAGAGAGCCTTTTCGAAAAACTAGAAAGCTTCGCTGAAGGATTGAATTGAAGTTATTTCAATTTTACTGAAATTTTTCTACACTCCACTAGAAGTAGTATGAAAGAAATAAAAAAAAAGGGGGGGGGGGTGTTTGGGTGGAGAATCTGTTACTTTGAATGGCATAAAGGAAGCTTGTCTTTTCTTGTTACAACAGCTTTTAGTTTTTATTTGTGTGCCTTTTTTTGTTTTTTTATTCTTTGAGTTTATTGAATTGGTAAAACACTTATTTGTTAGTGATTTACTTAAGTTTTTGATTCGGTAATGCTCTGGCGTCGCGGAAGGTTTTAGATGCTATTACTTTTTCATTTAGCTTAAGGAATTATGGGTAGTTCGTTTTGTATGTAAATATCATTGTTAATCGAATAGAGAATGCCATTAAGTACCGGGTGACATTTATTTCATTTTTTTTCAGCATTCCACTCAACAGCTATTTGTTAGTGATTTACTTAAATTTTTGATTCGGCAATGTTCTGGCGTGTCGGAAGGTTTTAGATGCTATTACTTTTTAATTTAGCGTAAAGAATTATGGGTAGTTCGTTTTGTATGTAAATATCTCTATTAATCGAATAGAGAATGCCATTAAGTACCACGTGGCATTTATTTTACTGTTGTCAACACTTCACTCAACACTTATTTGTTAGTGATTTTCTTAAGTTTTTGATTCGGTAATGCTCTGGCGTGTTGGAAGGTTTTAGATGTTATTACTTTTTCATTTAGCGTAAAGAATTATGGGTAATTCTTTTTGTATGTAAATATCATTGTAAATCGAATAGAGAATATCATTAAATACCATGTCGTATTTATTTTGTTTTTGTTCAATTTTGTTTTAGTTTGTTGTTATTGTATATTTGACATTGATGTGTGTTTGATCAATTTTTTTTTTGTTTAAATGATATGGTATCTTGATGTCTTTATAAGCTTTTAGAAATGTATACAAATGTGAAATTTCGCAGACACGCCCGTATTTAATTAGAAAAAAAAATCTTGTACATTTTTAAAATAAAGGTACATACATGCATACATATATATATATATACAGTGCGTGTCAAAAGTTCAAGCACAACATAAAATTTCAAAATAAAATTTTATTGTCGACTAGAAGTTGCTTTCCTCTTCACATAACCTACAAATTTTAGTTTTAAAAGGATATTTAACAGATTTATGCTTTAAAATTTATCTCAAATAATAGAATTTATCAAAAGAACAAAAATGAGTGTGTCAAAAGTTTAAGCATAGTAGTTCTTTAGTCTTTAGTAGAACAAGAATAAAAAAAATATAATAATACTTGATTATTGCTCCATTCTGCCGAATTCCTTTAAATATATGGTCTTCCATCGATAAAATGAGGTTCTGTATTGTTTCTGGTTCAATTTAAAACCCCGCGCTCTCAATGGCATCTTTCAAATCTTCAACTGAAAAATACTGGTTTCTATTTGGATAAACTGCATGAGTGAGAATATCCCACATAGCCTCTACAGGGTTTAAATCAGGGCTAATTGCCGGCCATTACAAAACAGATACTTTTAGGTAGCTTTCTTTACAAAAAAGCTACCTATTGCAGCCGTTCGGAGGAAAGCGATTTCAAAAAATTTTGGTATATTTTCATCGATCATGACCCCCAGACCCCGAAACCACCCTCCGTTCAAAATTGATATATATATACATATATATATATATATATATATATATATCTGACCTATGTCACACTGTAACTCCCGTAATTATGAACCGATTTCGATGTAATTCGGTGTGTACATAGTACATACCAATGTCTCGACCGAGTTCGTTGGCCAGCTTCATCCGCCGTTTTGTTTCAAAATGGCGGCCATTTAAAAATTTTAAAAATTTTTAAAACTTGAAATGTGGTACCAAAAAATTAAAAATGGAAAAATATTTTTTTCTTATGTATTTGACCTTTATACAAAGATTCCGGAGCAGTTTTTGTTTCGTCTATATCTTAACAAATGGCTGAGTTATAGCATTTTGAATTTCTAGCGTGGCTGACATTTTGAAACGTCCTGAATTTTGTCACGCGATAAAAGGCGTATTTATGAACCGATTTGGATGTAATTCAGTGTGTACATAGTACATACCAATCTCTCGACCGAGTTCGTTGGCCAGCTTCATCCGCCATTTTGTTTCAAAATGGCGGCCATTTAAATTTTTTTTAAAAATTTAAAATTTGAAATGTGGTACCAAAAAATTGAAAATGGAAAAATATTTTTCCTTATGTATTTGACCTTTATACAAAGATTTCGGAGCAGTTTTTGTTTCGTCTATATCTTAAAAAAGTCCTTCCGGCCAGTGACGGGAGGAAGAGGTAGCTTTCATAATCCTTATTTAAAAAAAGCCAACTTATATCATGCAAACACACGAAGCTCAGTTTAGTGGATACCGAATATAGGAGATTCAATACAAATTTTTATCAATATAATGAATGAGAATTTCGCGAAATTAGTCAGCTTTATCCAAGCTGCTTTTCTTTAAAGTAACTTATATTTGGCTGCCAAATTCGGCAATTTCTTAAAGTGCCTGTCATTTTAAGACAACATGGTGGATGAGGCTAAGCAGTGAACTTGATCGAGACCTTAGTAATTGCTGTGCACATGCTCACTCACATCGGAATCGGTTAATATATAGGAGTGCTGTCGCATGCAAAAAATCAGATTTTTCAAAATGTCACCCACAATAGAAATTGAAACTGCTATATCTGAGCCATTTTTTAAGGTAAAGACAAACAAAAAATGCTCCTGAATCCTTATATCAAGATCAAATACTTAAGAAAGAAACCTTTTTCAATTTCTAATTTTTTTGCACCTCACTTTAAATATATATATATTTTTTAATTTAATGGCCGCCATTTTGAAACAAGATGGCTGATGAATCTGGCCAGCGAACTTGGTCGAGGTGTTGATGTATACTATCCACATGCCTTCTTACATCGAAATAGGCGAATACGTGTGTTATCGCGTGACAAATACAAGATCGTTTCAAAATGTTAGCCATGCTAGAAATTCAAAGTGCTATAAATCAACCATTTTTTAAGATATCAACAAAAGAACAAATTTTCAGAAACAAAAACTGCTCCGGAATCTTTGTATCAAGGCCAAACACATAAAAAAAATCTTTTTCATTTTCCAATTTTTTGGTATCTCATTTAAATTTTTTTATTATTTAATTTTTTTAAATGGCCGCCATTTTGAAACAAGATGGCGGATGAAGCTGGCCAACGAACTCGGTCGAGATATTTGTATGTACTATGTACACACCAAGGTACATCCAAGTCGGTTCATAAATACGCCTGTTATTACGTGAGAAAAATCAGGACGTTTCAAAATATCAGCCACGCTAGAAATTCAAAATGCTATAACTCAGCCATTTCTTAAGATATAGACGAAACAAAAACTGCTCCCGAATCTTTTTATCAAGGTCAAACACATAAGAAGAAAATATTTTTTCAATTTTCAATTTTTGGTACCACAATTCAAATTTAAATTTTTCTTAAAAATTTAAATGGCCGCCATTTTTAAACAAGATGGCGGGTGAAGCTGGCCAACGAACCCGGTCGAGACATTGGTATGTACTATGCATAAACGAAGTTATATCCAAATCGGTTCATAAATACGCCTTTTATCGCGTGACAAAATTCAGGACGTTTCAAAATGTCAGCCACGCTAGAATTTCAAAATGCTATAACTCAGCCATTTTTTAAGATATAGACGAAACAAAAACTGCTCCGAAATCTTTGTATAAAGGTCAAGTACATAAGAAAAAAATATTTTTCCATTTTCAATTTTTTGGTACCACATTTCAAATTTTAAATTTTTAAAAAAATTTTAAATGGCCGCCATTTTGAAACAAATTGGCGGATGAAGCTGGCCAACAAACTCGGTCGAGAGATTCGTATGTACTATGTACACACCGAATTACATCCAAATCGGTTCATAAATACGCCTTTTATCGCGTGACAAAATTCAGGACGTTTCAAAATGTCAGCCACGCTAGAAATTCAAAATGCTATAACTCAGCCATTTTTTAAGATATAGACGAAACAAAAACTGCTCCGGAATCTTTGTATGAAGGTCAAATACATAAGAAAAAAATATTTTTCCATTTTTAATTTTTTGGTACCACATTTCAAGTTTTAAATTTTTTTAAAAATTTTAAATGGCCGCCATTTTGAAACAAAACGGCGGATGAAGCTGGCCAACGAACTCGGTCGAGACATTGGTATGTACTATGTACACACCGAATTACATCGAAATCGGTTCATAATTACGGGAGTTACAGTGTGACATAGGTCAGATATATATATATATATATATATATATCAATTTTGAACGGAGGGTGGTTTCGGGGTCTGGGGGTCATGATCGATGAAAATATACCAAAATTTTTTGAAATCGCTTTCCTCCGAACGGCTGCAATAGGTAGCTTTTTTGTAAAGAAAGCTACCTAAAATGGCTGAGTTATAGCATTTTGAATTTCTAGCGTGGCTGACATTTTGAAATGTCCTGAAATTTGTCACGCGATAAAAGGCGTATTTATGAACCGATTTGGATGTAACTTCGTTTATACATAGTACATACCAATGTCTCGACCGGGTTCGTTGGCCAGCTTCATCCGCCATCTTGTTTAAAAATGGTGGCCATTTAAATTTTTAAGAAAAATTCAAATTTGAAATGTGGTACCAAAAAATTAAAAATTGAAAAACTATTTTCTTCTTTTGTGTTTGACCTTGATAAAAAGATTCGGGAGCAGTTTTTGTTTCGTCTATATCTTAAGAAATGGCTGAGTTATAGCATTTTGAATTTCTAGCGTGGCTGACATTTTGAAACGTCCTGATTTTTCTCACGTAATAACAGGCGTATTTATGAACCGACTTGGATGTACCTTGGTGTGTACATAGTACATACAAATATCTCGACCGAGTTCGTTGGCCGGCTTCATCCGCCATCTTGTTTCAAAATGGCGGCCATTTAAAAAAATTTAAAAATAAAAAAAATTTAAATGAGATACCAAAAAATTGGAAAGTGAAAAAGATTTTTTTTGTATGTGTTTGACCTTAATACAAAGATTCCGGAACAGTTTTTCTTTCGTCTATATCTAAAAAAAATGGCTGAATAATAGCATTTTGAATTTCTCTTGTGGCTGACATTTTAAAACGACCTGATTTTTGTCACGCGATAACAGGCGTATTTATGAACCTATTTGGATGTAACTTGGTCTGTACATAGTACATACCAATGTCTCGACCGAGCTCGTTGGCCATCTTCATTCGCCATCTTGTTTCAAAAGGGTTGCCATTAAAAAAAAATTAAATTTAAAATTCAAAATGAGGTATTAAACAATTCGAAAATGAAAAAGATTTTTTTATGTGTTTGGCCTTGATACAAAGATTCCGGAGCAGTTTTTGTTTCTGAAAATTTGTTCTTTTGTTTATATCTTAAAAAATGGTTGATTTATAGCACTTTGAATTTCTAGCATGGCTAACATTTTGAAACGATCTTGTATTTGTCACGCGATAACACACGTATTCGCCTATTTCGATGTAAGAAGGCATGTGGATAGTATACATCAACACCTCGACCAAGTTCGCTGGCCAGATTCATCAGCCATCTTGTTTCAAAATGGCTACCATTAAATTAAAAAATATATATATATTTAAAGTGAGGTGCAAAAAAATTAGAAATTGAAAAAGGTTTCTTTCTTAAGTATTTGACCTTGATATAAGGATTCAGGAGCATTTTTTGTTTGTCTTTACCTTAAAAAATGGCTCAGATATAGCAGTTTCAATTTCTATTGTGGGTGACATTTTGAAAAATCTGATTTTTTGCATGCGACAGCACTCCTATATATTAACCGATTTAGAGGTCTGCACGGGCCCGGGCTTGGCCCGAGGCCCGTACCCGGCCCGGCCCGCGGGCCGGGCCGGGCCGGCGGAATGAAGGCGAATTTTCAAACGGGCCGGGCCGGCAGAATTAGAACAATTTTTTCAACGGGCCGGGCCGACAGACAAAATAAACGGGGCGGGCCGGGCCAGCAAAAAAATTAATCGGGCCTATCGGCCCGATATAAGAATTTAAGCGAAGCAGATAAAATACGAGCCATTTTCAATGAATATGATTTTCTCGAGAAGTATAAATGTGCGTCACGAGCCAATGCGAGTTTAACAACATCAATACAGAAATGTAACGTGTCCATCGTAGAGATCGGCATCGTACAGTTACAAGATGTCTGATTCCGAGTTTAATTTTTATTCAGCAGACTCGTGCCGGGAAGGAAGTGTTCTTAATCGATCTCAGGATGTGTAGAACAGTCATTTTGTTTTGTAATATTAATAGTGATAATGAACTTCTCTTAACAGTATCTTTGGAAATATACCTTAAAGTGGTTCTCATATTCACTGCTCAACAATGCAAAGCTTTCAGACACATGTTTCTGACAAAAACTTTAACTATAAAGGCATAAAATTGACAGGCCTGCCTATTGAAGGCCTTTGGAAACGAATAGCTTTTTCCATATTTAATAAATTACTTACAGAGATAACAGCGATTCCTGTCACGTGACTGTACGTTTTTCTCCTTTACTGTGCTATCGCTTCCGGAAATTCGATTCAAAACGCTAACTTTGACAGTATTTTCAGAAAGATATATTGCTTTTATCTATGAAAAAAAAACGACATTTACATAGCTTTTGAATAAGAATACCTGCCAATCTTACGCGTTTCCGAAAAGAAAAAACTTCATAAATGTGTCGAAATGTAGCTCCTTTGGATTTGAGAAAAGTCTTAAAAATGAGAGAAATATTTTCACAAATCTACTTTTTATTATACAGCTTCAAATGTTATCTTGTTTTTAATCCTTTATTCTGAACTACATTAATCTTTTAATGAATCCTTATTTCCATTTTGAAATGTCTGTAGACACGATGACTGTAAGTAATCGTTAATGTTTATTATTGTGCGTTTTCTGTTTTGCGATCATAGTAATGTAAAATATACTGTAAAATGTTCCCATAAATATGCATGTAGTATTCATTAAAAGAATCTTAATTGTATGTTGAGAAAAAACAGATTATTATTTTTTTTTTTTTGTAGAAATTGTATCTGACTGGGCCCGTTTTCATTGATTTTTGTACGGGCCGGGCCGGGCCGAGAACTGTAATAATGCAAACGGGCCGGGCCGGGCCGGGCTCGGGCCGAACTTCCAATTTTTACACCGGGCCGGGTCGGGCCAAGATAGCTTTCGTACGGGCCGGGCCGGGGCCGGGCCTGGAAATTCCGGCCCGTGCAGACCTCTAAACCGATTCCGATGTGAGTGAGCATGTGCACAGCAATTACTAAGGTCTCGACCAAGTTCACTGCTTAGCCTCATCCACCATGTTGTCTTAAAATGACAGACACTTTAAGAAATTGCCGAATTTGGCAGCCAAATATATGTTACTTTAAAGAAAAGCAGCTTGGATAAAGCTGAATAATTTCGCGAAATTCTCATTCATTATATTGATAAAAATTAGTATTGAATCTCCTATATTCGGTTTCCACTAAATTGAGCTTCGTGTGTTTGAATGATATAATTTGGCTTTTTTTAAATAAGGATTATGAAAGCTACCTCTTCCTCCCGGCACTAGCCGGAAGGACTTTTTTCGAATTATGCCACGTTGAAGTTGAGTTTGAGGTATGGATCGTAGCATTATCATGTTGAAATAACCATTTTTAGACCCCCCCCCCACCCAAAAAAAAAAAACCTCGGCAACAGGGAGTAAATTACTGGCAAGTGTCTCTTGATAGTTATCAGAGTTTTCACGACCATTGATTTATGCTAGATATGTCTGACCATTGAAAGAAATAGCCCCTTTTACCATTACACAACCACCACCATATTGTCGGCTAAATATACTCCTATGTTCTTTGCGGAGATTATGCCAATAGTACTTAAACCCAGGTTTCAATTTTTTTTATCACTGAATATGACATTCAGCCACTTATCACCAAATGACATATGCTCTTTGGCCCACAGTAATCTAGCTTCTTCATGGTGTCGTTTCAGATATGGTAACCGAGCCATTTTACGATTTTTGATATATTCCGATTCCAAAACTCTTCTATGAACAGTTTTTTTTTTTGATATTTGTCCTACAACTGCATGTGTTATTTGCGAAAGAGAGTAATTACCAATTAAAGCCAAGTTTCTGATGCGGCGGTCTTCGCGCAAAGCAGTCACTGGTGGGCTTCGTGAACGGTTTGGTTTTTTGGTTTTGTATTTATGACGGCCAATTATCAACACGAGGGATATAGGCCCTAAAGGGGGGGGTGTCCTTCGCGGGTGGTCTTTCTAAGGGAACCTAACCCGTATTAACGCTTGGAAATCTAAGGTCAGAAGAAAACCACGAAAACTTCGAACCCAGCACCTCCCGTATACCAGCTTCAAGAGCAAAACCTCTCGGCCACCTTTGTGAACGGAATTTTCGTTTGAAATCATTACCACGAGCCAAAACTTGTTGAATACCTCGTTTTGATCTTTCTAATGCACTTTCAATTTCAGAAACAGACTTAAGTTTTGCTCTAATACTCCAGATATTTATCACCTCCTCTTCTGAAAATGCATTCGACTTAGGCATTTTGTACTAACTCAAAAACAACAACTGACTGCTTCTTATACACCCAGAAATCGTTTGCGTGCGCAATCGCTTACACCAGTTCGTAAAATTTGCATAAAAACGATTTTGTGCTTAAACTTTTGACGCAGTTATTTTTGTTCTATTCTTAAACTCCATGGTTTGAAATAAAATTTAAAAGATAATCTTATTGAATATGGTGTTAAAACTGCTATTATTAACATATTCAAGACAGGTATTGAAATAAAGTGAATATTTAAAGTTTTATTTTAAAATTATTACTGTGCTTAAGCTATTGACACGCACTGTATATATATATGAAAGTATGTGTATATATAATATCATTACATGCCATCATCATTTCGAAATTTCGTTAATATTGGTATTTGAACTTGTCAGATAAATTTTGATTGAAAGATATTTTATATATATATATATATATGTATGCATAGTTATTAAATCACAAGATAATCAACACAAGATAAATTAATCAATAATAAGCATTCGATATAAAAAATGTACCCAATATTGCACGGATTAAAAAAACAAAAAAGGAATAGAAAAAATCCAAATACATCAGACAGCAATAACATTACAAAAAGGAAAATGGAAGCTTATACAGAGTGTCTACAAATTAGTTGGGTAAAAAGAATGATTTATTGAATGGAATTGACAGGGAAAAAAAATAAAGTACATATTCTTGTAAGATAGAAAAATAGTTCAAGTTTACCATTATCACAAATGTTCGATGTGGCTTCCTTTCTTGACTCTGAAAATTTCCCATCGGTAAATCATTTCTTGCCACAGATTTGTCACAGATTTCGTGTTTCCGTCGATCAAATTAATTGCAATGCAGATTCTTGATTTTAGTTCAGGAATGGATGCTGGTTGATTGTTGACGGCCGATTATCTACTCTAGGGATATAGGCCCGAGGGGGGAGTGCCCTTCGTGGGGGTCTTTCTAAGGGAACTTAACCCGTATTTACGCATGGAAACCCATGGCTCGAAGAAAACCACGAAAACTCCGAACGATTAGGCCGACGGGCGCGATTGGGGTCGAAGGAATGGATGCAGGAAGTGGCGGCTTGTACACTTGATCCTTTACAAAACCCCATACACCGAAATCAAGCGCTGAAAGATCTTGTGATCGTGGTGGCCATTGAATACTTCAGCTCGTTAAGCGATAACGTCAGTTATGACACCTAACACCATCTAACTACTAGTCTGACTTTCAACTGGTTAATTTCATTTAATATTTCGGAAGTTCTTAACATACGAAAATGCCCAACTAATTTACAGACATCCTGTATTATGAAACACTTTAATGCACACACATACACACATATATATTCATAATATATTTATAATTTCATGTAGCACTATATTTTGATGAGATGAGGTAAAATACGTGCAAATGTATTATTTTGAATTTTTTAAAATAAAAAACATAAAAAATGACACAAATATATGATCACTGGAAAATTTATCGCTTGACTTTTTTTAGAGATCCCGCCCCCTCCAAAGTGATACACGCCCCACCAGTGGCTGAGAGGTTCCGCTCTCGAAGCTGGTAGACGGGAGGTGCTGGGTTCGAACCCAATCGCGCCCGTCGGCCTAACCGTTTCGGAGTTTTCGTGGTTTTCTTCGAAGCCTTGGATTTTCCATGCGTAAATACGGGTTAGGTTCCCTTAGAAAGACCCCCACGAAGGGCACTCCCCCTAGGGCCCATATCCCTCGAGCAGATAATCGGCCGTCAACAATCAACCCAACCCAACCCAAAGTGATACACAGTAATACCTCGGCTTACACCAGCAGTTCGTTCCAAGACTAACGACGTAAGTCGAGGTGCATTTAGATTAGTAAAAAAGGATAAGTCATAAAAATTCTCCAAAATCTAATGAACATATTCTACTGTATTTAGGGATTATGTTACATGCATTTAACATCAGCAAAAAAATGTGTTTGCAATACAAGAATCTGGAATCAATCAATAAGTTAACTTATAATTTATTGTTCTTCTAGCTGCCCTGTTCGAGTTTTTGAAGATGCGAAAAAAATCTTGCAATGAAGTTTGAATAGACAAATTTTCTTTTTCTTTTTTAGAAGAGCTTTGTAACAGAAGAGTGATGAGTGAATTTTCTAAACTTTTTCTAGTGGTTTTTTTTTTTTTATTTGTTTGTCACTATCACTTGACGTCGCGGGAAAGTTTCCCTTCATAAAACCAAAAGTCTTCAAAAAAGTTCAAACTGCGCCTTAAAAAAGGAATTTTTTTTCCCTGGTCATGCAACGTAAATGCGGGATGACGTAAGTCGAGGTATTTCAGTGTTTTATGCAGTACAAACAGAAAGAAGCACTTTTAGTGCAGGTAAACATTGAAATTTGATAAAATATCAAATGTCATAATTCGGTAAGTTAACGTCATAAAAAATTGCATTTTTCAAATTTCATTCCTTGACAGATTACAACATTTTTTCTAAATGTAAATTAGTATACACAAGCATCATATAAAAAATATAAATTTTCTTATTTTAATATACATACAACTTCTTATAAAGAAATCCATATCTAAAAGCTCTTCCCGATTTGTATATTACTTTTTGCAATCAGGTCCGAAGCTAAAGGGGTGCAGAGGGGGTATGTGCACCAGGCGCCAGAACAAAAGGCAAAGAGGGCGCCAAATGAAGATTTTGTTTATCGTTTCATAAAAAAATGTACATATATATGAAATACAAAGAAACTCGCAAGCTAATGTTAAACCTATGGGAGCGTTCTTTTCAAATTTGTGAAAGTGAAAGTAACTTTATATAAAAAAAAAAATCTGCAATCAAAATAAAAAAAGTAAACACCAACCCTGTTAGAATTCAATCTTAGCTATTTTAAGCAAAAAAAAAAAAATCAGTTAAAACTATTAATATACAAGTGAGAAATTTAAAAAAAAAAAACGTGCCCATAGGTTTAACATTAGCGATCCAGTTTCTTCGCTATGGGAGCGTTATTTATATATTTCTTGCTAGCATTTTAATTATTATTAAACGATTTTTATTTTTTAAGGATTTTTTTTTTTTTTTTTTTTTTTTTTTTGCATAGGGTACCTGCGGTCTTTAACTTTTATTGTGCAGAGGAGGGGGGCGCCAAAATCCATATTTGCTTCAGGCGCAAAAAAGCCTAGTTTCGGCCCTGTTTGCAATTGGAATAATGTTCCTATAATCAGCGATTTAAGAGATAATCGAGGAGAAATGTATTTTTAATACACAGTACAATAATGCTGAGAGCATTTTTAACCTTTCGCATACATTTTCTTTCAGGATGCATAGACAGTAAATAAATTTTCAAACTAACGCATTTTCACATAAACTTTTATATGGAGTGTCTAATCTCAAAGGAACTTTCTTAGTTTAATAATGAATTTTACTAGAGTAAATGGGCAAGGTCAGGTGATCTCTCAGATCACTAAAAACTAAGGAACGAAAAGTATACAAAATGCTTGATTAAAACTAGATGTTGACAAAATCTCGCCCATGTCACCGTGGCTACAAAAGCCTCCTTTGTAAAATGCAACGCAAACTGGAAGGTGAAAAACATCAACAATCCAGCAGTTTCTTCTTATGAAAGAAAAATAAATTAAGAAAGGAGTAGCGTTTAGAATACCATTTATATGTCAAAAACCTATAAGATTTAACAAATGAGTGAATAAAAAAGAACACTGCATATCATTACTCTTTTGCATAAAATATCTGCTTTTTATGAAAGAACCGCCTCCACCGCCCCCCCCCCCCTAAAAAAAAACAAAAAAAAAAAACAACAACAAAAAAAAACAACAACAACAACAAAAAAAAACTTATCACCGGGCTTAGACTTTAGCCTATACTTAGACTAATGGGCAAATCCGCATATGGCAGGGATGGCGAATCTTTTTGAGTATGCGTGCCAAAAAAATTTCAAAATTATTATGTACCAACATTCTAACGTGCCAGAAATATTTTAACTTAGATAAAATCCAGTAATTATTTTTTATAGAATTTTTACTTAAATATTTTTACACTTATACTAAATTCGATTCCTAACATATTTGCTATGTTGTATTTACTCAATAATATAGCCATGTCGCATCGAATTCCGCATTAATGATCTATAAATGAGTTTTTATTTTATTGTATACTTCTGAATGAGATCATTTTTAGTTCTTTTGGTAGAAGAAGCTTCAATATATACATAATTATTTACACTAACAATTAAAAGTCAATTTTCAAAATTAAATCCTAAATATTTTAAAACCTAAAATAACTTAAAACCTTAAACCTAAATAAAATAAAACCTAATCTGAATTAGAAGCGTGTGAATTAGGTATATTCTATGTAAACTGTCTCTTAAAATTCAATTTTCAAAAATAAAACCTTGAAATTTGATAGAGAAGCAAAATGATTTCGAAAACACTATATGTTGAATATTTTGGCAAGAATAGGACAATACAAGGAGCTTTCATTGAAATTTATAATACCTTAATTCATTCAAAAGTAACCGATTATTTTAAAGTAAATTGTTACTCAAACCTGTTACACAAAACGATACTTTTTGAAAAAGAAACATAAAGTGCATTATTTTCCATAAACTGAATATAATCTATAAGTTTTTTCACGTGCCAGAGAAGTTTTCTTACGTGCCAAGTTCGGCACGCGTGCCATAGGTTCGCCATCCCTGGGGGAACAGAAGCTGAAACGTCGAGGACGCCAAAAACTTTAATATTTCTTTCAAATTATTTCTTTAATAATAATAATAAATTTGCATTAAGGCTGCTCGTCACTCAGTTTCCGAATTCCCCTCGGTAATGTTAAGTCTGTGGGCATTGGATGCATTCTTGTATTTAAAATATCTCCTCGGGAAATTAACATTTTTAACTTATTTTTCTTTGTACACACACACACACACACACACACACACACACACAAAAAAAAAAAAACTTCTCTTTTTTTCTTAGTTCTCGAAATATTTCTAAAGTATAGACTTCATTTTATATGAAGTGTTAAGATCTTACTTACAGTTCGCCCGCTTTTAACACACAAAATATTAAATCCAGCATAGATTTTAGAAATATTTTGAAAACTAAGAAAAAAAAGAGACATCCTTTAAGAAGAGTACACAGAAAAAAGATGTTAAAAATATTAAATTCCCGGGGAGATATTTTAAATATACGAATGCATCAAAAGTCTATAGACTTAACATTATTGAGGAGAATTCCGAAACTGAGTGACTAGCCCCCTTAACTCCTTAATTCTTGCTCTCGAAGCTGGTAGACGGGAGGTGCTGGGTTCGAACCCAATCGCGCCCGTCGGCCTAATCGTTCGGAGTTTTCGTGGTTTTCTTCGAACCTTGGATTCCCAAGCGTAAATACCGGTTAGGTTCCCATAGAAAGACACCCACGAAGGGCACTCCCCTCCTTTGGGCCCATATCCCTCGTGTTGATAATTGGCCGTCATAAAACACAAACAAACAAACCTTAATTCTTGCTCCCGTAATAATCACGGGCTGTGTCTTTTATTAAAATTTTTTGATTCCCACCAGTTTTATAAAACAGTGCAATTGTCTTTATTATGGTATCATTTTATCTGTCATTAAATAAGGTGAATATTTCTTTTTCAAAAAAGTGGTCCCAATAAGCAATTTGAATTTTTAAACCGTAACTTAATGCGACCGTTAAGGGGGGTAAAGGATGTCTCTTTTTTTCTTAGTTCTCAAAATATTTCTAAAATCTATGCTTAATTTTATATGAAGTGAATTTTACCCCCAGTTCGACCTCTTTTAACACATAAAATATTAAATGAAGCATAGATTTTAAAAATATTTTGAAAAGTAAGAAAAAAAGAGACATCCTTTAAGAAGAGTACACAGAAAAAAGATGTTAAAAATATGAATTTCCCGAGAAGATATTTTAAATATATGAATGCATCAAATGCCCACTGACTTAACATTACAGATGGGAATTGCCCCACTAGTGGCCGAGAGGTTCTGCTTTCGAAACTGGTAGACGGGAGGTGCTGGGTTCGATCCCAATCACACCCGTCGGTCTAATCATTCAGAGTTTTCGTGGTTTTCTTCGAGCCTTGGTATTCCAAGCGTAAATACGGGTTGGGTTCCCTTAGAAAGACCCCCCACGGAAGGCACTTCCCCCCCTTTGGGCCCATATCCCTCGTGTCGATAATTGGCCGTTATAAACAACACACCAAAGCCAATGAGTGTAATTAATCGCTTTATACAGGAAAAATTTAATTGTACAAAAAATATTGTATTGAAGAATAATTTCATGTTAGAAAATTACCTTTTCAGAGGTACATTTCCCAAGGACCCGTTTATGCCCTTTGGAGACCATGAGCACAGGCTGGACGGGAGTCCTCGTGTATTTATAATGCAGTAAGATGAAATCACTAGATTAATTTTAACACAATTATTCTAATTGGTAAATAATTCATATCAGATGTAAATTTCCAACTGGGCGAAAAATGTCCGGACCAGGATTCGAACCAGGGATCTTCTGGCTGAAGCCGCCAGTGCTCTGCCATCGGAGCTATCCCGGACGAATTTGGTGGAACTTTCTCACCCAGCTAGCCTTAATGATTATAGCGTCCGGACATTTTTCGCCCAGTTGGAAATTTACATCTAATAAGATGAAATCATTTCCCTGATTGTATTGCTTGCATGTTTTAAAATATGGGAATAATTAAACCTTTTTGATCCCATAAATTTGGATAAGTTATTCTGTGCAGCTTATAGAAAAATGTCATTTAACACATTAAAAAAAAGTACTGAAGAATGTTACTTTTGAAGATAACAGAAAGTAGTATAAGTAGGCAGTGACAGAATACATTAATAATAACAAGGAAAGCAGAGCAAACGCATTTTAGGCTCCGCCCCACCAGTGGCCGAGAGGTTCTGCTCTCGAAGCTGGTAGACGGGAGGTGCTGGGTTCGATCCCAATCGCGCCCGTCGGCTCAATCGTTCGGAGTTTTCGTGGTTTTCTTCGAACCTTGGTTCTCCAAGCGTTAATACAGGTTAGGTTTCCTTAGAAAGACCTCCACGGAAGGCACTCCCCCCCCTTAGGGCCCATATCCCACGTGCTGATAATTGGCCGACATAAATACAACCAACCAACCAACCAACCATTTTAGGCCCAGCTGCACACTTTGCGAACTTTTTGAAAAGTGTACAAACCTAGTACTTTTTACTGTACTACTGTACTCTGTTATTGTGGACTATTAAGCAACTAGACTATGTGAATTAAGATCTCACAAGGTACGAGATGATTCAAATATTTTACTTATCTGTTCTAATGCTGGTGCATTATTATCAGTTTCATTGCCTGTTGACTAATGTTCAGAAATGAAGAAGTATATTGGATGTATCGAATAGTGTTACCATTATCTCATTTTCGTAATTTCCATTTCTACTTTGTGTTCAAGAGTAATTCTTGCATATGGACATATAAAAATTTATTTTATTTATTATAAGCCATCTCTTGGGATATAAACAGTGTGTTTTATTTGCATTTATATCAGTATATTAATATTCGCACTTATGACATTAACATTCTATCGTAATAGTTGTGATTTAGAGTGGTGGACTGACCATTAGTTTGTGTGTACTGTGTGTGACACTATATAGTTTGATTGCCCATTGTCACTTCATATTATTCTACAAGTTATCATCTATGTTTTATTTTATGCAACTACCAGAATCACTTGATGAACTCGGAATTGGTTAATTTTCTATTATCATCAATTGAGAAGCTGTTTGGCTTGGATCTTTTTTGATTGGTTATGAAGAGCGAGGATTGGAGCTGAACTATATAGTGGAACAATTTAGAACATGCTCTAAAGAATTACATTTAATCTTGCAGACTTTTAATTGCATTATTCTTCATTATATTTGGTTACAGGTAACCCATAAACCTGTGCTTTTGTAGTATCATTGTTTAGTATTTTGGTCTATTTATTGGTTGAGGGTTACCCATAAACCCCCATATTATGTTATTATTTTTAATTTTCTTATTTTGGTTGTTGGTTAACCATAAACCCTTTTTCTTGTACTGTGTATTTTCAGTTGTATGTTAACTTAAACATACGTTTGTGTTGACATAGCGAGTTGCTATGAGCATATAGGTTATGCGATTTGTTATTTTATTTAGTTATATAATCGCCCACTGGTTTAGCCCGTTTCTGCGGTAAGGTGGAACTGAGTGGAGGAGGGATTTACCTGCCAGGATATTTGTCCATTAGCCTTGCGGTTGGCGTCCTGGCTGGGTGTCTAAGTACTTTTTAAAAATAAAATGATAAATTAGCCCTCTGAACAACATAACTCCTCTAAATAATATAAAACTATACAAATTTTTGTCAACTTTTTGGGAGCACTGCTTTCAGATTCCACATTAGTAATGACACTTGTATTTATATATATTATAGTTTATATATATATATATATAGGTCGGTAATGTTTATTTAATGGCTATATATATATATATATATATATATATAGTATATGTAAACTAAGTTACGACAAATTGGCCTGACATATCTAATCATTGTATAGCATACAAAATTATTTACTCCAGATGAATTTCATTAAGGATTAAAAAATCTTTAACTTATTAAGGATTTTTTTTTTCTTTTTTGTCGAAAGAAAACTTTATAAGTATTTTTAGCGTAAAAAAAATAGTTTTGCCATTTGCGTGTTTATAAACTGTATGATCTGCACAACACTCGAGATAAAAATTTCTTATAAGGCAAAAAAAAAAAATCAATTATTCTAATTGCAATGTACGATTTCTATTTGATCTTGTTTTAAAATGTGTAGGGGGAAGGGGGTGCCACTTATCATCATTATTGTCCCACGGCTGCCATGTAATATACTGTACCATATGACATCGGGAGGCGCTGATTTTGATTTTCAGGAAAAAAAAATTAAGACATATTTTTAAAAACTATAATAATATAACATAATAATATAATAATAATAATGATAAAATAATCATAAACATAAGTTTAATGCTTTATAGAACTTAAAATTTTACTTAAAAAGAGAAGGGAAAAAACTGACATTTTCAAGACAACAGACGTAAACAAGAAAATAACCAAGCAGTAAAACATATTTGGTGATTTTGTTATGTATTTAAGCAGCAGATGGCAGCACTAATTTTACGGTAAGAATTCAAAGGAAAATGGAAGATTATAACTTTCTCGGTTCTCGCTGCATAATTTTTTAGGTTCGTAGGTTCAAAATTTTACTTTATTACATATTTTAAATCTACATATATTTCAGAGTTAAAATATGTTTAAATTTTTTGTAAAAGAGTTTTTTTTTTTTTTAAATATAGAATTAGAACATAAAAAAAGATTGTTAGAAAACTGAATTTGAAGAATAATCATATAAAAGCGAAATTCTGAAAATTAATCTTGGTAAAATGCATGCCCGCGGAAATCGCGGGTTGCGCAGATTTTGCTACTTTTAAGCTGCTTGTGGAAATCGCGGGATACACAGCGAGAGGGTTAAAAAACCTAGGGAGTCAGTGTTTGAAGTGTACCAGGTCCAGGACAAACAGGAACGATATTCCAATTCATGAAATTATGGTAAATATCATTCCGGTTTCTGCAATTATTAAAACATATTATTACATAAAAATCGCTTGAAAACATCAAATTAACTTAATGTTTGCTGAAAGTGATAAAAACTACATTTAAAAGGCAAAATATACCTTTCTCTCTATTCTAAAAAAAAGTAACTACCGCTGTCACCGCCGCCGCCGCCGGTTTTGAATTTTTTGTGACCGGAGTTCTTTCTTCGTTAATATTAAGAAAAATAATGCATACAAAAATATGAAAATCGGTGGTTTTATACAGAAATGTTTGATAAACATGCTGATGCAGACAGTTTTCAAATCGAAGAATTATTTTAAGAGATATTTAATGCTAAAATTGGACAAAATCGTTCCACTAAAAAAGTTTTATAGCAGCAAAAACTATACATGGCAGTGTAATCATTTTTAGATCATTTTATGCGTTAAAATTTGCCGGAGTGCAGATTGCATTAATTTTTTTATTTTGACTCATTTTTTCAGGTTTTATTTCTATTTTAAATTCAAATTTTCAGCATTTCTAGAGATATTATTTACAGATTTCAGAAAATTGTACTAATTTAAACTGTTGCCAACTGTATAAAAAGCGCAAGCAATAATATTTGCTTCAAATTAAAAATTTATTTACACGTGACTATTATAAACAGGAAAAAAACTTTCAAATTAAAATTAAATAATTACGTATAAAAAGCAGGAATTTATTAAAAATTATGTCATAAAAAGTACACACGTGAATTTTAAAAGAGAAAGGATATTGTAAAATAATAAGTTCATTAACATACGTTAGAAGTCGTAGGAGAAATTACGTCATATTTACGTCACATTATAGTTATTACATAAAATGAACACAAAATAATATTGCAAAAAAGTTTAAATTTAGAAATTGCGCTAGACATTTATTTAATATTTTGAGAGGATCTTTTCAACTATTTTTGTTAGGAAAGCGCAAATAATATTTCATTTCTAACAAAAGTATCTTCACGTGAATATTTAAAAGAGAAAAAAATAGCTTGGTAAAAATTACGTTAGATTAAAAACGATTAATTTAAAATGTCTCATTTAAAAGAACTTTCTTTTCGCTTTGTTAAAAAATACCAGGAGACAAAGACTCTGTTTACTTAATTCCTTTTATATTAGCTTATTTTGAAATGTTGTTACACGTATCTACGTCATCAAGTTATTTTTATTCGACGTTTTATTTGTATTTTTATTAATGTTGTACGAATTTATTTGTTCTATTGTTATTTAAAATAAAAAATTATGTCAATTTGTATAATTTGGCGAGTGGTTTGGCGATTTATATAATTTGGCGAAATTGGTCGACGAGATAATCAAGCAGTACCGCAGCGGATTTGGCGTTAAAATTCCCCAATCAAAGACAAATGAATAGAAATTCGTTTATAGGGAGATCGCCACTGCTTTTTACATTATAATTCAATCTTTCGAAATCTTTTTAGAGCCGATCAAATTAGCGTGCATTTAGAGTCTGCGGTGTCTGGGCGGGGTTTGGCGAGCGTAGCTCGTAGGGGGCCGAGCCCCCTAGTTTTTAAAAAAAATTCAGATTTGACATCTTTCATTGCTCTGACGGCAAGATTCTCAAAAACTAAATTGGTACAAATATTTTCGCAATTTTTTTTTTTTTTTTTTTTACTGAAAACTGCTTAGCCAAAATCCCGCGAACCAAAATCCCGCATAATGAAAATAACTGCAATATTAACAAGAAAGAAAAATCATGCGTTAAGCATAGATTATGAACACTTCCCAGCAGTTCCTAAATGCTTTAACAAAACTTCGTTATATAGTTATATAGGAAAATAAGGTAAATAAGATAAGTAACCATTTAAAAAACGATTTCAGCAGTTACCGTCATTAGCCAAATATGTATTTCAATTCTTTTGAACAGACCTGTATTTGATTTGTAGGTTGTTATATATACTATATAATAGGAAAATTTAGCTTTGCAAGAAAACGCATAACAGGTTGAAATTTCTCTTTCAGCAATTTATACGAATAGATGGAAACATACTTGAATAATTTTGTACAGCCCTGCAGTTTACCTAGTACCTTTATTACACACAGAGCCCGATTACAGGTGTCTGGGGCCCAAGTCCCATGCCTTTTCGAAGGCCCATCAAAATCAAAACAATAGGTAGACTTTTCTTTGGGGACATTTCGAAGTTATTAAACAGTGTGATATATTTCTAAGTTAACTATTTATTTATTTATTTATTTTAGTTTTTGAGAAAAAATCAGAAAAGTGCATTTTTATGAATTCGTTTCGAAATTATTTTAATCATTTTAGGGCCTTTCATCAGCAGCGGGCCCAAGGCCATGGCCTAGTTGGCCTGTGCAGTAATCAGTCCCTGATTACACGCCACTATTTAGGGGCAATCTTGTGATATCTATCTATATTATAAAGGACAAACATATCTGTGCGTAACGCATACGTCAGTCTCCGAATGGCAACACTCTGAAATTTGAAATGCAATTTCGGTTTTGCAATTTTCACTACTGCAAATTTTTAAACTTCTAAACATCGCACAGTTTCAATTTTTACACCGTAATATAGGGGGAAAAATGTACTTTTGAATGCAATTTGTTTGAAAGCTGTATCTCAATTTTTTTTTTTGGAGATATTAATTTTTTTTTTATAGTTTCTAGTACCAATTTTGTAATTGTGACAACTGAAGTACACCATTTCTGTTAAAAGTAAAGGGAAAATAGTCATGGTTTATTTATTTTTATTGATTATATACTTATTGATGCCATTTTTCCATTTCAAATAAAAGTAGCTTTTTTTATAATTTTTGAACAGAAAATGACGTCAGCCATTAAAAAAAATTCTTCTTCATAAATCAGTTACATTTCAATATTTTTACATTACGCTGATACTAAGCTTGAGACGCTAGGCAAAATAATTCAGTGAGTAAAAATGAAGTCATATTTAAAACAAAACGATAATTTTCTTTGAGAAAACTAAATATTTGACTAATACTATGACAACTAAAGGGAAATTTCTGAATTTTTTATTCGAGGGTACTGACAAGGAGAGGGCCAACCTTGTTAATCACAGATTTTGATTATTTTAATATATGTTGTAGGGTAGAGACCCCTTAGTCTTAGGTTCAACGGATTTTATACAACGCTCGTTAGTTCTTGAGAAACCGGGGGGGGGGGGGGCTGTCTAATATTAGTACACAACTTAAATACTTACTTTGTAACAAAGAAGGCAGGTTGGGCGTAGCTCAGTTGGTACAGCACTTGTTGGCTGATCCGTGGGCTCGGGCTCGATACCCAAACGCGCTACATTTTTTGTCTTTCTGATTTTTTGTTTTAAAAATGTACTTGCAATTATAATTAAATAATTTCAATTAAAAATTTTAATATCGTACATTAATTATAATGTTAGCAAATTTAAATTTAAATTTATCTTTTTTTTTTTTTTTTTTTTTTTTTAACTATTATTTCTCATCCTTTGCAGACATTTAAAAAGAAATTGGATCTATTATTGAATAATAAAAATTCCAAAATCGTTAGAAACCTGTTGTGGTGCCAACTAGTTATGATAAAATAAAACATATTCGAATAAAGTAAAAATAAAAGCAGAAAGAATATAAAGAGGAAAACGAAATATTTGAAAGCGCAAGCATACGTACTACAAATTTAAAAATCTTTAATATGCAAAAAATCCGTTGTAATTTAATTCCGATGCTAATTTTTAATACAATTATGTTTGTTACTTTAAAAACAGAGTAATAGTGTCATCGTATTGATTTCCCTTGTTAAAGCAATGAATAACTGATACTTCTTTAAAATCACGAATTCACACAATTATCATTCCAATATCATTGCATTCATACAGAATATATGAAATACATTTTAAAAGTGATTTTTAAAAAATTACCAGTTTTATGATGTTTTATACAACTATTTAGTTAAAAGTAAAAAAAAATTAAATAGGTTAAAATTATAATTGAAATCCAATATTATAAATTTTAATTGACAATGTGATTATTAAGTTATAATTACAAGTATATTTATAAAACAAAATATAATAAAAACAAACTTAGAACTTTCGGGCATCGAACCCGAGCCCGCCGATCAGCCTGCAAACGCCGTACCAACTGAGCTACGCCCAACCTATCCTTGCTGTTACAAAGTAAGTATTTAAATCGTATACTAATATTACCCCCCCCCCCCCCGGTTTCTCAAGAACTAACGAGCGTTGTATAAAATCCGTTGAATCTGAGACTAAGGGGTCTATACCCTACAACATATATTAAAATAATCAAAATCTGTGATTAACAAGGTTGGACCTCTCCTTGTGAGATTAGCGCTTAAAGTTTGTGAGAATGTTCACATGCAAAGTTGTATCGGACAAACGTGACTTTAAGTTTGGAAATACATTCATTAATAATCTATTGCGCGTTAAAATACTTTTAAATTGTGAACTTGAGTGGTGCGTATGTAAATTTTGAGAATGTAAAAATAACGTACAGTTTAGATTTTATCAGGGGAAATTTTATGATGTGACAAAGCAAAATCCTTTTTACTGATTTTTCATCCCGTAAAAACAAACGTAAGAGCCTCAATCGATAACTTCATCATAATTATTCACCTTGATTACGTATTCTAATACAGTTTGATTTTTCAATAATTTAAGCTGTTGAAGTTTGTGGAAATAACATTTTGGTAATTTTAGGTTTAAAATATTATTTGTTTTAAGAGTCAGACAACCAATGTAAGATGAATTTTTTATTGTAATTATTTTTGTAGGTTTATTATAAATTTGATCTAACAGTGATCTACATTTGATCTAACTTCTTTCTAAACATTTTAGTTCGTCGAATATCGACGGGTTCCAACTCATAAGTTTTAATTCCTTTTTGTTCCGAAACGTATGATATTGGCAGATGTTGCTATTTAGAAACTATGTAATCGAAAGACGTTTTCCATTTTTTGGGGAACGTAAAAGATCTTTCAGAAAATAAAGTCAAAGTTGGCGTTTTGAACCAAATTTCTGGACGAAAGGAGAAAAAGCAGCCAGAGAGAGGAGAAAAACCGGTTATTACATGACCCAAAATACCTTATAACTCGGAAAATAATTTATTTATATAAAAAGAAAAAAAAAAAAAGAAAAAAAGAAAGAAAAAAAAAAAAAGAAAATTCATTTTAATTCAATAGTCAATTTTCTCATTTCAATAGTCAGCCCTACCAATTTTGTGCCTTTACGTTTAAAAATGAGTTAGTAAATGTGTCACAAAATTTCAGCCTTTTTGAGCAGGGCACTTCAGAAGCGGTTTAAGATGCTACTTCACTTAGGCCAAAACACCCGCTTACTAATGTTAATCCTATGGGAAGAATTTTTTTAGAATATCTCGTTCGCATATCAATATTTTTAAATGATTTTTTTTTATTGGATGGCTGGGGTCGATCTCCACAAAGGTAGTTTTTTATTTTTTCAATTTTGTTTGCAGGTTTTTTTTTTTTTTTTTCCTTAGAACATTCGAAAATGAAAGCGTCTTCATAAAAATACCTGCAAACAAAATCGAAAAAGTAGAAAACGGTTGTGGAGATCGACCTTAGATATCCAATGCTAAAAGAAAAAAAAAAAAATCCTACAAAAATATTGAAATGCGAACGAGGTTATTCTTAAAAAATCCTCCCATAGGATTAATATTAGCAAGCGGCTATTTTCACGCGAGTGAAGTATCCCGTTAATGTTCCAGTGCTACTTCACCACAATGTTTAAAGCTATATTTTTGACACACACTCGTACACAGGGCGATTAAGCAAAATTTGGACAAACTTTAAGAGATGGTAGTATCAGGGGCGCCATTTCGGAAAGGCTAGAGAGGGCAGCCCCTCCCCCATTCCCATGGAATTTGATATTTCAGAAGATTTATTAGTCATCACGAATCAGACTATACAAAATTTCCAGAAATTGCTCAAAAACTAAAACTTGCCAGATTTTAGTAAAATAAAAACATTAGCATTAAATAAACACTTTAAGCAAAGAAGTAATAATTTTTTGCTAAAGCCTTACTACTAAAGCATTCTTAAAGTGGGACACATTTATTCAGGGTCCTCGCTAAGGGGGACGGGACCGGGGGTGGGGACTCCCCCCCCCCCCACACACACACAAAAAAAATCTTTCGAGAATGCTGTCACACTTGGCAAATTTACAAACTAAGTTAACAAATTTGTTTAAAACGTTAATAAAAAACTACAACACACTTTCTATTTTTTATAGACTTGGTAAAATTTACAAATATAATTGGGAATATTATTAAGCTTTTTACAAATAAGAAGTATATTACATATTCTAATTGTGATAACTTGGCAAAATTATAAAACTAGTTGGCAAACGTCGAGAACTATTTATTTTTGCTTCTCAATGAGTTGAAAATTACTGAAATTTGACATGGCAATTTAAGGTCCCCCCCCCCCCCCCAATAAAAAAAGTCTTAGCGGTGGTCCTGCATTTATTATTAACTAGCAGGCTTCGCCCACTATGGCAACCACCACTATAGTGCTATATATGCAGTACTATATTGCAAGCATTCATTATAATTTTGATTGCTTTATGACATTCAAATTGCTGTTTAAAAAATGTAAACAAAACAGTGACCAGAAATCCTCAAAACCTCTGGTTTCAAGTTGTGCGGATTTGGGGGAGTCTACTTCATAATAAACAGTTATGAAAAAAGAGCTTGATATTTTTCTTTAAGTGCAAAAAAAAAAAAAAAAAATGAAAGATATGGTATCACTACAAGAATTAGGAATTCTGAATACCCATCAGGAATCAAATGTTAGAATTTCAGATTTTTTTTAAATTTATGCTTTAATATTTTTCATAAATATTCTCTGAATTCTCAAACCTTGCAGCATTTGCACTTATCTGTTCAAAGATACTAGGTTGAGCAAAAAGTTCTGGGAAATTTGTGAAAGTTGCGTTGTTATGCGCAAATTAACAACAAGAACAACAAGGACTATTTTTCAAAATAGAGACCATCATAGTTCACGGCTTCCTGCCAAATTCCGGATTTGCTGGAAGTACCATGGCGGCTTCTTGGAATCGAAAAACTCTTGACATGCTTCTTCAACTTCGTTAAAGGATTCAAATCGACGGCCCTTGAAAAAAAGTTGCATTGATCGAAGGAGGCCATAATCGGATGGAGCCACGTCTGGACTGTAGGCGGGGTGGGGAAGAATTTCGACGCTGTCCAACTGTGCAAACTTGTCCTTGGTCCACTGGGTCACGTGCAGTTTGGCATTGCCCTGCTGAAACAAAACGTGCTTTCGGCGGACCAATCTTGGATACTTCTGCACCAAGTTGTCGTAGACGCGATCCAACTGCTGGCAATAAAGCTCGGCATTGATAGCACGACCATCATACACGGTACAAATTCTGAAACTATTAGATTAAAAATGTCCCAGAACTTTTTGCTCAACCTAATAATTGAAATAAAGGTCAGATAATTTACTTTTTTTTAAAAATGAATTTATAAAAAGGAATAAAAATTTTGCCACTTACACTACATATATGGCAACCATCCCTCCAATCATCCCCCAAATGGCGCCCCTGAACTAATGTAATAAGGTAGTTTTCACTCTCGTAAATAAATACATAAATAAAATCAATTAAATAAAGGTAAATCATGATAACACAATAAATAAAACCAAATCAAATACAGATAACAACTGACAAATACCCTACGGTCTTACACTACACGTTTCGAATTTTAAAAGCTAATGACATAAATGCCAAAATAGAAATTATTTTAAATATCGACACTCTAAAATCGAAAAATATTCATCTAATTCAATTTCCATCATCAGCAACTTCCCTTCTCCTCAACTTAATGTCTGCAGGTCGCTAGTGGTGATAGATATGACGGAGCAAGATTCTTTTCTCTCTTAATCGAGAGGCGAATATAAAATAAAAAGTGAAATAATAAAAAAAAAGAGGCAAGAGTTTGATCCTAAGTAGACATTTGTATGTCGTTAAGGTTCGACCAAAAAGCCCAAGAAGACAATCAGGCTCAATCCTGGCATCAATTCCATCACTTTCGTAGGATTCTTCATAACATTAATCGGAAGTTTCCTGCTATTGGCGACGAATTGCTTGTTTGGCGATTTTTCTCGCATATTGAATTATTGAGTTGATTATTATCTTCGTAAAAACCTTATTTTTGAAACGTCACGCTGTCTTCAGTTATAATGTAGTTTAAACAAGACAAAAAAAAACAAACACGCAAAGATTTTAAAAACAAATGCAATGGTTTTCTAATCAGGGGTTTAGCGGTACCTCATCGTAACTCCACCGTAAGTTGGGGAGCTCCTGCGCATCCCAAATAATAATAATAATAATAATAATAATAAAAACTCTGTTCGATTCTATAGCAGGTAAATGAGAATGCTTGAAAATTTAATACATGGAGGAATGGAAATAACTTTGCGATTGTGTCTGAAATATTAGCATTATAGAGCGAAACAAGTCGAAAATTGTACGCCAAACGTGGCAAATGAGGTGCGTTCGTACTATAACTAGTTTTATAAATATTCAGATCTTTGTGCAATAGCTGTTGCACTCTCATGCAAAAATGCATGAATACAAAATTTATTACGATTATACATATTAAATTCAGTAATAATATGACTCCATCTTAAATAGGACGTAATCACCATGGCAACCTAGAATCATTACCTATCATAGGATATCATTGAATTAATTGCGTATGATAGGATTTAATACAATGAAGAAAACTTTTATTAATATCTTTTTAAGTTTTGATTCGATTTTCACAAAATTTGAAACGACTCGATAAATTTCTGCAACGATTGTATATTAAATTTCAAACCATTCGGATTGGCAGTTCTTGCGCTGTTATATAAGGACAGGCGAACAGACAGACAGACGGACCAGACGACGACTATAGGTGCTACGTATTTATATAATTACGAACGCACTTAAAAAGGTAAAAAAAAAAAATAAAAAAAAAACAACAACTTTCCTATGAATTTTGAGAGATACATACAACATCTAACAAACATATAATAGGTTGCATTCTGTTAAAATTCAATACCGAAATGAAAAAGTTCCTTTTTTTTCTGTTCTGAAATCGATTGCATCCATGAATCCAAGAGCTTGATAAATCAGTCATTTTGATTTTCTACAATCGAATTTTGATCATGGTACATTTTCAATTATTTTGTCCCATATTTCACTTTCTAATGCCTTAGACTAAAAGTTTATTAACCCATCTGCCTGTTATTTTTTCTCTCTCAGATTTTTATTTAATTGTAACTGCTACATAGATAATATAATAGTTATCAGATTATACCAATCTTAATCATAAATTTGGATATCGTGAAAATAATCGTAAAAAATAGAAAAAGTACTAAATTTGAAACTAATAGAAAATATACTAATTTGGCTCCTACGAATGTTGAAGGAGCCAAATTTCTAGCCTTATCCTTTCATTTTTAAATGAAGCAATTTGTTTCAACTCGATTTCCAAATTGGAGAACATTAAATAGGATACAAAAAAAGAAAAAGAAAACATGTGACAAAATTCACCAAATTGAAAAAAATTCATCAAACCATCTGACAGAAATTGGGTTTCAACACATGCGCTCTCTGGTGACACAGAGCTTATATCCGGATCCTCAGAGCGTTCAGTAATCCTGACTCGGTATGTAGATAAATATATTTAACATATAAAATGCTGCAATTTTACTGTTTAATGGGGTTTAGTAACATATTATTATCTAAATATCCATACGATTTCTTTTCCCAATGATATTCTTAATTGGTTGATAGCACCTTCGTTGTATTCTACGTACCCATTCTACCCATTATAGTACAATACTTACATAGAGCGTTTTTTAAATAAATTTTCATTTTGTATGGTTAATTAATAATCATTCCTGGAAATAATTTAAAATTTACGTGATTGTCGCAGGGGCAACTTTTGTAGTCTTATCAACCTTAAGTCAGTAATTTTTAAGCAATTGAATTCTATTTCTTAATTAGTGGACACTAAGTATACGAAAAAAGGAATCAGGATTAGAAAAAAAAGAACTTTTTGTCAGTTGTGGGGCTCAAACTCTTTTTCGAGAATCAGAGATTAAATCTGGCGCCTTTAGACTACTCAGACATTTTAGCTCGACCATCGTTAAATATATTAACACAATAATGTTTTTTTTTTTTAATTTATACGGTTTAATGGAGCTTAGTAAGGCAATATTATCTAAATACACCCTTATGATTCCATTTTCATCTGATACTGATAATACGCTAATCTCATCATTGTTATTGTTAGCTCTCGCATATATTACGTTGCACCCGTTACATATTAGTTAGATAGTGTTTTAAAAATAATTTTTCCTGCAGTAATATTAATTAATAACTATCCCATGCAGTGGCGCACCCAGGATTACACTTCGGAGGAGACTAGTATATTTTAAAAATCTCCATATGCTCAGATTTGGTGAGGTCCGCTGAAAGAGCTTTGCCTATTTTTTTCTTTTTTTCTTCTCTCTCTGTCTCTCTTTTTTAAATTTGACTCGAGAGTAAACTGAATCGTTCGCCAAGAGTGGAATTGCATTCTTTCCTGCTGACTTGATCAGAGCCGTATCGCATCGAAGGCAAAGGGGAAGGGGACTCTGAAAATGTTTGGTGCGGGGCTAATTCTGAATGCTTTTAACATGTTTGATAATAAAACACTGTATCTAAAGCGTATCTCAGTTTCTGTTTTTTTTTTTTTTTTTTCTTTTTGTGTGTGTGTGTGTGTGTGTGTGTTTCTGTATTTGGACAATTTTAAACTGTGTTTCTAACCAAAAGTTTTAAAGTTTTATAATAAAAAGAGGAGGCACAAGCTCCATGTTGCTCCAAGAAGTTTCTGGGGAAAATCAACCAACTCTGGTTACGGCCAGGGACTTGAGCGGTGCAGGGGCTAAGCTTACTCTTTTTTTCTGGAGACTCGGGTTGGGCCTGGCTCGGATGTCATTCCTTCTGGGTCATGTCGGGTCGGTACTTTTTTTTAATAAAAATTTTCGTTTAATAAATTAAAGATAAACATTTTTTAATCTACTTTTTTTGTTTATTAGATTCAAAATTACGATTTTTTAAAATCATTTTTTCTTTTCCTCCTAACTACATTATTTTATTTACTGTCATTCGAATGTAACTGCATAAGGGATCATCGATTCATGTAATCTGAAAAATGATGAACTTTAAAATTTTTGCATAAATATGTATGCACTCTTCATTTAAAAGAATTTTAATTATAGGATAATATTGGGGAAAAAATATCGGAATTTTTTGTAGAAATTGGTTTTGTTCCGGCCGAGTTGTACTATGAACTAAAAAGAAAGGAAAAAAAGAAAGAAAAGTGAAGATAAGAACGGACCAGTTTGAAACCGGAATTAAAAATGTCAAGATTTTGCTGTAGTATATTTACGTGTCATTCATTAATGAGCAGATGATCAGATGACAGTTAATTACAAGTATGTATAATAAAGCTATTTCTAACAGGGTCGAAACTGGCCTTTTTTGCACCGGGGGCAAACATGGATTTTGGCGCCCCCCCCTCTTCCGCAAAATATATTTACAAAGAGAATTTTACTAATTTTCTAATAGCCGACCTATTTTAAAATTTAAAATATGTATTACTGAACTACGTAATCTACAATGGCAGATCCAAGGGAGAGGTCACCGGGTAATCACCCCCCCCCCCCCCCCTGAACACCAACAAAAATATTCTAAAGATCATTTTTAAAATGAAATATACAGTAGAGTCCCGATTATCCGAGTCTCGCTTTCACCGTGTTATTTTCTTCTGATGGAGTGATGGCTTCCATTATTATGAAACAGCCATTATACATGAAGGTTTAGAGGAAGATCAAAGAGCAGTCGTAAAAAGTTAGAATCCTGATTTTCTGATCAGAATGGGAGAAAAAAAAAATGGCCATAATTTTTTTTGACAAAAAAAAAAATTATGGCCATTTTTTTTCCCCATTCTGACCTGAAAATCAGAGTTCTAACTTTTTACGACTGCTCTTTGATCTTCCTCTAACCCTTCATTTATAATGGCTGTTTCATAATAATGGAAGCCATCACTCCATCAGAAGAAAATTATCTATTCCAAAGGTATAATCCTTCATTTGGTGCCCCTTCGTTCTGGCACCCGGGGCACTTGCCCCCTCTGCCTCTTCTAAGTTTCGGCCCTGATTTCTAGAATATTACGGCGGATAAAAATTGTCAACTTGTTTCTAACAATTTAAACAGAAATAAAAATCAGTTTTAAGCTATTAGTTAATATATTTAATCGATTAAATTATTCGACCATACCGCTTCATATTATGGAAGTTACGAATGTCAGATAGATGAAATTCTAGACCTACAAGTCTATTCTTTCTCTAATTGTAACACATTTAAATTTAATATTTTTAAATTAACAAATATTAAACATTTTAATACTTACTTTTTATTACCGATAATGTGATACAGTCAGTAATTTGCAATAAACTCTATATTATACTGTTAACTGATACAGATGCAGAAGGGAAAAATGAAAAACGTGGAAAAGGAAAATAGAGGATTAATGTCTTTTCAAATATTCCAGAACTGTCCAACTCACGACCTATTGATGGAATGAATGTGGTCCGGCCGAGAGACGAAGATTTCTCTAAAAAATTAATATTTTAACTCAGTTTTTAAAATTGGTTTATTCCGTTAGGAATATATTCAACCAAAAACGTGAAAGCTTCTTCATACAAAGCGAAAAACGCACTACAGTTGTTTGAAGAGCATGATAATAATGGGCCGATGCAGGTTTTCTTTTCTTGGGGCCCATTCCGTGAAAAGTAAAAGTTAATTTTGTGGGTTTTTTTTTTTATATTTTTGTGAAAAATAACGTTTTGTAATGAAAGTTAAAATCCAGTTACTCAAGTTCGAACGAAGCATTTATTAACAAAAACTTCTTTAAACACCATTGCTAAAGTTTTCATTTCTGGTGAACTGGTTTTATTTACAAATCACACATTTTAAAACCTAACAAAATAACAATAATTAATGGAAGTAAGTTTTTATGGAAAGAAATTTTGTGAAGAGGCATATTTTATTAAAAGGAATTTTGTGAAGGAGCCTGTTTTAATAAAAGAAATTATGTGAAGGGGCCTATTTTATTAAGTTCATTTTTGTGAAGGGACCCATTTTGTTAAATTCATTTTTGTGAAGAGGTCTGTTTTATTAAATAGATTTTTGTGAGGGGGCCCTAAATAGGCCCCAAATTTTGCCTGGATAGACCTCTGATAATGATTTTTAAATTCAGTATAATAATTCACTGCTGGATAACGGAGCATTTCAGAAATGGAATTGAGTAGCCTATGCTTGCATATTTATTACAGTCTACATTTGACCGCTTATTAAGGCTGTTCTCAACTGCTCTGATCAACAAGCGCAAAACGTTTTGACACATTTACAAATTCATTTTTTAACGGAACGATATAAAATTGGAAAGCCTGACCATGGAAGCAAATTGGAATCGAACTGTTTTTTTTTTTCCATTTTTTAATCAATAAATTACCTATTGAGTTATAAGCGAATTTGATCACGTGACAAAGACGTTTTTCGCCCTTTCTTGAGTGGTTATTCTTCTTTCGTTCAAAAGTTCGGTTCAAAATGTCAACTTTGACAGTATTTTCTGAAAGATCTATTGCGTTTACAAGAAAACGGAAAAAAAAAAACAGTTCGATGACATAGTTTCTGAATAACAACACCTTCTAGTTTCATGCGTTTACGAACAAAAATGAATTAAAACTTATGTCAGAAAGTTGACCCTTTGGATTTGAGAACAAACAGCCTTAAGGACTACTACTCTCTATTTCAAAAATAATTAATTTTTTTTTTTACAAATCTAAGTTGGGTAAACACAATGTTAAGTGGTTAAGGCTGCTAGTCACTCAGCTTCCGAATTCTATGTACTCTTCTTAAAGGATGTCTCTTTTTTCCTTAGTTCTTAAAATAGTTCTAAAATTATGCTTAATTTAATATTTCATCCGTTAAAAGCTGACGAAATGGGAGTAAAATTTTAACGTTTCATATAAAATTAAGCATAGATTTTAGAAATATTTTGACAACTAAGAAAAAAAGAAACATTATCTTGGAAATTTTAAAATCTGTGGTAATTTGATGAACTCTTGTATTTAAATATCTCCTCAGGAAATTAGTAGTTTGAACTTCTTTTTTCCGTGTACTCTTCTTACCCTTTTTACTTTCTTCTATCTTCAATAGAAGAAAGTATTGTAATCGAAATTTTTTTCGACTTCCGGTTTTCGACGGATTACACGTTTTAGGGGTCAGAGATCCCAAAAAACATGTTTATAGAAAATGTCTGTCTGTCCGTGTGTCCGTCTGTCTGTCGCCATTGTACCATCAAAAAGTGTATGAAGTTATGCATAGAATTGAACCAAATTTTTATTTTAAGTTTTTGGCTATGGCAAGCAGATCCTACCCGAATTTGGAAAAAAATCGCCGCTAGGTGGCGGTGTTATAGCGATTTTTGTGCGATTTTGAATATTGTACCATCCAAAAGTGTATGAAGTTATGCATAGAATTGAACCAAATTTTTATTTTAAGTTTTTGAATATGGCAAGCAGGTCCTCCCTGAAATTGGAAAAAAATTGCCGGTAGGGGGCGCTGTAATAGCGATTTTTGTGCGATTTTGAATATTGTACCATCCAAAAGTGTATGAAGTTATGTATAGAATTGAACCAAATTTTTATTTTAAGTTTTTGACTATGGCAAGCAGGTCCTCCCTGAATTTGGAAAAAAATCGCCGCTAGGGGCGCTGTTATAGCGATTTTTGTACGATTTTGATTATTGTACCATCGAAAAGTGTATGAAGTTATACATAGAATTGAGACAAATATTTTGTGTTTGTTTTTGGTCATAGCACGAAGGTCCTTCCTGAATTTGGAAAAATTCCGCTGGAAGGGGGCGCTGTAATTGTGATCTCTGTACCATTTTCATTATTGAACCATTGAAAATTGTATGAGGTTATGCATAGAATTGAACCAAATTTTTTGTGTACGTTTCTGGCTATGGCAAACAAGTTCTCCCTGTATTTGAAAAAAATCTGCCGAAGGGGGGACGTTGTAATAGCGATGTTTGTGCCATTTTCTTTATTGTACCATCGAAAAATGTATAAAATTATGCATACAATTGAACCAAATTTTTTCGTGTATGTTTTTGGCTTTGGCCAACAGGTCCTCCTTGAATTTGAAAATATTGCTCGGTAAAGGGGCTTTGTGATAGCGATTTTTGTATGCTTTTTTTTATTTTTCGTAGTTCTGTTGTTCATCGGCGGCTCGTGCAGAGGCGGGACCTCGCTTTTTGCTAAGCCATCTATTCGTAAACATCTGATAACAACAGAATAAGGAAAAACTAGTAATTTTAACAAATATCATGATATTGATTAATTCGTTTTTAGTCCGTTTAATTGACTGAAGCAGAAATTTAAGATGAAAATCAAAGTTGGTATAGTATTGAACTAAAAATATTGAAGTATTAACATGTGTAACTAGTTTTTGAAATATTATGTATAAGATAGAAGAAAGTTTTGGGATTGGTACATCCAACTAGTTTTTAGTTGTTAAAATATTTCTAAAATCTATGCTTAAGATTGCTAGTCACTCTTTTTCCGAATTTCCCTCGTATTACTTACACAGAGTTTGTTAAATAAAGTTTTATAATGTTAATGAAAAGCTGTCCCTTTATATACTTCAAAATGTACATGAAAATTCAACAGCTAGTTTTATAGCCTTATCTATCTTAGCTGCAAAATTGGCTTTATCTATAATTTTTAAATAATTGAATTCGATTTCCAAATTGGTAAACACCGAATTATAAGTTACGAAAAAAAGAAACATGATTCAAAATAAACAATCTGTCAAGAGTGGGGTTTGAACCCACGCAGTGGCATAGCAACTTTTTTGGCGCCCGGGCCAGGAAGAAATTCTGCCCGCCCCCCCCCCCCCCCAAAAAAAAAAAAAAAAATCTTTTCCCACAAGACGAAAAAAAAAAGTCCTACCTTTTCCTTGTTTTTAAGAATTCAGTTACTCAAAACAAATGGAACTAAAATGCATAGAACCGGGGCCGTCGCGAAACAACTTTCTTCTCTTACGAAGAGAAGAAAGTTGTTTCGCGACGGCCCCGGTAGAACCCGATTATAGAAGATTCTTAATTTTCGTCAATACTGAATTTGAATGGGTCAGCTATCGGCGTTGGCTTCATTTACGGCGACATACTTTTATTGCAATTTGGCGATATTTTCAAACTTGGCAGGAATTTTACGTTGGCGGATAGGACTATGTAGTTTTAAGCGTATGGGAGTAGCAACAATGATTACAACAATGAATATAAATTTTCGAGAAACCACGCTTGCTAAAACTCATAAATTAAACCCGATTATGGAAAAACATCTTCTGTCTTGTTTTAAAATGGCAGTCACAGGGCTGAATTTAACCTTCATATCACTCCGTGCAAAATTAAATATTTGCGACCCTACGTAATAAGCATACATAGTAAGCATTAAAAAAAGAGGTATATGGTTGTTGTTGTTTTTTTACATTTTTTGCAAACGTCAAAAAAAAAAAAAAAAAAAAAAAAAAAAAAAAAAAAAAACAGTGTAATTCACACTCAGTAATTGAAACAAAGACTTATAACAATTTTTCACTTAAAATACTTCATTTAAAAAAATAGTTAACAGGAGTAAAATTCAAAAGAATTTCTTTTACGAGCGTTCAGAGAATTCTGTAATTAATTTAGAGATATCTAAACTGTTACTGAGTTCATAGTACTCAATTCTTGACCCATTGTGACCCAAAATGACCCACTAATCGAATTTTCTCGAACATGTAACTTAGACCAATTCTCTTCTCACGCCCAGAAACGGCATAGTACAAAATTTGGTCAAAATGTTTTGAGCATTTGTTTATATTCAATTAGCTTGACCCTGACCCATTGTGACCCAAAATGACCCACTAATCGAATTTTCTCGAACATGTGACTTAGTCCAATGGTCATCTCATGCCCAGAAACGGTATATTGTAAAATTTTGGGAAAATGTCTTGAGCCGTTTTTTAGATTCAATTAGCTTAATCCTGACCCATTGTGACCCAAAATGATCCACTAATCGAATTTTCTCGAAGATGCGACCCTGCCCAATGGTCTTATAATGTCCGGAAACGACATTATACAAAAACTTGTCAAAATGTTTTGTACCGCTTTTTAAATGCAATTAATTAGCTTGACCCTGATCCATTGTGACCCAAAATGACCCACTAATCGAATTTTCTTGAACATGCAACCTAGCCCAGTGGTCTTCTCGAGCCCGAAAACTACAGAATACAAAATTTAGTCAAAATCGTTTAAGCCATTTTTTAGATACAATTAGCTTGACCCTGACCCATTGTGACTCAAAATAACCCACTAATCGAATTTTCTCGAACATGTGACTTAGCCCAATGGTCATCTCATGCCCAGAAACGGTATATTACAAAATTTTGTGAAAATGTCTTGAGCCATTTTTTAGATACATTTAGCTTGACCCTGACCCATAATGACCCATAATGACCCACTAATCGATTTTTTTCGAACACGTGACCCATCCCAATGGTATTTTCGTGCCCGAAAATGATAGATTACAACATTTCGTCAAAATCGTTAGAACCGTTATCTAGATAAACTTAGCTTGACCCACGGTGACCCAAAAACAACCCACTAATCGAATTTTCTCGAACACGTGACCCATCCCAATGGTATTTTCCTGCCCGAAAATGATAGATTACAACATTTCGTCAAAATCGTTAGAACCGTTATCTAGATAAACTTAGCTTGATCCACGGTGACCCAAAAACAACCCACTAATCGAATTTTCTCGAACATGTGACTTAGCCCGATGATCTTCCCGTAATCCAAAAGTGTAGAATATAGAGTTTAGTGAAAATCGTTAGAGCCGTTTTTTAGATAAAAGTAGCTTGGCCCACAGTGACCCAAAAATGAGCCAGAAATCGAAATTTCTCGAACACGTGACCTAGCCCAATAGTCTTCTCGTACCTGAAAATGGTTTGATACAAAATTTAGTCAAAATCGATTGAGCCGTTCTTTAGATATAATTAGACCCTGACCCATTATGACCCAAAAAAACCCTTTAATCGAATTTTCTCGAACACGTGACCCATCCCAATTAAACTCGCAAAGTTTAATTTTCCATAACATAAGTTTAACATAAACCTCAGTTAAATAAAAAAATTTTCGCTGCTGACCATTTTTTCTTTATTTTGAATCATTAAGGCATTCTCTATCAGATTAAAATGTTATTTTAGCAAGTTTAATTTCGCCAGATTTTTTTCCCCCAAAAGTCAAAAGATTGTGAGAATGCCCCATATAGCCGTCGTCTGATCGGTCCGTCTTTCCGCATATAACAGCGCAAAAGCTACCCAACCGAATGGTTTGAAATTTAATATATATACTCGTTACAGAATTTTGTCGAGTGATTTCAAATTTTATGATAATCGACTCAAAACTTAAAAATATATTAATAAAAGTTTTCTTCACTCTATTAAATCCTATCACACGTCATTAATTCAATGATATCCCATGATAGGTAATGATTCTAGGTTGCCATGGTGATGACGTCCTATTTAAGATAGGGTTCAATTATTTCCGTATTACTGAATATAATATACTTAATCGTAATAAATTTTGTGTGTTCACGCGTTTTTGCATATGAGTGCAACAGCTATCGCACCAAGATCTGAATATTTATAAAACTAGTTATAGTGCGTACATACCTCATTTGTCACGTTTGACGTACAATTTACGACTTGTTATTTCAAGCCGAGACCAGTTTTAATTGCAGTGACAGATGAAGATGTTTTTTTCGCACAAATATATTGTTCAAAACTGAATAAAAAATTTCATTGCTTTTACAATCACTTTTTATGAAGAATCAAACATGAAAAACTACCTGTTGGGCAAATAAGTAACAAGCATCTACTGGCAGAATAGTCAATACCTGTCATAATTTAAATTTTCAAAACTAAACGTTTAAAATTTCTTAACTATAATATCTTTTTTTTTTTTTGTATGGTATTTTTGTTATACCATTAATAAAACATCCAAATAATTTTCAGATTTTTCTGCAAGTTGTCAAAATTTTTTCTCATGGACCGCTGGCGGTGCTCGAAACATCAGTTGTCGACCGCTGCCCCAGAGTAGAGCTGTGCGCTAGTTCAGCTATCCCTGACGAGACCTGGAAACTCTTTTTCGATTCAACTCGCAACACGACCCAAAACCAACAACAACAACAAAAATTCGGTGACCCGAAATCCGACCCGACCCTGACGCGCTTCAACTCGAAACCGATCCGAAATGAAATATTTAAACACAAACCTTAAATAAAAGAAAATTAATCCATAATTTTATACAACTACGTAAAAGTAATCGACCTCGACAGTTATATGTCTAATATCAATTTTATCTTTCATGTAAAAGAATGGGCATATATATTCTCATTAATGTTTAAATATATCGTTTTTTCATCTCAAAAATCGTTTTTTCATCAAAATAAATATTTAGATATTTATTTTGAAAAATCGGTCAACCCGAACCTGTATCGCAAGAGTCAAAACCCGACTCGAACCCGATCCGCAAAGAAATAAATAACATTAACCCGACCAAATCAGCGGTTCGGGTCGACTCGGGTTCTAGTAAAAATCGGGTGTTACCCGACCCGATGCAGGAATCTACTAAATAGCGAAATCATAATTCGACAAAGACAAATCCAATCTGATCTCAAGCAAGTCTCTTACAAGCAAATACCACCACCTCATTTGGCGCTTGTTTATTGGCGACGAATGGCGTCGTTCTCTTCATCCCAGTAACCCCGTTGATCCCCGAAGGAGCATCAAGAGCGCATTTGCAGAGCCGCGTTGTCGGCTGCACATGATAAATAGCAGCTGGGCCAAGCCGAATTCAAAACCGTTCAAGGCAAATTGCTCCAGCTCACCCCAGCGACACCCTAAAAGGCGAATTTTCTTTTTTTTACGCCACCCTACCCAAATCGCATTTAGTAGCAAAAAAAAAAAAAAAAAAAATTCTCAAATGCAAAAGTACGACATCCATTTATCTGTACGAAAGATTGTTCTCGTACATGCATGACGCTCGAGTCGTTTGAACCCACCCATGTATGATGATTTGTTTGCCCTCTTTGTATACTGGATAGATACGAAAAAAAGCCCCTTCTGTTAAAATATGCCCGCATACTCGATTAAGCCCGCGTTAGTTAGTTGTTTCAAAACATACTCCACTTTTGTCGCAAGCTAACATACTCCACTTTTGTCGCAAGCTCTGTTCAAGAAATGTACCGGGTGTCCCAAAAATGGCTGATGGATTTTAAAATTCCATAACTTGCAAACGGTGACAGATATTTAAAAAATTCTTGCAGGAGTGTTATGTAAGATGTCAGGAGTTTTTATGCTGCGATTCTCAGTTTTAGTTACAAATAGCATCGATAGATGGCGCTGCAAGCAACAACCGCTAAATCCAGGGTCGATTTTTTGGCCTCTCTCTTCTTCCATGCGAAAAAAGGAGATTAAAATGTATTGAATGGATCCAGATGTACCAAAAATCGGGTCTCGACTGAGCGCCTATTGCTCTTACAAGGAGAGGGCCAACCTTGTTAATCACAGATTTTGATTATTTTAATATATGTTGTAGGGTAGAGACCCCTTAGTGTCAGGTTCAACGGATTTTTTCCAACGCTCCTTATAGAGCGGGCGGCGGCGACACGAATGACTACGTCATCGAGTTACGGGATGAAATCATGATGCAGGACAAGATTTTTTAGAGTAGATTAAGGAATGACTGGTCTGCCTTGACATTTCTTGGTACGATAGGCGCAGCAGCGGGCGCCAACTCGTCATTTTGGCGTCACTATCACGTCATCGAGTTACGGGATGAAACCGGTGCCAAATTAAAGGTAAAAAAAAAAGTCTTTTAAGAATATTTTGGTCTGCCTGCGCATATCCTGGTAGAAACCCCCGGCAGACTAAAATCTATAACAAAAAATACGTCATAATGTATAATTAAAACCCTATAAACGTAATATTTTACATTACATTGCCATATATATTACTTCGAATCAACTTTCAAGATGAATTAAGGGTTTAGGAAAAGATTATTAACAGTACGTGAGAAAATTACTGATTCGGCATAACTTGGTACAAAGCACGAAGAACGGGGCGCCAATTCGTTATTTTGACAGCGTTATTACGTCATCGAGTTACGGCTTGAAATTTTGGCACATTAAACATTCCGATTAGCACAATACGAATCTTTCAGTCTGCCATGTCATATCTTGGTAGGAGATGAGCAGAGCGGGGCGCCAATTTTTAATTTTGGCGGTATAATCACGTCATCGAGTTACGGCTTGAAAATTTTGCACATTAAAGGCACAAATGAGTACAATAAGAATATTTCAGTCTGCCTCGTCATATCTTGGTACGAGACGAGCAAAGCGGGGCGCCAATTTTTAATTTTGAAGGTATAATCACGTCATCGAGTTACGGGATGAAATCATGACGCAGGACAAGATTTTTAGGAGTACATTAAGGAATGACTGATCTGCCTCGACATTTCTTGGTACGATAGGCGCAGAAGTGGGCGCCAATTCGTCATTTTGGCGTCACTATCACGTCATCGAGTTACGGGATGAAACCGGTGCCAAATTAAAGGTAAAAAAAAAAGTCTTTTAAGAATATTTTGGTCACCCTGCTCATATCCTGGTAGAAACCACCGGCAGACTAAAATCTATAACAAAAAATACGTCATAATGTACAATTAAAACCCTATAAACATAATATTTTACATTTCATTGCCATACTTCGAATCGACTTTCGACATGAATTAAGGGTTTACGAAAAGCTTATTAAGAGTACGTGAGGAAAAGACTGATTTGGCATAACTTGGTACAAAGCACGAAGAACGGTGCGCCATTTCGTTATTTTGACAGCGTTATAACGTCATCGAGTTACGGCTTGAAATTTTGGCACATTAAACATTCCGATTAGTGCAATACGAATAGTATTTCAGTCTGCCTTGTCATATCTTGGTAGGAGATGAGCAGAGCGGGGCGCCAATTTTTAATTTTGGCGGTATAATCACGTCATCGAGTTACGGCTTGAAAATTTTGCACATTAAAGGCACAAATCAGTACAATAAGAATATTTCAGTCTGCCTCGTCATATCTTGGTAGGAAACGAGCAAAGCGGAGCGCCAATTTTTAATTTTGAAGGTATAATAAGATTACGGGATGAAACTTGCGCCAAATTAAAGGTAAAAAAAAAGTCTTTTAAAAATATTTTGGTCACCCTGCTTATATCCTGGTAGAAACCCCCGGCAGACTAAAATCTATAACAAAGAAAAAAATACGTCATAATGTACAATTAAAACCCTATAAACGTAGTATTTTACATTTCATTGCCACTTCGTATCGACTTTCAAGATGAATTAAGGGTTTACGAAAAGAGTACGTGAGAAAATGACTGATTCGGCGTGACTTGGTACAAACCGAAGGGAACGGGGCGACAATTTCCTATTTTGACAGTACTATTACGTCATCGAGTTACGGCTTGAAATTTTGGCACACTAAACTGTATCCATATTATTTTGGCACATTTGGCACCTCTTTTTTGTAAAAAAAAAAAATGTATATTTACATATTGGGAATTTTTCCCCAATGGAAGTATGTATATTTTTCGTTTCAAAGTTATTGCTTTGTCCTTTACCCCCCACCCTCCACCGACATACGAATTTATGAGTAAGGACTTCTTTCTTTTTAAAACTTCTTTTGGGTCTTTGTCTTAATCTGTTTTGTTAACCGTCTCTTTCCTGAGTCTGTGCTTGTGACCAAAACATATACTCTTAAAATAGCCTGCGAGTTTCTTTCTTGGAATATAAAAGGGTTCCAAACTGTTATACTGTACTGTTAGATACATTTTTTCTACACCTATTTTCCCGATCCCGTTTGCCAAAATATAAGTGCAATTTTCTCTTATGTTATTTAGTTTTTTGAAATTTCTGAATTAAAATTAAACCTAAAGTTTCAAAATAAACGCAAAATATGTATTCAGCAAAATTTGCTTCTGTTTCTGCATTTTTTAATTTTTTGACACCTATGACAAAGAAAAGTTGGGGGGGGGGGGGTGGCGCCAAATTGAAACTTTGCCCCGGGCGCAGCTTTCTCTTCGCACGCTGCTGAATAGAAGGCATCAAGAGGATGAAAAATTGCCATAGAACATGAGGTCGCAACGGCTTGACGGTAATAATTTTGCGATAAAACATTTCAATAAAATTGTAACGATATGTACAGTCGTGGAAAAAAAGTAAACACCCCTAACTAATTCTGCAAAAAATTATCGTAGAAGAAAGTTACTGGTACCACACTATTGGTAATAAAGTCTACTTTTAAATGACGTATATAAAAATTTCTTAGGGGGCCATCTACATATTAAAATGAACCCAAACTTTGTTTTTTTCAATAGCAGTACACAATTCTGACAGCATAAATGAGCTCTACACCCTTCAGTTAGCCTGAAAACAAATTTTTATGTAATTCGTACGATAAGTTTCCAAGAAATTAATTATTTTAAAACAATGGTATTTTAGGGGCTGTATCCAAATTGAAGTTCTGTTTTGGATTGTTGACCGAGAGAGCCCTCTTCTTGATCAAGGCATCTTAAGCGCCACTCAAGCAGTCAATGAAGACTGCTAGATTACCGGATAACATAAGAAATTTCAAAATATCTAGTCACTTCTATCATAGACTGTGACCATGATTCAAATGACTTGAAACGGTAAAATGACTTAAACATTATTTTACCGTTTTTTAAGCATAATTTGAAAACTATTTGGAAGAAAGATGTAAAACTTTGGATTTCCATAACGCAGGACTTAATAAATCTAAATCCATCAAAAAAAATTGTAGGTTGCAATTTATAATTTTTTCGAATATTAATTTCATAATTCATAATTCATATCATAAAATTATAAAAATTGCAAATTCAACGTATTTATATTTGGGTATTTTAGTATTATTGCTACACAAAAAATTAGCACATTTGGAGTATAATTTCAGGAGATATTAATAAAAATATGAAAACGTAATTTAACATTATAAGCACTCAATTTTGAATGTTTATAATTCAAAAACTTATGTTTCAAATGACTTGAAATTGGGTGTCTAGGCATAGTTTGAACCGAAGATTTGAAATATCTTGTTAAAATTGGGTATTGCCATTGAATAAAATGAAGTTTGGGTTTTTTTTAATATGTAGATGGCCCCCTAAGAAAATTTTATATACATCATTTAAAAGTAGACTTTATTTCCAATCGTTCGGTACCAGTAACTTTCTTCTACGTTAATTTGTTGAGGAGTTAGTAGGGGGTGTTTACTTTTTTTTATCACGACTGTACCTCGTTCTGCATGAAATGTGATAACATCACAAAAAATTCCGGAAAAACAGTGAGCTCACGCACTCGATGCTACCGTATGAACTGGTAATCACGGTCCAAAATGTTATGCATCAAGTGCATACTGCTGGCGTGTATAAGGGAAAGTTCTACTAATTTATATTATTTTTTTTTGTGCGTGTTATCATATTTGCAACAAAGGTGAGCATGTCTATTAAAAGTTTCATTATAATATACTTGAAATTTCTAAAAGTTATTACCTTCAAGCAAAAATCCATTGTTTTTCAACTCCCATACAATTCCACGCGTTACGGAGAATATTTGACGATTTATCAACCGTGGCGGCTAATTAAAAAACGCTTTAAAATTAACGTATTTATAATTAGGTTGTAAAAATATTAAAATACTGTAATGTCATAAGAAACGCACCTTTGTTACACAATTTTTATAATTCTGGCCTATAAGGAAGTAGGTTAAAAATCGATTTGAAAATTCCATCATCTTTACATATAAAAACCAGGTTGAGTTAAATAAAATAGTGTAAAAAAAAAAAAAAAAAAAAAAGCAATTTAACAAATTACAACGACCATTTGGAAAATGATTTTTTCAAAGACTAAAATTTAAGACATAAAAAATCGCATGGAGTTGATCATACATTACGTACGCCATGAATTAAACATTAATAGTGCTATTACACGTAAAAATTCCAAGCGACAAAAATTGGCTTTGACTCGTACGTATTATCCACCTGAAACTTACGGATTATCCAAGCATTTCATTGGCTGTTCGGGAAAAGTCTTTTCTATCGTCAGATTTCCAAGAAATCTGACGACCCATTTTAAATGAAATTTCATTCTTAAATTTCTAAACATCCGACAATGTTACTTTTTACACCGTCGGATAGAGAAAAAAATGTACTTTTAAATGCAATTTGTTTGAAAGCTGTATCTCAATTTGTTTCTAAGTTATAATTTTTTTTTTTTTGTAGTTTTTATTACTTTTTTGTTATAGTGGCAACAGAAGGTATCCATCTCTGTTGTTGAAAGTAAAGGGAAATACACATTACTGTATAGACCAATCAGAAAACGAATAAAATGCGGATTAAACCAATAAAAACCTTCAGATATGCTTTTGATTTCCTACCCCTGACAGAGAACAATAACCATTTTTCCAAATGGTTAAAAACTTATTTTGTTAAAATGTACTCGCATATTCGATTAAGCTCATGTTAGTTACTTATGCATAACTCTACTGTTGACGTATGACCTGGATCAGAAATCACTAGACTCTCTCAAATCCGCAACCCTAAAACCTACAAACGTCTAAAATCCGCACATCACCAAGATGTAAACAATGAAATTTTTAGTTCAGAAGTAGGGGCAAAATTACAGACTTTTTAATTTTTATATCACTAGGGGGCTCTGCCCCCTACGAGCTACGCTCGAAAATCCCCGTTCAGACACAGCAAACTCTAAAAGTAGGCTAATTTGATCGCTTTTAAAGAAAATTAGGAAGGCTGAGTTATAATTAAAAAAACAGTAGCGATCTCCCTGTTAACGGGCTGTTTTCGTCTTTGATTAAATCAGATCAGTGAAAATTTTGAAAATAAGCTAATATAGAATTAATTAAGTAAACAGAGTCTTGTCTCCCGGTATTTTTTAACAACGCTATAAGAAAGCTCTTTTAGATAAGACATTTTAAAGGAATCGTTTTAAATCTGACAAAATTCTCACCAAAGTTTTCGTTTTCTTTTTAAAATTCACGTGAAAATACTTTTGTTGTTAGAAAGGAAATATTATTTGCGCTGTCTTAGAATTCACAACAATAGTTTAATAGATTATTTCAAAATATAAAAAATAAATGTCTCGCGCAAATATATTTTTTAAATTATTTAAACTATTTGACAATATTATTGTATGGCCATTTTAAATATGACGTAATTTCCTCTATTTACGACTTTTAACGCATATTAATGAGTTTATTATTTTACAATTTTCTTTCTCTTTTAAAATTCGCGTGTAAATATACTTTTTATGATTTAATTTTTTATATTTTCCTGCTTTTAAAACGTAATCATTTAATTCTAACTTGAAAGTTTTTTTTTTCTGTTTATAATAGTCACGTCTAAATAAATTTTTAATTTGAAAGATTCTTTGTGCTGTTTTAAAAATTAGCAACAATCTAAAATAATACCCTTTTCTAAAAGAAGTAAAAAATATTTCTGGAAATGCTGCTATTTTGAATATAAAATGGAAATAAACCCTAAAAAAAAAAAAAAAAAAAAAAAAAAAAGAATTAAATTAAAAGAAAAAAATTGCAGTCCGCACACCGCGAACTTCTTATGCATAAAATGATCTAAAAATGGTTACATTCCTATGTATAGTTTTTGCTCCTATAAAACTTTTTTAGCGAAACGATTTTTACCAACTTTAACATTAAATATCTCTTAAAATAATTATTCGATTTGAAAACTGTCTACATCAGCGTGTTTATCAAACATTTCTGTATAATACCACCGATTTTCATATTTTTGCATGCAGTAGTTTTCTTCATATTAACGAAGAAAGAGGCCCCGGTCACAAAAAATTCAAAAACAGTGGCGGTGACAGCGTTAGTTACTTTTTTTTTTAGCGTTAGTTACTTTTTTTTTAGAATAGAGAGATTCTGTAGGTACTTTAATATGTGATTCTTGTTAATATGACTGAACTCGTGTTTTTTCATGAAGGAAGTATAAATTAGTTTCTGAAAAAATTTAAGATATTGCTGATATCATCAATAATCACATTTTTTTTCCAAATATATTTATTTATTAATCACGCTTTTTTGGTTATTAAGTCTGGCTGAACCTGAAATAAAACTTCTTTACTTTATGATGTTAATGTGAATTAATAGGGAATCTTTATAAGGAAAATTTCTTTGAATAATTCAAGTAAAATGTATCTCATCTTTATTATAATCATATTTAATCGTACATTAATTATTTACTCGATCTTTACTTTTAATAATTAATCATTTAAAAAATGATTTTACTTTTTATCATTTTAGTTTATTACTTTACTTAATTATTTTAATATTTTACTATATTGCAAGCATTCATTGTAATTTTGATTGCATTATTACATTCAAATTACCGTTTAAAAAATATAAACAAAGCAATGAACAAAAATCTGCAAAATTCAAAATTTTACACAACCTCTGGTCCCAAGCTGTGCGGATTTCAGGGAGGCTACTGTATAAGTTTTTTTTAAAACATTGGTATGTAAACAACTACTAAAAAGCTATTTAAAATGTTAATACAAACACGAAAAATAGATTGTTCATAATAACCATTACAACTTGACCGTAAGTTGCATGTTTGTTTGTTTTTCCCTCCTCTAGGCTGTTGTCATTTTTTTTTCGTTTTGTTCGTATAACAATATCTGACACATTCACAAATTCATTTTTGTACACAATGCATCTCATATCATATTTGTAAACAATAGCTTTTAAATGCCTATTAATTGAGTAACGTTTTTCATTTTTTCATAAATAGGTCATGAATTATGATCTATTTCTCCCTGGCAACTATTTATCAACGCGTTCTGATTTTGAAAGGAAACTTTTACTCCGTTTACTGGAAGATCATTTGCCTTTTTCGGAAATTGGAAAACGATATTCGTCTTTCAATATGATTCCAGTTCTGAATATGAATAGTTGCAAATTTTATGCTTTATGAACAAAAATGACTTCGGGGATAGGTGATTACAGTAACCTTTAGGATTTCATAACAGCTTTAGCGCAGCTTCTGCGATAAATAAAATGAATAAACAAACACAAAAGCAATTATGTTATAAGTAATCAACTAAAAAGTGTGGAGAAATGTTCCAGAATTTACAAGGTGTGGATGGTAAAGATCAGCAATTATGAAAAAAACAATTATTTTGTGTAATTAGAACCAACTGCTTACATTTAGTTCTTTTTTAAATGTATTTCAAAGACAGAGATCATTCAGTAATTAAAACTTTAATAATAAGACTCTTCAGCTTAACGTTAGTAATATTATACTCCTCTGGGACCACATAATCTCACAGAAAAAATCTGGATCTCGGTTCATTACTGCACCATAAAATGATAAATTAAAAACCAAAATCCTGGTTCAAGATTTCACTACAAAGTGAAAAAAAAAAAAAAAAAAAACCCTCTACTGTTCTGTATAACCTGAATTGTGGTTCAATCTTTCAGAATAAATTTGGTTAAGGAAGAAACTTCAGTCATAGTTCAATCTTTCCTTACATATCGCGCTAAAAAAAACCCGAATCATGGTTCAACCTTTTACCATAAAATCGGTTTAAAAAAACAACAACCCGAATCATGGTTCAACCTTTTACCATAAAATCGGTTTAAAACAAACAACAACTTGAAGCATTGTTGAAACTTTTGGCATAAAATCAGTTTAGAAAAAAACCCGAATCATGGTTCAACCTTTTACAATAAAATTGCTTCAGAAAAAAACCTGAATTGTGGTTCAACCTTTCACCAGAAAATTTGTTCAACATTTCACTAATATAATAATATTTGTGAAAGTGCCACTAAACTGGGGTAACTTAGCTCCAATATCTTGGTCGCAGCTAATTTCAGCAAGATTTCACCAATTTCTTGGTGAAACATCAAACTTTATTTTTAACAGCGTAATATAAGAAATCATATACATTATTTCTGATGTCAGAATCGCTTTTTTATGCACATACAAAACGAACAACGATGAATGATTTAGCATTCGAAAGTTTTTTGAACAAGCTTTTGACTTAGCACAGTGACATTTCTTTATAACACGTTTCATGGTCAAATATTGCCGTTAATTGAAAATTAATGAAAAAGCACATCCAGCAAGTAATCTCAAAGACTGTAACGAAAAAGACTCGCGTTAATATACTGGTATAACTCCATTTTATTGAAATATTAGAATTAGAATTTTGAACTTCACTGTAGAAAAAAATTACGTTAGAAAAGAGCAATTTTAACTGTAATTTCGGCAGCAAAGTGTCCTGTAATTGAACGGTATTTATAGATAAGGGTCACTTAACCATATTATAAAGCATTCATCTTGGTTAGCATAGAGATAGAATTGTAGTTACTTTACCAGATTCATGAAAAATTAATTGCATATATATTTTTATCACTGGTTGAACAAAACTTTTGTAAATTAATGGTTTTTCTACTATAGTCCTGGACGTGAACCCGACAATTATTTTATCCACCCACAACCCGTCCCGAGCCTGAAATACTTCATTCCGAACCAGACCTGAAAGACGTGATCTAAGCAAATTGAGCCACAATTTAATGTAATTGTAGGAAAATAATCTATAATCATACCCCTAATACCAACTTTTTTCTGCTGAGGCTCCTCATCAGTCAGGCTGGAAATTAACCTCTTTTAATGCTAAACCTATGGGTTTGGAATGCAGCCGTATTTTTAAATTTCTCCTCGGAAAATTAAATTTTTTTCTTCTGCTTTCTGTATGCTCTTATTGAAGAGTGTTTCTTTTTTATTGAACAAAATATTTAAAAAATACATTGTTAGTTTTATTTAAAGTGATAAAATCTCAACTACAATTCGCCTGCTTCGCTTAGGTTTCAACCTGGGCTGCGGAGTCGGAGTCAGACTTATTTTTGAGCAAAAGAGTCGGAGTCGGAATCGCTAAAAACAAACCGACTCCGACTCCAATTCCAGATTTTTTTGTTAGACATTTTCAAGTGAAATTAAACTAATTATATGCAATTTTAAACCTATAAAATAAATTATTATTGTTATTTATGGACTTTAACAAGCTACTCAAGTTAAAGATGACTGATTTACTGCGGTACGTACAGAATAAGTACAAGGTACTACTCATCTAGAGTAGAAGAAAACTGTTTTAATTCACAACTGTAGCAGATATTTTACATTTAGCATATAAGTACTTCCCCTCGTATTTTGGGGGGTTTGCGGATATAACCCGAAGTACAAAGGTCTGGAAGGCCACAAGGCCCTGAAAATGAAGGCAATTTTTCAAACATGCTGTGTAAGTAAAATTAAGACAATTTATGTTAATGGGCCGGATCAGACTGATAACAAAACTGAGCAAGCTGAAAAGCCCAGTATAGTAAATTTGAAAGAATCAAACTACGCCGATAAAAAAAGAAAAAAAAAAAAAAAAAAAAAACAATTTTCAATGATTGGAGATTGGGGTGATAATACAAAAGCACCGCCGAACGTTTTAGGAGACGGGCCTTAAAATTTCGGTTCATGCAGTTTTCTTACTGGGGGTAATGAAAAAATTATAAATTTGTGCTATTTTTGGAGGCAAAAGAACTAAGAACCCGATATAGCATTGTAATAGAAGCCCTTTCCCCCTTTCTGTACGACCAAAAGTCGAATTTTTGAGATACCCTTTCTTATTATTTTTTGTGCACAGGCGTCAAAATAAAATGAAATGCAATTCTTTTTTTCTGAATCGGCGGTACCCAAAATAACGATAAAATACACTGTTAAAAATTTGTAGCATTCTGTCCAGTCATTCGACCGTTTTTTTTTTTTTTTTTTTTTTTTTTTTTTTTTTTTTTAACGGTTTCATAGCCGTAATTTAACTGTATTCTGACCATAAAATTGCCAATATATGGTCAGAATAGTGTTAAATTACAGTTGTGTAACCGTTTTCGATAAAAACGGTCAAATGACTGGACAGAGTGCTACAAATTTTTAACAGTGTAGTGAAGTTTCGTTATCTTTCCCCTTTTGAATTTCCAATTTTTCAGGTCTTCAGAATCGGGAATAAAGCCAAAATTGTAAAATTAATTCAAAAAATGAAATTTTTTAAATTTTTTCATTAGAATCCACAGAATCCGAATCATTTCCAAAATAATAAAATTTTCATCTTTACTTTTCCTCCTTTCCATAAAATTTTTTTGAGTCTTAGAAGACACAGCAAAATAACAACTACATTCTAACGATTTCGCTTTTTCTTCTCAGTCCGCAGCAGTGGCGTAGCTACATATTCAGCGCCCTGGAGCAAGTAAAGCTTGTGCGCCTTCTTGTCACTCAAAAAAGTTCTGCGTAATTTTGATTTGAAGTTACACACATATATATATATGTGTGTGTGTGTTTGTGTGTAACTAGCTGACCCGCCCGACGTTGCCCGGGCCCGTTATAATAACGTAAACAAAACTCAAGTTTGTATGATTTTATATATTCCGAAAGTAGTTCAAATGAACCCGGTCTTAAGGGTGGTCTACTGCCTTCAGTAGTGTCTAGTGTGTTCCCGACAAGCCTCTTTCTGAACTAACCTGTGGCCTGGGTCCCCGCTACGAAAGGCAGTGTATAAGGCAAGGGCAGCTGACGTCACTGTTGGTCAAATTACTGTTGGTCAGCAAGAAAAACCTGTTCATTCATTATGGCTCCTACAATACACATGAACTCCAGGAATTTGATTGGTCTTTAACAGACTGATTTAACAGATCTATGATATGATTGCCCTACGTCGCCAAGTTGATTCCTGCAATGATCGCTATGCAAAAAACGTAGTGGTAGATTGATTGACAGAAGTGTTTGTTTGTAAACATGCCCTTTCTTTATACCAGGAGTGTTCTGTACGCGCCGGAGACAATCGAAAACCAAGTTGAATGAGTCAAACCCCTTAGTAATCGGGCTCATAGAACCCGAGATAAGAATGCGAATCCTGGCGGTGAATCTATAATCTTTAAAACAGTCGTAAGCTAAGTTGAATGGACCAATTTCCGTCGAAATAGGGCCCATAACAAACGAGAAAAGAATGTGCCGTTAATGTTCAAAAATGGTGGTAACAGAAGTCTAACACAAACTTTATAACACAGAAAGTAGCTGAATCGTAATCTAGGTTCAATGAACCAATTCCCGTTGAAATCGAGCCCCTAAGAACCCGAGGAAAGAATGCGCCTCCAAGCAGTGGAAGGTGTTTGTGGCCCCCACCCCCAGTAAATTTAACAAATTACCTTTAACATTAACGCGATATTTAACTCACGGCTGCAGTGAGTAAACGTAAGTTGATGCCGAAAAAGAAGATTAACATTCGAAAAAGGTGGTAGCTGGAGTATAAGAAAATTTTTTAGTCGTTTATAAGTAGCCGGAGAACCCTCGAACTATGCTAAAGAAAATTACAAGACGGATAATTTTTAAAGAAACTGCATCAAGGACCCTTAAAAGGCGATTAATATTCAAAATTGGTGGTAGCTGAAGTGCGAGTAATTTTTTTGTTATTCATTTAGTAGCTGGGGGCGTAAGAATTTGTTAGGAAAAAAAATCTTAGTGAATCGGACCATTTTTAAGGAAGCTATAATAGGGGACCAAAAAGGGCCAACTGCACTCTCAGAAATAAAACTCTCCCTTTTGACGATTCAGAAATCCTCGAGCTGTATTTCGTCGTTTTTGACGATCATTTCCTATTAACATCACGTGACTTTTAACGAAACGTAAACCCTCAAATATTTGACGAAAGTTTTGCCTCAATCACGGTCAGACTCAATGCATTTTAAGGAAACATTTCCTCAAATCCTCCTCAAATCCTACGATTTTAGCAAACAGATATTTGCTTGTTTGTGTTAGTCCTGTAATAATTTATTTTAAAACAGCACTTAGTGCTTTTCAGAAAATACTGAAATATAGGTAGTTATTGTTTTTTCATTAGTTATTTTTTTAGCTGTTAGAATTTTTAGGAATGCTTATTAATATTATTATTATTTTATTTATATGTTGTCGTTCGTTATGTTTTAATTCGAAAAGAATAAATTTCCTGTGTTTTTCAAAACCATTCAATAAGAAAATTAGGTCAATAAAATTTCAAACTTCTAGGATATCTTTTTTTTTTTTTTTAAGAAGTATATTATGTTTTCAATCAAATTAAAAATAAACATAATTGATCCCTCTCCTCTTTATAAACAGTAAAGTGTTAAAATCTTATCTTCCTACTCAAAGTGATAAAATCTCACGCAATATGCACTTCATAATTCATTATTTGTGAGCAACAAATTAACCAGACCATATTCTAATCATCCATTGATCAAAGAAAATCTCAGTTGTAAATTATTTAATCAAGCCATATTATAATTATTCATTGATACGAGAAAATCATAAAAATAAATTAGCTTTCCTTGAAAATTTCAGAAAATATAGCAGCCCGATAAAATTGCAATCTACGTTATAAAAATAAAATACGAAGTAGAATTCATTATACCAGTCTAAAAGCAGACACTTTCAACTCCCCAGCAGCCAGGTTGGCAGAACAGCGACCTCCCATTCGTGAGTTCGAATCACGCCGGGGAAAGAGAGAGGTGATTTCTTTTTCCTTTCCCCGTGTCAAATATTGGAGCTTCCAAACTGATTGAGAGATGGCGCCACCAGCCCTCTTTTGACGAAACTATTGACGAAATTTATATCGTCAAGCAACTGAAGAAAATAATTTCATCAATTTGACGGAATGTTCGCTCGGAGCATTTTCCAGGAAACTATTTCGTCAAAAACAAAGAAAATTTCGTGAAATCTGAGTATTCATTTCTGAGAGTGTGATAATTGAGAGCAAGGCCGAAGGTGAAAACATGTTAAAATGTCCTAGTACTTACAAGGGAGGTCTCCATACGGGCATATTCAGAAAAATCTGAAAAAATTACAGAGTGTTCATCTCATGTGGATATATATGTTTATAAAAAAAAATTTTGGCGGAACCCCGATAGAACGTTCGTAAAAAAATATTGAAATTTTCGTTTATTTGGCGATTTATCATCGGTTGGCGATGAACTGAAATTTCGAAAAATACTTTTTCATGTCATACTCTTTAAGATAAAAATATTTCATACTGAACTTGTTTAAATAAATTTAACTTAAATAACTGTAGTTTTGTCAGTTTTAGTTTGATTTAGCTATAGTTTTGTCATACATGTATTTATAATGAAAGTTAAATATCAAATTTTATGAATTAAAACAAAATTAAAATTGTTTCAATATCTCAAAATTAAGTCCAATTGAGCGCTGTCGGTTCAATTTTGTTGCTATGGAAACAACGAATTCCTTGGTTTGAAATGAATAACTGCTAAATGAATCTTGCCTTTATTTTGGAATATGCTTAAATATATGAAAGTATTTTTTATAGATGAAATTGTTTTTAAAGTAATAAAATTAAGTAACAAGCAACATAAATATGTAATACGAAAAAATGTATTTATTAAACTCTCTCACTGTTTATGTTTAAATTCATTAAATACTTTTTACACGCATTCTAAAAATCAATTAACAAACAATTTTCAGATGCATTAAAATCGTTTGCTTCTGGCGAGGAAAAGTACTGCTCGCCAAATCGCGTGACGCTTTCGTCTTTTCGCGCCAAATACTCGAAAGTATTTTATTTTTTTTACAGATTTTCTACTATAATTCTGCCGCTAAATTTGACTGATCCTTTATTACATAAATAAGTAGTTTAATTGGTATTTTTTTCAAAATATTCTGAGTATGCCCAGTATGGAGACCTTCCTTGTTAGCGCTTTAGATTTTCAGTTCGAAATTAAGTATAGGGTATAAGTACTAATCAAGTACTAATCATTAGAAATTTTTTCAAAGAACTGCTTAAAGAGCCCTTGGGTCCCAATAAAAATATGAAGGTGTTGTCTCGGGGAGAGAAGTCCAAGATTCAATTTTGAAGTTATGCAATGAGAGTGTGACACATTTAGGGGGTAAAAAAGCATGGCGCACAAAAAGTTACCCTAGGGGGCCAGTGTCTTAACTGAAATGTAGAAGCGCAAGAAAAACTAAATGAAAAAAGAGCTCCAAAATCGAAGATCAGATTAAAAGGAGGCAATTTATTAACAATTTAGGAACTGTAGGAACACAAAAACTTCAAGTGGCTCTGTACCAAGCCCCAGTGGTGCAGGGTCACAACTGGAATGTTGCGGGGCGAAAGGAAATTTATTTAGTATTTTACATAGTAGTCAAAGGACGTTAGAACAACGTCAAAGAAAATTGCAAGGTAATCGGATAAAGCTGCACCAAGGGCCCCAAGAAGGCGATTAATATTCAAATTTTGTGGTAGCTGAAGTGTAAAAAAAAATTTTTGTCGTTCGTATAGTAGCTGGATTTCCTAAGATGTTGTTACAAAAAAAAGTTAGTGAAACAGACCATTTTAAGGGAGATATAATTGGAGGTCCAAAAGGGGCCAAATGATAGTTGAGAGCAGTTCTTTAAGATAAAAGCATGTTAAAAGGTTCTAGTACTTGGCGCTTTAGATCTCAATAAGTCGAAATTAAGCATGGGGTATGTATTAATCATTCGAATAAAATTTTAAGGAAGCACGATAAAAAGTGGGGAAATTCTTTAAAAAGGGCACTAGGTGCCCAATAAAAGTGGGAGGGTGCTGGCCCGGGGAGAGGAGTCCAACTCTCAATTTTAAAGTTATGTATTGAGAGGTTGACAATATTAGGGGTTGAAAAATGTATGGCGCACAAAAATTTCAAGGGGCCCTGGCTCTTGACTGGAATGTAGAAACGAAAAATAACTAAATGGGAAAAGGGCCCCCAAAACGAAGAAGATCGGGGCAAGTTATGAGCAATTCAGGGTATAAAAACTGAAAGGTGCTCTAGGGGACCAGTCATAAACAATTAAAAATCTGAGCTCCAGGCGCATCAGGACCTGTCTTGGGCTACCCTCACCCAAGTTTTCAGACTTCTATGTGCAATAGATTTCGTTAGCCACCACATACAGAGCGAAACTTTCTTTTATTAGTATAGACTAGCTGATCCCACCCGGTATTGCCCAGGCCCGTAATAATATTCTTAAATGAACTTGAAATTTGTAGGATTTTATTTCTTAAGGCTGTTCTTAAATCCAAAGGAGCAACTTTATGACATACGTTTTAATTAATTTTTGCTCGAGAACGCGTGAAACTAGCAGATGTTGTTATTCAGAAACTTTGTAATCGAAAGACGTTTTCCGTATTTTTTGTAAACACAATAGATATTACAGAAAACACTGTCAAAGTCAAAGTTGGCATTTTCAATGGAATATCCCGACGAAAGCAGAAAAGCCAGTCAACGAAGGGAGAAAAACGTCTTGTCATATATCTTTAACAAGACTGTGTGTGAAATACGCGCTCCAAAAATCGGTTAAAAAAAACAGTCCTGCTCTAATTTATATACAAAATTGCTGACCGCCGCCGTTCTGATTATCACATTTATAGACAATATTGAACAAGTTAGAAATTGCTCGTAAAACTTGGCAAATGAGGTGCTTTTGTACTATAACTAGTTTTATAAATATTTTTTGCACCGCATATTGTACTGAATGTATATTTTAGTGCACTTCAATAAGTGCATATCCATTTCATTCTGTTCGAAAGGCTGTAACATCATTAAAATGCATTTGAAATACTTTTTTTTCCCACTGACCGTCATGTAACGAAAAACGTTTGACTGTCCCTGTCATTAAAGTATACATCCAATTTTCATAAAATTTGAAATGACTCGACACAATTTTGCAACAATTATATATTCAAAATTTCAGACCATTCGGGTGGTAGTTTTTGCTCTATTATATGCGGACAGACGGACGGACAGACAGACGAACTGAACGACGACTATAGGTGCTACGTATTTATATAATTACGAATGCACCTAAAAAGGCCCGTTTTCATATTAAAAGATAATTTTTTACAAAAAAGAATGTTTGAATTACATTTTCTTTGCTGAAAATATTCTTTATAAATATTTTTGTACAAAGCGCAAAAATCAATATAATAAAATTTATTATAAAGGAAATTACAATCACAGCATTGTACGAATACACGAAGCCTATACACATTTCAAACAATTACTTAATACATGATTTTACAAATAACTAAATAAAATAAAATACGTATATATATATAAAGAGAGGCCACGCTCTTTGGTACAAGACAGACTGAAAATTCTTGGGGCAGACCATGTACAAACTGGTCACAGAAAAAGTTCCAGAATATATACCTTAGTGTTTAAAAGATTTAAATGGTCCTCTGAAGCAAAGAAACTATCCAAAAAAAAAAAAAAAAAAAAAAAAAAAAAAAAAAAAAAAAAAAAAATCAGTTCTTCTGCCTTGCAAAGAGAAATAAAAATCATTAATAAAAAATGCTTCAAAAAAGTGATTAAAAAAATATTAAATGATTTAAGGTTTTTTATATCTAATGCTTATAGCAAATTTTAAAACTATTAGTTTCAGCTGATGGAGGGAGCAGCTTTACCTGGTTTAGGGAGCACTGACCCGCAGGTCGGTTGCCCGGCGGGCCAGTCTGAGCCTGCCAGAATGGGACTTAATTTAGTAAAATTCTTTTTTTTTTTAATAATTATTGTTTATAGGCCTTGTTTCGGCATTGGCGGAATGAAAATTTATTGAAAATTATGTCTTTAGAAAAATGTTTAAGCTTTATGAATGAAAGTGCACGTTTTCTTTAAAACACGACGTCTTTATCACTAGTGGAAATATTCCGCCTCTGTATAAAATTAGGAACTAAGTTTTTATTCATTCTTATACTGTTTTGAACAAACAATATTTCTGTAAACTGTTCAGAAAATTGAATGGAGTAACTCCAAACATTTTCTTTCCTTTTTTTTTAAATCTAAAATTCATCGACTACTAATATGTGCTATCAGATGGTGGTCGAATGTGCGTGTGTGTCGAGGGAGTAGGCACAGCCTGATTATGGCCTAAGCAAGCTCACATTACTATGTTCGAAAAATATGTTTTGCCTTATTTAATCCTAAAATTCTGTGATTAAATAAGGTCTAATGTGGAAAATTACTGTTAGAAAAAGTGGTGTAATTTTGCATAGGCTATAATTAGGCCCTAAGGAACACTTAATTTGGTACTTAACTTTTCTCTCTTTTTGAAGCTTATCGATTCTGCATTTGACATTTGCAATATTTTCAAAATCTGAAAAACAATACGCACAAAATTTAAGTTGCTGTTTTCCCCTCACCCCCCCCCCCCCCCCAATCTAAATTTTGTAGCCGTGGGCTGATGTAGAATATGTTTCAATCCGGCTCTTATTATTGTTTTGTAATCTGTATTGATGCATGTTTAGTTTCCACAAAACAAACAAAAAGAAAAAACCTTCAAAATTTTCATTTATTGGTTTTCGTTAATAAAATGGTCAATAATTTTCTTCAACTTCTCACGCTATATTTTTTCCCAAATCGTAAAATCATTTTCGCAAATTACTACTGTTACATCGTACATATAGGTTTCTCAGCGGTGAATTCTTTGGCTACCATTATTTCCGTACAGTAATCATCATGATAAACGTCTAAAACATTTCTAATAGAAATGTACCAGAAAGATTACTGTTTGCAAATAGTAGTAGTCAGTAAAGTGGCCGATGTTAAATAAGTTGAATAAGCCCGGTTAAATAAGTTTTGATTACTTTAAGATCTGAAAATCTTCAACAGTCGTCTACAGAAAAGTTACAGAAAAAAGTAAGGCATGCTGAAACGGTGTTGGAGAAGTTACTCGAGGCTGCAGTATGGTATGAATTAAAATTAAAACTTGATGAATAGAGTTCATTTTTTTCAACTGCGTCTGAAAACATGTTTTAAATCGAAATAGTTGAGGTTAAACACAAGGTAAAATATCATAGAAATATGCTGATTGTAACAAGATTCATCTATAATGTCTGATTAATAATGAAAAAATATACAAATATTTTAAGAAATCTTTATTTCGCTTTTTCTAATTTTGCGCCCTTAGGATTCGTGCGCCTGGAGCAGTTTGCTCCAACTGCTCCACGGTAGCTACGCCCCTGGTCCGCAGATGCAAAATAGTAAAATTTCCATTTTGTGTTCTTTAGACTTCGATAGTTGGATTTTTTGGATTTGCGGCCGCGAAATTGTAAAATTAATAAAGCGGAAAATATAATTTTTTTTTAAATTTTTATTTTTGAAGCCCTAAAAATATAATCAGCTCCTAAATAGTGAGATTTTAGCTTTATTTTTCTTATATTTCACCATTATTTTAACCAACAGGCAACACTAGTACCCCATCCCGGATACTTGTGTTACCAGCCCGGAGTCGGAATAGGAGTCGTTAAAATATCCAGGAGTCGGCCATTTTTCCCGCCGACTCCGCAGTCCTGGTTTTAACACTTAAAATATAAAAATAAGGATACATTTTAGAAGCACTGCGGCTGGGTTTAAAGAGAATCTTCGATTTCGGGTCGGGTGTAACTCGACCCATGCAGTACTTTAATGCGGGTTGGGATTGCCAACGCCACATAAACTCGAAGGTAAGAAACAATCCCATGAGCTCTGTTTTATATTTTGTTTAAAACTCACTTGTGAACGGGTATATTCGATTCAATCAAATTATTAAGAAAATGAACAGCATTAAAAATTTGATAAGGTAAATTTCTGATTTCGGGTATGCTTCTGCTAAAATTCTGATGTCCAATTTTAAAGCATCTTTAAGATCAGAAAAATCTTTTCAGGGCCGTTCATTGTTGCATGTGATCGGAATCTGTTTTCGTCAATAAATTCGCCAAAAAACATCTCGAAAAAATATTCTCCCTCACAGTTTTTGTGTAACGATTGTACGTGACCAAATCTCACTTATCTTCGATTCAACGAGAAGGGATCATACAAACGGCCCCCGCAGAAAATCTTACCACGTTCCGTGTTGTAGAATCATCATTGCGCCCTCGTTAAAACGCAATCGCTTATAACGCAAACATAAATTACAATTACGCTGGAAAGCGTGCCTTTCCTTTCTGTTGCTTGCCACGAAATGGGCTAACATTTGTTCCCTGGATTTTAGGTGAAGTTTTATTTAAGCTGGCTCTACCTTTAGCATTAGATGATAGGATGGGAGGTGGAGAGAGACTTTATTCCTACTGAAGCCGAAGATTAGTTATAGGAAGAAGAAGGAGATTTTGTTCTCCTCAAAGTTTGCTGTTAAAATAAAACCGCCCAGTCCGATGATTAAAGAAATGGAAATCATGATAGTGTAATGCTTCTGCATATATGTTTCTTGGGATTTCTTTTATTAAATGAAATGGTATTAAGGAATTGTTTAAGTTGGTTGTTTGTGTTTCAGCCGAAAAGCATATTATTTTATTTTGAGAAGAAATATAAAGATTAATAAAAATAGATGTTTGCACGTTTGAAAATTTTCTTGATAATCCATAAGGACTAATAAAGGTATAAAGCACGCATAAATATTTTATTTGATTATTTTTTAAATGAATAATTTAAAAAAAATTGAATTTTAATCATAGCTATTGATCTAAAAATCGACATTAACAAGCTAAACAATCGAATTCAACGATCATTTTCCTAAAATCATCTAAAATAAATCGTTTGTTGCAATTCGGGAATATTTACATTTCGGTTACACTTGCTAGTTTTATTTAATGTTAATAGATCTCCAATAAATATAATTCGTGTAACATATGATAAACTAGTAAATCTGCAGATCAAAGCCTCAACGTCAGCTCTACAATTCATTGTGTTTAGCACCCTTTGAGTAATATTAATATTTCTACAAAAAACGAAATTTAAAGTTTTGAAATTACATAAACATTTATAAAACGAAAAAATATTTCGAAGGTTTCTGACATTAGAAACGTTAAATTAAACCCCTTGTTATGTAATGGTATTCTGAAAATCACATGAGCTACTTATTCTGGTAATTTTTAGATAATAAAGTAGATTTCTTCAGGGGGGCTCTGCCCCCCTGAACCCCTTCGTAGTGTAATTTAATTTACATTTGTAATTATCAATTAATTGTGTTAATGTCCTTTAGTAAATTCTACCAATAGACGGAAACGTACATGAATTCTTTTCTACAGCCCTGTATATTACGTGAAGATTTTTACGCGTCGTCTATAATTTTTAAATTTAATGCAGACAAAAAAACCCTCTTAAAACTGCTGATATCACATTTCCGGGGATTAGTATGCATAGTGTGCACCATATATCCAGTTTCTGCGGAGTCCTGTATATGGTTCTATTTAAATTCTGCAAACATTTGTTAGTATACTAAATGTAATTGGGCTGGGAAATACATAACTCAAAAAAAAAAAAAAAAAAAAAAAAAAAAAAAATCCCACTGAAGCAATTTGCGCTCATTTTCATTTATACTTACGAATTCATTTGTGTATCCCTGTACATGGTCTATACAATATTTAAGCACTACTTATTAAGCACAAATTTACTTAACGTTAAAACGCACACCATAATCGAAAATGCTCTTCAGCAATCATCCCTAATAGACCAGAACTGTATCCGAAATTTTTTATGTGACCCTATAAATGAACGATAAATACGATTACAAATCATATTCAAGCTTCTTGTAGTGAACCACAGTAATGTAATTTAATTTCATAATGTTTGAATTAGTGCAACACAATTAACGCACTGACGACAGGCAATTTAATTAAATCTGTGTTTAAAAACAGTAGAAGCTCCTCCCTCTTCTGAAAGTGTCTCGGAAATTGGTTTCTGAGATATGCTTTTCATGTTTATGCAGCAGTAAATATCTTTCAATGTACGGATGTAATATATAATGTCTTACAATCTTTAAAAAATATGGACAACACAATATAAATGTCTTTTCTACAAGGTAGAAGTCACTCCCTTAGTCAATGATGTATTCTGAATAAAAACGAGATTTCTCGTTTCCCGTCGCTAATGTGTTAAAATAAGCTGTGAAGAGTTTTTTTCCCCCGTAGACCACATTTTAATTGACCACTTTTGTGTGACCCTGAAAAAAACATATGCTTTGCACCCCATATACTACAAAAATGTTTCAAAAATACATATCAATTTTATTATTTTGTAACAGAGTAACATCATTAAAAAATGCCACAAAAGGATTTTCTTCAAAGATTGTAATATTATGAATACTTTTGAGTTCCCTGTACGCATGCTGTAAGTGCTACACATAACATATTTTATAGTAACCAGGTTCTAGTGCACCTTAATAAAGTATATAAATTTCATTACGTTTAAAATTGTGTAACATTATTAAAATACACCGCAGACGATTTTTCCCAAACACTATAGTGTAACGGAATAGTTTTGAGTGCCCCTGTAATTAAGCTATGAATGCTACACTCTTCATTTTTAATACCAAACATACTTTGGCAAACCTCGATAACGTATATCAATTACATGTAATCCCGATTATATTTACGCGAGTTAGAGCACGTAGAGAAACACGGCTGGCGACAGATAGAAAAACTGAAGTCATAAATACTTTTCATCCATGTTGGAAAGTGTTAAAAAGGATTTACATGCCTTTAACTGTACTTTTTTTTCAGCATGGTTAAACATTAGTTTAAACATCCTAATCCATGCGATAGCAATAACATATTAAAAGCCCCCCAAAATATGCATATCTGGAGATCTATAAATCTACTGGAAAATAATTCATTATCGTGTCCACTGTTAATTGCATAAATTGCATCGATTTGGCGCGATAAAATATTTTTTGTGATAGCCTTTTAATAGTACCTGCAACAAAATTAACGTAATTTACTAACTTCATTCATATTTGACGCAATGATAGGCTACGAATAACAGTCGCTAGGCAACGAAGAAAAGGAAAAAAAAAAGAAATATGTATCATGTAAAACAAGAAAATTAATTTAAAAATTCTTTATATTATTGGAATACATGTATAAATGTCCTCAAAACATTATACACGTAAATAAAAAAATCTGATAGATATATTGATAAAACTTCAATATAATAGGAATAATTTAAAACCCTTATTTGGAATTTTAGTATCCATAATTTGACATTTAAATCCATTAATCAAACGTGCCATTTTCTTTCAACTAATCGAAATTTGAAAATCATCTGACTTGCCGTAGAAAAGCATTATAAAGAAAAATAAAATCTTCCATATTTTCCGAACGAATGAACGAAATTTAACCAAAAACTATACAGCTACGTCCGGGTATCTCACGAATATGCCCAATTAATTTCAAGCTGATCGGATGCTTTTTGCGGCAGTTATCGCGGAACAGACAGACAGACAGACAGACAGACGGACAGACAGACAAACGGAAATCAAAACTTTTCGTGTCTCCACAGTAAGCCTTCACTGACGTTTCGGCAATTAACTTGTTCTTTTCCTTGCTTTGGCATTAGATGATATAATGACAGGTGGAGACTGACGTTATTCTTTGATGATTAAGATTATATTTATGGAATAAAGAGATTTTGCTCTTCTAAGTTCTTTGTTGTGACAAGTCATTGGCGCACCCACGGGATGCTGAAGCCCCTCCCAGACTAGACTAGCTATTTAAAAATTTTTAAAATTGTGAAAGAATATTATTATTATTTTTAATAGGTCCTTAAAAAATCGGAATTTTTGAAAAGGTATTAATTTTGTCTCACATTCTTTTTCTCTTATATAAATTTTCCTATGAAATTCGAATTATTAGGATGTTTAAAATTTACTTAATAAAAATTTCAGACCCCGTGCAACCTCTTGCTCTCTTTAACCTTCATAATATTTTGATAATTTAATAATAAAACTTTAAATCGTTTGATTGCAAACACACTTTAAACTTATCCAAATTCAGAAACGCACCAAAAACAAGTAATATAAAAATTTTCTTTTTAAAGTCAATTCCTACTTAGGCTATCAAAGAAAAATTTAATATAATCAAGCTAATATTAGTTTTTGTTGCATTAAAATATCTCAATTTGTTGATTTTCTATAAGCAAGTAGGTTTACAATGGAACTCTAAGGGAATTTGGCGAAATATTACAGATATCGCCAAGTTGGCGTCACTTTTGGAGACTCATTTTGGCCGCCAAATTTGGCGATATATCGCCAAGTTGGTGACAAACTTGGCGGTATTTGGTGACAGAACAGGGTCCCCCTATGGTAACCCCTTATTGAAAATACTTTCATTGAACTTCAATAACCAATGGCCGCCATTTTGTTTCCCATGCAAAACTAAAATTAATTAATTAAAATTTAATTAATGAATTAATATTTGAAAAAACTTTATTAACATCAATTGTCATCCAGTACAAGTTAAAAAAAATTTATTTCAACTTGATAGGATGAATAATGAGTATTTTATTAACGATTGAAAATTTGAACAAGATAAATATATAAATATATAAATAAATATAGGGAGAGTGTGAGCTAATAGTAGGAATTGAAAAATCGCAAAAACTAAGGTAGAGTAAAGTGCTCATATTCCGACCCCCCAGTCACTTTAAGGCCCTAAATGTTGTAATTATCAGTGAAAACCTATCAAATTTGGATTTTACATAGACTAACTACCCACGCATATAGAAACATAGGCAAATATCGTACAAAAAAATTTTAACAATGCGAAAAATTGTTTTTTTAAAAGCATCTAAAAAATTCAAAAGAAAAAAAATGGTCCCAATTTCGTACCCCCAAAAAATCCAATACGCCAAGGCTTAACTTATAACTGAATCAAAATTTATTTCTAAATGAGTAAGTAATTTAATTTACATTAAAGTAAGGCACAAAGAAATGTACTAATTATCGGTGGAAGAATAACATAACGAAACATTAACCATCCAAACATGAGGAAAAAATTGTCGTGAAAAAGCATCCCTAATTTCGTCCCCGGGACGAAAATAAGAACGGCAAGGGAGACTAAATTGGGACCACGCTACTTGCCAATATGGCGGAGCTTCAATTCCCGTAAAACAAACTGAGCGTCCTAAAACTCACTGTATGCTACTGTCAGCATCTAACCTACGTAAAATACATGCAATGAATAAGAAAAAAATACTTACAGTACAGTAAATAAAGTTCTACAAATGACGTAATAAGAACTCAGGTCTTCTAAAAATAGGAAATTCGGCATTTTTTATTTATGTATGCGTCTTGGCGAACGAAACTTTGAATACTGACCCCTTTTACCTTCCGTCCCCTGTGCCCTGCGTCATAAGTTGCGCCACTTTCGCAGAAGCGGAGAAGTTGAGGGGGACGAAATTAGGAAAGGGGACGAAATATGGGCACTTTACCTTATATAGTCAGGGCTAGGCTTTTGCCAACAGAAAGTGGTTTCTGCCGTGCCAGTAGCAGAAAGTGGTTATAACCGGTTTTAGCTGGCAGAAACTGGCATAATATGAGACTTTTTTAGTAGTATCAAATTCCTTAAGTACATTTTATTCAGGATAAATAACAAAATATTGTGGATAGTTTTAAATAAAAAATAAATAAATTTTTATTAGAAAAAATGGGTAATGCCAGCAAGTAATGCTGGTCTTGAAAGAATATTTTCAAAATTTTCTTTCATTTAGAACAAATTAAGAAACAATCTGGGTTCAGAAAGGTTAGCAAAATTAGTCCTATGCAATGGAATGCTCCGTGGAAAAAGTAATAAGTATATTTAAGTGGTAATTTTATTCTTTCAATATTGTAAAATAATTTTACAAGATATTTCATTTAATTTTTTTTTTTTTTTTTTTTTTTTTTTTTTGTGCTTTAATTATTTATTTATATAGTTTTACAAGAACCATTTCTACTTGTATGTGGTAGACAACCTTTAAGTTATTGCATTGCACTTAAAAATACACTGAAAAGTGATTTCTTAAAATATCATAGAATTTTTTGTAACTTTCTGTTTTTTTTAAGCTTTTAAATAGAAATTCAACTGTAAACAATAATATTACTAGTTAAACTTGTACATTAAACTTGTACATAAAGTAATCAGCACCAAACTATATCTTGGACTAACTGAATCTGAAGTTTTATGAAAATCCGTGCAGTAGTTCTTGATATATAGCTATTGCAGAAATCGTGAAAAATACCGCATAGCGGCGCTACCTGTCGGGCGATTTTTACCAAAAACTAATCAGGTTCAGTTTACATCAAGATCTAACTAAATATGAAGTTTTGTGAAATTCCGTGCATTAGTTCTTGAGATAGAGCGCCCACAAAATTTTTGTCACATACAGACTCACACAGTGACAGACAGACTCACAGACAGACATTCTCTAAAAACCATCAAATCGTGTTTTGGGCATTCTAAAACGTATAGATCGTTCGAAAACCGGAAGTCGAAATTTTTTCTCGAATCCAATACTTTCTTCTTGTAAAGATAGAAGAAAGTAAAAATATACAACTTGCATAAATTGATATGTCTAACTTAAATACATACAAAGCAACATGAGTTACATTTAAAGCATTGATTTGGATAATTTATTAAAATATCAGAATATGAACACAATATTTATTCTTAAAAATAATTTTCCTCACAACGCTTCTTTTGAAGAAAAAAAAAGTGATTAATCATTTCGTGGAACATAGTAAGCCAACGAAATATCTACTAGTTTTACTTCTAACTGATGTGCCTAAGACACATACTAGCAATTTAGAACTTGTTGAATGGACAAGAGCCAGTCATGTGCATATTCTTGTCAGGGGTGTAGTGAAGAGTATACGCAGGTATATTCTGGATTTTTAAAGAAGCTTCGTATAGCGTATACCCCCTGTTTCTCAAATGAAGCTATAGCGTATACCTTAGGCATGATGTTCATGACTTTAGCGTATACCCTGTGCCTATAGCGTATACCCTCTGGGTTTTTTACGACTACATCACTGATTCCAGTCAAAGCTTGTTACAAAAAAGATGGAATTGAGTGAAATAAATAATGGGAGATTTTCTCTTGATTTGCACTCACAAGGAGAGGGCCAACCTTGTTAATCACAATTTTTGATTATTTTAATATATGTTGTAGTGTAGAGACCCCATAGTCTCAGGTTCGACGGGTTTTATACAACGCTCCTTAGTTCTTGAGAAACCGGGGGGGGGGGGTCTAATAGTAGTACACAACTTAAATACTTACTTTGTAATAAAAAGGGCAGGTTGGTCGTAGGTGAGTTGGTATGGCATTTGCCGACTAATCCGCGGGCCCGGGTTCGATACAGAGACACGCTACATTTCTTTTTCTCATTTTTTGTTTTATAAATGTATTTGTAAGTATAACGTAATAATCTCATTGTCAATTAAAATTTATAATATTGTATATCAATTATAATTTTAACCTATTTAATTTTTTACTTTTAACTAAATAGTTGTATAAAACATCATAAAGCTGTTAATTTTTTAAAATCCCTTTTAAAATGTATTTCATATATTCTTTATCAATGCAATGGTTGATTGGTTGGTTGGTTGTGTTTATGACGGCCAATTATCAACACGAGGGATATAGGCCCTAAGTGGGGGAGTGCCCTTCGTGGGGGTCTTTCTAAGGTAACCCAACACGTATTAACGCTTGGAAATCCAAGGTTCGAAGAAAACCACGAAAACTCCGAACGATTAGGCCGTCGGGCGCGATTGGGTTCGAACCCAGTACTTCCCGTCTACCAGCTTCGAGAGCAGAACCTCTATCAATGCAATGATATTGAGCAATTGTGTCAATTCGTGATTTTAAAGAAACATCATTTACGCATTGCTTTAACAAAGGAAGTCAATGCGATAATACTATTATTCTGTTTTTAAAGTAACAAGCATAATTATATTAAAAATTAGCATCAGAAATAAATTACAACCGATTTTTTGCGTATTAAAGATTTTTAAATTTGTAATACGTATGCTTGCACTTTCAATTATTTTGCTTTCCCCTTTATCTTCATTCTGCTTTTATTTTTATTTTATTTGAATATTCTTTTATTTTATCATAACGAGATGGAGCCACGCCAGGTTTTGACACGATTTTGGAATTTTCCTCATTCAATAATAGATCCAATTTCTTTTTAAAGCTCTTTAAAGGATGAGAAATAATAGTTTAAAAATAAAAAAAATGATAAATTTAAGTTTGTTAACGTTATAATTAATGTAAGATATTAAAATTTTTAATTTAAATTATTAAATCATAATTACAAGTATATTTATAAAAAAAATAAATAAATAAATAAAAAAAACAAATTAGCGTGTTCGGGTACCGAACCCGGGCCTGCAGATCAGCCAGCAAACGCCGTACCAACTGAGCTACGACCAACCTGTCCTTTTTGTTACAAAGTAAGTATTTGAGTTGTGTACTACTATTAGACCCCCCCCCCCCCCACACACACACACCCCAGTTTCTCAAGGAGCGTTGGATAAAATCCGTTGAACCTGAGACTAAGGGATCTCTACCCTACAACATATATTAAAATAACCAAAATCTGTTATTAACAAGGTTGGCCCTCTCCTTGACAGATTAAGGTCCAGGTACTAAGAAGCTGTTTATTGGTAAAATGATTTAATTTCCCTCGCAAAATGGACCACATTTCTTTCAGTTAAGTTTATGCTACCACACCGACAATAAAAGGATGTTTATGTGTGGCCTATAACTGCTCATACAAGTCTTGTATACTATACAGAAATACAGGAAAGTTGTGTACAATGAAAAAGCTCAGATATGGACAAATTCGTTTCTTATGTGGCTTAGCACAATTATCATAGAACTGCAATAAATCATGTAAAGAAGGATGTAAAGAATCATGTAAGAAGAAGAAAAAAATCATGTAAAGTGAACTAGTTTATATTTCACTTTGCCCTATATCTGGGGGATAAAGTGATAATTTTCGACTATTATGTTACATCTTTAATACATCACAGAAATTCAAGAATAAAAATTTGAAAAAAAAATTAATTTTATAAGTTATAATTTTATAAATTGTGTAGTGTAAAATTTTATATATATTTTCGGAAAATTGTAATTATTTTTAAGTATTTCACTATGCCCCACGTTCCCCTACTGCAATTTCTATTTTGCACAAGCAGTTTCATAAACAAGCAACTTTTTGAATTAGAAAAAAAAATATATATTATCCTTTGACGAGAGTTTTTACCGCTATTAAATTGTGCCACATTATAATATGAGCATTGGGAAAACGTTATCATAAGTAATTCAAATAGCTAAAAATATGTACATAATACGTAAATGACGTACAATTAATAAATATCTATGTGATTACATATTGGTTTTTTTTCTTAGCTTTATCAATTTTAAATGTAAAATGAGATTTAATAACAAACATAATATGGAAGATGTAAACAAAAATATATCTTGGTTTTATCTGTTCGAATTCGAATAAAACAGTCGATTTGAAAACAAAACGAATTTATTAATTTTACATAAACATAAAGTAAGTTTGCGCCAAAATAGTGATACATAGCAATATCTATCAACCCTACTCTCCTTCTGTTGCAGCCAAGTTGCCATAAATTTATCGAGGTAACTAACCTCTAATGTAGACACGGTTTCCTCTAACGTCGCGGATTCTAGGATAGGTGGTATATAGTGTTCGTATAATCCTATTACAATAAATTTGAAAAGCAAATTTTGCGGATTCTCTGCGATTAAATTAGGTAACGATTTTTTTTTAAAGTATCAAAAGATTAAAAATTGTATACGAGACGCTCGTAATGAAGGAGTTAAAGAAATAACAAGTGGGTAAGTGTGATCACAGATCGCACAGAGGGTTTCGTTTAATATTCCATTCAAAACACTTTATCCCTTTGAAAAATCTGTTAGTTTCACATTTCGCAACCAGGGGCGCACTCTATTCTAAACAAACCTCTATCCGAACGAAACTCCGTTGTACATACTATCCGTAGATATATAAGTCGAGGCGATTGGGCCCATAGCACCCGAGATAAGTAGGCGCCTCTGGTGGTAAAAAGTGGAACTCAAATATGTAAGGCTATGGTGCATAATATGAAAGAATGGTCAAAGGGGTGTCGGCAAAAGTTGGAAAAGTGCTCCCTGGGTGAAAAGGGCGGAGGCGGAGGTTAGAAAAATTGCTTAAAATACTCAAGTTAGAGCCCGGAGGCATATAAGCATACCATACTGGAATTCATGTACAGAGGAAAATAGAGGTCTGCTATTGGCTAATCTGTAAAGTGACGTCCGAAACTCCACCCCTTGCTTCCCTGTCTTGTTTACTGTCGATCGCGCTTGCTGAGCTCTGTCCAGTGTTGTGTTATTAGTTTTTTGAAATATTTACTTGTACTATATGAAATATTTTTTGTCTATTATGTATTAAACAAAAGAAAAAGCCGCCAATTAAAGCGAAGCTAAAAAACTCATAATCGAGCGTAGGCTCCGATAATCAATCAATCAATGTCACAATTTAGTTGGCAGTTATGTTTAGTTTTGCATTTTTAAGCTGCCATGTGCTTTGCGAAACAGGTACAGGACGATTGTTGACGACAAGACTTAAAGAAAATACGAACATTTTATTTTAATTCAGTTTATGAATTAATTGGCCAGTTGGCGTCACTTTTGAAGCAGTAAGTGAAATTTCTTCTTCTGCTTGAAGGTGTATGCTTGCTAACCAAACACTAAAAAATCCGCTGTAAAAATTCATTTAATGGATCCACAATGCAATTTCAAGTTTGGTAAGCATAGCTTTTTCTGTCCATTTATGTTTATTTTTATTGAACAATTCTAAGCACCACATGTGTATTATTTCCTTTTGTGTATGTGCATATTTGATAACATTAATCAGTGCTTTTTGTATTTAAAATTTGAATGCGAGCTTATTGATTCTACATAACATATGCATTAACATCAGTGTAATAAATAAAATGTATTTGTTAAGGTGCGATATGTAAAGTGTTAGATTATTTTAAATTACAGAAATTTAAAATAAAAATATCTGATTTCACAAGTTCTTCCCAAAGCTTCCATCTAGACTAGTTTTTGTAATACATATGAATTTATCACAATACATTATAATATAAGAGAATACAAGTATTTCTTCTAATATTATATTTATAAAATGGTTGAATTTTAATCTGTTTTTTATACGTCTCATGAATGTTATTACAAATACTATAAAAGTTTTGTTATCTATAGTTGATAATAAAGCTGAAGGGTGCATTATTTTTATCTATTTAGTATAAACAAAGTATCGCAATTCTTGAAGTGGAAGTATTATTAATGTAAACAAAACTATTACATACTTTATTTTTTAATTATTGAGTCCATAGAAAAAGGGTAAGGATTTTTAATAATCTTTAATGAATGTTAACTATATATCTGGTTACTTATTTATTAAATTATATCTTTTTTATTTGAAAATTAAGCTTTTTTTTTACTTATCATGTATTACTAAGCCTAACATTTTCCTTAATCTAAATTCTTTTGAAAAAATACAGGAATATTAGTTTTTAAAAGGAACATCAAACAAAATTGTCAGTTATTCAACTTTATTTTTTACCTGAAACATTTAGAAACTCATAAATCATCACTTTCTTTCTCAGTGCTAAACTACAAGAAATAACTATTTTGCATTTAAACAAAATTTTCTCTGATATTCATAATTTCAAAGTTGCTACTTATTTGAAAATGACTAATAAATACTTCTATTTAGATGTATAATAAATAAAATTCTATTAATTTATTTTTAAATATAGGTATTTTGAATGTTACCTCTTTTATAAGAAACCTATGTATTTTTATGTTAGCAAAGTACAAATTATAAATTGGTGAATATTATTTTCCATCAACAACATTCGTACTGCATTCTATCATTTAATATATAATCTTTTCATTCATTTTTTTTTTCAACACAAGTTTTATTTATCATTTATGCACATAAAAAATAAAATCTGCTGCTGAGGAAAGTTTCCTGCCAGCTAACTCTATCAGGGCCAAAACTGGCTTTTTTTCTTTCTTTTTTATGATCGGGGCAAAGAAGGATTTTGGCAACCCCTCTCCCTTTCTCCATGAAGAGCAGTTTGCTAAGCTTCTAAAAGCTGATTTATTTTTAAATCTAAAATATGTAATCATAACATACATAATTCTTAACTACATAAATCAGCTTTGTCAAATATTGATTTATTAAAACATTGAAAACAGAATCAAAAGGAACCAAAAAATATTTCACTTTATACAGGTTTCCATCTTAGCAGATATAATTGTTGATATTCTTTCAGCTGAAATTTTTGTCATTTAAGACAGGATTCCGTTATAGACTGATTTTATTTTCACAGATTTTACTTAACTTCTTCTATTGGACATTTTTATTTTTTATGTAAAATACTTAATTCCAGTTGGAACTTGTAAATACTTGCTGTCCATTATACTAGAAAGTCTAGTGCTGCTATCTGTATGTTGAAATAATAAAAAAAAAGTGCAACTAAATATGTATTTTAATCATTTGAAAGTGGCAGGCAACAAGAGAAAGACAATTGAAGGTAAGCAGACAGTTTTAACGCTAATTTTTTATATTTTTTACAAGTATTTTGATATTAATGTTAAGTGTTGTATCAATGAAATGATGTCACAGTTTAAATAATCTAATGTATATTTTAGAAAATAGACAACTATTGGACTAATGTCCATTCTATTGGACGTTGGGTCTTCATCAGTTGTTTTTTATTCATATTAGACTCGTTTTGTATACTGAAGAAAGACATTAGTTTTTATTTAAAAATCAACACAATATTCAAAAAAATAATAGATACAGAAGTAGATAATATATATTCTTAAATAAATAAAAAAAATATTTAAATATTATCCTAAAAATTTATAATTTTACTGATAAAATGCTTGTTTTAAATCAGTACATTGTTAAATTTTGGATTACAGTGGCCTTTTTTTTTTTTTTTTTTTTTTTTTTTTTGTAGCATTTGGTAAATACAGATAATTAAGCCTTTATTATGCTTTATTCTTATTCATAACTATTTTTGGTATTACTTTTCTGTTACTATACTATTTATAATTGAATTAATAAATTTAATCATATTTAATTAACAAAAAAAACTTTAAGAAAATATAATTAAAGATAACGGTATAAAATTCTAAATAAACTCATGTTTATTTCTTTTAAATTTCTTCTTGGCATTTACTTGCCAATTGTGGTAGCTGTGTCATTATTTATTATCATTATTTTAGAAACAAATTACTGGTGTTGAGAATAGTTAAAAAAGAAAACAAAATGTTATTAATTTTTTATTATTATTACTAAATTAATCAACAGATTTCTTGGTTAAAATACACTTTTTCTATTTGATGATGCAAAAATTGATTTTATGTGATATTTGGAAGTAACGTATAAACGACAAAAACACATTTTTTGTGTCAGAAAAGTTTGTAGTGAAAGAAATAGGAACTTGACGCTAAAAATCTGGTTTTTAAAGCCTATGTAGCTACCTCATCTTACTTTATAAGTATAAAATAAAATAAGTGAGCATGAAATGCGACTTGTATTTGTATATTCGTTTAACTATAAAAACAAATGCAAGCTTTTTATGTTATTTTACTGTTCGTAAGTTGTTTATAATTAAATAATTTAATCGAATTTAAACAGAAATAAAAATTTAAAGAAAATATAACAGAAGATAGTAATTTAAGATTATAAATAAACTGCATTTTATTTCTTTTTAATTTCCTTTGACATCCAAATGTCAATTCTGATACCGTGCCACTAACTTTATAATTTTTTTTATATATAAAAAATTTTATTAATGTGATAGATTTTTTAAAATTATTAAAAGAAAAAACTGTTTAAAAAGGCACTAAATTGGTTTATACTTTTCAAATAAATTTCATTCAAAACAGTGTTCGAAATTAGCTGTCGTTAGTCGTCAAATGCAACCAAATTATTGCATTTGACGACTACAAAATTATTCTTGGTCATCAAATTTGACGCCTAGCTTTCTAAAAAAATATTTATTGTATTATTTTACCGGTGAAAATAATTAGTGTACCTTTTGATTTCATGTTACAAGATTTAAATGTAGATAGATGCATTACATGTTTTTAAAATTTTTACTAGATTCAATTGTGACTATCAACACTGTATAAAGTTTGTTTTTGTTTTGTTAAGAAGTTATCAAGTTTTTAATTTATTTAACATGATTAAGGGTGTTCTCAAATCCAAAAGGGCAAGTTTCTGACATAAGTTTTAATTTATTTTTTTTTTTTCGAAAATGCATGAAACTAGCTGGTGTTGTTCAGAAACTATGTCATTGAGTTTTTTTTCCATTTTTTTGCAAACGCAATAGATCTTTCAGAAAAGAGTGTCAAAGTGGGCGTTTTGAACCAAATTTCCATGCGAAGGAAGAAAGAGCACTCAAGAGCGGGCTAAAAACGTGCTTGTCACATGATCAAATTCGCTTATAATGCAATAGGTAATGGATGGATCAAAAAATGGGAAAAACAGTTCAATTTCAAGTCTCTTCCATGGCCAGGCTTTCCAATTTTATACCTTTCCGTTAAAAAATGAATTTGTAAATGTGTCAAAACGTTTTGCGCTTGTTTTGCAAAGCAATTAAGAACAGCCTTAAGGGCACTTTTCTATTAATTTCTATATAGCAATAATTAAAAAAGCTTTTCATCACTTTTAAGTTTCTTCAATTATTATAATCTTGGAAATTAAGAACTTCAATAATTTTAAATAAAAACAAGTATTGGTACTTTTCTAAAATGTAGTATAGAGTATCTACAGTAATGCAAAAAATGAATTTTAGAAATTGCAACTAAAAATTTTAATTTGATGCCTAAGATTTTTACAGTAGTTGTCATTTGACGCCTACCTTTTATTTACCAATTTCTATCACTGATCCAAAAATACTTTTTCTCTTTGATAATGAAAAAATTAAAATTATGCAATATTTACAGGTGATGTATGAACAATAAAAGCACATTTAACATGAAAGAAAACATAACTGAATATAATAATTTAAGATTATAAATAAACTGAGTCTTTTAAAACTCTTTATCCTTAAATTGACAAATCAAAATTGCTAATTTAAAATTATTAATTTCTTACATAAATGGCAGAACCATCGCATTTAGAAATGCCCCCGCCTGAAATCACCCAGTACCCTATTTCAATTTTTTATATTTCACTAATAATATTTATAAGGAGGATACCATAAAAAAAACGCATTTAAAATGGGAGGGAGAGGCATCGAATTCATAAGTTTCATAGACCTATTTAACGATATGTCAAATGAGGGATGGTCCTTAAAATTTCGAAAAGTGCCCCCCCCCCCCCCCCGGGAAGAGAGAAAAGGGGGAGGCGCATCAGATGTCTATAATATGAATAAGTTTTTATACACCTATCAAACGATATGCCACATGAGGAGTTTACTCAAAATTTAGAAAATAGCCCCTCCCCCAGGAATTGCCCCCACCCTTTCAAACATTTAAGGTTAAAAAATAATATTCATATGGGGGCTCAGTTAAAAAGCACATTCAAAACTCAATAAACAGCTGATCTGAAGAAAAAAGAAAAGATAGCTTCCTCTCACCCCCCCCCCCCCCCAACCCAAATTTACACGCACTCTCGCTTTATAAAATTTGTAACATGTGTTATAAATTATGTCAAAGTTTAAAAGGGATTGGTTAATTAGTTTTCCTAATATTAACAATTCCGCGTCAATACTCCTCCCTGGAGGGTCCATCTCCCCTGGAATTTCCCACTCTTTCAAATATTTAATGTTATAAAATAATATTTATTTCAGTGCTCACTGAAAAAACGCGATAAACAGCTGGTCTGAAGAAAAAAGATAAAATTGCCCCCCCCCCCCCCCACATCCAAATTCCATGCACCCTCACTATATAAATTTCCTATTATATGTTATAAACTATCTCAAAGCCTCCCTGCGCCTTTTTTAATGGGGAAAAATTAGTTTGAAAAAAATTGAAATTTTTAATTATAGAAAAAAGTGGTAAGAAATCAGGCATCACTATCTTTAAAATATTTATGGTTAAAAAAATATTTAAAGGAGGGCTCAGTGAAGAAAACCGCATTTAAAATGAAAAAAACAGCTGATAAAAAAAATAGAAAAAAAGCCCCCCTCCCCTTCACCAAAATTCAATACACGCTAACTTTATAATATTGTTATTATCTGTTATAAGCTATCGGATATTGAGTTTTCCTCATTTTAACAAATACATTTATTATCTATACAAAAACTCATTTCTTTTATAAGTTTAAAAATCAATTTTAGCACGACTGCAAACTCTTTTAAAAAAGACAATCGCGCTCGAACGAAAGCTGAACCGGATCCCCGCTGCCTATGGCACCATATAGCAGTTGTGCTGCATGCGCACTGCAAAGTCTTGTAAAAAAGGCAATCTCGCTCGAACGAACCTCGAACCGGGTCACTGCTGCTTATGGCACTGTATAGCAGGCATGCTGCGCATGTGCTGCAAAGTCTTGTGAAAAGCGAATTGCGCTTGGGGGGGAGGGGGGCAAAGTGGGGTGATGCACACCAGAGATGATTAAGCGGTCACAGACCTTTCGTACAATAAATCACATGAGCAGTATCAGCAAAATTTAGAAAAGTTCCCTCCATGGAGTAAAAGAGATGGAGGGGGGGGGAGGGGGCATGAACACTGGAGATGTATAACTTGATTAAGCAGTCACAGGCCTTTCTAACGATATGTGACATGACAGGTATTGTAAAAATTTAGAAAAGCCACCCCACCCCTGGATGGGTAAAATGCGCTCCCATAAATATATAATAGAAATAAACCAATTAGTTAAATCAGCGGCCCCCCCCCCCGCCCCATACCCGAAATATAAACTATCTTCAAGTTTCCAACAGATCACCTTGTTAGATTTCCTAATTTAACTAAAAAAGCACGTTACTTCATTTTAAATTAAGCATGATAGAAATAAAACCAATTATTTAAATAAAAATTAATATCTCAGCTTGTAATTAAGATAAGAGTTTGAAATGGGCACGTATGAAATCAGCGAAGAATTTCACGTTGGGGTGTATAAGAATTTAATATTTTAAAAAGTTTAAATTTCGTATTAAAATAGCCTACTTCTCTCAGCCATCGGAAATAAAATTCATGAACACTTGTTTTTCAAATCCAAGAAAACTGATCTTTTATCGATCGATTTTTAGAGGATTTTTTCTGTTATACCCATCCCAGAGATACGATCATTATACCGGCTGAAAATAGATTTTTTTCTGCATTTGTCTGCACAAGTTACAAACTTCTAGGGTCGATACTTTGTGAGATACAAGTGGAAATAAAAATGTCCAGTACACTTTTTAGCTTAAAATGCACTCTGGTAAACCTGCAATTTCGCATCTCGAATCCCAGCCATGTGGCAACCCGAAGGAGAAATGAGATAATTTCGAACAGTGTTTGTACCTGCATTCATTTTATGCCGTTACTTCGTTAATGCGATGTAAAATCAGAGCCTGATTAACTCTACTTTGGACCCGGGGCACACAGGCCATGTCTGGGCCCCTTTTCTAAAAAAAATCCATGCATTATAATTTGGTCAAACAGTTTTATGTGCAATTTACAACTTAAATCACAACTTTATGAAAAAAAAAATATATAGACGCATGTAAAAATGCATTAAAAAATATGAGAAGGTAAGATCTTCTGCACTATCTGGTCTTTAAGTGGAGTTAGTAAAACGCTAAACCTATAAGACTGAGTGAAACGTGTTCTAAACCTATCAGACTGAATAAAACATGCTATGTGTAATATCTGTTCTTCTTGGAATTTCGAAGTTTACATTGTAGTTCGTTGTCGTTAGTGAAATATACTGATATATTTTAGTTTACATGAATGGGAAAAATATATTCTTTTTCTGTGAACTACAAATGGAAATTTTTATTTTCAGAGAGTGCACAAAATGAGGCCCCCTGAAATTGTGCGCCCGGGGCACGTGCCCCTGTGATAATCGGGCTCTGCGTAAAATTGGGAGTTTTTAATTAATAACGTCCATTAATTACGACTTTTTCAAAATTTTATCATTTGTCGTTTGATCTCAGGTGTCTAGCTATAAGTATGCAAAATTTCAAGTCTCCTGTGGAAAAATATTCTCACCCGACACGACCTGGAAAGAATAAAATACAGTCTTGAGCTGGCCTGAATCTACAGAAAAATGCACTGTACCCATTCCCAAAAGAATGAAGGTCAGGCTCACAAAAGTAAAAAGAAAGGATAGATGAAGTGTGGTGGCCAAAAATGTAACTCTGAAATCCACTAAATCCAGCTCAAATACTACCACATGTACCTCGCGAAAAAAGAAAACTTTTAGTAATAGTTTTTAATCATAATATTAGGAAATGCTACTTTTATAATGCTTAAACATAAGCAGACCACTTTCATTTTGTGAAAAAATACACGGGTGATGTTAAAGAATTTGGTCCCTGTTGCATGTGCTTGTTTTGTTTGGGAAAATTGAGGCATTTAAATTTGAGCAATAACTGAATTCATATTGCAAACCATTTTTACAGCATACTGCATCTCTATTATTTCTCTTTACTCTGTGATTAAGTTCCTGTCCAACTTTTTAAAAGATAAAATTTAGCCCAAGTGTAATGAATTTTTTCTTTTACTGAGGTTGTGCTTCGGGGCAGGTGCCAGTGGGCAGTCTCTCACCACTAAATTTTATTCAGTATATTTAGACTAATATATTATAAATTTTTAATAAGAATGCTAATAAAACTCATCTCACCCAACACGACCTGGAAACTGGAAAGAATAAAATACAGTCTTGAGCTGGCTGCCCGCTGGCACCTAGATTTTTAAATCTTGTCAGCACACACACCTTCTGCAGTTGAATTTTTTTTTTATATGAGAATACTTTAAATTTTAGAGCTGGTTCAAAACAGTTTTTTAAAAATGAGTGTTCAAAAAAAAAAAAAAAAAAAAAAAAAAAAAAAAAAAAAAAACCCGAAAGAGTATAAAAGCATAACATTAGATATCAATCTCAGGTATCCAATGAAAAAAAATTATTTTATGTAATAAAACGTAAGCGAGACATTTGTCAAGAATGCTCCCATAGGTTTAATATTAGCTTGTGAATGTCTTTGTATGACTAATGTAGTCTCTTAATATTGTAATATTACAACTAAAGTAAAATCTGTAAAAATAAAATCAGTCTTAACGGAATCCTGTCATAAATAAAAATTTTCAACAGGAAGAATATCAACAATTATATTTGCTAAGATGGAAACCTGTATAAAGTGAAATACTTTTTGGTTCCTTTTGATTCTGTTTTCAATGTTTTAATAAATCAATATTTGACAAAGCTGATTATGTAGTTAAGTATTATGTATGTTATGATTACATATTTTATATTTAAAAATAAATCGGCTATTAGAAACATTAATTGCAGAGGGTGTGCCAAAATCCTTGTTTGCCCTGATCACAATAAAAAGGTAGTTTTGGCCCTGATAGAGTTAGCCAACAGGAAACTTTCCTCAGCCGCAGCTTTTATTTTTTGTGTGCATAGATGATAAATAAGACTTGTGTATAAAAAAATAAATTAAAAATTTATATTTTAAATGATAGAATGCAGTACGAATGTTGCCGATGGAAAATAATATTCACCAATTCATAATTTGTACTTTGCTAACATAAAAAATACATCTGGTTTCTTATAAAAAGATGTAACATTCAAAATACCTATATTTTAAAATAAATTAATAGAATTTTATTCATTATATATCTAAATAGAAGTATTTATTAGTCATTTTCAAATAAATAGCCACTTTGAAATTATAAATGTCAGAGAAAATTTTGTTTAAAGGCAAAATAGTTATTTCTTGTAGTTTAGCACTGAGAAAGAATGTGATGATTTATGAGTTTCTAAATGTTTCAGGTAAAAAATAAAGTTGAATAACTGACAATTTCGATTGACGTTCCTTTTAAAAACTAATATTCCTGTATTTTTTCAAAAGAATTTGGATTAAGGAAAATGTTAGGCCTAGTAATACATGATACTTAAGTAAAAAAAAAAAAAAAAAAAAAAAAAACGCTTAATTTTCAAATAAAAAAGATATAATTTAATAAATAAGTAACCAAATACATAGTTAACATTCATCAGAGATTATTAAAAATCCTTACCCTTTTTCTATGGACTCAATAATTAAAAAATAAAGTATGTAATAGTTTTGTTTACATTAGTAATACTTCCACTTCAAGAACTGCGATACTTTGTTTATACTAAATAGATAAAAATAATGCACCCTTCAGCTTTATTATCAACTATAGATACCAAAACTTTTATAGTACTATTTGTAATAACAATCATGAGATGTATAAAAAAGATTAAAATTCAACCATTTTATAAATATAATATTAGAAGAAATACTTGTATTCTCTTATATTATAATGTATTGTCATAAATTCATATGTATTACAAAAACTAGTCTAGGTGGAAGCTTTGGGAAGAACTTGTGAAATCAGATATTTTTATTTTAAATTTCTGCAATTTAAAATAATCTAACACTTTACATATCGCACCTTAACAAATACATTTTATTTATTACACTGATGTTAATGCATATGTTATATAGAATCAATAAGCTCGCATTCAAATTTTAAATACAAAAAGCACTGATTAATGTTATCAAATATGCACATACACAAAAGGAAATAATACACAGGTGGTGCTTAGAATTGTTCAATAAAAATAAACATAAATGGACAGAAAAAGCTATGCTTACCAAACTTGAAATTGCATTGTGGATCCATTAAATGAATTTTTACAGCGGATTTTTTAGCGTTTGGCTAGCAAGCATTCACCTTCAAGCAGAAGAAGAAATTTCACTTACTGCTTCAAAAGTGACACCAGCTGGCCAATTAATTCATAAACTGAATTAAAATAAAATGTTCGTATTTTCTTTAAGTCTTGTCGTCAACAATCGTCCTGTTTCGCGAAGCACATGGCAGCTTAAAATTGCAAAACTAAACATAACTGCCAAGTAAATTGTGACATTGATTGATTGATTATCGGAGCCTATGCTCGATTATGAGGTTTTTAGCTTCGCTTTAATTGGCGGTTTTTTCTTTTGTTTAATACATAATAGACAAAAAATATTTGATATAATACAAGTAAATATTTCAAAAAACTGGACACAACACTCGACTGAGCTCAGCAAGCGCGATCGACAGTAAACAAGACAGAGAAGCAAGGGGTGGAGTTTTGGACGTCACTTTACAGATTAGCCAATAGCAGAGCTCTATTTGCCTCTGTACATGAATTCCAGTATGGTATGCTTATATGCAGCCCGGAGGAGTAAATAATATAAGACTTTTGGAACATTTTATGATTTGTCGTGTAGTCTGAGGTATTCAGTCCAGAAGTCTGAGGTCGTATGCAAAAATTCATGTCTCCAACTTAATTAAAGGCTCTCTTAGAAAGAATTCCTTAAAATACATAATTGGTAGCTCAAAGGGTGAAACGTAAGACTTTTTCAAGATTTTATCATTTGTCGCCTGTCCTCAGGTGTTCTGCTATAAGTATGCAAAATTTCAAATCTCCAATTTAATAAGGGCTCAGTTAGACAGAATTGCTTAAAATACGCATGTGGAAGACCAAAGGGATAAATGTACGACTTTTTCAAAATTTTATGATTTGTCGCATGATGGTGTTCAGCCATAAATATGCAAAATTTCACGCCTCCAACCTAATTAGGGGCTCACTTAGAAAGAATTGTTTAAAATACATATGTGGGAGCCCAAAAGGTTAAATGTACGACTGTTTCAAAATTTTATGGTTTGTCGTTTGATGTGAGGTGTTCAGTTATAAGTATGCAAAATTTCACGCCTCCACCTAATTAGGGCTCACTTACAAAGAATTGTTTAAAATACACATGTGGGAGATCAAAAGGTTAAATATGAAACTTTTTCAAAATTTTATAGTTTGTCGTTTGATGTGAGGTGTTTAGCTATAAGTGTGTAAAATTTCACGCCTCCAATCTAATTAGGGGCTCACTTAGAAAGGACTGTTTAAAATACACATGTGGGAGTCCAAAGTGTTAAATGTACGACTTTTTCCAAATTTTATGATTTGTCGTTTGATGTGAGGTGCTCAGCTATAAGTATGCAAAATTTCACGCCTCCAACCTAATTAGAGGCTCACTTAGAAAGAATCGTTTAAAATACACATGTGGGAGCCCAAAGGGATAAATGTACGACTTTTTCAAAAATTTATGATTTATCGTTTGATATGAGGTGCTCGGCTATAAGTATGCAAAATTTCACGCCTCCAACCTAATTAGGGGCTCACTTTGAAAGAATTGTTTAAAATACACATGTGGGGAGCCCAAAGGTTTAAATGTACGACTGTTTCAAAATTTTATGATTTGTCGTTTGATGTGAGGTGTTCAGCTATAAGTATGCAAAATTTCACTCCTCCAACCTAATTAGGGGCTCACTTAAAAAGAATTGTTTAAAATACACATGCGGGAGCCTAAAGGGTTAAATGTACGACTTTTTCAAAATTTTATAGTTTGTCGTTTCATGTGAGGTGCTCAGCTATAAGTATGTAAAATTTCACGCCTCCAACCTAATTAGGGGCTCACTTAGAAAGGATTGTTTAAAATACACATGTGAGACCCCAAAGGGTTAAATTTACAACTTTTTCAAAATTTTATGATTTGTCGTTTTGTCTGAGGTGTTCAGCTATAAGTACGCAAAATTTCACGCCTTCAACCTAATTAGGAGCTCACATAGAAAGAATTGTTTAAAGTACACATTTGGGAGCCCAAAAGGTTAAATTTACAACTTTTTCAAAATTTTATGATTTGTCGTATGCTGTGTGGTGTTCAGCTATAAGTATGCAAAATTTCAAGTCTCCAACATGTATAGTTTCTGAGAACGGGCTCTGTGACGGACAGACTGACAGACAGACAGAGGAGCGAGACGAATAGGGTTTCGTCAGATGAACGAAACCCTAAAAATGACGATGGCTTAACCCCTTGAGGGGCGGTGGGATATATTTTATCCCACCTACGATTAATGAAGATTTGCACCAGAAAATTTTTATGAAATTTTACTTCTCTAACTTTGGAGGAAAAAAGTCGTAAAATTGCTTTTCCTTATTTTGAAATAAATTTTTTCAAATTTTCCGGTGGGAATTCAGCTTTACCCAAACGTAATTGCTTGCCCCTCAAGGGGATAACGCATTAAAGATTTCTTTTATTAAATGAAATGGAATTAATGAAATGTTTAAGTTTTTTGATCGTGTAGGTTTTTGTTGAGCATTTATTATTTATTTGTATTATTTTATTGCGCAAAGGCGTGTAACAAAAGTTAATAAAGAAAAGATATTTGTGCATTTAAAAATTTTATTGATCATCCGTATGGAGTTGTAAAGGTATAAAAAACATAAAATACTTTTTTCTTACTCATTTTTACTGAAAGTATTACAATAGATTTCAGTATCTTAACTTCAGTTATTAATACAAAAAATATAAATAAAATAGCCTAATTTAGACAGTTACCATTTTGGGATAGTTGCATTTTGGTTACACGTAAGTAAGCACCCACCCTGGGAACCCGCTTTTGGCTTATGGTTAGGTTTGAAATTGAGCCCAGGGCAGGGAAAAGTACTATTACCTGTAAAACCCTCTAGTATTTAAGACACTTAATAGAATTTTAAAAAAATGAAAAAATTAAATTAAATTAGTTTTTTTTTTTTTTTTTTCAGTCAGCTGCTGGCCCCTCTAGAAATATGAGGTAAAAATTACTAAAAATATTTAAAGATAAAATAATCTAAATTTAAAGATAAAATTACAATAATATATAACTTAAAGGCCAAAACAATAGCTGTAGTAATGAATTTATATGTCCAGCACTCCTGCTCACTTCCCATAACTCGGAGGAGGACCGTTGAACTGATATATTGATGTATGAGATCCCCGTTCATATTAAACCTTCTGAACGATATAAATATAGTTTTAAGCTAGATTTGAGATTAATTACTGTGAGCTATATATAAGTACAATAACATATAGGGAGGGTTTATCGGTTACCCACAACGTACTAGAGCAAGATTAATGTTTTTAAGAGCTGAATTTAAAGTTTTTAAGAGTTTATCTGAAGTTGCTATATATCACGAAAAGTTCAACCGGTTATCACAGCGACATACAAGTTTACAAAAGCAGGACACCATTTTTGAAGATATTAGCCTTCGATACTCATATTAAAATCTTTCGCTGATGAGTTAATGGAAGTATTTTGTAAGAGATATTACTGTAGATATTTTCAAGATGAATGAATATATTTTTTTCATTTTTTTTTTCATGTAGATACTTTATCTGTACCTCCTGTCCACCAATTGAGACTGAAATATAGGACACAAACTAGAGTCTGCTGTATGCTTCCTTAGTTTTCTTGATAATAGCAATTAGTACAGCGATGCTGTGATGGATCGGTGATATAAGGACAGTTGAGAGTTTGATGACCCATGGCACATTTGGCACATATGGAGTTCCTTCTACAGTTAGATTTTGGTTACACGTGCTGATTTTGCATAATGTTTGCCAATTACCTGTAGATATTTCACCCAATTGCAATATTCAGGATAAACTATTATACAGGGTGTAGCCGAATTCGTCCGACAAATTCAGAGGGTTATATTAGGCATCAAGAGGATGAAAATTTATCATAGAACATGGATCACAAACTACCCATTTAACCAAACATACATGGTGTTCTGTAACTAACTCTTAAGATGGAGCTTGGTGAAATATAATAGAAATGTAAAAATATCAACGTTAAAAGCAACAATAATTTTAAATTTTAAGCATACCGTTTTCGGTAAAGTATAGTGTACCGGTACCGTCCTCAGTGCTACGGATGGCGGAAATTTGCTCACCTATATAGGAGAGATGGGGATTCAAGTTAATAACTCAAATTAATAACTTAAATCGCCATCTCTCCTATATATGTGAGCAAATTTCCGTCATCCTTAGCACTGAATACGGTACGCTATATGCTACCAAAAATTTAAAATTATTGGTGCTTTCAACGTTGCTATTTTTACATTTCTACATGGTGTTCTACCCTAACCTAACTTTGGTTGATGGTAATAACTTTCAGAAAACTGAAATATATTACAACTAGCCGCCTTTGGCGACCAGTTTGGTCCCCTAAAATGTATACTCAGCATTGTATCATGTTACTTTTATTCATAATTAAATTTACTTGCTCAATCCTTCGCTGAATCAGAAGAACATATACAGAAATCATGAACTCGGTATTTTTATGTTAGCCGGGCGCAGGTGATAAATCAACCAAACATATTTTTTTGTTTTTCATTAATTTCATTTAAAATATAATACTTTCACTCATTTTATATAACTTTAATTTAAAACTGAAATATGTAAAATTTATGACTCTGAATTATTTCTTAAAAAAGAAAAAAGAAAAGGAAATAGAAAAGTAATAAATACTATCATAAACTATGACATTTAATTTCAATATCAAAGCCTTGTTTTAATTTACCACGCGAAAGATTGTTTATGACTGTCGCATGAAATGGACTATTATAATACTGTTGACATGATGGTGATGGAACAAAATTTGGCGATTTATCACCTGCGCCCCGCTAACATTAAATTAGCAAATTGGCCGTCTGACATATAAAAAGCGAAGCGGTCAACCCGGAACTGTTGATGACAGTCACATGACTTAGGCTATTATTATAGGGATAAAACTTTTAATACACATGCTCACCTTTGTTGTAAATGTGATAAAAAAAAGTGGTAGAAATTTCCATTATACGTGCCAACAGTATGCACTTGACGCTCCACATTTTGGACTGCACGGTATCGTACAGCATCATCCGTGCGGTATCATTGATTGCGTGAGCACCCTGTTTTTCCTGAACTTTTTGTGATGTCTTCACATTTCATACATACCGCTACATTTTTATTGAAATATTTTTATTTTTTTCAAAATTATCACCGTCAACCCGACTTCAGTTAGGATGAATCACCCTGTATTTGTGACTAAATAAGTAGTTTGCGATCCCATGTTCCATGGCAATTTTGCCTACTATCACCCCTCTTACTTTATCGGTCGAATTCGACAACACACTCTATAGGAAAAATGAGCACTTGTATGTAACATATAAGCATTTTTATTTATGTTGTACAAACCTCGAATATTGCAATAATAAAAACCCTAAGATCACACAATTTCTCAGCATAGGGTTGGGTTGGGTTGATTTTTGACGGCCGATTATCTTCACGAAGGATATAGGCCCGCGGGGAGTGCCCTCCGTGGGGGTCTTTCTAAGGGAACCTAATCGTATTTACGCATGGAGAATCCACGGCTCGAAGAAAACCACGAAAACTCCGAACGATTAGGCCGACGGGCGCGATTGGGATCGAACCCAGCACCTCCCGTCTCAGCATAGGAACTGCAATGTGTTGTACAAAATTGACCAAGAAATGGTCAAAGTTCACTGATCCGTCGCGGATATTAGAGCAAACGTTACATCATGATCAATCTTGGAGGCTCGACAGTCTTTGACAAGCAGATGAGTGCAAGACCACCATGAGCGACTCTGATCTCCCGACATAGTGAAACTAGAAAAGTACCTTCGCTTTAAAATGCATTGCCTTAAGGTGTGCAGCACAAGAGTAGGGTGGGTCACATGAGAACCCTAGCTGACGACTCAGGCGAGAAAAGGACGAAGATTGGCCAAAAATCCAGGTACACAGAACGCCTGGACAAATAATCTACAATAAATAGATGAGACAATAATTAAGTAGTTAGTGATTCCTCGAGACATGAGAAAGTAGAGATCGGTTGGACCGATGCTTCGCCTCTGAATGTTGACTAGGGGTCGGCCTGATCCCAGGGAGAGCACAGCTTCATCGGCGAACAAACCGTGCGGTCTACAGACGGCGATAGTTAGCGAGACGCGACTCAGCCGGAGAAAGGGAAACTTACCCTTTGGTAGAACGATACGGCGAATAGATCACATTTGATGACAATTAAGTCTGTGAACTTTTTATTTCCCACAATTTGGACTTATAACTTATAGCTGCCACCTCGTGACTATATATATTTTCACCAGTACTCAACTATAATTATTATTGCTGTGTTTGTGACTTCTAGTAAATTTAATCAAGAAATATACCTGTTTATTTTTATCTTAATAAAATAACTTAATATTTTCTACAACTGAGTCATACTAAACTTCACACCTTCGAAGTATATTTACCACTCTCGCTACCACACTTTGAGGACTTGGCACAATGTAATAAGCTAGATTCATAAATATCATGAATAGCACTATAAAAAACGTCATCATTATGATTTGAATTCCTTGCCTTTTATTCAAATGAATTCTTTAAGATGTCTTAAATATAAAAATTAAATGTTAAAAACCGTATCCATAAAAACTTATGGTCCACACTATAGTATATTTAAATAGCTTATTATAAAATTCCATTCATTCAACATTTGGATTTATGCTGTATTTATGTTTCTAGCGTTAGATGACATGGTGTGATGCGGACAGATACTTTATTCGTATTTAAAATAAAGATTAGTTAGGGGCTGTGCATATATAACTTTATCATTTTAGAGGGTGGGGAGGGGTCTGGCATATGACATAATAAGATATCTCTAGGGGAAGGAGGTTTTGTCTTTTGATATCAATATCATTTTTGATCCAACCAAAATTTTCTCTTTTTATTTCTAACGTGGTCTTTACATGAAAATAGTATGAAATCTTTTTTTAGTCTGTTATCTATATTGATGAAAATACAAAGTTATTAAAAAAATCACTAAATTACTATAAAATTATTTAATTCCAAAATGTATAATACCCCCAACGTTTGACATTCTTTTTCTTCTTCACATGTGTATACTTATATAATCGCAGTTCGAGGAACCATATGCAAAGTATATTTGAAATGAAACTTGGGTTTACTAATAAGTAAAAGAGAAAGAATGTTGTCCACCTGTTTTGTTGATAAGAATTTCTATCTGCCTACCCCCCCCCCCCCCACCCACCCATCCGTGAGGGTCAAATGCAAGAATACATTATTACTGTTGAATGCATTATGTAACAAAAAGGTATTATAATTTTTTTTTTAAATAGTAAGTTATTTGATATAAAGTTACTCCATACAAAAAGTGATATTTTATTGACTTTCCTTCCTTTGAATCAATAAAGTATGGGAAAAACAAATGCAACCATTTTTTGTATATCACTCCAAACAAAGGAAATAAATTAAAAAAATCAAAGAATTTTTAGAGATCGATAACGATATCAATGCAGGGGAGGAGGTCGAGGAATGATAACGTATGATATCGAAAGGGAGAGGGGGTCCAAAATTACCAAAAAGTTGATAACGTTATATATGCACAGCTCCTTATGGGGCATTAAAAAAAGTTCTCAAATTTTGCGGTATAAAAAACAAGACGATTTATGAATTGGAAATCACGATAGCATAATGCTATTCAGTATAAAATGCTAAATAGTATAAAAGTACTGGTTTTAGTGATTTTTTTTTTTTTTTTTTTTTTTTTTTTTTTTTTTGATAAATGAAATTATACTAAGGAAGTATTTATCCTTTTGAAGGACAAAGTAATTGAGTTACTAAAATTTTGAAGTGATTAAATGTCACTAGAATTTACGAACAAATTTATTTTTTAACAAATAAATTCTTTTCTTAACGTTCATCATAAAAGCAAAATTTTGGTGAAAAATTCTGTGTGTCATTTGATAATTTGGAAATAAAATTAAGTGGTATACGTAATGTATCACCGCCTTTCTAAAGATTAAGAGGTAGATCGATTAGGTTTCGGTTGGAAATATATATTTTTATATGTCCACACACACACACACACACACACATATGGGTATATTAAAAAGGGAAAAAATATATAATAAAGATTTTAACAAGTAAAAATTAAATTTAAAAATTCAAAAAATTCGACTGCGTAAAAAGCGAACTAATTAATTATTTCTTATCAATGTGAAACTATTTTTTATATTACTTATCTATTTTGTTTATTTAGTTCCTATCTATGAACACTGTTTTGATGAGGCCTATAGATGTCTATGAAGGTTAGAATTGCAGTAAAGCTAGATATCCTACCTATACAACTTCCAGGTTGTTTAATATTTAAACGGAGTTTCTGACTGTAAAATAGTCAAAGAAACATCGTCTTCATTTTGAAAGACCTATCCAATGCTATGCCACTCAATAGGGTGCATAAAATTTTTTTTCGTCACTACCGCCATTTTGAATTCATAAAAACAAAACCTAGCCTATAACTATCGGGCGGTTAAGACGAATCTATAGAGACCTCATTCATTAAAATCCATTCAGCCTTTGGGAGGTTTCGAGGGTATAAAGAAATCAACATACCCAGATACGCGTGAAACACATAACCCTTCTTGGCAGTCGAGTAAAGAAATAGAGATTGATTGAAAATTTTTCTTGTTCATTTATCTGAGCTTGTAAATATATAAACTATACATAAAGCAACTTATTATTTTTTATGAAATAAAATAGTTTATTTTTAAATTTTAGTTTCAGTCATCAACATAAAACATCAATAATAATCAGGAAAGCTTTCAAATTCAAAAATTGTTTTTCTAAAATCATCTGAAATAAATTACTTATTGCATTTATGGGATGTTTACATTTCAGTTATACATGCTAATTTTGTTTAATAATCGTGGATTACCCTTAAATATATCATTAGACTATGTTTTTATCGCGTAGAATATAAGTTTATTTCATGTTTTTGAACTATTTTTCTATCTTTAACATTACAGATTAAATGGCGACCCCACTGAGAGATGAACAAAGACTTATTCATTACTAAAGCTCAAGCTTAATTATGGGAGAATAAGAAAATTTTACTCTTCTCAAAATTTGCTTTGAAAGCAAACGAGCACTTTTGGATTCGTAAGATGATTAAATACATGGATATCATGATGGCATAGTGCTTCTGCATATACGTTGTTTACCCCATTAGATAAAAAAAGTGTTGGCTTCGGGAATTTCTTTTATTAAATGAAATGGTATTACGAAATTCTTTAAGAAATTGATCGTATATATTTCAAATGGAAATGCATTATTTCTACCTATTTTCGTATTAAGTAAAAAAGTATAATGAGGGTAATAAAAGTTAAACGTTTGTATGCTTGAAATTTGTTTAAAATCTTTCATCTGCTCTTGTAAAGTGTATACCATACATAAAATTTTATATATTTAGACTTTTATTGGAAGTATTGAAACAAAGTCTAAGATTTTGGTATACTTACATTTCAGTTACGCATGCAAATTTCGACTAATGAATGTGGATTACTTGTAAATATACCGTCTAATCACGGTATATTTGCATAGTGTTTGGTTCGTTTCCATTGCTATATTTCTGCTTTTGACATTGGATGACAGGATGGAAGTTGGAAAGAGACTAATTCCCACAGAAGTCGAGGATTACTTATGGGACAAGGATGATTTCATTCGCCTCAAAGTTTGCTTTTAAAATACCCCTCCCCCCTCATCTTTTTTAAGATTCGTTCAATGATTAAAAAAATGGAAATTATGACGGTATAATGCTTCAGAATATATGTTTCTTATCGTATTAGATTTAAGTGCTTTGATTTTAGGGATTTCTTTTATTAAATGAAACGAAATTAAGGAAATATTTAGGTTAATTAATTGTGTGGGTTTTTATTGAATATTTATTATTTATACTTATTATTTCATTACGCAAATAAGTGTAATACAGATTAATAATATTAACAAAAATATTTGGGCATTTAAAATTGTAATTCTGTTTAGATTTCAATTGTTATTGAAGATGATGATTAGTTAAGGGATAAGAAGAAAATGTTGTTTTCCTCAAAGTTTCTTGTTAAAATCTCTCTTCCTTATCCCTTTTTAGGATTCGTTTAAAGAAATAAAAATCATAATGGTATAACGGCCAGAGGGCGTTTTTTAATGAGTTACACATTTAGCATACATTTACGATAGTTTCCAAAATTTTGTATATTAACTTTACCTGATTTTAAAGATAGCATTTCACGACATTCTCTTAGCATTTTTCAAAACACACTGCGGTCAACTGTGGAACATGCTATCTTACGATTACTGATTGTATCTGAAAATGATGGCCGTCACTTGGAACATGCTTTGTAGTAATAAAACTTGTAAGCTATCGTTATATGCATGCGAAATATGTAATTCCTTAAAAATGCCATCTGGTGGCGAAATTTTGAAGCATTTTTTTTTCGCTCAAACAAATTCCCATATCTGCATTATGTCCTTTAAAAAATTTCACAACTTTCTGAACAAAACTTTCCTCTGTGGACAACTTTAAAATCAGGTCGTTTAATTAAGGACACCCTGCATGTTTCTTATTGTATTAGATTTGAAAATGTTGGTTTCGAGTAGGGATGCGCCGAATAGTGATTTTGGCCGAATACCGAATGCCGAATATTCGGCCAACAGGTAAACCGAATACCGAATATTTGGCTAGCCGAATACCGAATATTCGGCCTGCCAAATAGTAACTATTCGGTAGAATACTGAATATTCAGCTTGCCGATTACTTTTAAATTTCAGAATTTGAAAGCATTAAAAAGTTATATCTTGAAACAATTTTACATAATATTTAACACACATACTTCCATATTGATAAACAAGATCTTTTTACAAGTAAATTCTACACTAAAAAAAATTATTCTTTGAATTGTTGTTTAAGAAGATGATAATTTAAAAACTTCTTTAATTGATAAAATTTTAAATTCCATGGATACGTCTCTGAATTAAAACAGATGAATAAAATTTTCTTGTATTCTAAAACAAATATTTTAAAATCAAAGTGAAATTTTGAAGGAATTCGATGAAAAATTGTACAATCATATACTGTTTATTTGTCAGGAAAGGACTAAAATCGTCATTATTGTCTAATTTTCTTACGCGATACTTTTCAAATAGCAAATAGCAAATGTAAAAGCCTTCTCTTTTATTTAAATATAATTCTATTTCTAATTATTAAATATCTTTACTAATTGACAACTAAAAATAGTAGTTGTTTTAAGGTTTTTAAAAATATTTTTTAAAAAGGTCTTTACAGTGTTCGGTCTGACCGAATATTTCGATAGTCCGCCAAACCGAATATTCGGTATACCGAATAGTTTGATAATCGGCCAAATCGAATATTCGACATACCGAATAGTTTGATATTCGGCCTAACCGAATATTCGGTAGTATGGCTGAATAGGCCGAATACCGAATAGATACCGCATATTCGGTGCATCCCTAGTTTCGAGGAATTTCAAGTTAGTATATGCATAAACACCCGCTATAGGGGTAGTTAGAGCTCTTTATTTTTTGAAAGTGAGACGGACAGAAAATATAATTCATAAACACTTTCAACTATTTGAGAAAGTATTAAAAACTGTTTCCTAGCTCAGTCAGTTTCTGTTTCTATTATTATTTCACCCTTAGTTCCTTAAAAATGCAATTCTACGAATTCTAAAAAAATAACCCATAACCCTTGGCAGAAGTTAAACTTTTAGAAAAATCATTCTTTCCTCGAATTTAATTTATTTTCACTCTTGTTAATTTCCAAGCAATTTACGACTTTAAATATTTAGTATTCGTACTTTTAAACTACGAAACGTGGCTTACTTTATTGTAAAGTAGTAGAATTCTTGGAACTCTCTTTAAAAAACGATTACCCCCCAATGAATTGATGGCGGCCATCTCCGGATGTTTATAGTTGCCAAGACGATGTTTACGGGTAAAACTAGTTGTCCACTTAGACCTCAGGTGCATAAAACCACTTCATTGTTTTAGTTCCAAATATCCCCGATAGGTGGCACTGCACTGTTTCAAATTGTAATGTTACCAAAAATAAAAAAATTCAGTTTCAAAATGCAAACCACTTTTTTGGCGCTTATACAGTTAAACAGAAGGCAGACAAAAACCGAATATACTCCAATTCATTTTTATTCATTAGATTGAGCGTTGCAACAGCTTGACAGAGCACAGAACTATCTTTGATATTTGGAACTAAAAGAAACAAGTTTAATAAAGAAGTTCCGAACTTCACACATTACTTTCCTTGTAAGAAAAATTCAACAGCTACCAGCGGTTACTTGTTATTAGATTCTAAAAATCTTTCAATTTATTTCTAGTCAAACTGCATTTCCTAACGCAGTCAGTCTCTCTGCCTATTATTCTTTCACTCTTACTTCCTTAAAAATGCTATTCCGTCAATTTTAAAAAATAACCTCTGCAAAACTCTTAGAAAAATCACTTTCTCCTGGAATTTGCATATTTTTTTCCTTCTCTGCTATTTTCAAGTAAGGTTTTCGGACTTGAAATATGGAGTATCCGTACTTTTAAACTACACAACATGACTACTTTATTGTAAAAGCGTAGCATTCCTGGAACTCTCTTAAAAAACGATGAACCAATTAACTGATGGCGGCCATCTCCGGATGTTTATGCCTGCCAAGACAATGGCAAAACTAATTGTCCACTTGGAGTTCATGTGCATAAAACCGTCAGTGGTTCGGGATCCAATAGCGCCCTTTAAAGTGACGGATGCAACAATTAGCGAGCTAATCACGCAGGGGCGGCGAAAGGGGGCTACGCTAAATGGATCTCCATAAGTCAGGCGTAAAGTTTTGGAATTCAGTGCTATTATGAGAGCTATGCAGGCTTACAATAGCTATCCGGTTGAACACGAAATTAAAGCAGTGATTATGGGGCGCAAAAATGTAGGGCTGGAAGGGAAAGGGAGGGGCTTCGGCGGTGTTATTCCTTATCACAAATTATTTCAAGTCGAAGTTCTGTTTCAATAAGTGACGCAATAAGTTATAGAAGTGAAGTGAATGGTTTAGAAGATCTTAAAGTGAGGTCTGACCGTGTTTGACATTTTGGCGCTCAAATAAACTTAAGGCTGTTCTGAAATCCAAAAGGGCAAATTTATGACATATTTTTAAATTTATTTTTGGTCGGAAATGCATGAAACTAGCAGGTATTGTTGTTCAGAAACTATTTAATCGAGCTGCTTTTTCTTTTTTTTTTTTTTTTTTACAAACGCAATGGATCTTTCAGAAAATAGTGTCAAAGTGGACGTTTGGAACCGAAGTTCCCGAAAAAAGCAGAAAAACCAGTTAGAAAACGTCTTTGTCACGTGATCAAAATCGTTTATAACTCAGTTGGTAATTTATTGATCAAACAATGGAAAACACAGTTCGATTTCAAATCGCTTCCATAGTTAGGCCTTCCAATTTTATATCTTTCCGTTAAAAAATGAATTTGTAAATGTGTCAAAACGTTTTGCGCTTGTTGAGCAGAGCAGTTAAGAACAGCCTTAAGCGTTATTTTCAATGATATATGGTGTTACAAAACATTATTTGTAATATCACTGGAGAAATGAGCGATAGTTTAGAAGCTCAGTTTATGGATGTATTTAGCAAATGATTATATAAACATAAATAGACAGGTTATTATGCTCCTGAAAGAGTTAAAGGTCGGTTATAAACGACCGAAAAGTATTTTGCACGCTAATGATCGATGACTTCTTGAGCAATTTGCAGCTTTACATAAAAAAAAATAAAGCATGACATTTATTGAAAAGGTTGCATTTGCAAGTGTAGTGTTTCAGTTTTTCAAAGGACGATTGGTAGAATTTTAAAAGTCGGTGGTTAAATTTGCTCTATTAAAAGTACCAAACAGTAAAATTTCTTGAGAATCATTGAATTCAGGAATTTTATGGCCCCTTAACTTCCCAAACATTACTACTATTAAAATTTACCGGCTTATTTGTAAAAACATTTTTTTTTTAAATGATTTCGACTAGTATTGTGGAATGGGAATTCTTTGTGTGGAATTATGGGATAATAATGTTTCATTACCTTTGTAGTTTTTTTAACACTTTCCAACATATTAGTTGAAAAGTGTTTATGACTTCGATTTGTCTGCCTACCGTCTGCCGTCTTTCTGTCCGTACTCTAACTCACGTAAATACAGACGAATCGCCATGAAATTAATATATGTTATTGATATTTACAATGGCATGTTCGTTGTTGAAAACGAATCATGTAGCAGTTACAGTTCCTTTACAGGGGCATTCAAAAGAATTCCATTACTATAACGGCCTATGGGATAAAATCGTTTGCGGTTGTTTTTAATGACGTTTCACAATTACAGACTCATTCAAATTTATATATAGCTCTGTAAGTACACTATAAGATGCTTACTATAAAATATGGTATAGATAGCATTCTCCATTCATATACAGGGATACTCAAAAGAATTCCATTACATTACGATCTTCGGAGAAAAATCGTTTATGGTGTATTTGATTCATGTTACAGATAGGAATTCATATAATATCTCTGAGGTGTACTGCAAGATATTTACTATAAAATATGATCCTCATAGCTGTCATCATTGATATACAGGGACACACAAAATAATTCTATTGCAGTAATCTCTATGAACAATAATCGCTGGAAGTTTTATGTTTTCTGTTCTGGTACGTGTTTTTAAATTAATTTTTTTTTTTCATATGTCTTAGTGTGTTTAAATTCTTCAGATCATATACAGGGCAATCTCAAGTACATTTCCACTTATTGATGGAAATCGCTGAAGGGGAATTTTCAACTGTGATAACTGTTTTCTAATTGAACTGAATTTTAGCATACTTTGTATTATGTGATAAATGTGTAGTACATATACAGGGCTGAAAAAAAAATCATTTTTTTCATCTTTTGTTGGAAATTGAATGAAATTAGTTTTGAAATATGTTATGTGTTTTACAAATTGTTTGTTTAGACAACCTTTTTCACTTTATTAAACTCTAAAGTTTTATTATAGTATTCTAAATATGTTGGAAAGTGTTTCATAATCTATGCTTGACTCATGATTTTACTTTTTGTTTTTTATTGGTTTAAAAAGAAGATTATAAAAGTGTATTTTTTGGGATGGTGATATTATTAAAAAATAAAAATAAATATATTTTGTAAACAATCGTAGTTTATTGAACAAAATAATTGTCACAATAAATGTTTTCCTAAAAAAAATTATGTTTTTTATATGTTTACTAATTTTTTTTTTCGTTCCTGACTATAAACGACACTATCAAGCAGATAAGAAACTCTTTTTTCAATTTGCGCAGTAAAAATTACATTTTAAATTGAATGTAAAAATAATGTGAATATTCCTTTTTTTTATCCATTTTGAATTTCAATAAAAAAAAAAAAAAAATGTATCATCGAAATTAATTGTGTTTCATCTTGAGATTGGAAATATTTCTTTGAAGGGGGAGAGGGATAAAATACAAGCAAACTTTATACATTGTGAAAATTTCCTATTTAGAGAAAGATAAAATATGTTTTTATGTAGAACTGTGTATGCAATTTTATTATTTCTTTGTTTAAAAGTTAGTATAAAGTTGTCTTTTGGTGGTTTACAACCTTCTTATATTATATTTATCCCTTTTTTAAAGGTTTTATAGTAATATTCATACGCATATAAGCTTATGCATGAAACATCTTTACGTTGCTTGCTGTTTGAATTACACAATAAAATTTACTGTAATTTCTGCATGGTATTTTTTTCTTGAAGAAACAAAAACAAAAAAATATGGAAATAGAAGCATTTGATTATGCAAAATGCATTCATTTAACTAGTTTCATTACATTCTATTTTATCATTAATGTTTATTTCAACTTGTATTATTTTATATTATTTATTTTATTTTATATTTTAAGGCCTTTGTGCGCCAACTCCCGGTTAGTTGGTTGGAAGAGTATGGCACAAATCTCTTTAGGGACATGCTGCGTGGAAGAAAAATAAGACCATCAAAGACTAATAAAAAGTGAAACTAAAACATTCTAGCTAAAATAAAGGTAAATATGATAAAAATAAGAAGTAGAAAAGCAATGAGAAAAGCTATCTGTATGTGGTATCCTATCCAGATGTCAGAAAAGTGTAAAAGAAAATTCTGAGTTGTTAAACCACTGAAATAAATAAAAAATTATATTTCAAAATAAAATCTTGCATGCTTTAAAAAGGTACGCCAACCCCTGGACCATTAAGGCTGTTCTTAACTGCTCTGCTCAACAAGTGCAAAACGTTTTGAAACATTTACAAATTCATTCTTTAACGGAAAGGTATGAAATTGGAAAGCCTAACCATGGAAGCGATTTGGAATTGAATTGTTCTTTCCATTTTTTGATCCATCAATTGCCTATTGAGTTATAAGGAATTTTGACCACGTGACAAACACGATTTTCGCCCGCTCATGAGTCTCTTTCTTCCTTCGCGCGGAAATTCGGTTTAAAACGCCCACTTTGATATTATTTTCTGAAAAGTCCATGGCGTTTGCAAAAAAATGGAAAAAACAGCTCAATGACATAGTTTCTGAACAACAACACCAGCTAGTTTCATGCATTTTCGAACAAAAATAAATTAAACCTTATGTCAGAAACTTGCCCCTTACGGTAATCCCGCGTTTCTCTCACTTTTTTTTATTGTAATTGTATTTTGTTTTTGATAATATATCAACACACATTGAAACCAATACTAATTTATTCTTAACAATATATACTTACAATACATTTTACCAAACAACATTTATATTAGATGTAAATTTCCAACTGGGCGAAAAATGTCCCGACCAGGATTCGAACCAGGGATCTCCTCCTGGCTGACGCCGCCAGTGCTCTACCATCTGAGCGAATCTGGTGGAACTTTATCACCCAGCTAACCTTAATGATTATAGCATCTGGTCTGAAACCTGGTTCAGCTCAACAGAATAAATCTCAGGTAATGGAACTCCAGAAATCGCTGGATACGTAATTACACTAGATTAATTTTAACACAATTATTCTAATTGGTAAATGAATCATATTAGATGTAAATTTCAGACTGGGCGAAAAATGTACGGACCAGGATTCGAACAAGGCTAGCTGGGTGAAAAAGTTCCACCAGATTGGTCCGGGATTGCTCAGATGGTAGAGCACTGGCGTCTTCAGCCAGGAAATCCCTGGTTCGAATCCTGGTCCGGACATTTTTCGCCCAGTTGGAAATTTACATCTAATATGATTCATTTACCAATTAGAATAATTGTGTTAAAATTAATCTAGTGTAAACAACATTTGTAATAATTCCAGAGCATTTTTATACTTTTTGGTAAACATTGGACTCACGTTTTAAGATAAAATAAACTGTGAGCTAAATATATATACTATTAATTCTTGTAATTAAGTATAAGGTACTTTATTTTATACATACAGTTCTATATTATAGGTTTGTGGCATCCATTTTTATTGTCAATTCATTCACAATAATGCGGTTTTTGATGATGGTCGGTAATGTTCAATTAATGGTTATATATATATATATATATATATATCTTGTTTCGACACAATCTTAGTTTTTGATTAAAAAAATTTGGTATATATTATTTTGGTAAATTTCTCTTGCGGTAAACTTTTTTTATTTACCTGCATTTAATTTCCATGTATCACTTCAAAAATATTTTATTGAGGAATAAATTAGTTTAATCTGACGTCACCTCTACGCCTTGCCCACTGTGACGTCTACGACGACGCATTCGTCTAGAACCAAAGGCCTCATAATAACTGTTATAATTTCTGAATTTAAAATATTAAAAAAAGAAACTGCAAAATTTTATCGTGAAAGCACAAATCCCAATGTTACTAAATGGTGTATACACAATAATGAATAGTTAAAAACTAAACAAACATTTAAAATCTTGTGATTTGTGTTTCACGAAAAAGTTTTACAGTAACTTATTCATAGTGTAATTGTCCAGCTCTTTATTTAAAAAGAAATATTGACATATTAATTTGTTTTAAATTTTAATAGCATTTCTATAATAGCGGCGACAAATTTATTTTATTGCTGTGGATGAGAGAAAGAAATAGGTAAATGATCTCATGTTCATATTGTTAATGTAATTTTCTCATTGAAATTTTAATGAAAACCAAAGGACGAATTTTACCTTCTGTGCATTCAAAAGTTGGATAATTATTATTTCATATATTCGTTTCATTTGTCCGAATTAGTCGTTCATAAATTCGTTTTATTAGAATTTTACATATGGGGTAGATAAATTAATTTTTCATTCTAAAAGTCATATTAAACATCTAAAATATTATTTTTGATATAAACATAGCATAAAATTGATTGAATTATCGTGTCTGATTTCATAATGTATGAGTCTGATTATGATATATCTATAATTCTCGGTGTAACAAAGTGTTGTCAGTAGTCAGAATTCCGAATCACCGCTGATAAAAACTTACAGCACCACGAAAAGAGATTTTTCATTTAATGTCTGCTTTTTCTTTCTTTTTTGACAAGCACGTACATGACAAGCACAATAGCTTCTCCCCCCCCCCCCCCAAAAAAAAAAAAAAAAAAAATCCGAACGATGATTATATGACTTCAGCTCTGATTAATGCAAAAATAAACGAAAAGTACCATTTTAATAAGTATGAATTTTTTATAATCTTGTGTGGTTTATTTTTTCTTAAGGGGTCATCTACATACTTAAAATTGCATCAGCATTGATTTCCCTAAGAGTAACACTCGCTTTTGACACTTTATTTGAATTCCTTGGAACAAAGCAGTCCGAAAACATACCTAGTTTATGCACTTTTTAGGTGCGTTCGTAATTATATAAATACGTAGCGTCCATAGTCGTCGTTCAGTCCGTCTGTCTGTCCGCATACAACAGAGCAAAAACTACCCGACCGAATAGTCTGAAATTTTAAATATATAATTGCTGCAACATTTTGTTGAGTCATTTTAAATTTTATGAAAATCGGATGTATAGTTTAATTACAGGGACAGTCAAAAGTCTTCCTTTACGTTACGGCCAATGGGAATAAATTATTGCAAGTGCATTTTAATGATGTTACAGCCTTCTGAATGGTCTGAAATTTTAAATATATAATTGTTGCAAAATTTTGTCGAGTCATTTCAAATTTTATCAAAATACGATGTATAGTTGAACTACAGGGACAGCCAAAAGTTTTCCGTTACATGCCGGCCAATGTGAAAAAAAAATATTTCAAGTGCATTTTAAGGATGTTACAGCCTTTCGAAACAGAATAAAATGGATATGCACTTATTGACGTGCACTAAATCATACATTCAGTAAAAAAATATGCTGTCGAAAAATATTTATAAAACTAGTTATAGTACGAACGCACCTCATTTGCCACGTTTGACGAGCAATTTCCAACTTGTTAAAAATATATTCATAAAGTTATAAAATAAAATGTGTTGTGTGTTTTACCCTGAATTCAGAAAAACAATATTCTGATTTTACAGAGAAAATATAGGAACATTCAAGTGGTCATCAGAAAATTGTATAGAAACTGTTTATTTAAACTTTTTCCAAATAAAACAACTATTAAAGTAGACGATAATCGACACAATATAAATTAACCAATAATAAGATAGACAAAATATATTCATAAAGTTATAAAATAAAATGTGTTGCGTGTTTTACCCTGAATTCAGAAAAACAATATTCTGATTTTACAGAGAAAATATAGGAACATTGAAGTGGTCATCAGAAAATTGTATAGAAACTGTTTATTTAAACTTTTTCCAAATAATGCAACTATTAAAGTAGACGATAATCGACACAATATAAATTAACCAATAATAAGATAGACAAAATATATTCATAAAGTTATAAAATAAAATGTGTTGTGTGTTTTACCCTGAATTCAGAAAAACAATATTCTGATTTTACAGAGAAAATATAGGAACATTCAAGTGGTCATCAGAAAATTGTATAGAAACTGTTTATTTAAACTTTTTCCAAATAATGCAACTATTAAAGTAGACGGTAATCGACACAATATAAATTAACCAATAATAAGATAGACAAAATATATTCATAAAGTTATAAAATAAAATGTGTTGTGTGTTTTACCCTGAATTCAGAAAAGCAATATTCTGATTTTACAGAGAAAATATAGGAACATTCAAGTGGTCGTCAGAAAATTGTATAGAAACTGTTTATTTAAACTTTTTCCAAATAATGCAACTATTAAAGTAGACGATAATCGACACAATATAAATTAACCAGTAATAAGATAGACAAAATATAATCAATATTGATTGCTAAATGCTCTGATTAAAAAAAAGAGAAGAAACAAGTTGGAAATTGCATGCCAAACCTGGCAAATGAGATACATTCGTACTATAACTAGTTTTATAAATATTTTTTGCACGGCATATTGTACTGAATGTATATTTTAGTGCATTTCATAAGTGCATATTAATTTCATTCTGTTCGAAAGGCTGTAATATTATTAAAATGCACTTGAAATATTTTTTTTCCATTGACCGTAATGTAACGGAAAACTTTTGACTGTCCCTGTAGTTAAACTATATACATCCGATTTTCGTAAAATTTGAAATGACTCGACAAAATTTTGCTGCAATTATATATTTAAAATTTTAGACTATTCGGTTGGTTAGTTTTTTCTGTGTTATATGCAGATGGACAGGCAAACAGACAGACAAACAGACCGAACGACCACTATAGTTGCTACGTATTTATAGAATTACGAACGCACCTAAAAAGAGAGTAGAATAAAACTAAATGCAGGAGGTAATCCATTACATAAAGGAAAACTGAAACTTTATATTGTGAAACACTTTATGAATTGCATTATTCCACAATATAAGTCGCAAATGATTTCTGTTTGAAATAACAAGTAATCAGCTGGAATGATTGCTTTCAAATTGCTAGGTCAACTGCGACACAGCAAACTGAAAAAAAAATGAAAAATTGAGGGTGGATCAGCCCTAAAATCTTTATTAGAAAAATAAAAAATCAATACCCATAATAGAAAAGATAAAGACATAAAAACATTAATAATATATCTAATTTAATAAATAGAACGAATACGCACACACACATACATATATACACAGTGGGTGATCGGTTAACGAACTTAATCTGTTCCAGAACAGTGTTCGCTAACGGAATTGTTCGTTAACCGATTATAGATTTTGTATTTATTTGTATGAGAATTCAATTAATTCGTTCTTGAAAGCTAGATAATGTATAAAAAATAATATAAATATTTCCTTTATAAAAGAGTTAATATACGTCCTTATTTAATATGGTCAGATCGTACTTTGATTGTTTTGTCCGGTGTCGTGGCGTATGAAAAATAATAAATGACATGCCTTTCGTAAAAACTTTTAGGGTTACATTAATTAACTATGGCGTTAAATCATACCAATTTGTCACTTTGACCTTTCAAAAACTCCTTAGTTCTCTAAAAGATCGTGCTTGCTGAAGGACCCGATAAAGCTCGAGACTAGAGCCTGTTAATAATTTGTAAATTCAATTAAAATAATTAATTTGCAATTAAAAATATTTCTTTAAAAAGGGAAGCGAAATATAAAAATTAATGTTTTTAATCTCTTCATTCTATTTTGGGGGGCCCCTAAAATCTAGGGTTTGAACCCCTGGTAGCCCATGAACTAATTAGGCCACAGGTATACAGCTGTTAAAATGTTCTCTAAGTCGACAATATGTGCAATTAAATATAGCTCGGCAAATCTGAAACACAACATAGCTTCTTCTTTGGTTTGTTTTCTGAGGTGTTCGTTAACAGAACATATGTTCGTTATTTGAACATAAAAATCTCTCAAGAAAGTGTTCGTTAACCGAACAGTTCCTTAACCGATCACCCACTGTATAGTACATAATAATATACGTATCCAAGCTGCTTTGAACTCAAATACAGAGTGTCCATAAAAGAATGTTTAATTTTCAATGGTATATTATAACAGTTTAATTTAAACTATTTACAACAAATGATGCATCAAATTGAAGGTAAACGAACCTAGTTTTTCTTACAAGTGTTCAATATGTCCACCTTTAGTGATACGGCACACATCCAACGTAAAGTCCAATTCTTCTTACTCTTCGGTTAACAAATCTGGAGTAATGGAAGCAAAGCCTCTTCCATTCTGTGTCTCAAATCTGTTAAGTCATTAGGTAGTGGCGAAACGTAGACACGATCCTTTATAAAGCGCCTGTCAGGTTCTGAGAAACATCTGCTATTAGAACTGAGGTTCTATATTATTTTTTTTTGTCCTAATATATTATATATTGTATGGGCTGTGTACTGGAATTCCAAAATAACAGTCTTTCCTTATCTAAAACTGGATCTAAGCCGGTGAAAATGTATAGATGGTATGAAGGGGGGAAAGATAGTTTGAGAGGGGCGTGCCCAACCTTTTGAGATGTCTGTGGAAGATGGGGAGACAATGGGAGCCAGGTAGAAAACCCCGGAGGGGTTAGGTTGAGAAAGAGCAAGGGGTTCCTGGAAGGCAGTCGGTTGTGCTGAGAGAGTTGGAGCGGAACGCGCAAGGTGGACAGTCGTGCCTTGGATAGCTCTGAGAGAGTGCGTAGGGTTGAGAGAGGCTCAGACAGCTTAGGTTTAGAGCACAGATGTGTTACTAGCGTCTCTTTCGTGCGCTATTCCCTACGACAGCTATGGATAGCGGTTAAGTCCATTCTAAATGCAGGTGGGAAGGGTAGACAGAATTCTGCGGTCAGCGGTAAATCGCACAACGCTTAGGTATAAACAAACTGAAGGCTCCTTTCACTCTAGAAACGAGCGCCATCTACTGACTAATCTTCTAAAAATAACATGTAGAAAGGTTTTAATTAATTTTGTATTTCTTTTTTCTTCTTAACAACGAATAAAAAATATTCTTCATTGTATTCTTAAAATAATAATAACAATAAAAATTATGATATGTTCTTTCTGTGACAAAAATAATAATAATAAATAAATAAATAAATAGAGTTTTTTTTTTTTTTTTTTTTTTTTTTTTGGGGGGGGGGGGGGGGTATATTTTAATACCAAATATTTAATTTAAATGCTTTAACATTGAAGTTATATTAAAATATATGTGTGTATCTTGACTTAGGATTAGCATCTGTTAATAATAGCATGTTTTATTTATTTGTTATTTATTTCTTTTATTTTTTTACTTTTTTTTTTTTTTTTTTTTCAGATTTACTAGTTTATGATGTTATGCAGTAAATTGAAAAATTTATGGCTAATCATAGAAAAATCTTATTTAATTATCATTATTATTTAAGAATTTAAAGAACTTTTTTTAATTCATAATTTTTGCATCTTGTATTTCTTTGCATCAACAAGAGAAATTTAATTTGAAGAACCCCCTAGGATCTTATGTTTCATAATAATATTTTGAATTTATACTAAATGAAAGAGAAAGGGAGACAAAAAAAAATAATAATAACAATTACTTTTCATTAATTTTAGCTATCAATTGCTTTCCAATACCTTTAGCTAAATCTTACTTAAATAAATAATAAATTTTTATAAATAAAAAAGACAAATTTATACAAAAGAATTCTCATAGCCATTCATAAGTTTTTAATAATTTAGTGCAGAAAAATTGTTTCTAATGTAAAAACAACAACAACAACAGAAAAAGGCACAATTAAATTTAAGTTATTTTTGATAAATAGCTATTTAAGAGTTCCTTACATGGAAAAAAAAAAATCATACTCTTACACTTGGACTTAAAAAAAAAATAGAAATAATTTTTTAAAAGTATATTTAAAAATTTAAATCCAAATTTTGCAGCATTTAAAGAATCCTATAAATTAATTCACTAATTTAATTCAAAAAGTATAATACAAACTTTAAGTAAGATTTAGATGAAGATATTGGAAAATAATTGATAGCTGAAATTATTAGAAAGTAATTCTTAATATTATTTTTTTCTCTCTCCCTTTCTCTTTTATTATGTATAAATTCAAAATATTATTATGAAAAATAAGATTCTAAGGGGTTCTTCAAATTAAACCCTTCTTCTTTCTTAACAAGATGCAAAAATAATGAATTAAAAAACTTTTCTTTGAATTCTTAAATAATAATAATAATTAATTATGATTTTTCTATGAATAGCCGTAATTTTTTCAATTTATTGTATGATATCATAAACTAGTAAATCTAAAATAATTTTTTTTAAAGTAAAAACAATAAAAGAAATAAATATCAAATAAATAAAACTTGCCAATACTAACAGATGCTTGACCTAAATCAAGATAAAGAAGAAGGCTTTTTTTTAGGTTTTCAGGATAGAAAAGTATTTATGCATATAAATTGCAGTACATATACTTAAATATAACTTCAATGTTAAAGCATATAAATTTAATATTTGGCATTAAAATATATCCTCTCCGCCTCCCCCCCTCCCTCTCTCTTTTTTAAACTTTACTTTTCAATTTTATTTTAAAATTTCAATTTTATTTTTAAAATCTTTTATTAATCTGAACTTAAGATACTGAAAATAGTAAATTCGTGAATTAAGAACTGAATTTTTAATTTTAATTCTTGATCCTTCGGATTTTAAAGTCTATTCTGCCATATAGTAGTGCTCAAATGATGAAAACATTTAGAAAAAGAGTGCAAATTTTCAGCTAAGACCTAGTTTAAATCAAGATAAAGACGGATTTCTAATTCTGCCTTGTATCGACATGAAATCAAAAACATGACAGTGTGGAACCATATTTTGTTGGAGAATTAAATTTCTTATACTATACTAATTGAATTAAGTTAATGATTCAATTTATAAGGTATGAAAGATAGAGGTGTGTGTGTGTGTGTGGGGGGGGGGTGATAATATGTTTGAATACCGAATAAATGTTGAATTATATTTAAATATATGTGTGTGTGTGTATACTGAAAATTTTAAGGCTAGTCATTGGAAAATGGTATTTAGTTATTGTTTAAGAATTCAGGGAAGTTTGTTTTTTTATGCATTTTTCTTGCATCTTGTTAAAAAATAAGAAAAGTTTAAAGATTCTCTAGAATCTTATTTTTCATAATAAGATTTTAAATTTATGCTTAATAAAGGAGAAAAAATAAAACAATAATATTGACAGTTACATTCTAATAATTTGAGCTAGAAATTACTTTCCAATACCTTTAGGTAAATCTTACTTAAATATGTAAATGATTTTTTTTTTCTTTTTTTTTTTTTTAATATAAAAATAGTACAATTCATACACAAAACATTTCTCATAACCATTCACAAGTTTTTAATAATTTGCAAAAATAAATATTTTTAATGAAAAAAAAGCTATCAGTTATTTAAGTTAATTTTGATAACTATTTAAGAGTGTGTTAAAAATAGAAAAACAACTACAATATGCTCTTCAATACGGACTTAAAAAAAACCTTTTGTTTTTTAAATTATATTTAAAAATTTTATCCAAATTTCGCATTTACAACTTTTTTCAAACTCTATAAATTAATTTATTAATTTAATTCAATAATTTTATTAACATTAGTTTTAAAATCACCACCTTAACAGAGAAATAAAATAGCTATTTGTATTATTCACAAAAAACCACGTTATACTCTATAAATTGAAATAAATATTATTGGAATATTATAATCACAAATAACTAATATTTATTTGATTTTTTCTTTAAAAGCACTTTTTAAAAACAACAGCCTTTATCACTTTAAGAAATACTTATTATTAAGCATATATTTACATATTTAGGATTTTAATGAAATTAATTAGATCGGCATAAAAGTTAACAGTAATATTTTACCAATCATACCTTTTTATCATCATCTAAATATAATTATATCTTTATGATCAGAAAAATTGCAAAAATAAAATACTAGAGCATATAAATTTAAAAAGATGGAAAACTGATTTTATTTGATGAGGATGAATATTTAAATGTGCATTTTCTAAACTGTTATAAATTATGTTTTTCTTGGAATAAGGAATACACCTTCCTATATCTATGATGTTTTTAATAATAAAATAGTCGTCATTGACGATATACAAGATTTTAAGAAGCTGCATATCTTAACGCCGAAATCAGAGTAGTAAATATGAACATAAACAATGATGACGCAAACATCACGTGGTTTGCGGAGCAAATTTCTGAGCTCTCCCAACCTTCCCACCTGCATTTAGAATGGACTTAACCGCTATCCATCGCTCAGGTAGGGAATAGCGCACGAAAGAGACGCTAGTCAGATGTGTTGGGAGACCGAGATTGATCTCCGGAAAAAGCTAATTTAACGTGTGTAGAGTGAGAGTGATTTAACGTGGTTTAACAGTACACAGCCAGCATTTACTGTATTCAATTTAATGTTGAACCGGATCATCTATATCCGAGTTTGTAAGTGTAAATAGTCTTTTGTTGTTGTGTAAATAGTGTGTAAATAAACTGTTAATTTAGTTAATTGAAAGCGTTGGTTTTCATTTAAACAATCTTCTCAGTGCGTGACCGATATCACGTAATCATATCGGTGGTGGCAGCATATAAATAATAAGGATTTTCTTCGAAGTTGTGCGGACTAAGAGGAAACTCCGACAGCGCCCAAAGGTCATAATCGCATGGCTTACGCTGGTAGTGTGCGCTTTTAAATATTCAGCCCAGAAATAACGCTTTTCGCTCAGGAGTTGCTATTTTGCATATGTGGCACTTTTAGAGAGTCAATAACAAAGCAGTACTCGCTAATTCACTTATCTAAAATTGTTTGAGTTACTCATTATTTGTGACCTTGAAGGAACACTCTATAACGCTTATAGTTGATACTATGAAAATTTATAACTGGGAAACTCTTTATGGACACCCTGTATAGTGCCAAAAGGGAGTATTACTATTTGAAAAGTAAAACTTGGTTTGTAAACGATTTCTTGTGTCAAAATAAACCAAGTACGAATTAAAATTTATTTTCTGTTTATTATTATTATTATTTTAATTACAACTGGAATTATAGACACTGTTTAGATGTTTTTTTCTTTTTTGGTGGGATTATGGTACTTGACTGAATTTAAGCTGAATTAAAACGATAACTTCTTAAGATTTGAGAAATGTTAAGATGTTAAAACAATAATTTTATAGCTATCTTCCTAATGCGGAGTACTTCTGTATAATATGAAGTGCAGACTTTTTTTTTTATATATATAAAATAGAATATATTATTCTCCTCCGAGGGGTATAAAAAATATATACTCCATTGAGATAGGTGCACGTAGAAATTAAAGCCCCTGCGATATTCAGTTTGAGGACCTTTTTTAACTTTTCAAATAGAAGGGAAACTCGTTCTTCTCATATCACAGGCAGCTGTAATTTGATGGAGAAAGAGAGGAGATAAATTAATTATTTTTTCCATGATTTGCAAAATATATAAATGCATATTTTTATTTCAATGTGACTTATAATAATTAAATATTAACAGAAAATAATATGAGTGAGAGTAAGAGTGTTTTTATTTATTATAATTAGGCATCAACAATAATAAGGACGTTTGTAACAATATGGTTGCTCCCTCTGGATTTCGTTCTGTCGGTGTCCCACCATGACGTTATCATGTGGAGAGGGGTACTTTTAAAAAACTCTTTTTGCAGTGAGCATATCATACATTGAACAGACAGGCGACGAAAAAACGTAAGTCAAGAGACATTTCACCCCTGATAACAAATAAGAAACTGGTTTGAACGCTACAATTTGTCTCCTGTCTCATGTTTTTGTCTGCTTGTTTGTTCAGTGTGTGATCTGCATTAAGGCAGATCGCACACTGAGACGACAGGGGGAAAATGAAGTGCGACATAGGGAAAAAAAAAAAAACCTGTCGAAACAAGGAAGTAAGATGTTTCAAACCTGTTTTAACCCTTTCGAGGGCGGTGTCCTTAAAAAAGGACACCTAATTTTAATTCCAAAACTGACAAACGGCACCAAGAAAATTTAATTAAAATTTTCCTATTATAATGTACGTGAAAATAAGCAAGTTCATATTATCTAATAAATTCGTTTATAACTTCCGGTGTCAGTCCATTATTTCATCACAGAATTACTCCTCGCCAGTAAGGGTTAAACCAGTTTTTCCCCCGAAATAGAGCGATATATATCATGTGTCGCCTTAGTGTGCGGCCTGCCTAAGAAGTAATTGTTTTAGCTCTTTTTTTTTTTAAATATATAGTTCACTTATAAAAAACAATAATGCAATATACTATACTTAATTTACTTTTATATGCTAGGTCTGTGTAGACACAAAATGGCTTATTGGTTAACTCAGCCTCGAAGGAACTCCGATCGTGACTTCAGTGACGAAACTTATCAAATGTAAATGAGCTACTTTAAGAGAGGATGATGGCAATTTTGAAGGGGAAAATCAACTACTCCGCCAGAGAGTGGATGTAATTAACCAAAGCAAATTTATGGGCATTCGTCAACGTTTAGATTAACTAGAGAACAGATAGAAGGAGCTGGAATTAAACCGTAAAATGTATAGACATGTCGAGTTACGAAAATAATTTATTATTCACATCATCTAAAAAGATCTTATAAATACTATAGCAATACTTTAGTGTTGTAATGCTGATTGCAGATTAATTAAATAAATCTAGACATTCATCGTGATTTTATCTACAGATTATAGAACAGAATATTTATTTCGAGTGCGAACGGACAGCGCTACGCTATACTTCTCATCTTCTCAACAGCTAAACTACGATCCCAACTTTTTTGTGATTTTTTAAAAAGGAAAATTGGATACAGAGATCAAAGATTTGACTTACAGTACTAAAAAACAGGATTTCTTTTTCAATTTTGTAGCTAAAAAAATCTTTTTAATGAAATCCAAGTATTAATAACCTTATCTTGTTCTGAGCGTAGTTCATCCCGCCACGCCAGTATCCTGGAAAATGGTCTACGTGTTTTATCTTATTAAACAAAAATTCAATACAAAAATTCAAAATTCATGTAAAAATGATAGAGGTATTTTATGTTTTTAACTAGCGAGGGATGATCCTCAACCCAGAAATTAAACTTTAGGAATCTCTTTAGGAAATATATGGCTCATGCAGATATGCAATGCGTAATACACCGAGGTGCCACTGAATTAGAGCACTGATTAAAAACGAGATTTGATTTGATTGCTTAAGAGGGACTCCTCAGACAAGGAAACCAAGTCTGTAGAGCATAGTGTCCATCCCGGCCCCCTTTATTGAGGTCTTAAAATAAAAATTACAGTTTTCAGCCAGAGCTGAAGCCGACAGAAAACGTGACAGTGGGTGGTATTTCCATTTCTGGACCAACGGCAGGCCCTGCCAGGAAAATCCCAATTGCGAGCAAGAGACACGTACTGAGATGCTGTTCCTTTGATCTTCATAACGACTGCCACATGAAGAGCACAGATTTAACAAGTCTGTGAAAATATTTCAGAGACATGACATGCCAAACGTTTACTAGAAATTCCCATAAATAAATTGCTAGTGTGATATGACGTGTTCGCACTCCATTTTTCAGGGCATTTCAATGGTGTAGGATTGGATTTAAGTTTGGGCTTGTCAATGGTCTAGCACGCAGAATTCGGTGAAATTCTTTTCGAACCAGGTTATTGAGAGCGGGACCTTGACAGCAGCAATTATTCTCATTGAAAAAACATTTCTTTCTGGGTGGCAGAAAAAGGCCTAAAAATGTGCAAGTAATAGCTCAAATTACAATCTACGTTCTCAGAGATAGAGAGAATGCTTTTTACAGATATCAAATGTCCCAGACATTGCCACGAAGAACACATGCGACAACTTCTGAGCCTCTATAGCCTTGTACACTTCCAATATGACATGTTAGATCTCTGATTCCGTAAGCCTGACGCCATATTTTTAATCTACCACTAGCCTAATGTCATTGAAATTGAAACTCGACATTTCATATTACTCGGTTTTAACCGTCAACGGTCCAGCTACGGTATTTTCTGGCCGTGCAAGAGATTTCGTGCGGCGACGTACCACAAAAATTCAATAGAAAAATTCAAAGTTCATGTAAAAATGTTGGAGGTATTTTATCTTTTTAACTAGCAAGGGATGATCCTCACCTCATAAATTAAAATTTAGGAAACTTTTTAGGAAATATAGGGCTCATGCAGATATGTAATACGTAATAAACCGAAGTGCCACTGAATTGGAGCTGATTAATAACGAGATTTGATTTGATTGCCTAAGAGGAACTGCTCAGACAAGGAAACCAAGTCTGTAGAGCATGGTGTCCACCCCGGCCTCCTTTTTGAGGTCTTAAAATAAAAATTATAGTTTTCAGTCAGAGCTGAAGCCGACAGAAAACGCGACAGTGGGCGATATTTCCATAAATGTTCGTGAGAAAAGTTCTGGACTACGGCAGGCCCTGCCAGGGAAATCCCAATCGCGAGCACGAAACACGGATTGAGATGCTGTTCCTTTGACCTTCATAACGACTGCCACATGAAGAGCACAGATTTAACAAGTCTGTAAAAATATTTCAGAGACATGACATGCCAAACGTTTACTAGAAATTCCCATAAATAAATTGCTAGTGTTATATGACGTGTTCGCACTCCATTTTCCAGGGTATCTCAATGGTGTCGGATGGGAATAAAATTTGGTCTTCTCAATGGACACAGCAAGCAGAATTCAGTGAAATTCTCCTCGAACCAGGTTATTCAGAGAGGGACCTTGACAACAGCAATTATTCTGTTTGAAACTACATTTCTTTCAAAGTGGCAGAAAAAGCACAAAAATGTGCAAGTAATTTCTCAAATTACAATAACGTTCTCAGAGATAGAATGAATGCTTTTTACAGATATCAAATACATTGCCACGAAGAACATCTGCGACAACTTCTGAGCCTCTATAACCTTGTACACTTCCAATCTGACATGTTAGATCTATGATTCCGTAAGCCTGACGCCATATTTCTAACACGTTGAGTGCCACGATGACTGACACTGAAGCGCTGAAAATTTACAATGTTTAAAGTAATTGTTAAGAAAGTATAATCCTGTAATAAATAAAAAGGTAGGTAAATTTTAAATATTTGTTCAGTAATTATTTAAAACAATGTATATTTTTTCAGTTTTGTATCATATTTTAGACGTCAGCCATCGGTTAATGACGCGGTTTAAACGGAAAGTTCGCTGTTAGCCACCGGTGGCTGACGTGGCGCTTAACGTGTTAATCTACCACTAGCGTAATGTCATTGAAATCGAAACTTGACATTTCATACTACTCGGTTTTAACCGTCAATGGTCCAGCTACGGTATTTTCTGGTCGTGCAAGAGATTTCGTGCGGCGACGTACTTTGTCAAATGATGCTGTCGTGCATCTTTTATGCTCCTGAAGTCGATTTGGTAAAGAGAGTGCTGCACAACCTGTCTATTTGTACGGTCATGTCATTCCATTGAGTCATCACTTGAGTTAAGTTTTACTGTCGCTGATTACTGAATCTTAGAAAGACAATTTCATTCAAACTTGTCGATCGTTTATAGCTTACCCAATCACTGCTCCTTTTTTCGTTAGCCATGTATTCTCAGCTTACTCTTGATACTCTGGAATGAGAAAACTGCATAGACGAGCTCTTTCTTAAGGCTGCTCTCAACTGCTTTGCTCAACAAGCGCAAAACGTTTTGACACATGTACAAATTCAATTTTTAACGGAAAGGTATAAAATTGGAAAGCCTGACCATGGAAGCGATTTGTAATCGAACTGTGTTTTCTATTTTTTGATCAATCAATTACCTATTGAGTTATAAGCGATTTTGATCACATGACAAACATATTTTTCGTCCTTTCTTGAGTGGTTATTCTTCTTTCGCTCAGAAATTCGGTTCAAAACGTCCACTTTGATACTATTTTCTGAAAGATGTGTTGCGTCTGCAAAAAACCCTCGAAAAAACTGCTCGATGACATAGTTTCTGAACAACACCACCTGTTAGTTTAATGCATTTCCGAACAAAAATAAATTAAAACTTATGTCATGAAAATTTCCTTTTGGATTTCACCAGCGAGATTCACCAGCGGATTTTTACCTGTTTCCACGGCAGAAAATGAAATTGAAGGGACCCCGTTTTATGGATTCAGATGAGGTGATCGAAAATTCGACGAAGATACTGCAGGACGTCTCAAAAAATGGATTCAAGGAGTGTTTTGAGCAGTTATACGAACGCTGGAAGAAGTGTGTGGATGCAGGCGGAAAGTACTTTGAAGGCCAATAAGGTAAAATGATTGGTCTATTTTTTAATAATTTGTAATTGACCTATTCCGGGAATTTTTTGACTGTACCTCGTATTAGCTTCAAAGGAAGATACGATACCAATTTAGAAACAAAAACAACAGTTTATTAATTCACTTTAACAAAAGGAAGAGCAGTGGAGTAAACAAGTTTTATTTAGATAGTTGGAAGCAAGCGTAATAAAGAAAAAAACCCGAGAGGGGAACAAATATTTTTCCAATTCTCTAAAATTCAAATACTTCACTAAACCCACAATGTTTCTAAAAAAAAACTTTTTTTCTTTATTTTCAAGGAGAACAATCCTCATTTAATATTACTTCACTTAATAGAATCTTGAGTCTAAATATTACTTTATTCAAAATATATGAAAACATAATTTCTGGCCAATACTCGCGACCTTTGCAGTAATTCCTGCATGCCAAGCAAAGACTTCAGTACATCAGCGAGAACAGGCTGGAAATAAGAGGTTTCTTGCTAACAGCGCACTATATATAACCACTATATAACCACAGTAACTTAATATATTTCGCAAAATATCCGCAACAACTTATTCCGGATATCCATTCGCCCTTTGCGAAACTCAGAGAAAGACAGAGTAGATTTCTCATCTAAGCACAAATATTAGCGATGCAGGACAACATGATCGCACGCAAAATCACAAAAGCTCACTTGTTCACTAGAATACCCTTATAAAAAAGTACTCATGCATACTGCCATAAAATAAAAATGCCAAACCTATTGAAGTTTGTCATAATTTGAATGTACAATTCCAAAATGAAACCGTATCGAGGTCTCAAGCATGTAAATAACACAAGTTGTTTAAAAATTGCCGTGAATTAGAGAAGGAAAGGAGATTCAATATAAGCCGCACAAAAAAGTGAAACTGCTTCACTGAAGCAATAAAAATTAAATTTTAAAAAATCAAAAAATCCGACTCCGTAAAAAGCAAACTTATTAATTATTTCTCATCAATGTGAAACTATCTTTTAAATTACTTACCTTTTTTTCATTTACTTGTATTGATGACTTTTAAGTTGTGTTTAATTGTTAGTTCCTATCTATAAACACTGTTTTGATGAGGTCTATGATGGTTAGAGTTGCAGTAAAGCTAGGGATCCTACCTACACAACTTCCAGGCTGTGTAATATTTAAACGGAGCTTCTGACTGTAAAATAGTCAATGAAACATCGTCTTCATTTTGAAAGATCTATCCAATGATATGCCGCTCAATGTGGTGCGAAATTTTTTTTTTCGTCTCTACCACCATTTTGTATTTTACGGCCGCCATTTTGAATTTATAAAAACAAATCCTCGCCTATAACCATCGGACGGTTAAGACGAATCGATAGAGACCTCATTCATTAAAATCCATCCAGCTGTTGGGATGTTTCGAGGGTATAAAGAAATCCACATACCCAGATACGCGTGAAACACATAACCCTTCTTGGCAGTCGGGTGAAAACTGAGAAAGTTCCTACTAAAAAGTTTTGGGATTTACGGTGTATTTTAAGCATCAATTTTCTTCATGAACGACGCACATATAATTCAGTATCGTAATGTTAATTTTTCAGCGATATTGAAGCTGAAAACCGGTCCTAAAAATGATTCATTCCGATAGGAATTCTCATCTTCTACGGGACAATGCAATACCTTCTACAGCATGGATAGTGAAACAAGAATGTCATCGTAAATCACGCGATGAACCCTTTATCTACTGACGGTACTTATAAGTACCATTAAAATAACTTGTTACAAAATTCATTTAATACATCGATTAGTTGTAATACAGTTTAGAATGCGTTATAGATACATTACTTTATCTTTTTCCAAAAGCATTATGGGTTACACAAAACAGAAATATTTTTAAAAGGATGATTTCTTTTGCCTTTGCATCTTTTAAGCTTTCTTGGCGTTGGGGGGGGGGGGATTTTTTAATTCGGAAATATTTCTATATTTCTATTATACGAACATTATATTTGTAGATTTCCTAATTCTACAAAATGCTGAGAAAAATATTTAAAATTAAAGATTTGAGTGGGGTTATAAATATTGCACAAAATCCCTATAAATTCAAATTTAATTAATCCTTCAAAATCTTACGATCCTTCTAAAATCCTTCGAAAATTTATTAAATGATTATGTAAATCTTCTAATGGAGTTTAAACAATTCACGAAAAATGCTTTAGAAGATAAATTCTCATGATTTCATAATTCAGCACATAAAGGGTTAATTTGGATCCTCCTTAAAAAAGCGTCAGGCGGAACAAGATTTTCATTAGATAAAGAAGTCAAATAATTTTTGTAAAGTATGATTGATACACCTCCTAATTCCTTTTGTTTTACAAAAATAAAAATAAAACTCCCAATAATTTTAAGAAAATGTGTCGATGTTAAAGAAATCTATCTAGAAAATAACATTGGTATAATTTTGGTAAATAACACACACAAAAAAAAAATCTATTACAAAAAAATCTCTTATATTTTTTCTCAAAAATATAAGAGATAAATATAAAAAATCTCTTATATTCGTATATACCGAGTGAGCCAAAAGTTCGTTAAAATTTTAAAAACTCATAAAAAAGGAAGAAATTGTGATAAAGGAGTGCGGTTTGCAAGATAGGGTTCACAAGGTAGTCGGATTTCTTTCAGCAGCAAAAAAAAAAAAAAAAAAAAAAAAAAAAAAAAAAAAAAAAAAAAGGTTAAAAAATTACATGTAGAGGGCGCTGACGACCCGAAACACAATGAACAGGACAACAACAAGCTCCATTCATTTGTTCTTCTAATAACAAATGTTCAACATGACCTCCAGAACATTCTACGACACATCCAGGTTGTGTCGTAGTACCTGTTCATTGTGTTTCGGGTCATCAGCGCCCTCTATATGTGATTTTTTAACTTTTTTTTCTGGTAAAAAAAATCCGACTACTTTGTGAGCCCTTTCTTGCAAACCGCATTCCTTTGTCACAATTTCTTCCCTTTTTATGAGTTTTTAAAGTTTTAACGAACTTTTGGCTCACCTGGTACATTTTGTTGTTATTGTTTTCCGAATTCATTTGAAAGGGATAAATTTTACCCTGAAAATTTTTCAAACTTTATTTTATAACTCATTAATGGTACATAAAAAAAAAATTATAAAATAAGTTACTTCTTTTTAATAGTTTTATCAATTTCTAACGAATTATCAATCATTAATATAGCATTCGATTTTTTTAAAATTAAACAGTGAATTCTAAAATACATTTTCTAAGAATATCCAGCAATTATTATTTACTTATTAGTGAAAATACGAACTATGTTGTACTATTTATTAGCTAATAGATAGTGTTTATTAACAGAGTAATAAACAGATTAAAATAAAGCCATGGCACTTAAATCCCTTTAATAATTAAAACTAAAAATATACAATTAAATAAAGGCAATATTTAAATACAAGTACTATTATTAATTTGAGGGTTCTTTTTTTCAGCAGAATACATAATTTTTGATCGCTTGAGTTATAACTTCCATAATTTAATTTAAAACTAACATAAGCCAACATTATTGCAAAATTGAAAAGACACATACTCATTCACATAATTACAAAGTAAAACGAAAGGACAAAAGAAGAGAAAAGATAGATAGAAAATAAGTTAATTTCATTCCCCTTCTCTAGAAAAAAGTGATACATATTTTGCTATTTCCTGTTTAAAATTCCCGAAGGATTTTATCAACTTCAAATTCATTAATATATTAACAGAGTTACGTATCAACGAAAATTTTAATCTATTTTTTTTAAGTATTCGAAAGATATGATGTATTGAAAATTCGTTATTAGATAAAAACGAATCCGTGTAATATATATATATATTTATTAAAAACATCTTTGATTATGTAAATATTTTAATACTGTGAAATAAGGCTTGGAAAATGGACTTATCACATTACACACTTTCGAAAGAAACGACCCACTTTTCATCTCAAATCAAATTTTCATAAAAATTTTTAGTTTGCGAATAAAATCTAGTTTTTATCCAGTTTTTTCATTATTGTTTTGGACTATTAAAATTAAATTGATTTGGAAATAACAATGTTTCTAGATCAACTATAAAAATGTAATTTTCTTTTTTATTCATAAGTAAATAAATGTCGTGTAAACAGAGTGTCGTTAAAGTACCCGTTACAGTTTGTTTCAAAACGGGAAAAAATATATAAAAAGTTTTGTTATAGAAACATGTAGACTGGAAAAGTAGTTTTGCTATCGAACTGTTTTGTTAATTTTCACAAGAGCGTCACAAACGTCTGCATGCTGCACGTCGAAGAAAAATAAAATTCACATTTAGAATTAAAAAATATAACAACAACGCTTAGTAGATATCTATATTTTACACGCAAGAATGAAAATATCGAGTTTTCTATATTAATGTCCCAACGAAAACAAACTTCTGCCATGGTAACCTCACTTTTTCATATTTTAGCTAATGTTTTCACAAAAAAACTTTTATTTATTTTGTTATGCTTTTTCTTATATTGTCTTGCTTCTTGACTGTATATGTTTGCTCCTGCAGATGTATCATAAGCTGTAATTTAAGGAGAGAAGAATTATGTTTTATCATTAGTTGATTATATTAAAAAAAGTATCTCAGGCGGTTTCCTAGGACAACTTTTAGAAAAGACAAATTATTGCTGATCATGAAATGGGGTCATTGGTGCCTGAAAATATAATATTTTACGACCATTTTTGTCTTTCATTCTTTCTCCCTCCCCCCCCCCCTCTTATACTACAGAACTTAAGTAAGAAAATATATGATCCTGCTTTCACATTATACTTTACTATCTCATTTTGTTATCATTATTTTTCCGAAACAGAAAAAAAAACTGTTACAACGGTGGGAGTGAGATCAAATTTTCTACAGGCTTTTGACGCTTTAAGACAATCAGGAATCAACTCTAATTTGAATTAATTAGTTAAAGATAGATTTCTTTTATTTATCAATATTGCCCTAATTTCCATCTATGTAATAAAATTTCGTAATTTTACGAATAACTGGTTCACAATATCGAAGATCACTTAAGGTGTTGGTCAGGAAGGTTTACAATTCTCCTTTCAAATGTTAAACATATGGCATGGAATTAATTCGTATTTTTCAAATATTGCATCGGAAAATTAATATTTTCTTCTTTAGAAGTCTCTTTCCTTTTTAGTTCGCAAAATATTTCTAACACGTATATCCTTTCAAAATATAACTAGTATGTTGTGGCCATCACAAAACTTTCTTCTATATAAATCACATCAATTAAATCGTTTAAATAGTACCAATTCATATCACAATACATCTGAATTTGAAGTTTGGTGAAAATTCGTGCATTAGTTCTTGTATAGAGCTATAGCGGAAATTCTGAAAAATGTAGTATAGCAGCGCCACCTGTTGAGCGATTTACACCAAAACATAAACAGCACTAATTGATATCAAGGTATACCTGAATCTGAAGTTTGATGAAAATTCATGCATTAGTTATTGAGATACAGCTGTGGCGGAAATTCTGAAAAATGCAGCATAGCAGCGCCACCTGTTCAGCGATTTGCACCAAAACATAAACAGCACTAATTCATATCATGGTATACCTGAATCTGAAGTTTGTTGAAAATCCAAGCATTAGTTCTTGAGATAGAGCTATTGCGGAAATTGCAAAAAATGCCCAATAGCAGCGCCACCTGTTGAGCGATTTACACCAAAATATATAAAATGTCTATTCATGTCAAGGACTAACTGAATCTGAAGTTTCATGAAAATCCGTGCATTAGTTCTTGAGATAGAGCCATTGCGGAAATCGTAAAAAATCCAGCATAGCAGCGCCACCTGTTGAGCGATTTACACCAACACGTAATCAGCATCAAGTCATATCAAGGACTAACTGACTCTGAAGTTTCATGAAAATCCGTGCATTAGTTCTTGAGATAGAGCCATTTCGGAAATCGTAAAAAAGGCAGCATAACAGCGCCACCTGTTAAGCGATTTGCACCAAAGTCTCTAAATTGTCTATTCATGTCAAGGACTAACTCAATCTGAAGTTTCATGAAAATCCGTGCATTAGTTCTTGAGATAGAGCCATTGCGGAAATCGTAAAAAAGGCAGCATAGCAGTGCCACCTGTTGAGCGATTTGCACCAAAAACTAATCAGCATCAATTTGTATCAGGGGCTAACTGAATATGAATTTTTGTTAAATTCTGTGCATTAGTTCTTGAGATAGAGCGCCCACAAAATTTGTGTCACATACACACAGACAGACAGACAGACAGACAGACTCACAGAGTCACAGACAGACATTTTGTAAAAACATGTTTTTTGGACTCTCTGACCCCTAAAACGTGTAAATCCGTCGAAAACCGGAATTCGAAAATTTTCATGAATCCAATACTTTCTTCTTGTAAAGATAGAAGAAAGTAAAAATATCCAGTGAAAATTTATGACATGAGTTTTAATTTATTTTTGTTCGGAAATGCATGAAACTAGCAAGTGTTGTTCAGAAACTATGTAATAGAGCTGATTTTTTCTTTTTTTTTTTTTTTTTTTTTTGCGAACGCAATGGATCTTTCAGAAATAGTGTCAAAGTGTGCGTTTTGAACCGAATTTCCGCGAAAAGAAGAAAAACCACTCAAGAAAGGTTGAAAAACGTGTTTGTCATGTGATCAAAGTCGCTTATAATTTAATAGGTAATTTATTGATCCAAAAAGGGAACACACAGCTCGATTCCAAATCGCTTCCATGGTCAGGTTTTCCAGTTTTATATCTTTCCGTTAAAAAAATGATTTTGTAAATGTGTCAAAACTTTTTGCGCTTGTTGAGAAGAACAGTTGAGAACAGCCTTAATGTTAGTTTTATTTGTGCTGAAAATGGAAAGTATACGCCACCGCTTAGCAACCGACTACATATAAAACGAACTTTTAACTAAGCGAATGCCACTTAAGGTGTTTTAGCATAATTTGAAACTAATTATAAATAATAGGGAAAATTTCTTTCTTACTATAGAAATACTTAAAACCCCTTAACAGTCCTTAACAGTGAATAGCTTAAATACGTTCTATGTGTACCTAAAAATTTATAAATATGGATTAATGATTGTATGTCTCGGGCCACATGAGCTTCAAATAAGAGTATGGCTGGATTAGCTAGTACAGTCGTGGGAAAAAAAAAGTAAACACCCCCTAATAACTCTGCAAAAAATTATCGTAGAAGAAAGTTACTGGTACCACACGATTGGTAATAAAGTCTACATTTAAATTATGTATATAAAATTTGCTTAGGGGGCCATCTACATATTAAAATGAACCATAACTTTCAATAACCGTACACAATTCTGACAGCATAAATGAACGCTACACCCTTAAATTAGCCTAAAAACAAATTTTCATGAATCCGTACGATAAGTTTACGAGAAATTAATTATAGCCTAAAAACAAATTTTCATGAAATTCGTACGATAAATTTACGATAAATTAATTATTTTAAAACGAGCGTATTTTAGGGGCTGTATCCAAATTGAAGTTCCGTACTCGATTGTTGACCGAGAGAGCCCCCTTCTTGATCAAGGTTTCTTAAGCACCACTCAAGCAGTCATTGAAGACTCTTAGGTTACAGGATAGCATAAGAAATTTCAAAATATCTAGTCACTTCTATCATAGACGGCCCCTTAAACCACCATTTTGCCGTTTTTTAAGCATAATTTAAAAACTGGCTTAAATTATGCTTAATATACTTGGAGGAAAAATGCGAAATTTTGGATTTCCATAAAGCAGGACGTAATAAATCTAAATCCATCAAAAAAATTGTAGGTTGCAATTCATAATTTTTTCGAATATTAATTTCATATTTCATATCATAAAATTATAAAAATTGCAAATTCAACGTATTTATGTTTAGGTATTTTAGTATTATTGCTACACAAAAAGTTAGCACATTTGGAGTATAATTTCAGGCGATATTAATAAAAATATGAAAATGTAATTTAACATTAGGAACACTATATTTTGAATGTTTATAATTCAAAAACTTATCATTCAAATGACTTGAAATTTGGTGTCTAGGCATAGTTTGAACCGAACATTTGAAATATCTTGTTAAAATTGGATACTGCCATTGAAAAAAATGAAGTTTGGGTTCGTTTTAATATGTAGATGGCCCCCTAAGCAAATTTTATATGCATCATTTAAAAGTAGACTTTGTTTCCAATCGTTCGGTACCAGTAACTTTCTTATACGATAATTTGTTGAGGAGTTAGTAGGGGGTGTTTACTTTTTTTTTCTTCCACGACTGTACATTATAACGGAAAAGTCATTCAGTTGACGCACCAATCGGGTAGTGGAATTTCATAAAAATAACCCACAGCTTGTGCCAATGCGAAATGAATGGCAAACTGATTACTATGCTACCACAATAGGAGACATCATCAGTAATCAGGTTGCCACTTATTTCACATTGCAGTGAGATGTGTGATGTTGCTATGTGTCCCCATCCCAACCCCCTTATTGCGCTATCTGGCGGGCGGCAGTCAGAGTTGGGCAAATTTGTAATCCCAATTATCCGCAGTGAAATTACAAGTTAATTGCATGTACTTGATTATAGTTACACACATTGAAACGCAGAAATTTCGTCAAATAATGGGATGTGGGCGGTTCCGTCTACAGCGCTGCAAGAATTTTTTACGACATGTAATTTTAACTATAATTAATTACATGCAATTAAATTGTTATTACATTTCAAATAATTAAAATTACGAATTTTCCCAACTCTGGGGGCAGTTTTATTATCTATACCATCTAATTTATCATATATACCCACGGTCGGCAACTGGCGGACCGCGGAAGGTCGAAGACTGGACCGCTGGAAAAAGATATTATAAATGAAGAATTTATTCATTTTCCAACAGTTCTTGAATATAAAAAGAATTCCGAAGTACACACTGCAGTGTTCCTAAGTTTTATGTCAGATTTTGTGAAGGAATTTGAAGCAAGATTCAAAGACTTTCCAGAGATAGGTGTGTTCTCTCAATTCTTTAAATCGTATTATGAAGTTGCTCCAGCTGCAGAATGGACTGGTGTGGCAGCGAAGTTGTCCAGTCTTGAAAAACATTCTCTTGAAATGGAGATATTTGACTTGCAGGAAGATATTTCCTTGCAAATGTATAAAACTGCCTCCCCTGAAGAATTTTGGGGTAATCATGTCTGGGAAAAGTAGAAAAACTTCAAAAAACTTAATCTGGTTGCTATGTTTGGCTCCACATATGTATGTGAGACAACTTTCACCAAAATGAATTTTTTGAAGAATAAATATCTTTCTAGGTTAACGGGCGCCCACCTTGAAGACATTTTTTGCATTAGCTGTTCACCACACCAACCAAACTATAAAAAATTGGTTCAAGGCTGCAAGTGTCATTTTTCACGTTAATTTTTCAACGAATACTGCCTTTCTACTTTATTATGAGTATGTAAAAATTTTCAGAACGTATACCTGTGTATGTAGTAGTTTTTCAGAACGAATACCTGACTTTTCTATTTTATATTATATGTATGTGTATATAAAAATAACAATTTAAAAGTAATAAGTTATATTAGTTACGTGTTTTTTTTTTTCTGTGGACCTCGATAAAATTTTCCAACAGTATTCGGACCCCACTTAAAATTACTTGCCGACTTTTTGGTATATACCAAAATTATCAACGCTAAAATTGGTCGCCAAAATTTGACACTGACTTCCCGGACTGATATGCTTTATTTATTATTTTGTGTGTTAAAATATTAGTGAAACTAAGGAGCTGTGAATAAGGTTTCAAGTTTTAACACTTCAAATAATACTATACTTCAAAGTATACTATACAGAGTGTACCAAAAACATTGACCTTGACTTTTATTCCATAATCCTTTGCATTCCTATGATCCTATGTCATGTCTGACTCGACATCATCTTTCTCTGAAAAATTTGTTTTTGGCACCAGCAGTAAAGGAAAATAAAATTTGCCTTATTTAATTAGAGCATTTTTGAAATTGTGCAATTGAAGGTAACTTCTTTTAAAAAACCAGTGCTAACCGAATAAAATTTGTGTAAGAGGCACCAGAATCAAAAGGGTTAAATATTAATCGTAGACATATATTATAAATTACAGAATTACATAAAAAAAATCCCTGCCGGCTCGGCCTACAGGCGGAGGTAGATTTTGAAGTTAAGTACTAATTTCATCAACAAAAACTAAATCAAGATATGAGATAAACCCAGTTTAACAATTTTATCTGGCCGCTTTTGACGAGGTTTTAATTCATTTTTCTGTAAGAGCTGGTTTTATCAGAATCATCTTAATGCGGTATTCAAAAAAAATATTTTTCCCACTCCCAACAACTCGAAATCTTCTGACACATTTTTTGTCTTATTTTTTAAAGTAAAAACATGAAACTTGCTAACGTGAATTTTTGAAGAGATTTATACTCGGCCCAAGTTTTTATTTTTCGTTCAATTAATTAGAACTTGATTTACAAACAATTATTTTCTCAGTACGACTATTTTTTTCGTTTCCAGCACTATCGCTTCAGAAAATTCGGCTCAAAATGCCCACTTTGACAGCATTTTTTAAAATATATTCTGTCTTTACCAAAAAATCGACCAGTACGGCACATTACATAGCTTCTGAATAAGAGAAGTTGCGAATTGGGTGCGTTTGAGAGCAAATATCAATTTAAAAATGAGTCAGAAAATAAGCAGTTTGGATTTGAGTACAACCTTAATAAGATAGTTTTTTTTTTTCAACCACTATTTTTTTTTTTTTTTTTTTTTTTTCCTGTAAGAATTGGCCCTATCAAAAACTTCTCAGTATAAAAGTTATCGATAATATTAAAAAGATGTATAATGATCGGTGTAGATCTGCAAAAAAATTTCAGAAATTGCAACATAGGGGAGAATGTCATAGGTAGTATTTCTTACGAAATCTACTTAAAAAAAGGCACAGAATTTTATGAAATTGATAAAAATTTTCAGGGAATTAAATTTGAAGAAATACAAAATTTAAACTTTTATACTGCCCTGTACAAGAATTTCTCTGTGAGTAAGGTGTGCCCCATAGACTAATAAAGTCATGTACAAAATTTCAGCATTTTATCATAAAATATCGCAGATATATCGTCGGTACGATGTCATACTATCCAATATAAAAACAGTGTTGCCAGTGGGCTACTTTTTTAGGGTTCCGTGCTTAAAAAGTAAAAACGGAACCATTATAAGATCACTCCTGTGTCTGTCCGTCTGTCACAGCCATTTTACTCGTAAACTATGGAACGTGGAAAGTTCAAATTCGGGGAAGTAATAAAGACCATTGACCCACATATTTTCAGATTAATAAACATTCATAAATATATTTAGTAAAAAAGTAGAGGGGCTAATTATGATACTTGAAAAAAAAATATTTTCTTTGTATATCATGTGGGGTATCCTGTGAAAGCCTTTGTAACGCTGAACTCAAAAATACATTCCTTTTAATTTTAGGTATTATACTTTCAAAGATATTGTTGAAAATGTAGCGCAAAAATATGTCCCTCCCCCATCTAATTCCGAATCTACTGAAACTAAAATTATGAAAAAATTAGAGGTAGTAGACGTTAATATAAACCTTGCCGGAAAATTATAGCGATTACCTTAGGTCACATAGTTTTTGAGTAATTAGCATTTTTCTGTTATACACAAATTTCGATTTACGGGCATTCAGAAAAATTTTTGAGCATCGCTGAATATACCTATCGTTGCAGATGAATAAAAGCATTGTTGATAATGATTTTCGCAAAAAATCATCTGTAATTAGCCGAGATATTAACCCTTAAAGGTACGGTCAGTTTGGACATACACAAGGACAGGGGCGGCGTACTCTATGCCTAGTTAACAACCTTTAATGATATATATGTGTAATGTAATGTCCAGTAATAGTATAAAAACAATAAATGTCAAATTGTTAAAAACATACTAATTTAAGGTGTCTCGGGACTCTAAAAAGTGGAAAAAATGAAAAAAAGACCCTTTTCAACATCATTTAATGTCTTAAAATGTATATGATTTTAAAACACAATTTTAATTGGGATGAAAGATATAAGTATGTTCTTTCGCTTCATGTATTTAAAAAATTGCAAGATACAAAATTAGTATTTATAGGGAGCTCGAAACTGTTAGACATTTGTCGAACAAAAAATTGGCATAACAGTTTACGCGCAGGATTACAAAATAAATATTGCAACTAGAATGAAAATTTTGGTGCTTACTTACAGTTCAGATTATAATAATTTCCCTGAACTTAAATAAATTTGTATTTAAAGCCTTTTTATATTTTTAATGCAATGTTGCATTTAACTAATACAAAATTTTGAAAATTTCAACAGTAAAATCACCTAAAAAATATTTTTTTGAACAATAAAAAGGAAATTTTAGGTTCAGTTTATACAGACCAACATGAAATGTATGTTTTGAAAAATTCATGAAAAAATATTCAGACGTTTTTGAGGTATCCTGCTCGTTATGCCCAAAAAACGCCATTTGGAAAATAATGACTTGAAAGTTTCGGAAACGCCCCTTCCACTATTGTGCGGGCATAATTCTAAAAGCCAAAACTTCTATTCTAATGAGAATTTCAATGAAACAATTATATCAAAATATTCAGAAAAGATAGGAGTTTAACGTCTAAAAAAATTAAAATTTCGTAAATTTTGAAGCTTTAAGAGTCCTGCGACCACTTAATCCTTTCCGGCTTAATTCTATTTATAAACTTATGAAATAATGAACTGACACCAGAATTTATAAACGAATTTATTAGAAAATGCGAACTTGCTTATTTTCACGTACATGATAAAAGGAAAATTTTAATTAAATATTCTTGGTGCCGTTTGTCTATTTTGGAATTAAAATTAGGTGTCTGTTTTTTAAGGGCATCGCCTTCGAAAGATTTAATTAGAATGAATCGCACAAATACTGTGGGATTCGCGATAGTTTGCATTGATTGTATCTCTCAATACGCCTCGAGTGACTTTAAAAGTTAATTAAACACCTATCTGGAAAAACGTGGCACTGACCAAGGCGGCGTTGCAACTTTGAGACCTCATTTCGAAGCGTGCTTTAGCACAATGCCAAATTTAAACTTTGAACAAAGGTTTTGTTTTAGCTACACTGTAGAAATAAAGGTTATTACCACGCTGAATTTGGTTTCATGAAATGCCAAATGAAGTTTAACTGTGCACTGCTTTTATTGTCAGTACCGAATTAAGTTCATCATAAACAGATTAGGATAATATTAAAAAAAGAGTTATACGAATAGCTATATTTGATATTATTTAGGTTCCATATCTCTTTGAACTTTCATGGTATACCCATTTACACTTTCTAATATATGCAGTTATACCCAACCCTACGCTGTATAGTTTTTTTACAAAGTCTTAGTATTCTTTTAGCAACTTTTTTTTTTTTTTTTTTTTTTTTTTTTTTTTTTTTTTTTTTAATACAATTACAAATTCATATATTTATTCTACGGAACCCTCTGTGCGCGAGTAATTCTCACACTTGACCGTTTATTTAAATTCAGATTTCTTGACTGGAACCACTTTTTTTGAAATAATAAAATTAGCTTTACTTAACCTTATTTAATGACGTATTAATTAAGTTGAAAACAAGGGGAATTTTACCATTTCAAAAAAGTGGTGTCAATCAAGAAATCTGAATTTTAAAAGAGAGCCCACTGGCAACACTATTTTCACATTGGATAGTTTGACGTGGTACCGACGATATGTTTAAACAAAATTGGTGAGAGGTTAATTATAAATTAAAATGTAAATTCTTTCAATTCAAAGTAAATTACTGCTTTCATTCATAATTTTGTACGACCCCTGAAACGCGATCATCCGACATGATTTTTCCCCTTTGCAAACTCATATCAGGCATCGAAAAGAGGTTTAAGTCAACGTTTATGTACTTTCATATCTCTGTGACGCGACGTTTTATGATAAAATGCTGAAATTTTTGTACATGACCTTATTAGTGTATGGAGGTTTGCTTTACACATTGGGAATTTTTTTGTATATTTTGGCAGTAAAAAAAAAAATTAAATTTTGTATTTCTTCAAATTTAATCCCGTGAAATCTTTAATCATCGATTTCATAAAATTGTGTACCTTTTTTTACTTAACTTTGTAATTTGTAATACATGTTTATGTTCAATATATACAGAATAAAAACCGAGATCAATGCTTTTGGGACACCCTGTATATTTTAAATATTTTGTTCAAAAAAAAAAAGCCCCACCAATGGCCGAGAGGTTCTGCTCTCAAAGCTGGTAGACGGGAGGTGCTGGCTTCAAACCCAATCGCGCCCGTCGGCCTAATCGTTCGGAGTTTTTCGTTGTTTTCTTCGAACACTGGATTTCCTTGCGTAAATACCGGTTAGGTTCCCTTAGAAAGACCCCCACGGAGGGCACCCCCCCCTTTGAGTCCATACCCCTCGTGTAGATAACTGGCCGTCATAAACAACACCAACACCTAAAAAGAGAAAGAGGGAGAGAGAGAGACATCCTAGGAATAGTACAGGGAAAAAAAGTTAAAAATATATTAATATCCTAATGACATATTTTAAAAATTCATTCGACGCCCATAGGTTAAACACTAGCAAAGGAAATTTGAGATCTGACTGACCAATACCCTTATGCTTTCCTTTTTATCTAATTGCTATGATTTTTTGATTTGTATGCATGTTCACTGTGACCGAATTCGTTATATCTAGAGTCCATGCTTTTACAATGTGATTGTCAGCAATAGTCTTTTTTTATTCAAAAGGATTTTATTAATTACAAAAATTATTAATAAATTCATATTAAATGAATTTGTGAGTTATAACCTGCATTAATATTTACATTAAAAGAGTTAGCATCTACTATGGATATGACAATTTTCAGTTCATTCCCACATTTAGTTTTTTAAATACAGTGATATTTTACATTTCGCCTGTCTAAGTGCACCATATCCAATTATCGTTTACAACTACAAAAAAGAAAACATTCGGAAGTAACTGAAAAAGTTGCATTTCAAAAAATTAATAATAAAAAAGTTCGTTTACGTCATATTTGTATATTTTATACAATTATTCCGATTGTTAATTGAAGGACTCTTGTAACTTTTAGGATCTTAACTGAATTTTCCAAAATTTATGGATAAACCCTTGATACATTTTTTTTTAAATATCTCATACACTTAAGGATATAGTATTTGCATAAGTTATAGAGTGCCAAGAGCGGGTATTATCATTTGATAAAAAAAGAACTTCGGTACGATTTATGCTAGCACCCCCCCCTAAAAAAATGCAAATCCATATATAACATTTAATAGTAGACATTATTACCAAGGGAGGAGGATGAGGCAGAGGGTACATACACCCATAAACCAACGAACGGCCTCTTGACCTGCTACAGCGATCTTAGGCAGGTCGCACACTGAAGCAACAGGAGGGAAATGAAGTGCGACTTAGGAGGAAAAACCGGTCGAAAAAAAGAAGGAAGCTGTTTCAAACCTGTTTTAACCCTTGGGGAGAGTAACCGGTATACGCTCAAAATCCTTCATTATTCTCACCAGTTATTTTTTATTGTACAGTTTACCTTATTTAATCAGAGCATTTTCGCGATTCAATTACAGAAAATTTTCTATATTGAAAAACCGGTGGTAAAAGATTAAAAATTAAGCAAAAGGCTCTCGTCGCGAATGGGTTAAACCAGTTTCCCCCCGAAATCGATCGAAGTGTTGCATGTGTCGCCTACTTCCGTTTAGGTCTACTAGATATGGAGCTAGAATTCTAGAAGCTCTAGCTCAGTTTGGAGGCTTATTTTGCCATTCTTCAACACTTTTCCCGGAAACCTATTCTTCTCCACCCTTCTGTCGTTTATTCACAAAAGGATGGGGAGATTAAACAATGCAAAGGAGATAAGAAGATTAGACCAATTTGAAGGAAAACTTTCTTTCTGCAAGATGTCCGCCAGTTTCTTTGCAAAGCTATTAAAGATGAAAAGTACCGCGTGACTAATACAAAGAGACCGGCAGTTGAAAATAGTTGAATGATACGTCTATTCCGACCTTTAAGGTCCAAATAGACGAAAAAGTGAACTCTCGGTGTTTTTGTTGTAGGGAGGGGGCGCCTTTCATTTTTAATTGCACTTTAAGTATACTGAAGTAATCATTCTCTAGGACGAATGATACTGATCTGCGTTGTGAGTGCTTAAGCCATTTGGTAGGCCTCCCCACCTAGCTGACCCCTTGCTCATTGTTGAATCTCCCCATGCTTTTGTTATCAACCACAAACGGTTGCAGAATAATAGAGATAATCGTACTTCAAGTTGAAGGAAAGTAAAAACATGTAAATTGACCTTTAGGCTGCATACAAACGCGTGTTTTGCCAGCCTTCACCAGTTTTCGTGAAAAATCTTTTATTCTGGACGGTTCTGCGGTTTATTCACAAAAGAATGAGGAGAATCAACAATGCGTCAGGAGATAAGGAGCTGGACTCTACTTGAAGGAAAGGTTCCTCTTTTGCAGGACATCAGTCCCTTTCCTTTTAAAGTCATTAAAAATCAAATATACCGCGTGGCCACAACAAACATTGCCGACACTGATAACAGTTAGAAGGATGGTGCGTTCGCAGCCTTACAGATTCTGTAGATGTCACTCCTATGAGATTATATCCAATACATATTTAAAGGATGTGGAGCCAAATTAACCAATTACCTCTCTTTAGAAAAGACCTCGGATACTCTTATTGGGCATACCATGAGCAATAAATTTCTTTCTTGGTTTCTTTCTGTTTTTATTCATCCTATATATATATATATACATATTTTAAGTTACAAAAAGTTCTCCGTATGACATCAAGCCACTTATATTTTCATTTCCCCTTTTTACAATAGAATTACTAATATAAACTTTGTTATAATCCTATTACTAAAGCTTCTGATTTGGTAGAGGGACATATTATCTACACAGATTGATCTAAGATCGATCAAGGCATTTCAGCAGCATTCATTGTTTTTTTCAAAATGAAACTTTCTCCTGTGATTTCAAGATTAAATAACACCCCTTTAATACTGTATATCAAGCATAATTGGCAGCTATGTTATTTGCCCAAAATGGTTTATTAATACAGCAGTTAAAATTCTTATTATTTATTCTGAAAGTCTTTCTTCTATCCTTACCCTAAACAATGCTTTTCCAAGATATCTGTTTTGTTATTTTATTAATAATTATAATATTTGATAGGTTTCTTATTTTTAGATAGACTACTGAGAAATGGTCTATAAACTTTGCACTGATCTATTTTTTTTTTTTTTTAAATATGCATATGTCATTACTTTACTTGAAATTATACTTAAGTACTTTGTTCGTTTTTTTTTTTTTTTTTTCGTTGCTGGCTAGCATCAATGCCCTCTAGATATTTGAGAAAGCCTTGACACGCGTCACAAAAACGTCACACAAAGCGGGCAAAACAAAGAAAAAAGATCGTTCATTGGCTCATAGATATCCTCTAGTCAATGAATGATCTTTTTTCTTTGTTTTGCCTTCTTTGTGTGACGTTTTCGTGACGCGCGTCAAGGCTTTCTCAAATATCTAGGAGGCATTGCTAGCATGCGGAAAGGTGTATGTATTCTTTAATGTTAATAAATTGCCATGTAGTCCAGGCAATAGAGACTGTATAGGGGCTCTACCTAGCAAAATTCATGGTAGTTCTGGAAAAAGGCTTACTATATGTTTTTTGGTCGCTGAATCCGAATTTTTAACTTCCCACCAAAATTTCCCCCCGGCAACCCCCCCCCCCAAATTTTGTGTAAAATGCCTCCCAAGAAAGGTTTTTATTAAAAAAAATATTTTTTTTATTGTTTTAGGGAAAAAGTATCTAGACATTCAGAAAGTAGACAAAATTTGCAACAAATTAGATATATGACATTATGACTTAGGATGAAGGGGAAGGGGTTGATCTGCCTCGGAACATGCGCGCTGTGCTGTGTGAACTAAGTTGCGCAATTCCATTTAACCGCTCACACGTTTACATTCGCCCTCCCATCTCCCCTCCGAACTTTCTCTATAAGGTTTACTTTAAGTTTTTTGGGTTGCTGAATCCGAATTTTTAACTTACCCCCAAAATAGTTGTTATTAACTTAAATTTCTTATTGTTTTATAGGAAAAGCACTACGAAATTCAGAAACTAGACAAAATTTGCAACAAATAGGATATATGACATTATGACGTAGAATGAACGGGGAGGGGGAGGGCTGCGGCGCTACGTGCACTAAGTTATGAAGTCCAGGCAATAGGGGATTTTACCTGGAAAAATTCATACTAGTTCTGGATTTCGACTCACTTTATGTTTTTTGGGTCGCTGAATCCGAATTTGTAACTTCCCACCAAAATTTCACCCGGCAACCCCCCAAAAAATTGATTTTTTGAAAAAATTTGGTTTTTGAGAAAAGCGTGCGGGGAATGTTCCGAGGCAGCCCCTTCTCTCCCCCGTTTATCCTACGTCATAATATCATATATCCTATTTGTTGCAAATTTTGTCTAGTTTCTGAATTTCGTAATGCTTTTCCCTTAAAACAATAAGAAATTTAAGTTAATAACAACTATTGTGGGGGTAAATTAAAAATTCGGATTCAGCGACCCAAAAAACTTAAAGTAAACCTTATAAGGAAAGTTCGGAGGGGAGATGGGAGGGCGAATGTAAACGTGTGAGTGGTTAAGTGGAATTGCGCAACTTAGTCCACGCACCGCGCGCATGTTCCGAGGCAGATCCCCCCTTCTCCTTCATCCTTCATCCTAAGTCATTAGTAACGTCAACGTCATATATCTAATTTGTTGCAAATTTTGTCTTCTTTCTGAATTTCTAGATACTTTTCTCCTAAAACAATAAAAAAATTGATTTTTTTTTAATAAAAACCTTTTTTGGGGCTTTTTACCAAAATTTGGGGGTGTTGCCGGGGGAAATTTTGGTGGGAAGTTACAAATTCAGATTCAGCGACCCAAAAAACATAAAGTAAGCCGATTTCCAGAACTACCACGAATTTTGCTAGGTAAAATTCCCTATTGCCTGGACTAATGAATGGCGTCGGGTTTTTCCGCCGGAGCGGAAAAAACCATAAACCTTACGGTTGGTGCTCCGGTTAGGTGATTCGAAGATTCAAAGTCCTTCGTATGGCGTATATACAGTAAATTCTGTCTAAGGCGGACTCTGTATAAGCCGGAAATCTGTCTACCGCGGAAATTTTTTCAAGTCCCGGCGAACCCATAGAAAATTACATTAATTCATGCTGCATAAGGCGGAATCTGTCTGACGCGGAAACGGTAAGGGTTTTAAGGTCCCACCGAAACCAAAATTTTGCATAAGGCGGAAAAAGGATAATTTAAAAATGAAAAGCGTTTTGTTTATTAAACTTTAAAACTGATAAGTCAAATAACTCAATGTCGAGCATGTTAGCTAAAATTCCGTAAGCTTTTAAAAAAGTTAATTCAAAAGAACAGAAACTTTAAATTTTAAGGAATTTATGCTTATGCTATTTTTTCATATGCAAAATTGCATCTAAAAGTTAATATTTCTAGTAAAATGAACATTTATGAAAATGATTACGTATTTTCGAAAGTACAATATATTATACTTTAAGATTGTACTCAAATTCAAAATTATAGCGTTCTTTCTCATTCTCGAAGTTTTTTTTTTTTTTTTTGGTGTGTATAAACTTCCAATATGAATGTATTACAGCAGTACTAAGAAATTGAATAAAGTTTCTCATTTATCTTTAAAAAGACAAAGGATCTTTCAGAATTTCAGTTTTCAACCGATTTTCTAGTCAGGAGAATCAATAAAAGATCGTCATCTTCCAGGGATTTTTGGGGGGGGGGGGGGTGGGGGGAGGGAGGGGAGCTTTTCTGCATAAGCCGGAATATTGTCTACCACGGAAATTTTTCTCAGTCCCGACCGATTCCGCCTTAGACAGAGTTTACTGTAATAGGTGCGACATTTTGACATTCAGATATATACTGCAACTGTCAACAGGACAATTTTAATCATCCACATTTTGATTATAATACCCCCTGTTTTTAATATGTCAGTGTGTTTTCTGGGTATATGTTTTCACGAATGTACAATCAACATGCACGCAAACTATGCATGTAAAGCAAACGATGGAATAATTGCTAGTGAAATAAAGTAGATCAAACGTGACATGGTTTCAAATATAAAAATTATATTCCGGCATACAGGAATGAAAACTACCATTTTATACAGCATAAGCTTTCTTTGACATTTCAACATTTCAATGCCATATCCACAGAATTCTAAAATTTCTCTTTCAGAAGCGTTATAACAAATTTATAATAAAAGATTCTGAAACATTTAATTTAAATAAGGAGTTGCAACTATTTGAGCCCTATTTTAATAACAGTTCTCTCTAAACTATAGTATATGTCCATAATATATTTCGGTATTTAAATTTTAACTCAACTAATAATCAGTGACACAATTAAAAATTATTCACAGTACTTATTTTCTACGTCAAATAATACTTCTTAAATTATTTGCTAAAACATTGATGAAGTTTATTAGCTCCCGGTATACGGTATGCTATTTCTTTCTCCCAGTTTATTTTGTGTATTCCAGAAAATAACGTTACCTTACAGAAGCCAGCCGTAAAACAAAGCAATACGATTAAATACTCAATAGCAATTTTTTTAACTTCTAAGCATCGCACATTTTCGATTTTTATACCGTCGTGTAGGGGGGGGGGGAGTTCTTTTAAATGCATTTTGTTCGAAAACTGTATCGCCATTTATTGTTGAAATATTAATTTTTTTGTAGTTTTTGGAGCCATTTCCTTAATATTGGCAACGGAAGTACTCCATTTCTGTAGAAAGTAAAGAAAAAATAGTTCTAAAATAGTAATTATATATTTTTGTTGCCATTTTCTCATAACAACCGAAAGAAAATGTAATTAAAATACGTGCTATTTTGAAAAAAAATATATATATAAACGAATGATTTCTGTTAAAACAATGGAGCTATTATAAACTATATTTAATTTTAAGTATCTATGTATCATTAGATAGCCGGGTTTTGTTTGTCGATTTTCTTGAAGGGCGGCATCTTTTTGCTGCATTTGTACATTATTTCGCGATAGTGATGTGCTATGCATGCTTTACTGTAGATGTGTAAGAGTAGATCGTAAATATGGAATTCTTAAGAGGATGCGAATGACGTCATTTTACATAAAATAAAACGTGTGCTTTAAGTCTTAAAATTGAAATATATTTTGTACTGCTGTATAATCCCGCTTAACCGAGTTATTTTCTTCTGATGGACTGGTGGCTTCTATTATTATGAAACAGCCATTATAAATGAAGTGTTGGGTGAAGATGAAAGAGCAGCCGTTAAAAGTTAGAACTCTGATTTTCTGGCCTCAGAGTTCTAACTTTTTACGCCTGCTCTTTCATCTTCACCTAACGCTTCATTTATAATGGCTGTTCCATAATAATAGAAGCCATCAGTCCATCAGAAGAAAATGAAGTAATGGAAATGCTAGGGGCGACCCTAAATTCTGAAAAAGCAGAATTCCTGTTATCTACTTTGGGAAATCTTTCTGTGAATATTCAAATATATTTTGCTAAGCATATGTTGCATATAGTTGTAGTTTAATTTTCCACCTGCTTGAAATTCGATATGACTTTTTTAGCCTCCAAAATAATTTTTAACAATTTCCAACAAAGTTGAAAAGTGTTTATGAATTCGGTTTGTCTGTCTGTCTATCTGTCTGTCCGTCTATCTGTCTGTCCATACTCTAACTTGCGTAAATATAATCCGAAAGCTATTAAGTTCATAGATGTTATTGTGTATAATTATGACATGTTCGGTATTGAAAATGAAGTGTGTAGCATTTACGGTTCACTTACAGAGATACTCAAAAGAATTCTGTTACATTACGGTCTATTGGGAAAAATCGTTTCCGGCATATTTTAACCCTTAAATGCCGGGTGTTGCTTTTCGGCAACATACCCAATTTAGGCTTCTATAATACTATTAGAATAATATTGAAGCTATAATGCCTAATGTTGCCAATAAAATACATTCTGAAAATATTATTAAATCGATTTTCAACATATAGATGGCAACACTTGTGCTGTTTAAGAATAAAGATAGATTTATTTTTTCAATTGTTGCTACATGTTCTTTTTGTTTTCTTTGGAAGCTTAAGAAATACCCTATTTTGTTCTGCCAGTGAGCAAATAAAATTTATTTCTTATTATAGTTCCTAAAATTCTTGTGCGTTTAACATTATAGAATTTTATCAAGGTAAATTATTTTTTCAATTAACCCTTTGAGCTCCGGGTTAGTAAAATTTTAAAAATATGCTAGAAAAACACTTAAAATGTGATTAGGGGGCTGTCTGAAATTGAACCATGTGATTAAAATTTTTTTTAAATACCGCCTTTAGGCTGGGGGACGTGGGAAGTTTTTCCACCATCAGAGCTATAGAGCATTCATTTCAACACGCAAATACAAGAAATGACACCGCAAAGTTATTCTAAAATTACTATAATTGCTGAAATTTCAACATATTTTAAGCAGTTACATTGTTTAAACGAATTCTAAGACTATTAAAATATTTTAAAAATTTATTAAATGAGAAAATTCAAAATTAAAAATTTTTTAAATCATAATAAAAAAATACAAACTAATCAAATTTATAGATGAAACAGATTTTAAAAATATTTAATTTTTGTTTAGAAATATTTAAAACATAATAAACTCGTCAATCTGCTGAATTAAATACAAATTTAAATTCCTTGGAATTAAATTATAAGCATCTAAATTTTGGTTCTGAAACACTGTCTGGTATGTAATTTTAGTGCTGCCATCTAGTGACAAAGCACATTTTTGTAGTCCTTAGAGCTCTGCTGGTAGAAAATTCTACCATTACTTATTTCTATCCCCTGTAATTATTTAAATTTTCAGTTTAGTGATTTGCATGTAATTATTATTAAATGTTTGATGTGTCCAAGAGAAAAAAATGTTATCTCCTTTGAAAAATATTTCTTTATAATGCTTGAAAAATACAAAATTTCTAAACCTTCAAAAGTGGAGTGTTTTTAAGATCGCATTAAAAACCTACTAGATATTTGCAGAGAATAGTGCTGCCATCTAGATTTTAAGAAGACAAGTAAAATCTACAAAACCCAGTTTTTGCAATTAAAATGGAGACTTTTTGAAGGAAATTAAACGATTTTGATTTTATGTGGGTGAAAATTCACCCGGCAGAGCTCAAAGGGTTAAAGACCACTATTGCCGGTTAGTAACAAACTATTTTTTAACCGTAAACCATACTTAAAACAAAATATGATTTTTTAAGTATTTTTCCCATGATTTATTTAAAAAATGAAAGCCGAAAAACATTATTACAATGATTTTTGAAAAATCAGTCATTTAAGGGTAATGATAATCCACTATTTTAAAGTTACTGAAATTTTTATACATAACTGAGGTGTATTTTACACGACGCTTCCTGTAGATAGAAGGTGTGCATAGAACTTATCTATCATTTACAGGGACACACAAAATAATTTGGCTACATAAGAAATTGAATGATAATTGAACTTTTGAAACCTAGAAACAATAATTGCCTGAAGTGCGTTTTCAATTGTGGTACGAATTTTTAAATTGAACTATACATATATATATATATATATATATATATAAATTAATATTACTTGGTTTGTATTAGATTATATGCAGGGCTGCACAACAGTTCTCAAGTACAGTTCCGTTTATTCACAGAAATTGCTGGATGGAAACTTTCAACTGTGCTATTCGTTTAACTGGACTAACTTTTAGCATATTATGTAGTATACGTACAAATCTATAGATCATATAGAGGACTGCACAAAAAAAGAAAAATCATCCGATGTTTTTTTTTTTTTTCGACTATTGATAGTAATAGCTGAAATTGGGTTTTATGTTATGCGTTTTTCGATTATTTAGACATCATCTATCACCTTAATCATAGCCCGACTTAGACTGTGTGGGAGGCCCTGGGGCAAACATTACTTCGGGGGGGGGGGGGGGGGGCTTCTATTTTTTGAAATTTTTCGTGAATTAAACTGTAAAATTTTTGAAGTGACTAATTCTAAACTTCATACATATTGTATGTTTACATAAATTTCGTACCAATTACTATTCACATCTATATACAGAATAGTAAGAAAGATAACTTGAAAGAAACCATAGAATACATTTTTTTTTTTCGTTTATAGGAATATAAGGATAAACATGATCCATTAAAATGTAAATACAGTTCTTTCAGGCATTATTGACTATTTGTGTTAATACTTTTCTACTTAACTTAATTTTTGTATTCAATCAACATGCGTTTGGGCGATTCCATCGTTTGGAAAGGCAAGTGGTGGCATGCATTTAATAATAATAGCAGCAAATTTCAATACTTGTTATATTGTTACCGCATTTCTCATGATGCCCTAAAAAGTACTTTGGTATAAAATTTCCTATTATGACAAATTCTTTTAAACAGAAAGCAACAGATAACAGATGCGTGAGATTACAGAAATTTTTAAATTAAATTTATGTATTTAAAAAAAGCTTTATGAGATCACGAAGAAAGAAATTAAATATCATAAAATGAAAAACACTTTAAATTAGAATATGTGAAATTCCATTTTATGAATAAGAAGACCAATTGAAAGGTTTGATTAACAACGTAAAATTTGAAAAAAAGGAGAAGAGAATCCCCTTAAATATAAAAAAGAAACATTTTGGTTCCTTTTGGCCTTCTTTTATCAGTGAGCTCCCCTTTAACGAAATAGTTATATCTGCCCTTGGGGAGTTCCCTCGAATCGGGGGACAGGAGCATTTGCCCCGCATGCCCCTGCATTAGTCAGGCCCTGACCTTAATAAACTTTGAAATTTTGTTGCAGTATTTTAAATGCGTTGGAAAGTGTTACATAATCTATGCTGGATGCATGAATTTTCGTTCTTGTTTCTTTTATTTCTAGCATTAGTTCAAGAATCTGAAAAACATAACATTTATTCCTTTTGCTTTACTAAATATTTCCGTATTCCTTCTTTATCTAATTACTTCGGAAAGTTTTATCGTTTACATTAGAAACATAGTAAAATAACGATTTTTTATTAGGTGCGTTCGTAATTATATAAATACGTAGCACCTATAGTCGTCGTTCAGTCCGTCCGTCCGTCCGTCTGTCCGTCCGTCTGTCCGTCCGTCTGTCCGTCCGTCTGTCCGCATGTAACAGAGCAAAAACTACCCAACCGAATGGTCTGAAATTTCAAATATATGATTGTTGCAAAATTTTGTCGAGCCATTTCAAATTTTATGAAAATCGGATGTATAGTTTAATTACAGGGACAGTCAAAAGTTTTTCTTTACATTACGGCCAATGGGAAAAATTATTGCAAGTGGATTTTAATGATATTAGAGCCTTCCGAATGATCTGAAATTTTAAAGATATAACTGTTGCAAAATTTTGTCGAGCCCTTTCAAATTTTAGGAAAATCGGATGTATAGTTTAATTACAGGGACAGTCAAAAGTTTTTCTTTACATTACGACCAATGGGAAAAATTATTGCAAGTGCATTTTAATGATATTAGAGCCTTCCGAATGATCTGAAATTTTAAAGATATAACTGTTGCAAAATTTTGACGAGCCTTTTCAAATTTTAGGAAAATCGGATGTATAGTTTAATTACAGGGACAGTCAAAAGTTTTTCTTTACATTACGGCCAATGGGAAAAATTATTGCAAGTGGATTTTAATGATATTAGAGCCTTCCGAATGATCTGAAATTTTAAAGATATAACTGTTGCAAAATTTTGTCGAGCCCTTTCAAATTTTAGGAAAATCGGATGTATAGTTTAATTACAGGGACAGTCAAAAGTTTTTCTTTACATTACGGCCAATGGGAAAAATTATTGCAAGTGCATTTTAATGATATTACAGCCTTCCAAATGGTCTGAAATTTTAAAGATATAATTGTTGTAAAATTTTGTTGAGCTATTTCAAATTTTAGGAAAATCGGATGTATAGTTTAATTACAGGGACAGTCAAAAGTGTTCCGTTACATTACGGGGAATGGGAAAAAAATGTTGGAAGTGCATTTTAATGATGTATCAGATTATGCGCTTTATGAAGTGCAAAAAATTATACATTCAGTACAATATGGGGTGCAAAAAATAATTATAAAACTAGTTATAGTACGAACGCACCTCATTTGCCACGTTTGACGAGCAATTTCCAACTTGTTCCATTAAATATCCCAAAAGTCATTTCTATATTATATTGTTCTTAATATTTGTCCTTCACGAGCTACATGTCTGAAACAAGACATACATTGACTTAAGCTTAATGTGAGCTGACAACGTAACGGGGTCATAAAGTTTTATTGACTTCAGAGCTTTTGCCATGCGATCACATTTAATCGCTTTTAAAAATACTAGGGGATCCAACTCGGACCTCCCAAGTTACAGAATAGAAGGGAAAACCATTTTTTTAAAAAATATTAATATATATATATTTTAAATTGCCCACTAACAACACCCAAAAGCATTTTTATTTGAAAAGTATCAATTTTGCATTCAAATAAAGTTCTGGAAGTTTGTTATAAAAGCAATACTATCGTATGAGTTAATAGCCGAAGAAATCGCCAAAGATTTCGTGACTTACGGCCAGGGCTGCGGACTCGAAGTCGGAGTCCGACCCATTTTTGAGCAAAAGAGTCGGAATCGAAGTCGCTAAAAAACAAGTCGACTCCGACTCCAGATTTTTTTGTTAGACATTTTAAAGTGAAATTAAACTAATTATTTGTCATTTTAAATCTATAAAATGAATTATTATTGTTATTTATTGACTGCATCAGGCTACTCAAGTTAAAGATCGCCGATTTACTGCGGTGTACAAAGTAGATACAGAGGTAGGTACAGAGAAAGTACAAGGTGTGCAGAGTAGATTAAAACTGTTTTAATTCATAACTGTAGTAGGTATTTTACATTTAGTATATAAATACCCCCCCCCCCTCGTATTTTTGGGGTTTGCGGATAGAACCCGAGTTATAAAGGTCTGCAAGGACCCAAGGCCCGGAAAATGAAGGCAATTTTTCAAACAGGTCGTGTAAGTAGAATTAAGACAATTTATATTAATGAGCCTTATCAGGCTGATAAAAAAAAAAGCAGATGAATGCAAAATGATCGGCAGGCTGACAAGTCCAGTATAATAAATTTGAAAGAATCAAACTACGCCGATAAAATAGGAACAATTTACAATGGTCATGATTAGGGTGGTAATAAATACAAAGGCATTGCCGAACTTTTTAGGGGACGGGACTTAAAATTTCGGCTCATGTAGATCTCTTACCGGAGGTAATGCGAAAATTATAAATTTTGCTATTTTTGGAGGCAAAAAACTAAGAACCCGGTATAGCATTGTAATAGAAGCATTTTCCCCTTTTTTCCACCTCAAGAATTTCAAGCTTATATGACCAAAAGTCAAAATTATGAAATACCCTTCCTTTATTTATTTATTTATTTATTTATCCTTTTGTGCAAAGGAGTCAAAATAAAATAAAATTGTAATTCTTTTTTTTTTTTTTTCTGAATCGGTGGTACTAATAACGAAAAGTAGTGAAATTTCGTTATCTTTCACCTTTTGAATTTCGGATTTCTGAGGTCTGCAGAACCCGAAATAAAGCCAAAATTGTAAAATTAATTCAAAAAATGTAATTTTTTTTTATTTTCTCATTAGAATCCACAGAATCCGTCTCAGAATCCTTAACTGCGCAGCCCTACTTGCAGCACGTGCTTTTAATTCTGATCGTTTCGATGGTTTAAGCGAGTAGATCGGATTCATGTCTGTTAAATTTCTGTTTAGATTATTTTATTTTATTGATGAAGTAATAACTTCATTATGTGATATCAGTCGGGAAAAAAATGCTGGCCTATTTATATTAATTCAAATGCAAACGGACCCTCTTTTATAGTCGTTTTCAGGCGATAGAGATAGATTGAAAAAAAAAATCATGCTTCGAAAATTATTTTTAAAACCCTGAAAAATGAGTCAATTGCGATACAGTTTTCAAATAAATTACTATACAGTTTTGGATTTAATGATGCGACAAATCACGCTTGCCAAAATAAGCCAAGTGGTTGTGAAACAGTAACAACGAAATGTTTTAGACGTTAAAAAGTAGAAAATATAAATACAAATAATGAATGTGACATATATTTTTAAAAATAAGCTTTAATTAATTAATAGTTTAGTATTAATTAAATTATGTTTATACGTTGAGAAATCAATTTATAAATCCATCACAGATAGTTTAAATGTTTTGTTTTTTTACCCTGTTGCCATATTTAAAAAAAAGAAACAGAGCAAAAATTATAATACTTTTAATAAATTGACTAGTTCCCGTTTTTACCATACGTAAAAAAAAGTGTCAAATTTTCCATAATTGGGTTTTCGGAAATATCCTGCATTGCACTTAAGAAATTAGGCGTGATTTTGAAGATAGGGGAGACCGGGGCTAGTAGGCGCAGTGTTTAGTTATTGATTTTTATTAATTTTTTGTTTAAGTTTTTTATGAAACTTTAACTGTACTTTTAAAGAACGGGCATTGGGCTATAAATACCCGGAGTTTTGAGTTTGTAGCTTTTGTAGTTTATGTTTAGCAGAAGCCTAAAGTAAAAGGGAAATTGTGCGCCAACTTACCCCGTCACGGGGCAAGTTGCCTATACCTATGGGGTAAGTTGGCACACGCTTTATAAAAATTTAAATAAGACACGCAGTTAAGAGAAATCAATTTCCTTATTACCAGTAGGTTTAATCAAAGGCGTTATCACCGCACAATGTAAATTCTAAATTATACAGACATAAAAATAATGAATAAAACATTAACATTGAGTAACTTCTATCCTACTCTATAACATCATTAGAGTTACAGTTGTCACAAATAAAAAATCGAGTGTCTCCATTTGGGCAAGCCCCGTGTGCCCAAAATCTTGCATTGCAACCACTTTTTTCGGTGTTTGCTGTTTTTCAAGCTACCAGCATACATCAGACACCGAGCCAACTTGCCCCGTGTTCAATGCGCCTACTAGCCCCATAATAAATTTCTTCACAAAAGGGACACGTAACCATCTAAGCATAAATAATCCAACTAAATCACAAATGGGGTAGGTACAGTTAATCATACACTAAGAAAAATTGCACAAGTTAAATCGCAATTATTAAGATAAGTATTAGAAATTAGAAAAAGAATGAAGCAACAAAAAATTACTTATGAGCGCAAAAGACAGAAAACTCGTAATAAATGTCCACTGCACGTAGGTAAGGCTGCAAAACTACAATGAGGATTGTAAAACGCAAGAAGAAATGTACTCTGTGACTGGTTGCACAATCTATCCACAAACAGGCGATTTATGGGGCCTGCGCCTACTTACCCCTGTAGCCAACTAGCCCCGGTCTCCCCTAAATATTAAATGCTTGTTATTATTATTATTATTATTTATTTATTTATTTATTTATTTATTTATTTATTTTTGCAATTTTTACTTTTATATTTATTAAAGCTTTGAACCGTACTTTCAATGGCAGCGTATTAATTTGACTTCTAGATTTTTCTAATCTAGAAAAAGTCTATCACAATCTCTGGTGCAATCCTTTGGTCTGTTTTATTTTATCAATGAAAATCAGTGTTGAATTCAGGCACTTTTTTCCGGGAGGAATATCTGTGGCACTGGGCGGGGGGGGGGGGGGGGCGGTATTGCACTTTTTGATCATTGAAAACACAAAATCTCAAATCTTCCGGGGGGGGGGTATTTCCCCCGGACCACCCCCTGATTTCAACACTGTTGAAAATGATTGATAATATTGATGATAATTTCTAAAATTGAGATTTGAAATGTGCTATATGTTTTTAAATTGTTGTCTTATACATCATCTTTCACCTTATTAAGCGGTGAAGTTTTGTCAAAGCAGTCTGGAAGTATTGGAAAGTGTTTCATAACCTATGCTTGACGCATGATTTTTCTTCTTAGATTTTAAGAACTGTTTTTACTTTTACATTTATTAAAACTTTGAGTCGTACTTTCAATGGCAGCGAATTAGTACTTTGACTTGCAGATTTTTCTAATCTATCAAAAGTCTATCACAATCTCTGCTGCAATCCTTTGGTCTGTTTTATTTTATCAATGGAAATGCATTTTTCTATTTTACACGGCATTATTTCTGTCATCGGAAACGTTTCGTGAGTATCCATACAAGGTATTTTAACAAAACCTTGGAAAAGATCATGAGCCAATTCAAAAGTAAGTTTCGTAAGTTTCAGACATTTTTTTTTACCATTTGGAAAAATGGTTATTGTCCTCGTCAGGGTAGGAAATCAAAAGCATATATGAAGCTTTTTATTGGTTTAATCCGCATTTTATTCGTTTTCTGGTTGGTCTATACAGTAATCTGTATTTCCCTTTACTTTTAACAGAGATGGATACTTCTGTTGCCACTATGACAAAAAAGAAAGAAAAACTACAAAAAAAAAAATAATAATAACTCAGAAACAAATTGAGATACAGCTTTCAAACAAATTGTATTTAAAAGTATATTTTTTTCTCTATACGACGGTGTAAAAAGTAATAGTGTGGGATGTTTAGAAGTCTAAGAATGAAATTTCATTTAAATCTGGTCGTCAGATTTCTTGGAAATCTGACGATGGAAAAGCCTTTTCCCGAACAGCCAATGAAATGCTTGGATAATACGTAAGTTTCAGGTGGATAATACGTAAGTTTCGGGAAATTTTAGGAATCGCAGGCGATTTTTGTCGCTTGCAATTTTTACGTGTAATAACACTATTAATGTTTAATCCATGGCGTACGTAATGTATGATCAACTCCGAGCGATTTTTTATGTCTTAAATTTTAGTCTTTGAAAAAACCATTTTCCAAATGGTCGTTGTAATTTGTTAAATTGCTTTTTTTGAATTTTTTTTTTTTTTTTTTTTTTTTTTAAGGTTGAGGACTTATTTAAAGATTTGAACATTGAACTTTCTTTTAATTGATGGGTAATCTACTCATATGGGGCAACCTCTGATCAGTCCCACACCGTCCCAGATATATCTACTTCTATCCTCAAAGCTGTCATTAACTTTTGAGGACAAAATTTTTTTCAATCTCGTAACTATTAATTTCTGCTTCTTCATAGGAATCATATGTTATTGTATTTCTACGTAATTTTTCCGTGCATAGCAACGCTGTAGATTGATTGACGCTGTGTAACAACAGAGAAAAGCCGTCTCCATGGCGATTGCTGCGTTTTCCATCGAAGTGTCTTTGTGCGGTATGCCAAGCTGTGAGCGAACCCAAATAAAGCACAAACACACGATAAGTTGAGTGACTTGTGCAGATGGTTTATGAAAGGTGAATATCAAATATTTGCCTTGGTGAAAGGTGGATTAAGTTATCATGTGCTGACCTGGTGCGAAATAATGTTATATCTGCATGAAGCGAGCTGCGAAGGTAAAGTTATTGTATTGCAGTTTTGTCTTAGAATTTAGAACTATCTTTCTCAATCATTTTTGAAAAATGATATATTTTAAATTTAATGCAATGGTGCATTTTAAAATTAATCAAAATAAAAGTTTTTGTTAAGGGGGTAGGATACCTTTGAACACGTCGAAAAAGTAAAAAATATCATTATATTCCAAGCTTCAAAACTTGTGTAATAAGTCAAAAATAAAAATCAAACTTCATTTAAATATAAAGCTCATATTTAAATTTATATTTAAATATGTATATATATATACTTGTAAATTCATAAATAAATATTGAAATGATAAGTTTAAAGACATATGATAATAAGAGAAAAAAAAAATCTTGCGCGCATGATAAAATCTGAAAATATGACTTTAAAGTAGAAATTTTGACGAAAATAAATGCATAATAGTGTTACCTTTATACTAAAACCAGAATATTTAAAAAAAATATTGACTAAATTTAAAAAATTAACAGAAAATTAAAAATTTTCACTTTTTAAAAAATATTTTCAAAGTAAAAAACAGAAAAAAAATATTACCTTTTTCTGCTTTTAAGTTGTAGATAATACAGAAATGAATATGTTTTGAAAAATTCTTTTGATTGCCATGCGTAGTTTTTTTTAGTAACATTGCGCGCAGTATCGAAATTCATTATTTTAATTAAACGCATCGCAAAGTTTAAATATCCAATGTAGTCTTAATATATAGTCTTAATAAAACTGCCATAGTTAGTAAACTAATTGAAATTTTTTAATGCGGTTTTTTGCATATTGTTCAGAAATGATTACGGAACCAAAATATGTATTAAAAATTTTTCGAAAATTTTGTAGGTTTAAAGGTATTCTACCCCCTTAAGGGGACAGTTTACCCCAAAATTGATTTTAAAAAATCGATTTTTGTTTTTAAATATTAAACGAAAGTCTGTTTATTTGTGAATATTTTGCCACTTCATTTTTACCAATGCGGCAATTATATCATGAGATATTGCAAATTTTGTTAATACAGTCAGCGCAATTCTCCGCACAAATGAAAACTTTAAACGGTTGTTTCTCCATGTTCATATTTTCTTCACTTTCATGTTTTTAAAATGCTGAAGCTTTTTTTTTGTATTTGAGATAGAGATTTAAAATTTTTTGTACATGTTCATTATTATATATGTGATAAATTTGCACATGGAATTAGCCTTCAGGTTATTATTATTATTTTGAAAAGTATAGGAAGATGTGTTAGATTTCATCATTTTACACTACATCAGTAAGAAAAATTATTAAATGTAATATTAGATGTATCTAAAAATCCATGCGCAATCTTGTGTAATACACATTTGAAAATCTAAAAAAAAAAAAAAAGAAAAAAAAAAGAAAAGAAAAGAAAAGATAAAAGGAAAAAAAAAAAGAAAAAAGGGAAAAAATATTGATATTTTAAAAAATAGTAGGGATTTTTATTCAAAATTAAATTTTCTTAAACTTTTTAAACTTAAAAAAAAAAACCTTTTTTTTTTGCAAAATTTACTTTTAGTTGAATATTGAAATACAATGAGTTCACCATTTGAATCATATATTTATTTATATATTTATATATATATATATAAATATATTTAATTATTATATAAATATATTATAAATATATGTAAATATATTACCATATACTTGGCAGAAACAGTGTTTTCATGCTTCTTAAAGGTAAGCAATGAAAATAAGTATAAAAGTAAATATAATAACAAGTGGGTAAGTGTGATCACAGATCGCACAGAGGGTTTCGTTTAATATTCCTTTCAAAACACGTTATCCTTTTGAATAATCTGTTAGTTCCACATTTCACAACCAGGGGGCGCACTTGATTCTGAACAAACCTGCATCCGAACGAAAATCCGCTTTACATACTAACCGTAGATATACTATTAGTCGAGGGGATTGGGCCCATAGCACCCGAGATATGTAGGCGCACCTGGCGGAAAAAATGGAACTAAAATATGTAAGGCTATGGTGCATAATATGAAAGAATGGTCAAAGGGGTGTCGGCAAAAGTTGGAAAATTTCTCCCCGTGTTAAAAGGGCGGAGGTTAAAAAAATTGCTTAAAATACACAAGTTAGAGCCCAGAGGGGTAAATAATAAAAGACTTTTTGAAAATTTTATGATTTGTCATGTGGTCTGAGGCATTCAGCTATACGTATGCAAAATTTCATGTCATCAACTTAATTAGGGACTCTCTTAGAAAGAATTTGCTTCAAATACATATGTGGTAGCTCAAAGGGTTAAACGTAAGGCTTTTTCAAGATTTTATGATTTGTCGCCTGGCCTCAGGTATTCTGCAATAAGTATGCAAAATTTCAAATCTACAATTTAATTAGGGGCTGAGTTAGAAAGAATGGTTTAAAATACACAAGCTGGAGTTGAAAGGGTTAAACATAAAACTTTTTCAAAATTTATTATTTGACGTGAGATCTGAGATGTTGAGCTATAAGTATGCAAAATTTCACGCCTCCAACCTAAAAAGGGGCTCACTTAGAAAGAATTGTTTAAAATGCACATGTGGGAGCACAAAGGGTTAAATGTACGATTTTTTAAAAATTTTATGATTTGTTGTTTCATGCGAGGTGTTCAGCTATAAGTATGCAAAATTTCACGCCCATAACCTAATTAGGGGGTCACTTAGAAAGAATTGTTTAAAAAACACAAGTGGGACCCCAAAGAGTTAAACGTACGATATTTTCAAAATTTTATGATTTGTCGTTTGATGTGAGGTGTTCCGCTATAAGTATCCAAAATTTCATGTCTCCAACATAATTAGGGTCTCACTTAGAAAGAATTGTTTAAAATACACATGTGGGACCCCAAAGGGTTAAACGTACGACATTTTCAAAATTTTATGATTTTTAATTTGATGTGAGGTTTTCAGCTATAAGTATGCAAAATTTCACGCCTCCAAATTAATTAGGAGCTCACTTAAAAAGAATTGTTTAAAATACACATGCGGGAGCTCAAAGTGTTAAATATACGACTTTTTCAAAATTTTATCATTTGTCGTATAATGTGAGGTGTTCAGCTATAAGTATGCAAAATTTCACGCCTCCAAATTAATTAGGAGCTCACTTAAAAAGAATTGTTTAAAATACACATGCGGGAGCTCAAAGGGTTAAATATACGACTTTTTCAAAATTTTATCATTTGTCGTATAATGTGAGGTGTTCAGCTATAAGTATGCAAAATTTCACGCCTCCAAATTAATTAGGAGCTCACTTAAAAAGAATTGTTTAAAATACACATGCGGGAGCTCAAAGGGTTAAATATACGACTTTTTCAAAATTTTATCATTTGTCGTATAATGTGAGGTGTTCCGCTATAAGTACCCAAAATTTCATGTCTCCAACATAATTAGGGGCTCACTTAGAAAGAATTGTTTAAAATACACATGTGAGTCCCCAAAAGGTTAAACGTACGACATTTTCAAAATTTTATGATTTTTCATTTGATGTGAGGTTTTCAGCTATAAGTATGCAAAATTTCACGCCTCCAAATTAATTAGGAGCTCACTTAAAAAGAATTGTTTAAAATACACATGCGGGAGCTCAAAGGGTTAAATATACGACTTTTTCAAAATTTTATCATTTGTCGTATAATGTGAGGTGTTCAGCTATAAGTATGCAAAATTTCACGCCTCCAAATTAATTAGGAGCTCACTTAGAAAGAATTGTTACAAATACACATGCGGGAGCCCAAAGGGTTAAATGTACGACTTTTCCAAAATTTTATGATTTGTCGTATGATGTGAGGTGTTCAGCTATAAGTACCCAAAATTTCATGTCTCCAACATGTATAGTTTCTGAGAACGGGCTCTGTGACGGACAGACAGACAGAGGAGCGAGACGAATAGGGTTTCGTGAGATGAACGAAACCCTAAAAAAAAGAAGCAAAAACAAGGGGAATTGCCCGGGCTTCCAGGGTTACAGAATATCGATGAAAACCATTTATTTAATTGATAACTATGTTAGATTTTTTTACAATTAATATATATACGCACTAACAATACCGAAAATCATATTATGAAAAATAGTAATTAGTCTAAATAAAGTTTTTAAATTTATTAAAAGCGATAGTTTTGTATTGGCCTCGCGCCAGGAGTTCACAGCCGAAGAAATCGCCAACGAACACTATTTAAAATCAGAATTTTTTTTATTCTAATCCTTTTAGTGGCTTAAATACATAGCTTGATCACATGTCTTAAATTTGTATTTTAGTTAGACTTTATTGTTTTATTTATTGGTTGATGAATGTTTTAATTTCGTTATGTCATATATGCTGGAAACAAATGCTGAGTTATTTTTACTAAGTACAAACGGATGATCTTATGCAATCCTCTGCACGCGATAGACATAGATTTTTTAAAAATCGCACCTGAAAATCATTTTAAAAACACTAAACATTTAGTAAATAGCGATAAATTTTTCGAACAAATTGGATACCGTTTTCAACAAATTTCATTTTTAAGAACATTTTTTATCCTATTCCACGATGTAAAAATTTAAAATGCGCGATGTTTAGATGTTTAAAAAATTGCAGTAAATGTAAATTTAATTGTTTGGTGTGGCCACAGTCAAAATGCCGTCAGCGTTATGCACGGGTTACATTTGTCCTTTGTAATATAGAATAGATACTGTTTTATAATCATTCAACGTTTATCTGGTAAATCACACCTACTTTTGACAGCAATTAAGGTTCTCTCCCCCCCCCCCTCTCCAAATTTCCGTTAAAATACATTTATGGGATACATTTATCCAATGGGCACCGAATTCGACTATGCAAAATTCACTGCTTTTTTTTTACGCTTTATAGAAAGCGCGTGAAAGTGAATTTATTAACGCTATCATAATTATCAATATCTCTTATAATTATCAAAGTAGGTTCAAAAGTTGCGCATTTATTTTATTACATATTTGAAATCTACATATATTTTAAAGTTAAAATATGTAAAATTCTTTTGTAAAAGAGTTCTTTTTTATTAACACTTTCCAACAAAGTTGAAAAGTGTTTATGATTTCGGTTTGTCTGGCCGTCTGTCCGTGCTCTAACTCCCGTTAATATACTTGGATTGCCCTGAAATTTTTGGATGTTATTAATGTTTACCATAGCACGTTCCCTATTTCAAATGAAGTTTCTAGCACGTTTAGTTAATTTACTAGGACAGTCAAAAGTTTTCTGTTACATTATGGCCTATGGGGGAAAAAAAAACGTTTAAAATGATTTTTAATGATGTTACATGCTTTCAAACGTAATAAAATTGATATGCATTTATCAAGTGCATTAAATATGCATTCTGTAGAATATGCGGTGCAAAGAGTAGTTCTTATTCATTTACAGGGCCACACAAAAGAATTCTGTTACACAATGATATATAGGGGTGGAGGGAATTGTTTGCGGCGTATTTTAATTATTTCAGGTATAATGAAATTGATATACGTCGATGAGGTTTACTATAACTTATTTCATGTATAATACGAAGTGCATAATATTTACAGGGGCACACAAAAGATTTCAGATACTATATTGTATCCGAAATACTGTACAGTAGCGATGATTGCTGGAAATGCATTCTTAATTATGTTATGTGCTTTTATGTTTCACTATTTTTATGCATAGTATGTGGTGTATATAAAGGCTGTAATTCATATACAGGGCTACACAAAAGAATTCGTAATGATTACAAATTGCTTAGAGGTGGTTTTTAAATGAGTAATGCATTTTTATGCTGAACTGCATTTAGTTTACTAAGAAATGTTTATAGAACATAGATAAAACGATATACAGGGTCACGCAAAGAATTGGATACATGGCCGTCTATAAATGATAATTTCTGGAAATGTGATTTCAGTAGTTTTAAGAGTGTTTTACTTTGAATTAAACTTTAGCTAAATAGTGCCGTGAAATAAAAGTACTAGGTTAACTACAGGGTTGTACAAAAGTATACAAGCATGTTTTCATCTATTAGTATAAATTGCTGAAAGAGAAATTTCAACCTGCTATGCGTTTTCTTGTTAAACTAAATTTCCCAATTATATTGTATATATGTTCAACCTACAGATCAAATACAGGGCTGTTCAAAAGAATTGGTATACATATTTGCTATGGACGGTAACTGCTGAAATGAGTTTTTCAAATGTTTTATGCGTTTTCTAAACTGTTTACTCAGTTCTCTTATATACCCTATTTCCCTAAATAACGGAGTATTGTTAAACCATTCAGGAAGTGTTGGAAAGTGTTTCATAATCTATGCTTAACGCATAATTTTTCTTACTTATTTAATATAGAATTATATCATACAAAAAAGATCGCGGAATCGTGGGTTGCGCAAATTTTGCTACTTTTACGTTGCCCGTAGAAATCGCGGGATGCGCAGCGAGAGGGTTAAAAAATACATAATTTTTGTCCTGTTTCTTTTTACTTTCTTCTATCTTCAATAGAAGAAATTGTTGTAATCGAAATATTTTTCGACTTCCGGTTTTCGACAGAATTACACGTTTTAGGGGTCAGAGATCCCCAAAAACATGTTTATAGAAAATGTCGGTCTCTCCGTCTGTCCATGTGTCCGTCTTTCCGTGTGTCCGTCTGTCTGTCGCCATTGTACCGTCAAAAAGTGTATGAAGTTATGCATAGAATTGAACCAACGTTTTATTTTAAGTTTTTGGCTATAGCAAGCAGGTCCTCTCTGAATTTGAAAAAAATTCACCGGTAAAGGGCGCTGTAATAGCGATTTTTGTGCGATTTTGAATATTGTACCATCGAAAAGTGTATGAAGTTATGCAAGAAATGAACCAAATTTTTATTCTAAGTTTTTGGCTATGGCAAGCAGGTCCTCCCTGAATTTGGAAAAAAATCGCCTGTAGGGGGCGCTGTAATAGCGGTTTGTGTGCGATTTTGAATATTGTACCATCGAAAAGTGCATGAAGTTATGCATAGAATTGAACCAAATTTTTTGTATTCGTTTTTAGTCATGGCACGAAGGTCCTCCCTGAATTTGGAAAAATTCCGCCTGAAGGGGGCGCTATAATTGCGATGTCTGTACCATTTTCATTATTGTACCATCGAAAAGTGTATGAAGTTATACATATAATTTAACCAAATTTTTTGTGTATGTTTCTGGCTATGGCACTCAAGTCCTCCCTGAACTTGAAAAAAGTCTGCCAGAAGGATAGCGCTGTAATAGAGATGTTTGTGCCACTTTCTTTATTGTACCATCGAAAGTGTATAAAATTATGCTTACAATTGAACCAAATTTTTTGTGCATGTTTTTGGCTTTGGCCAACAGGTCCTCCTTGAATTTGGAAATATTGCGCGGTAAAGGAACTCTGTGATAGCGATTTTTGTGTACTTTTCTTGATTTTTCGTAGTTCTATTGTCCATCAGCGGTTCGTGCAGCCGCGGGAACACGGTTTCTGCTAAGCCGGCTATTTGCAAACATCTGATAACAACAGAATAAGGGAAAACTATTAATTTTAACAAATATCATGATATAGATTAATTCGTTTTTAGTTCGTTTCATTGACTCAAGCAGAAATTTAAGATGAAAATCAAAGTTGGTATAGTATTGAACTAATAATATTGAAGTATTAACATGCGTAACTAGTTTTTGAAATATTAAGATAGAAGAAAGTTTTGGGATTGGCACATCCAACTAGTTTAATTTGGACAAGAGGAAAGAAAAAATTAAACATTATTTAAACTATCTTTTTAGGATTTCTAAATTGATTTCTCGAGGTATAACCGTAAATTTATTAATTTTTAAAAACTTTTTTTTAAATATTACACTCTTCATTTTTTATTTATAACTTATTTTTAACTTTTTAGCCTCTAAAATGTTTCTCTATAATGCAGGTTTACAGCTATTTGGCCTATTTTGTTGAGCGTTTATTAGAGCATCATTAAATCCCTTTTTGTTTCAATTCGTATAAATTAGCACGAGTTACAAAAAATATTTGGCGATTCACCGCCTTAATTTATAACAAGTTGTAAAAATATTAAAATGCAGTATTGTGAACGGTAACACACCTATAACAAATTTTTTATAATTCTAGCATGTCAGGAAGCGTGTTAAAAATCTATTAAAAAATTCCATCTTTACATACAAAAACCAGATTGACTTAAATAAAAAAGTATAGTAACAATTAAAGAGCTCAGATGATAAATGTGGTATGTGACAAAAAAAAAAAAAAAAAAAAAAAAAAAAAAAAATAATGGCATTTTTTTTTTTTTTTTTTTTTTTTTTTTTTTTTTTTTTTTTTTTACTTTCCTTTAAAACAAACACACAAAAAAAGCAATTTAACAAATTACAACGATCATTCGGAAAATGATTTTTTCAAAGACTAAAATTTAAGACATAAAAAATAGCACGGAGTTGATCATACATTATATACGTACGCCATGGATTAAACATTAATAGTGTTATTACACGTAAAAACTGCAAGCGACAAAAATCGCCAGTGACTCGTACGTATTATCCACCTGAAACTTATGTATTATCCAAGCATTTCATTGGCTGTACGGGAAAAGGCTTTTCCATCGTCAGATTTCCAAGAAATCTGACGGCCCATTTTAAATGAAATTTTATTCTTAAACTTCTAAACATCCCACATTATTACTTTTTACACCGTCGTATAGAGAAAAAAATGTACTTTTAAATGCAATTTGTTTAAAAGCTGTATCTCAATTTGTTTCTGGGTTATTAATTATTTTTTGTTTTTATTACTTTTTTGTCATAGTGGCAACATAAGTGTCCATCTCTGTTGAAAGTAAAAGGAAATACAGATTACTGTATAGACCCATCAGAAAACGAATAAAATGCGGATTCAACCAATCAAAAGCTTCAGATATGCTTTTGATTTCCTACCCTGACGAGGACAATAACCATTTTTCCAAATGGTTAAAAACAGTAAATCATATGATTGAAGATACTAGTCAATAACCATTTTGTATCCGATTTGTAATACACATTTCTACTTTCTTCTATCTTCAATAGAAGAAAGTATTGTAATCGAAATTTTTCTCGACTTTCGGTTTTCTACGGATTTACACATTTTAGGAATCAAAGGTCCCCAAAAACATGTTTATACAAAATATCCGTCGGTCGCCATTGTACATCAAAAAGTGTATGGAGTTATGCATAGAATTGAACCCAATTTTTTGTGTATGTTTTGTGTTAGTATTGAACTAATGATAATGAAGTATTAACATTTGTAACTGCTTTTTCAAATATTAAGATGTATGAGATAGAAGAAAATTTTAGGATTGTCACATTAGGCATTCTCACAAAATTTTTACTTCCAGGAATAAAAATTTTGGTGAAATTAAACTTAATAAAATAACATTTTAAACTTATAGACGAATGCCTTAATGATTCAAAATAAAGAAAAAATGATCAGAAGCGACGATGTTTTTATTTAACTGAGGTTTAAGTTAAACTTGTGAGTTTAATTTTCCTTACATTACCCTTCACATTTTATCTCTCTAAATTTTTATTTTCTTCTAAATTTTTACCTATAATGAATTTGCATAGTACCCAGAACATTCAAATAAGAAGTAATAACAATGTAGTATTTTTAGTACAAAATTTTGGTATAACATTGTCATAAAGGGATGTTAAGGAAGGAACGGTAAAGAAAATAAGGGAGAAAAAAGGGATGGTAAGAAAAAAAAGAGAGCCGGTAAGGATGGGATGGTAAGGAAAATGACCACCTATTTTTAGGCAAATCATGTACATGTTAAGAATTAGTGATAGCCATAATATTAATTGATTTTTAGCAACAGTTATTTATATTGGATTAAATAAAAAAAAAATTAATTTACCTCGAAAAATGCGGGAATAAAGCTTGGGGACTGTAAGACTACCAATAAAGCCACGATGCTTAAAATTGATATTTAATTACTGATTTAAATTCTGCAGTAAATTTCCTGTCAAAGAATTTTAGCCATTCTTTAGTCTCTAGCATTCAGTCTCTAGCATACTTCTTCTGCATGAGAAAAAAGTTGAAAAAAATTCTGTGACTGCATCTGAAGTGATTTTCTGCATAATTTTAGCAAGAGGGTCGGTAAGAATCTAAAATCCAGGGACTGAGTTAAAAAAAATAATAACAACCGTAAACATGTGTGCAGGTTAATTTTTTTGCTACATATTTATATAAAACAATAGTCCCAGTTTCGAAAAAAAAATTACACCGAATTACTTTTATTGAAACAATTTTATGCAGACAGCTCCAAACTTAAAAATCAACATCAGGGACACGATACGGTAAAGAATTTCGTGGTATATTTGGACCCCCAGCATCGTCCAAAACTTATTTATCTCGTTAATATAGTTATACAGTCATACAATGGGATGTTTTCCAGTATAAGAAATAAAAAAGATTATGTACTAAAATAAAAATTATTATTCAGGGACTTAAAAGTCAAAATTATGTGAGAATAGCTCACATCCAAATAGTTTTGTGTATTTTCGCACGTAGAATCCAAATCTGATATGAGAAATTTTCTATCACTTCAAGGTTTTACAAAATGTTAGAATTTAATTTTTTCATACATGGTAAAATACGTGGTGAAATGTTACTTACAATTTACATCTTGTGGTTAAATAATAAGGAAATGAATGAGTATGTAGGTTAAAACCTTTATTTAGACGGATTCTGCTGTAAAAAGTAACTATCAAAACATTCAGCATTGTCATCAAGAAAGACATCATCCTGTTTATGTATGTATGTCATTCCATTTTATGATTAGATATACTTTTTCTAAATCTACCTAGGAATTTTGATACTTATTCTTGCACACCATACAAATAATTATCAACAAACAAATAAAGCTGTGCCAGGGTCGAAACTAGCCTTTTTTGCAAACATGGATTTTGGCGCCCCCCCCCCCCCCCCCCTCTTCCACAAAGTATATTTACAAAGAGAATTTTACTAATTTTATAATAGACGACTTATTTTAAAATTTAAAATATGTAATCATAAAATATATAATACTGAACTACGTAATCTACAATGGCGGATCCAAGGGGGAGGTCCCTCTGAACATCAACAAAAATATTCTAAAGATCATTTTTAAAATGACATATTCAGTAGAGTCTTGATTATCCGAGTCCCGCATAACCGACTTTTCGCTTTCACCGAGTTATTTTCTTCTGATGGACTGATGGCTTCCGTTATTTATGAAACAGCAATTATAAATGAAGTGTTAGGTGAAGATGAAAGAGCAGCCGTAAAAAGTTAGAAAAAAAAAAACTATGGCCATTTTTTTTTCCCATTCGGACCAGAAAATCAGAGTTCTAACTTTTTACGGCTGCTCTTTCATCTTCACCTAACACTTCATTTATAATGGCTGTTTCATAATAACGGAAGCCATCAGTCCATCAGAAGAAAATTATCCTTTCCAAAGGTATAATCCTTCATTTGGCGCCCCTTTGTTCTGGCGCCCGGGGCACATGCCCCCTCTGCCCCCCCCACCCCTTAGTTTCGGCCCTGAGCTGTGCAATAAAAATTACATATTTTTATACGAGGTACATACTACATGAATTGCAATAAAAAAATTCATGACGAAGCGGGTTCCTACGACATTTACAACCTGAATTTAAAACGAAAATTTTCTTAAGGAAATAGTGGTGGTAAAAGTTTTGATTTTGTCTCTATAAAAAGAGACCCCTCCGAGGCCTGGATTAGTAAGTCAACTTACTCAGTTACTATATACAATAAATATATATATTTATTTTTAATAATAACTTGAAAATTAGGGCAACGAAATTTAAGTACATTGTTATGATCAATTGCAAGATATATTTAAATGGAAATGGATGTACATAGTATTTAAAGTTCTTTTACAGGACTGCACAAAATATTTCAAATTTAATCTTGCATATCGAAGATAATTGGTTGAAATGTATTTTAATGACGTTATATTAGTATTCGAATTTGAATATTTCCAACTGAGCGAAAAAATGCCCAGGCTGGGAATCGAACCCAGATCCTTGGCTTACAAGGCCAATGCTTTTCCGTTTAAGCTAACTGGGCCGACAACCAGCCAGCATATTTCGCTCAGAAAACCTCATTGGTAGAACATCTGGTCTGTCATGTAGACAGCTCAACAGAATAAACCGCAGGTAAAGGAACGCCATATAAACGATGGATACGTAGATGTACTATTATTTTAACACAATCAAACTGATTGGTAAAGTTATCATTTGAATTTGAATATTTCCAACTGAGCGAAAAAATGCACAGGCTGGAATCGAACCCAGATCCTTGGCTTACAAGGCCAATGCTTTTCCGTTTAAGCTAACTGGGCCGACAACCAGCCAGCATATTTCGCTCAGAAAACCTCATTGGTAGAACATCTGTTCTACCAAGTTTTCTGTTTAGCTTAAACGGAAAAGCATTGGCCTTGTAAGCCAAGGATCTGGGTTCGATTCCCAGCCTGGGCATTTTTTCGCTCAGTTGGAAATATTCAAATTCGAATGATAACTTTACCAATCAGTTTGATTGTGTTAAAATAATGTTATATTAGTATTTAAAAATCAAAGAAATTTATGTATATTATTGAGGTACGCCTCAGCATGATCTTATTGTTGTTTATAACATTCACACTTCATTTACAGAGTCACAAAAAGCCCTAAAATGTATTATATTGCATTATTGACAGAGCAATCCAACGGTATTATAAGGTTCCGAGGTTGCGTAAATTTTAACACACGCTTCTTGATCAACATAAATAAGTCATTCTACTTGTTTTGTCCGACTGTGTTCCTAAAAAAAAATAAAAATAAAAAATAAAAATAAGGTGGTTAGAAAAAAAAATTAGAAAATTTCGTTTTCTTTTTACTCTTATTGGTGTTTAAAGAAAGTTAAATAAAGTCATAGAGATAAAACTAATAGAGCTACAGTAGAAATAGAGCTACAGTACTAATAGAGCCAAACTAATAGATACAGTAAAAAAAATCAAATCGAAAGATATAACAATTATGGAAGGAAGAAATTGAAATTATCAAGCGATTGTCAATTTAAAACATTAAAAATGTTGCCTCCTGTGCACATTTTACATCTTACCAACAAAAGAAGGAAGTATATCATTAAAACAAAAATCAAAAACTGAATTTAATACAAAGGAAACACATCTCTCTCTATGCATGCATACATGAATAACGGTATTTGGAAAATAAATATTTTACCTCAGATTTTTTTTCTGGTGGGGGGGGGTGGGGGGGGGAGGGTTGTTTTGTCGAATATAGAACATAGTAATTTCGGCTTGATCGCTTGCTGTGTTCAAACAGAAATCATTTGCGATTTACATATATTGTGGAATATTTTCCTTTGATAAAGCGTTTTACAATATAAGTGTCCTTTTTCCTTTTTCGCAATGTTATTATACCATCTGTACTTCCTGTTTTTTTTTCTACTTCACACTTTTTTACTTTCTTCTATCTTCAGTAGAAGAAAGTATTGTAATCGAATTTTTTTCGACTTCCGGTTTTTGACGGATTTACACGTTTTAGTGGTCAGAGATCCCCAAAAACATGTTTATAGAAAATGCCTGTCTGTCCGTGTGTCCGTATGTCGCCATTGTACCATCGAAAAGTGTATGAAGTTATCCATAGAATTGAACCAATTTTTTTAAAGTTTGTGGCTATGGCAAGCAGATCCTTCATTAATTTGGGAAAAACCACCGTTAGGGGACGCTGTAATAGCGATTTTTGTGGCATTTTGAATATTGTACCATCGAAAAGTGTATGAAGTTATGCATAGAATTGAACCAAATTTTTTTATAAGATTTTGGCTATGGCAATCAGGTCCTCCCTTAATTTGGAAAAAAACCGCCGTAGGGGGCGCCGTAATGGCGATCTTTGTGCGTTTTTGTGAAATTTTGAATACTGTACCATCGAAAAGTGTATGAAGTTATTCATAGAATTGAACCAAATTTTTTGGGTATGTTTTCGGCCATAGCAAGAAAGTCCCCCCTGAATTTAGAAATATTCCGCCGAAAGGGGGCACTATAATAGCAATTTTTATGTAATTTTCTTTCGAAGTTGATATAGTATTGAACTGATAAAAATGAAATATTGACATTTGTAACAGCATTTTGAAATATTAAAATATATGAGATAGAAGAAAGTTTTGGGATTGGCACATCCAACTATAGTTTTTAAGTGCATCTAGCGATATTGGGTATATTTTTTCTATCGAATTCATGTTATTGGTTAATTTATATTGATGTCGATTATTTTCTGATTTAATGTACTATTTACAATAAGCTTTATATATATATATAATATATATATGAGGAATGAAGAAAAACATAGTTTTTATCTCCGTCAAACTTATACATTTATTTACAAAGTAGCTGTGTTATATTAGGTAACATTTTTTTATTGTTTGTTGCATATTTTTTCAATCCAGAAATTTTTTTGTTTCTGCCATTTCTGCTGTTTTTTACCAGATTTTTTCCAATTTATGCCACTGTCCTGGTAAAAATACCATTTTGCCATCAAAATGACCAAACCTCATGATGAAAAAAGATTTGATAAAATTTGATGAATTTTTGAAAGAAATGAAAACATTTGAAGATAAAACAGCAGGGGATCAATTAAAATAATCAGCGAATGATTGTTTTCTGTCGAAGGATAATCGAAAGTTATGAGAGACGGTGTACCTACTAATACGGAAACATGTCTAAAACGCAATATTTTTCTGGTCCCTTGTGTTATTGTCTTAGCAGGCTTGACTGTCTCAAGAGGACCAGAAAGGTTTGAAATCACGAAAATTGACTTAAGGCTGTTCTCAACTGCTCTGCTCAGAAAACGCAAAACGTTTTGACACATTTACAAATTCATTTTTTAATGGAAAGATTGGAAAGCCTGACCATGGAAGCTATTTGGAATCGAACTGTGTTTGCCATTTTTTGATAAATAAATTACCTATTGAGTTATAAGCGATTCTGATCACGTGACAAACACGTTTTTTTTTTCCCTTTCTTGAGTAGTTATTCTTCTTTCGCGCAGAAATTTGGTTCAAAACGTCCACTTTTGCACTATTTTATGAAAGATCTGTTGCGTGTGCAAAAAACCCCGGAAAAACAGCTCTATTGCATAGTTTCTGAACAACAACATCTGCTAGTTTCATGCATTTCCGAACAAAAATAAATTAAAACTTTTGTCATAAAGTTGCCCTCTTGGATTTGAGAACAGCCTTAAGTTTGATCGAGGATTAAGAAAACTGTTATTAATCCACACCTATTTATCTTTTCATTTATTTATTTATGCTTTAAATAAATAAAAAAAAATTTGTTAAATTGTAAACAACAATAACAACAGTTTTAATAGTGCACGACAAAATCTTGCAAAACTAGTTTTGTCACGATTTTGAAGTCCATGTTCCTTATCTTTGAGTCGTCATTACTGCTTTGTACTGCTTATTACACTATCTCTCGCTTACACTTGGGGGAAGAAATATATATATATATTATTTTCTAAGACAGCCGTAAAAAGCTTAGGCGATATGGTGTCTCCTTGGCTTACCCCTCTTCCAAGCTTGATCTTAGCTTTTCCTTTGTCCAAGCGGATGGTTGCTGTTGCTTTCTTGTAAATCTTCTTTATAATATTGATGTAAGGTTTGTCTATACCAATGTCCTCCAGAGATTCTACTACTGCTGATGTGTAGACCGAATCAAATGCTTTTTCATAATCAATAAAGGCAAGGCAAAGAGGTAAATTATATGATGATGATGATGATATATATTATAAAAAAATTAAAATATATACAAAAAAAAAAAATTAAAACCCATAAAAATGTATCAAATTTTCGTTATAATTTCAAACTAGAAATATTCTTATTTGTTTTTCAGGTATATAGCTTCTAGAGAATTTGATTTTCGTTATTATTTTTTTTTTTTTAAGAAGCATGTTAGATCTGTTACTTTGTTCACTAGTTATCGTGCTAAAAAACAGTGTTTCAAGATAAATGGGTTTAAAAGTTTGACCTTCATCGCCGGACTGCGTGCCCAACCTTTATGGCTTGTACGACGAAATTTTGTTACTTTTCCCACCGGACCAACTGCACGACATTCTTCGAAACTTGAAGGTTCCCTTAAACATATTGAAAATTATAGAAATGACAAAACGTTAATTTAGTAGAGACAAATTTTACGAACTGGAAAAAAAACAAACAAAAAAACAGTAGGTTACAAGCGTTGAAAAGCGTAGATAACAAATTTTGACATAGGTCACAGTTTAATTTTTGTGGCTTTTTATAGTAATACAATAAAACTTGCGAATTTGGAAAAAACTATATACATAAACATTAATGAGTGTATATGGGTTCAATTTTATGCAGTAATAATGAAATTGATTTTAGAGATATAATTGACAACTTTTCCAAAATTGTATTGAAATACGGATTAATTTTCTTTCATTTGGGTTCCGTTTGAAATTGAAGTGTGCCGCGTTTCAGGCTGATGAATTTTATTTTTCGGTTTTAGGTTGGGTTTCAGGTTGACTTTAAACAGAATTTTCGGGGTTCGGGACGGGTTGTATTCGACTCATCAAGCATTCTGGTTCGAATCCTGAATCTTACGTTGATCAGCTTTGAGAACAAAACCTCTCACCCACTAGTGAGACTTCTTTTCACCGGAACAACATTTTTTTTTCTTTTTAGACAGTCTTACATCTTAAAAGGCACACTATCATGGTAATTTAATTGTATTCTTTTCACTGATGTAAAAAGTTTTACATACCAACACGTAAACTGCATAAGTCACTATTTAAAATCATGTTGAAATTACAGGGTGTCCGTAAAAGTATGTCCCAGTTTCAATGGTATATTATAACAGTTTAATTTAGACTATTTACAACAAATCATACATGAAATTGAAGGAAAACTAACCTAGTTTTTCTTACAGATGTTCAATAGGTGCATCTTTAGTTATACGGCACACATCCAACCTAAGTCTAATTCTTCCCACACTTCAGTTAACAAGTCCGGAGTAATGGAAACAACAGCCTCTTAATTACCGTATATGAGGCATTCTCACAATCTTTTGACTTTTGGAAAAAAAATCTGACAAAATTAAACTTGCTAAAATAACATTTTAATCTGATAGATGAATGCCTTAATGATTCAAAATAAACAAAAAATGGTCAGCAGCGAAAAATTTTTATTTAACTGAGGTTTGAATTAAACTTGCGAGTTTAATTTTCCTTACCATTTTACCCCTATAACTTTTTATTTTCTTCTAAATTTTTACTTATAATGAATTTGCATAATACCCACAGCACATTCAAATAAGAAATAATAACAATGTAGTACTTTTAATACAGAATTTTCGTATAACATTGTCTTAAAGGGATGTTAAAGAAGGGACGGTAAGGTAAAAAAAGGGGATGGTATTGGAAAAAGGGGTGAAATGGTAAAAAAAAGGGACGGTAAGGATGGAACGGTAAGGAAAATTACCACCTGTTTTTAGGAAAATCATGTTAAGACTAAGTGATAGCCACAATGTTCATTGATTTTTAGAATCAGTTGTTAACATTGGATTAAAGTAATTATTTTTTTAATTTACCTCGAAAAGTGCAGGAATAAACCTTGGGAACGGTGAGACTACCAATAAAGCCACGATGCTTGAAACTGATATTTAAATGCTAATTTAAATTCTACAGTAAATTTCCTGCCAAAGAATTTTAGACATTATTTCTCTAGCATACTTCTGCATAAGAAAAAACTTGAAAAAAATTCTGTGGTTGCATCTGAAATGATTTTCTGTATAATTTTAGAAGAGGGATGGTAAGGAATCTAAAACCCAAGGACAGATTTTAAAAAATAATAACAACCCTAAAAATGTATGCAGGTTAATTTTTAGCTACATATTTATATAAAACAATAGCTCCAGTTTCAGAAAAAAATTACAAATTATTTTTATTGAAACAATTTTATCTAGACAGCTCCAAACTTAAAAATCAGCATCGGGGATACGGCACGGTATAGGAGTTTTCCAGGTGTTTGGACCCCCAACCTCCTCCAAAACTTATTTATCTCGTTAATATTGTTGTGCAATCATGCAATGGGATGTTCCCCAGTATATGAAATTTAAAAAAAACACAAAAAAGTGTATTAAAAGGAAAACTATTATTCAGGGACATGAAAGTCAAAAGATTGTGAGAATGCCCCATATACTCGTGTATAAGCCGACACCCCCCCCCCTCCCCCCAATTCTTAAGCAGATTTTTGAAAAAAAATTGAATTTCCGTGTATAAGTCGAACTACATTTCTGGTAGTATGTTGAAAAAGAATTTGTAATCGAGAATTTAAAAAATTAATAAATTTTCATTAAATTAGTAAACATTTTTACGTTTCTAATCAGACTTTTTGTTTTCAACGTTTTAAAACTGTATAATTATGTAAACCCGAAGAAGCTTAAACTATTTTGAAACCTATATTCACATCAATTCAATGATACTTAAAAAGAAAAAAAAAATCTTTCAAAAATCTATTCAAGCCTTATTTACAAGGGTAAACAACTTCTTAGACTGCTAAAATATAGTACTTCTTTGTATGGAGCGACTTTTAAGAGAGATATCTAGAAGCATTCTCAAGTTGAACTCTTTTTAAAAAGGGGATTAAAATGTTAAAAAGAATGCCCCTGTATGGAAGGAAATTCTGTCCCAAGAGATAATGCATGCAAAACAATTGCAGGAACATTATTGCTGAGCTTTTTTTTTTTTTTATCAATCACAGGGAAATGACCATTGTCCACTTTTATCTCTCATGTGATTACTTAAAAGACTTGCCCATTCGCCGATTATCTGCGATTTTTTTTTTTTTTTTTTTTTAACTTTCTCGTGTATAAGCCGACCCCTATTTTCAACTCCCAAATTTTGTCTAAAATTCTTCGACTTATACACGGGTATATAAGGTATCTGTCTCAACTGGCAAATCAATAGGTAGCGGCGGAACGAAGGAATGGTCTTTTATAAAGCCCCAAAGGAAAAATTCGCATGGCTCTAACGGGTTTTAAATCTTCAGCCCTGCAATAACGCTTTACGCCCAGAAGTCGCCAATTTGCGTATGTGGCACCACATGCGTGTCAATAAAAAAAGCAATACTCGCGCATGCGCTTATCTAAAACTGTTTGAGTTACTCTTTATTTGTGACTTTAAACAAACATTCGACAACGCTTACCGTATTGGATCATTCGAGCCAACAGCCTTGCTGCTTAGTGGGCTCAAACTCTCCCCCCACTAAATAAAATAAATAAATAAACTAAAACGCTTACCGTTGAAGTTAATACTATTAAAATTTATAACTGAGACATTACTGTCACTCTGTATTGTCTAAAACGTAGTTTAATTTGCAACTGACAATGTTACTTTAGTACTTCATTTTATTTAGAAAATCGATACAAAAACAATAAATAAATAAGATAAATTAAAGTCTATCTTTTTAAAAACATAAAAACAAATCCATCTTTCTCCGTGCATGCATGTCAATGCTGGCTTTTAGGGAATGAATATTTTACGTCACTTTGTTGTTGTTGTTGCTGTTGTTTTAGCCAAGTAAAAGCTCCCTAAGTAAACCGATCAATTTTGAAACAGTGAAAATCGAAAAGATTTGAAAATTAAACAGCTGGGAATAAATAACATTAAAACTAATACTATACGTTTCAAATGCTGCCGCATTTTGTTATCGCACGCAATTTCACAAGGTGACTATGGTAACGGTAAATAAACAAGCAGAAATAATGGAACAACAATGGGCAAAGGCGCGGTTTAATCTTTAAAAAAGGTGGGGGGATACATCATCACAAAGGAATGAATGCTTCCGGATTTAGGTTGTAGTCTAACTTATAATTTTCAGAATTAGCAATTACGTAAAAGATGCCAGTGAAAGCAAAAAAGCAAAGCACAGTTAGAAGATGTCTGGAATTCAAAGTATGGACTAAACTTCTTCCGCCTTGATATATATGTTAATAGTTCATACATTATTAAACGCATCGCGAAATATTTTACTGAGGCTTTAAGAAATATTTTTTGTGCATTTCTTTGCGCACTATTCAAGACTGATTTAGTATTGCTATCTAATTCTACTCCACCATGAAAGTATTTACATAACCCTCTAAAATGAAGCAACCGTTTTTTACTTGCTTCTATCTTTACAAGAAGAAAGTATTGGATTCGTGAAAAATTTCGACTTCCGGTTTTTGACGTATTTATACGTTTTAGGGGTCAGAGATCCCGAAAAACATGTTTTTGAAAAATGTCTAGCCTGTGACTCTGTCTTTCTGTACGTGACACAAATTTTGCTGGCGCTCTATCTCAAGAACTAACGCACGGAATTTAATAAAAACTCATATTCAGGTGTCCCTGATATAAATTGGTGCTGATTAGTTTTTGGTGTAAATCGCACAACAGGTGGCGCTGCTATACTGGATTTTTCACGATTGTCTCAATAGCGCTTTTTTTAAAAGCTAATGCACGGATTTTCATCAAATTTCAGATTCAGTTAAACGTTGACATAAGTTATTGTTGCTGATTACGTTTTAGTATAAATCACTCTACAGGTGGCACGCTGTTCTACATGTTGTAGGATTTACACGAGTTTAACGACAGTAATGTCTCAAGAACTAATGCACGGAATTTCATATCTTTAGATTTCTCATGATGAACATAGATTGCCATTTATTTTTGACACTGGAATAGCGAATTTTGAAGTATTGATATGTATGAGATATAGAAGAAAGTTTTAGAATTGGCACATCCGACTAATTTTAACACGGAATAATAATCAAGGGGTGATAGCTACTGAAGATATTCTTTGGAAGATGATTAATGTATTCGAGAATTTCTTTACTATGCTTCCTCGTTTTAGTTCCAAATATCTCCGATAGATGGCGCGATGCTGCCTAAAATTATAATAATGTTAACGTATAAAAATGGAACAAAGACCGTTCGGATTTTTATCCTTCATTCTGTCTAGCTGTCAGAATACAAAAAAGAGATTTGCGTCTTAAAATTGCAAGGTTATTTTGGACATTCTTACAGTTTGAGACAGCGCACTGCCATTTATAGGTATTTTTTAAAACTTAACTAAAGAAAGCGCAATAAAGAAATTCCTGACCTCAAACATTAATCGCGTACAAAAAAAAAAAAAAAAATTAATCGTTTTAATCGTATTCCATTTTATTCTTATTCCATGTCTGTTCATTTTAGGACACCCTGTATCTTTGATAGATAAACATTTCAAAGGCGATATACAGATAAATATTTTAAAGAATAATCTTTAATTTGCTATAATAGTAATTAACAATTCGCTACAATATTTTGTTTTAAATAGACCATTGATATACTGTTCACTGCTAACATCTTATCTCATAATCATGCCTTTTCCAAGTCTTTGATTGCTTTTAAGTCCGAAACAGATTATTTTATTAGTTACAAGTTACAATATTTAATAAATAGTACCGTTTTTACTTATGCGTATTACGAAATTAAATTTCCGCGTTTATTAAATTTATTTCAAAAAATATTTTTTCTAAAATAATTCTAAAATCCTAATTTATTCACTATCTTAAGTAATATTCCATTCATTCCGTTAACTTAAACTCATTTCTATTTAAAATGCTTATTTTAATATTTTATTTCCCTTCAAAACCTATTCTAAAAAACACTTCTCGTAATAATTATTTGCTTTCAAGGCCTCTCGTTTCTCAATCTTAAAATGCCGATATGAATTCTATTAAAATTACCTGTTTTGTACAATTTTTTTAATTTGCGTACTTTCCCAGGGTGACCGTATCAGCCCTTTTTTCATACATCTTTAAAAAATAGTTCTGTCCAGCTTCGGCCTGATATTGGGCGTTTCCTCCCCCCATCCCATCCGCAGTGCCGTAAATAACCCTACGCATCTGGTATAAATGCATAAATATGAGTACCGTTCCAGAATTTTCGTGTTACCCGTTGTCTTAAAAATACTACGTCTGTGGTTAGGAAGAGAATCCTCGGGATATATATCGATATCGTAACATCTTTTTGAAAATGTAGTTCATGATGACATGACATGACATGACTAACGGTTAAAGTTTTAGTATTGAAATTGTCTAAATATTGTATAGAACTGTGGCGGATGCTTAATTTGTACTGTACTGAACTGATCTGTAATAAAGTGTTTCCGAACGGATAATTCTGTTTTCTACTTAATCACGAAACTTTTACCTTCGATCCATGGAAGAGTGGTTAACGACGACTGCAAACAAGCTGTTCTAATATATTTACTTCAGTATTTATCTGCTAGATAAGTGCTGTAGAATCCCGCTAATCCGAACTGATTTTATTTTCGAAAATTATACTTTAACAGTATAATTTTAATAAACTGAAGAGATTAAGTTGCGAAACTTTCAGGATTATAGGATGAATGTCCCCCCCAAAAAAGGGGGGGGGGCAGTAAAGTATGTTTTTTATTCTTTAAACAGCTTGAATAAAATAAAAAAAATACCCAATAATGTAAAAGTACAACGTATATACACGAATATAAAATGAAAACGTGCCTACTCGTAGAAGCCATCTTAAAAAAATCTCGAATATCAGTTTGTTTGCCAGTCACTATATAAAATTATTTTCTAAAATTCAAAAAGTATTTAATTCAGATGATGAAAACTTATTTTTCCTTTCAACAGTTTGATTTCCCAAATTATCTTTCTACAGAAATGTTTTTTCTTCCACCCTAGTCGACATGGTGACTGACCTATTTATAGATTCGCGATTTTGAACCGTTTGTAATGGGTTGTTACGTAATTCCTCCTTCTAAAGTCCCATTGGATTATTATAAACATTAGGAGTGTTTAAACAAGGAATACTACTTTTTTCCGAAAGTCGCGCCGGATTATCCAGCATGTCGGACCTTAGGATGCCGGATTAGAGGCTGTTTACTTTACTACTGAGTACTTATAACTACATTTTTTTTAGCCCTCACCTTTTTCTTTTCTATTTTTACCGGAAATTCTGAACAGACACCGGTCCCAATTAGTTCGGATTAGCGGGTGCGATTTATGATTATGACCCCAGTTTTCGTCTGAATGTTACAAATAATCGCAACATGCATAATGTGTATAACCCTTTTTAGGTGCGTTCGTAATTATATAAATACGTAGCACCTATAGTCGTCGTTCAGTCCGTCCGTCCGTCTGTCTGTCCGTCCGGATATAACAGAGCCAAAACCACCCAACTGAATGGTCTGAAATTTTAAATATATAATTGTTGCAACGTTTTGTCGAGTCATTTCAAATTTTATGAAAATCAGATGTATAGTTTAATTACAGGGACAGCCAAAAGTTTTCAGTTACATTACGGCCAATGGGAAACAATTATTTCAAGTGCATTTTAATGATGTGACAGCCTTTCGAAGAGAATGAAATATACATGCACTTATGAAGTGCACTAAAATATACATTGAATACAATATGCGGTGCAAAAAATATTTATAAAACTAATTACAGTACGAACGCATCTCATCTGCCACGTTTGACTAGCAATTTCCGACTTGTTTGATTAGGAAAAATAGAAATGAAATGAATTATGCCTTATGTATAGTGCACAATGCACATAATAGTATTATTTCAATGTTAGAAAATCTAAGAATAAAAAAAAAAAAAAAGTCATTAAAAGTTTCAAAATGTCAGGAATATTAAATATGACAGATGGGAGTGAAGGTGCTATGATATATGGGGACACAGACATTGCTAGTGACGATTCCTACAACAGTAACAATATTGACAATGATCAATGCGTTTGTGTGCGTGTTTTCGTTATTGTGAACTGAATATAGAGAATTTTGAAAGTGAGCTTATTTTTAACTTTACACTGATTAGTTGTGCAGTGTTAATGTATTAAAGAAATATAATCATGTATTTTTACTTATTATTACTTATGGAGACATTACAGAAAAGAGAGTCCTGCCTTTAAATATTTTGTTACATTCTACCTTTAAATTTTTTTACTTTTTTACGAAAGTTGCAGCAGATAGACAAAAGAAAAAAAAACTGACGATTTTAAATCGTCCTGGTCAAAAAATGCGTTTGTCTAATCCTCTACTATTAGCGCCCGATGATATGCTATTTCTTTCAGATAACAATTAAAGTATCGTCACTAAACATTACACCTAACCATAAGCTACCCGTAAAACGAAGCAGGTGCAACATTGTACGGTGAAATACTGATCATTTAATGTAATTTTTTTAACTTCTAAGCATCGCAAATTTTGAATTTTTACACAGTCGTATAGGGAATAAAAAGTAATTTTAAATGCAATTTGTTTGAAAACTGCATCTCAATCTTATTTTTGAGATATTAATTTTTTTTATAGTTTTTAATGCCACTTCTGTAATGGTGGCAACTGAATTACTCCCCTTCTGAAAAAAGTAAAGGGAAAATAGTAGATTAATATATCTTTTTGTTGCCATTTTCACATAACAACTGAAAGAAATTTGTAATTAATATACGTGCTATGCCAAGAATATCGTCTGCTATAAGAATATCGTCTACTATAAGAATATCGTCTGCTATAAAAATGCCTTTTAAAGAATATTTGTGTGACTTATTTTCTCCACATTTTATATAAATCTTAATTTTTATCAAAAAGCTGAAAGAATGCAATTTTATTAATCCGTGTGTCATAATATTTTCCAAATTTTGAAAAATATAAATGAATTATTGCTGATAAAACATGGAGCTATTATAAAGTATATTTAATTTTCAGTATCCATATTAATGTTACAAACAAATGAAGTCATATGAATCATTAGATACCCGATTTTTTTGTCAAGTTTCTTGAATGACAACATCGCTTTCTGCTGGGTTTGTGTATTATTCCGCGATAGTAACGTTATATGCATACTTTTCTAAACATGTTGTTTAATACAGGATTGTAAATGTGGAATTCTTCAGCGGATGCAAATGACGTCATTTTATAAAAAATAAAACCGGCTATTTTAAGCCTTAAAACTGAAATATCTTTTGTACTATATATATATATATATATATAACCATTATAGAATATTACAATTCATCATCTTTTTTAATAATGGTTTTCATCGGTGGCGACACTAAATTATAAAAAAGCAGAATTCTTGTTTTCTAGTTTTTCTACTAAGTTCAATAGTACTTTCCATACACAAAATTGAACTTCGAAAGAATCATTGGAATTTAATACGTAATCAACTGTATTTAAAATCATTTCGCGTGCAGTGAAAGCAAAAGCATCTCGTTAATCTATTACGGAATATCGATTTCTTCACAGCCCCCTGAGTATTGAATCTAGCGAAAAAATCCTCTATCGACTTGTCGAAGCCTTTCGCTTCCATTTCATCTGACCTATAAATATTTCACTGAACTCAATCCTTATGATTGAGTGAGATAAACTTATTCTATCGAGCGAGTATGTTTTATTCGTTTCTGAACATCATATTTCATCTAAATTTACTAAAAAAGAAAAAAAAAATACATACATAAAAAAGACCTAGAATAATTAACCCTTTATATTCCGAATTATAAATCAGAAATTTGCTCTTCTTCAATAATTATCTTCGATAATGTTTGAAGATATCCAGAACAACTTATATAATAACAATTTGATTTTTAGATAGATTTTTAAATAAAACTGATTTAATAAATCGGCAGTTAGAGTTTTTTTTTTTTTTTAATATTTACAAGAATAATTAGATTAATTAATAAAAAATACTGTTATGGAAACCTCACAATTCTTACAAGGACAGTGTAAATAAATGTATTGTGATCCTATCTGCAACTGAGAAGTATTTTGTAGTTGCAAATTTTTCGTAAAAAATTTTTTAATAGGAGAAAAGCTAAATCCATGTAAATGGTTGAGAAAATTACCATATCAAAAATATTTAGCTTCGACTGTTTCGCTGTGCTTACTGGATGTGATCCAGAAAAGTATTTTATATGAAAAATACCATATGCTTTTATTAGTTGACGACGAATTATATAAATTTTATATTGCATTTTCTTTAATGGGACTTAAAAGTCCTGTCGGAGCGTAAAGGGTTAAAGCATTCTATAACAAACTTTTGGTGCAAAATTTTAATATATGAGCTGTTGATTTTGTAAGTGGGACAAGTAAATTTTGTGAAACAATTGGTTCAAACTAAATCTAGTAACAAATCCACATAAAATTTACGTTTTTGAACAATTCTCAATACATACATAATTTAATGTCAATATAAATTTGTTACCAAGAGGATGGATAAAAAAAAAGGGGGGGTTACAAGCAGCAGCATTTGAAAATAATTATTGTGGAGTAAATATCAGGTAGCTTTCTTTACAAAAAGCTACCTATTGCAGCCGTTCGGAGGAAAGCGATTTCAAAAAATTTTGGTATATTTTCATCGATCATGACCCCCAGACCCCGAAACCACCCTCCGTTCAAAATTGATATATATATATATATATATATATATATATATATATATATCCATATATATATATATATATATATATATATATATATATATATATATATATATACAGGGTTAGCGAAATTAAACTTCCGCTACTCAAAGGGCCCTGGAGGCCGTTCTACTAGTCCGAAGAGAAAAATATTTTGACAACAGACACTTCGGAGGATGCGCTCGAGATTTCCGAAATAAAAAAAATAGTTTAAAAAATCGCCACTAGATGGCGCTACTAGTTAACGTGTGAATAGAGGAAAATCTGAGATCGCGAAACACTGAAGGACCAGTGGTCTTACACAAAAGGAACACAATAAGGGCAATAAGTAAGCACAGAATTTCCATGGGCAGGAACCATCAACCGCCATTCTCGCGAGAATTTTGCGAGTGTCCGGATCTTGTCGTTCCAATTGCTGAATCGCTTGAATCTTATACGGGTAGCAGATCAGAATTCTAAACACTGTCGGACACTGGAGTAGGGCATATCAAGGGTACGTGAAATCGTCTGTACGCTGACAGTTCCATGAGGCGAATGAGTGCTTGCTTCCACGACCGCCATAGCAAAATCCTCTACGACGGCGGTGGTACACTTTTACTTCCACTCCCCGCAAATCGCCTAACTGTCCTGTTCGCTCGAATTTCATCTTCATGTCTTTAAGAGCATGCTCCGATATCAGTTTACGTCGTTGTTTCTTGAGACGGCGGAACTCTCTCACAACTGCCTCTGCATTCTCACTGTTGCGGTAGTACAGTTTGACTAGCATTGCTCTCTCCGGCAACGTCGGCATTTTGAAATGCTCATATGATTGGGGGACGAACTTCTTTCTTTTTTCGTGCGTGGAATTTGCATGTGTTGCTGCAATGTGGTGCCCCGCTGCGCCACCTGGTAGCGATTTTTTAAACTAATTTTTTTTATTTCGGAAATCTCGAGCGCATCCTCCGAAGTGTCTGTTGTCGAAATATTTTTCTCTTCGGAGTAGTAGAACGGCCTACAGGGCCCTTTGAGTAGCGGAAGTTTAATTTCGCTAACCCTGTATATATATATATATATATATATATATCTGACCTATGTCACACTGTAACTCTCGTATTTATGAACCGATTTGGATATAATTCGGTGTGTACATAGTACATACCAATGTCTCAACCGAGTTCGTTGGCCAGCTTCATCCGCTATTTTGTTTCAAAATGGCGGCCATTTAAAAAATTTAAAAAAATTTAAAATTTGAAATGTGGTACCAAAAAATTGAAAATGGAAAAATATTTTTTTCTTATGTATTTGACCTTTATACAAAGACTCCGTAGCAGTTTTTGTTTTGTCTATATCTTAAAAAATGGCTGAGTTATAGCATTTTGAATTTATAGCAAAGCTGACATTTTGAAACGTCCTGAATTTTGTCACGCGATAAAAGGCGTATTTATGAACCGATTTGGATGTAACTTCGTTTATACATAGTACAGACCAATGTCTCGAACGAGTTCTTTGGCCAGCTTCATCCGCCATCTTGTTTAAAAATGGCGGCCATTTAAAATTTTAAGAAAAATTTAAATTTGAAATGTGGTAGCAAAAAATTGAAAATTGAAAAAATATTTTTTTCTTATGTGTTTGACCTTGATAAAAAGATTCGGGAGCAGTTTTTGTTTCGTCTATATCTTAAAAAATGGCTGAGTTATAGCATTTTGAATTTCTAGCGTGGCTGACATTTTGAAACGTCCTGATATTTGCCACGTGATAACAGACGTATTTATGAACCGATTTGGATGTACCTTCGTGTGTACATAGTACATACAAATAACTCAACCGAGTTCGTTGACCAGCTTCATTCGCCATCTTTGTTCAAAATGGTGGCAATTTAAAAAAATTAAAAAAAATTAAATTTAAAATGAGATACCAAAAAATTGAAAAATGAAAAAGATTTTTTTGTATGTGTTTGACCTTAATACAAAGATTCCGGAACAGGTTTTGTTTCGTCTACATCTAAAAAAATGGCTGAGTAATAACATTTTGAATTTCTATTGTGGCTGACATTTTAAAACGACCTGATATTTGTCACGCGATAACAGGCGTATTTATGAACCGATTTGAATGTAACTTGGTCTGTAAATAGTACATACCAATGTCTCGACCGAGTTCGTTGGCCAGCTTCATTCGCCATCTTGTTTCAAAAGGGTTGCCATTTTTAAAAAAATGTAATTTAAAATTTAAAATGAGGTATTAAAAAATTGGAAAATGAAAAAGATTTTTTTATGTGTTTGGCCTTGATACAAAGATTCTGGAGCAGTTTTTGTTTCTGAAAATATGTTTTTTTGTTTATATCTTAAAAAGTGGTTGAATTATAGCACTTTGAATTTCTATCATGGCTAACACTTTGAAACGATCTTGTATTTGTCACGCGATACCACACGTATTCCCCCATTTCGATGGAAGAAGGCATGTGGATAGTATACATCAATATCTCGACCAAGTTCGCTGGCCAGCTTCATCAGCCATCTTGTTTCAAAATGGCGGCCATTAAATTAAAAAAAATTATATTTAAAGTGAGGCGCAAAAAAATTAGAAATTGAAAAAGGTTTCTTTCTTAAGTATTTGACCTTGATATAAGGATTCAGGAGCATTTTTTGTTTGTCTTTATCTTAAAAAATGGCTTAGATATAGCAATTTCAATTTCTAAAGTGGGTGACATTTTGAAAAATCTGATTTTTTGCCTGCGACAGCACTCGTATATATCAACCGATTCCGATATGAGTGAGCATGTGCAAAGCAATTACTAAGGTCTCGACCAAGTTCACTGGTTAGCCTCATCTACCATGTTGTCTTAAAATGGCAGGCACTTTAAGAAATCGCCGAATTTGGCAGCCAAATATAAGTGACTTTAAATAAAAGCAGCTTGGATAAAGCTGACTAATTTCGCGAAATTCTCACTCATAATGATTTAGTATTGATAAAAATTAGTATTGAATCTCCTACATTCGGTTTCCACTTAATTGAGCTTCGTGTGTTTGAATAATATAAGTTGGCTTTTTAAAAATAAGGAATATCAAAGCTACCTCTTCCTCCCGGCACTGGCCGGAAGGACTTTTTTTTTCCAGAGTGGAGACAGATGAAGCTGATTATCTTCCAGCAGTTGTGCAAGTAGGTGGTGTAAGTTCGGGGACACATCAGAGTGATTGAAATGTCATTTAGAAAAGTGGTCTTACTTGTACCACTTTCACAAGGTAACGTGAAACTATCTAACGCAAACGCCCTGGAAAGAGTGTCATCATCTTGCATGACATTACTAACCCATACTGCTCACCAAGCTAAAAAATTCCTGCAAAAGTTCGTGGGAAATCTGCAGCCAACCCACACCCACAAAAATACCAGACGGGTTGTGACACCAAATGATTATTTCCTGATTCCGAAATTACAGGAAACACTTATCTGGAACAGTTTTTTCTCCAAACAGTGATGCAAATACAACTGTTCTAACAAGCTGGGTTAAACAATAAACAAGTTGGCCTTGCGTTCAGATAAATGCCTAAATAGGTTTGGTGGTTATGTGGAAAAGTGATCAGCAAGTATGCCTCTTAATTCCATTTTGTATTTTCTGTGTATTGTTAATAAATAATTTTTTATTGCCCGTGTAACCTTGTTTTTTTCATCCACCTTCGTAGTAATTTATTGGGTCAACCACATTTCAAATACGTTGATTTTGAAAGTAAAGCAAATTCATTTTATAGATCCACGGAATAGAATGTTCTTTATATTGCATAATATTAACAAACACCATCAGAATTTCCTCATGAATATTTTAAAAATCTTCACTATCTCAATTAAGAGATTTAATTGTATGCATACAACTTATTACTGATTTTTTTTTTTTTTTTTCCCCATAAAATGAATTTTTGTTGTTGTTGTTTTTGTATTGTAACTTTTCTAAAAAAGAATGAAATATTGAAATAAAATAAATTATTATTATTTCTTTTTATAATTATATTTCATTCAAACAAAATCAACGTTTTCAACAAATCATTGCTTTTGAAAGGAGGCAAGTCCAATGGCGAATACCAAAAACTATGATTTTTTTTTTCAGCTAACACGGATAACCACTATTTCATATTAACCTTTTGCACTCCACTGATACCTATACGGCGACATACTAAGTTTAACTACAAATCCAATGACACCTATACGGTGACATACTAAGTTTAACTACAAATCCGCTGACACCGATACGGTAAACAACAAATGAACATACAACAAATAATCATATTTTTAGGGAGTTCTCCACATATTATTTCAGATATGTAAGAATGACGTGGAGTTGTTGGCAGGTGATTTTCAATCAATTTTGGTGTGGAGTGCAAAAGGTTAAATTTGCATGAAATAAGACCACAAAAATTGTTAAATAAGTCTATTACTGTTTACGAATATTTAGAAACCCATTCAAATGCAAACCAATAAATATCTAGTAATATAAAGTGGGCTTGTTCAACTTTCAAAATCAACGATTCATATAACTCGTAAATAAGCAATAAATACTCACAGATAGAAACACAAAGCTACATTTTAAAATCAGAGTGTGTATGAAATATTTCAGGTAACAAAAATGACGCAAAATTTATCTTTAATTTTGAAGTGTTTTAGTATGCTTCAGACTGGCATAAATTCTTACACTTTTTTCACTGCTTCTGCTATCATGGATTCCTATGATAAACATGTACGAAAAAAGACGTTATTGAAATTACCCCAATATTATTAAATCTCAGAAAACACAAGTACTTTCATGAATGCGTTTTTTCTAATATTCATGGTGTAATTTTTATCAGCAACAACATTTGTTACTTACACACAAAATTCTAATTTTGGATTTTCTTATTCGAATACACACAAAACATATCTATTGGCTAAATATGTTTTTTTTGCAGTGAGAAACTAATTCTTTTATACTTAAAATTCGAGATTTTTTTAAATCAGTATATCAGAATGACATAAGTTTTGTAAGAGAAAATGTTCGTAAACGTTGCAATCTTGTGCAAGTGAGTGAATATACTATTAGATAACATTAAGTTTCGAGAAAATTCAATGATTATATTTACGTTCTTTCTTTTTCTTAATTCCATTTGATTGAACATGTTACTAAGAACAAAGAGAATTATGTAAAGGTTCAGAATTTTAAAGAAATCTAGGTTTGGATAATTGGTATATATAGAGAAACAGTAGGAGCATAAATAAATTTAAAGGCGTAATATCAGAGAATTCAGAGCAATAAAAATAGATATTTAATAGAGATAAGGATAGAGGTTAAATGTAAGAACGTCAGGGTGATTGATAAAACAAAGTGAGAGTACCAAATTGTTTTACACAACGAAGGCTGCACAAAGCTTCACTATTGAAACTTAGCTATACAAACTGCAGCTGTCGATTTCTTTTTCCACTTTTAAATACGCGTTATATATGTTTTTTATACTTCATGGCGTCCCAAACTCTACAGTCTATAGAAGAAGGGGGAACATCACAGTTTTACTTTCCGTTTTATGTAAAATCTGAATACCATTAATTTCTATTATGTTTTATATAGGTACTTCCCACTCGCACTCCACTTCCAGTCATGATTTACAATGAAATTTCACACCGTCCATGGAAGCAATGTGACTATCGATGAAAATGGAAGTCGAGCAACTCGCACCAGTTCCTTCTGTGATGCCATTGCTTTCAGTCACAAGCCTCTGGCTCTTAACGCCCGAGTATCTTTGCTTCTGGGTGCGAACGAAGATTGGACAGGGGCCCTGCGACTGGGTGCCACTACCCAAGATCCTGCTGCCTTCATCAACAAGAAACTACCTCGCTATGCTTGTCCGGACTTGTCATCAAAGCCCGGATTCTGGGCCAGACCACTACCAGAAGCTTGGGCAACTAATGGATCAAAGTAAGTTTTTTTCTTAACATGCTATTTTAATGATACTTTGCAAATGTATTTTTGTATTGTAAACGTTAATTATGTCAGACTGGGAATTATAATGGTTCTAGAAGCGGAAACGACGAAACAGGATGTTTCGTGGTTGGTATCAGAGAACGGGACGAGATGTTTCATGCTGTCCGCAGACCGAACTGCTTGACAAAAGCTATAAATTATTTCTTTAGACTTTTATTTTCCAAAGACTCTGTGGTTAGTTGTAGCCTTTTTTATTACTTTCAAAGCAAAGCGTACAAAATCAACACAAGAAACTTCTTCAGGGGATGTAATAATCATTTATAGGCTACTATTAATATATTTTTTTTAATTATAAAATAAATTAAAAATATATGAATTTAGGAATTGTAACCTAAAATTTTTTAACAGAAATCGATTTTTAGGAGTTTCAAATATGCGAATTCAAAATTACAGCTACTTCCACCGGTTAATTTTTGAGGTATTTTTAAAAGAATACTCGCATTGCAAGTTATTTTTTAACGAATATATATCAATTTAAGATTAATGGTTCCAAATTTTAAACCTTCATAATTCTTAAACTACTTGCTCGAATGATTTTTCATTTGGTACCGTAAACAGGGGCTACTTTGGGCCACTTTCCCCTGGTTTCACTAACATTTCATTAATAAAAGATATTATATATGATTTTTCAACGTCGAAATTGAATTGTAATCAATTAACAGGAAACAATGAAGCAAACTGTATGGTTTTAAAGAGGCAATGTTTCATTTTTTTATTTTTTAAACTATTTTTAAAGCTTTGGAACAAAGTAGCCTTTGCTGGGGGCTTCTTTGTCCATTTACTTATTTTCCTATAAAATGAATACAATTCATATATTAGAATATTGAAACCAATTAGCAATTGATTGCAATAGTATCTGCTAATGAATTAACACTGCAAACTTGATAAACATTTTTTTTTTTTTTTTTTTTTTTTTTTTTTTTTTTTTTTTTTTTAAGGTTTAAACACAATGAACCAAATGTTAATATTAAAGACACGAGCAACAGTTTTCATCATCTTATCCTCAGCAACTGGAACGCAAATAATTACTGTAACATTTTGCTAAAGTAACATTTGAAAAGGAAATTTACCTAATACATTTTTAAAGAGATTTGGTTGTATAAAAGGCATTTCTGAGTCACTGGGGCTACTTCCGGACCAAAAAAAGGCCTGGCACAAAGTAGACCCGAAAAACTAGTTTTAATTGTTAGCTTTATGAAAACGTAAACATTTCCTGTCAAAATAAAAAGTTAAAGGTGTATTCCAATCCAAACAGTTTATTTTCTGATTTATCTTTTAATTCATTTTTGATCTCAAACGTATCAAACTGGCAAATTCTCTTATTTAGAAACTACATAATGTGCCGTGCTTGTCAATTTTTTTATAAATGCAGAAAATATTGCAAAAAATGCTGTCAAAGTTGGCGTTTTGAACCAAATTTTCCGATGCGGGAGATCTGGGAATGAAAAGAAATGGTCATACTGAGAAAATAATTGTTTAAAAATCAAATTCTAATTCATTGAACGGAAAATGAAATCACACGACCTCTTATACATCTCTTCAAAAATCATCTCAGCAAGTTTCATGTTTTCCCTTTTAAAAATGAGTCTAAAAATGTCTCAGAAAATTTCAAGCTGTTGAGGGTGGAAAAATATTTTTTCAAATACACCCTTAAAGGAAAAACTATGATCACACATGGGTTACAGGTTATTAAAGGTAATATTTTGACACTTACCTTATTTGTATTTCTTATCCAGATTGTCTCACTATAGAAAGTTTAGGAAGTTAAAATCTATAGATGAAAACAGTTGTTTACAAACACATCCAGTGTTGCTACTAAAAAATTTTTAATTACTCCCAAACTATTGAAATACCTTATAGTAGGGTCTAAAATATTTTTCAAGGGTAAAAACTCCGAATTATCTTGTATTGTTTTTTCAATACAAAGAATAAAACTTTTTTTATGGGATGGACCAAAGTAACCCCGCAAGGACCAAAGTTGGTTGACGGTATCCCAAAGTATAATTTACCGAAAAAAAATATGATGATGTCAAAATGAGATTTTCATGTTGAAAATTTTAGAATTTGATACAATTTCTGTATGGAGAACAATTCCTTTCTTCATGCTTCCAATGAACGATTCTAATCTTTTCTTGAGATTTTCGTCAAAAAGAAAGGTTTAATAAGTCTTCAAATGCGATTTTCACATTATGGTTATTTTCTTCTATCATCAAAGCCCGAAAAATTAAAGTAGTTTACTTTAAAAAAGAAAAAGGTTAAAATGTGTTAAGTTAAGATTTAAGATACACAGCATTCTTTTGAAAAGCTGTTTTTTGAACTTTTTAGATCTTCTCTTTTTGCGTTCTCCCTTTACAGGCATATAAAAAAGTTAGTTTCCCCCATGATTTTCCTCTCTGAATTTGTCAGATAATTTTAGTGATAAAACAACAGCTGAAACAAAGGCAGAGTTGCCTCACTTGATTATTATATGATGTTTTCATTTATGTATCGTCTGTTAATAGTTGTAACTAGAGAATGACCGAAAATTTAGTTTCGCTTTCATTTTCGGCACAAAATCTGAGTTTCGGCGAAAATGCTGTCGAAATTTCGACCGAAACTATCTGTATTCCAAAAGTCTCATTTCTTCCTTCGGGAATTTGCAACATTACTCATTGATTTGAGCTATATCGGCTAAAATGTGACACTCACTATTTATTGCTATGAACTTCACTGTTTATAATTATCAGTCATGACTGACAGAAAACATGAATGCAATTATAAAGCAAGAAATGCATATAAGACTAAACTTTGAAGACGCTTTTCACGTGCTCACTAAAAGCTGCAGACTTAATAGTACTAGAAAATTTTGAGTTTGAATCCGCAGAAGTGTTTCGAATACTTTTTGAGAAAGTTGTAGTATAACAGATGATCATTTACAAAAATCGTTATAAAAGATACATCGAGGCATGTATACCTAAAACATATTTTAATTAGACGAAATTCGTATAATTAGAAATCTTTTTGTGTCGTTGAATTATATTTTATTTTATATGAAAATAAAAAGTTTTGGTCAGAGGCACAGAGAGCCAACTTGGGCCAGATGTATAATTAATAAATAATTATGTATATTTATGCACGCATTAATTACTTTAAAAAAATTGTGGACATTTTCGTTTTCGTTTGAAATTAGGAAGATTACCGAAAATAAGTTTCCGTTTCGGTTTCTGTCCTTAAAACCTCTTTCGATCTATCCTTAGTTGTAACTGCATTTTGAACTTAACAGCAGCATAGCTACCTAAAAGGCAAAACGACATTTTCAGGCAAAGTATCAATCGAGGCGTTGCAGATATTAGAGCGAACTTGGAAAAACTGTTTTTACACTATTCTTCAAATTCCCTTTACAATTCATTTTTCCAAGATCTAAATCGCTTCTTAAATGGAATGAATAGCTATTAAAATAAAGTTTTTGCAATGAAGGAAAATGTATCTACGAGGTATATTCACAAAGTATGGTTTGGTTATGTAAAAAAAAAAAAAAAACGTGTACAGATACAAAAAAAATATTTATTGTACAAAAATCTAATATGTGAAACTACTTTTCTACATAGCTTCCAAAATTTTGTAGGCACTTGTCGTAGCGTGCTACAAGGTTTTGTATGCCTTCTTCATAGAAGGTTGCCGCCTGTGTTTTCAACCATGTGGTTACATGTTCTTTCAGCTCGTCATCATCGGTGAGGTGTTGACCACCAAGGAAAGATTTGAGGTGTAAGAAGAGATGGAAGTCGCTAGGAGCGAGGTCTGGGCTGTACGGAGGATGACCAAACACGTGCCAGTCAAATTCCTGTTGGAGTTTTTTTGTGACGTTCGCAGTGTGAGGTCATGCATTATCGTGTAAAAAAACAAGACCTTTTGACAGTAATCCTCGGCGCTTGTTCTGTATTACTCGGCGCAATTTCTTAATGGTCTCACAGTAAACATGTGCATTGATTATTTGGCCTCGTGGTAAGAAATCAATCAGCAAAATGCCTTTACTGTCCCAAAAACGGTGAACATGACTTTTCGAGGTGTCAGGATTTGCTTAGGCTTAACTTTCGTTGGGGACGAAGTGTGCCTCCATTCCATTGATTGGCGTTTACTCTCAGGGGTGTCGTAAGAAACCCAAGTTTCATCCCCCGTGACTAGCCGAGCAAGAAAATCATCGCCGCCTTCATTGTAGCGTGTCAAAAACTGAAGTGCACTGACACTTCGTTGTTTTTGGAGTTGTTCAATAAGAATTTTGGGTACCCAACGTGAGCAAAGTTTTAGAAATTTCAGTTTTTCAGTAACAATTTCATGAATTAGTCATCGTGAGATTTGCGGAAATTCCATAGCAAGAGCACTAATTGTAAACTTACGGTTTTGCTTAACCTTCTTTTCAATTGCGTGAACCAGTTCATCAGTAACCAAAGACGGGCGTCCACTTCGTTTTTCATCGTGCACTTGATCACGTCTTTCAATAAACTGCCTGACCCATCTTCTAAACATTGAATCACTCATAGCATTTTGTCCGTAAACCTCGCAGATTTGCCGATAAATTTCATTTGGTTTAACTTTCTTTGCATTGAGAAAACGAATCACAGATCTAATTTCACAAGCGGCGGCATTTTCAATTAAGGCTGACATTCTAAAGAAGCACTACAAATAACACGTCGGCAGCAGCGATCTGAAAATGGCGTACATTTCTTCTCCTTCAGTCAGAGTAACTGCCGCACATGCTCGGAACTGCGATCGCAGCGCTGCTGCGGATATAAATAGAAACGGAACTTACTTTTTGGATATACCTCGTATTACAAAAATTATGCAAATTAAAAATATGTAATTTATTTCCTTGTTAATAAAATCTAAAGCAACTTTTTATTTCATGGTAATAAGAAAATAATCATTAAAATAGAAATTTATAAATACTTTTTGGGCTTGTTTCAACTCAAAAAGAAATTGAATAATATAAAATCTAATAATAAAAAAGCATATGTTAAAAAAAAAAAAAAGAGCCGTCGGTTTCTGCAATAAGTTAGGTGGAATGATACATTCATGTGATAACAGTTGCAACTAACTGCATTTTGAATTTAACAGGAGCATAACTACCTAAAAGGCAAAACGATATTTACTGTCAAAATATCAATTGAGGTTGTGCAGATGTGTATACTAGGAACGAACTCGGGAAAACTGTTTCTACACTGTACCTTTATAATTCATTTTTTCAAAACCCAAACGCCTCTTAAATGGAATTAGTATCTATTAAAATAAAGTTTTTGCAATAAATGAAAATGTATCTATTACAAAAATTATGCAAATTAAAAATATGTAATTTATTTCCTTGTTATTAAAATGTAAAGCAACTTTTTATTTCATGGTAATAAGGAAATAATCATTAAAATAGAAATATATAAATACTTTTTGGGATTATTTTAACTCAAAAAGAAATTAAAAATAATGCAACAACTAATAATAAAATAACATACGTCAAATAAAACAAAAAGAGTAGTGGAATATATCTAAAAAATTTAATTTATAAATTTTAGATACAAAATATTTTTTTTTTTAGTTAAAAATACAGTGTTTTCTGGTGTGTAGTTTTACTCTTGCTTTTCTCACAAAGGTTTTTTTTTCTTTATTTCTTTTCTTCTTCTTTTTATTTTGTTGAATAATATACCAATAATTCCTTAAGTATAAAAATTAAGTTTCTTACAATAAGTCAGTTGGAACATTCACATGATGGTTACATTCACATAACAGTTGCAACTAATTACATTTTGAACTTAACAGCAGCATGACTAACTAGAAGGCAAAACGACATTTACAGTCAAAATAGGCGTTGCATATATTAGAGCGAACTGGAGAAAAGTCTTTTAACACTATTCTTCAAATTACCTTTACAATTCATTTTTCCAAGACTTAACACCTCTTAAATGGAATTAATTATTAAAATATAGTTTTACAATAAATCAAAATGTACCTATTATAAAAGTTATGTAAATTAAAATTATGTAATTTATTTCTTTATCAATAAAATCTAAAGCAACTTTTTTTTTTCATGTTAATAAGAAAATGATCATTAAAATAGAAATTTATAAATACTTTTTGGACTTGTTTTAACTAAAAAAGAAATTAAAATAATATAAAATCTAATAATAAAATAGAGTACACTGTAAAAAAAAATCTGTAAAGTTACTAAAGTTTTTCCAGGAAACTGGGATTTTACAGTGTATGTCAAAATTTAAAAAAAGAGTCGTTGGTTTCCGCAATAAGTTAGTTGGAATGATACATTCACGTGATAACAGTTGCAAGTAACTGCATTTTGAACTTAACAGCATACTTAGAAGGCAAAACGATATTTACAGTCAAAATATCAATTGAGGTTTTGCAGATATGTATATTAGGAACGAACTCGGGAAAAGTCTTTTGGCACTATTCTTCAAATTACCTGTACAATTCATTTTTCCAAGACCTAAACGCCTCTTAAATGTAATTAATTATTAAAATAAACATTTTGCAATAAATGAAAATGCATCTATTATAAAAGTTATGTAAATTAAAAATATGTCATTTATTTCTTTATTAATAAAATCTAAAGCAACTTTTTTTTCATGTTAATAAGAAAATAATCGTTAAAATAGAAATTTATAAATACTTTTTGACTTGTTTTAACTCAAAAAGAAATTAAAATAATATAAAATCTAATAATAAAATAGAGTACACTGTAAAAAAAAAAAAAAAAAAAAAAAAATCTGTAAAGTTACTAAAGTTTTTCCAGGAAACTGGGATTTTACAGTGTATGTCAAAATTTAAAAAAAAGAGTCGTTGGTTTCCGCAATAAGTTAGTTGGAATGATACATTCACATGATAACAGTTGCAAGTAACTGCATTTTGAACTTAACAGCATACTTAGAAGGCAAAACGATATTTACAGTCAAAATATCAATTGAGGTTTTGCAGATATGTATATTAGGAACAAACTCGGGAAAACTGTTTTTACATTATTCTTCAAATTGCCTTTACAAATCATTTTTCCAAAACCTAAACGCCTCTTAAATGGAATCAATAGCTATTAAAATAAAGTTTTTGCAATAAATGAAAATACATCTATTACAAAAATTATGCAAATTAAAAATATGTAATTTATTTCCTTGTTAATAAAATCTAAAGCAACTTTTTATTTCATGGTAATAAGGAAATAATCATTAAAATAGAAATGTGTAAATACTTTTTGGGATTATTTTAACTCAAAAAGAAATTAAAAATAATATAACAACTAATAATAAAATAACATACGTCAAATAAAACAAAAAGAGTAGTGGAATATATCTAAAAAATTTAATTTATAAATTTTAAATACAAAATAATTTTTTTTTAGTTAAAAATACAGTGTTTTCTGGTGTGTAGTTTTACTCTTGCTTTTCTCACAAAGGTTTTTTTTCTTTATTTCTTTTCTTCTTCTTTTTATTTTGTTGAATAATATACCAATAGTTCATTAAGTATAATAATTAAGTTTCTACAATAAGTCAGTTGGAACATTCACATGATGGTTATATTCAATTCACATAACAGTTGCAACTAACTACATTTTGAACTTAACAGCAGCATGACTAACTAGAAGGCAAAACGACATTTACAGTCAAAATAGGCGTTGCATATATTAGAGCGAACTGGAGAAAAGTCTTTTAACACTATTCTTCAAATTACCTTTACAATTCATTTTTCCAAGACTTAACACCTCTTAAATGGAATTAATTATTAAAATATAGTTTTACAATAAATCAAAATGTACCTATTATAAAAGTTATGTAAATTAAAATTATGTAATTTATTTCTTTATCAATAAAATCTAAAGCAACTTTTTTTTTTCATGTTAATAAGAAAATGATCATTAAAATAGAAATTTATAAATACTTTTTGGACTTGTTTTAACTGAAAAAAATTTAAATAATATAAAATCTAATAATAAAATAACATATGTCAAATTAAAAAAAAAAAAAAAGAGTCGTTGGTTTCTGCAATAAGTTAGTTGGAATGATACATTTACATGATACCAGTTGCAACTAACTGCATTTTGAACTTAACAGCAGCATAACTTCCTAGAAGGAAAAACGGCATTTACAGTCAAAATATCAATTGAGGCTTTGCAGATATGTATATTGGAAACGAACTCGAGAAAAATTGTTTTTACACAATTCTTCAAATTCCTTTTACAATTCACTTTTCCAAGACCTAAAGCCTCTTAAATGGAATTAATAACTATTAAAATAAAGTTTTTGCAACAAATGAAAATGAATCTATTACAAAAATTATGCAAATTAAAAATATGTAATTTATTTCCTTGTTAATAAAATCTAAAGCAACTCCCCCCCCCCCCCTATGATAATAAGAAAATAATCATTAAAATAGAAATTTATAAATACTTTTTGGACTTATTTTAACTCAAAAAGAAATTACAAATAATATAACAACTATTAATAAAATAACATATGTCAAATAAGAAAAAAAGAGTCGTGGGTTTCTACAATAAGTTAGTTGGAATGATAAATTCAATCACTAAATCCAGCATAAAAGTTATTGATACGGAAAATTCTTTATATAGAGTGAAATAAAGAGTATTTTTTAAAAATATTATTCATTTAGATTTATTACCTTTTAAAGTACTTTAAATTGCACAATGATAAAGTTTAAATTCATAAATACTAACTATCATATAACGAAGTAATTAATTACATCTTTTCGTACATTACATGCATGTGCGGTAGTTATTTTATTCAACAAAAAGAAATAAAAAGAAGAAGAAGAAAAAAAAAATTGTGAGTAAAACTACACACCAAAATACACCGTATTTTTAATTTAAGAAAATAATTTTGCAGTTAAAATTAATGAATTAATTTTTTAAGATATTACCATATTTATTACAGCGGAGAAATTTTAAGCATACATTACCACGTGCCTCCTTCAATTTAACTACTGAAATAGTCCGATAATTTTGTGTGAGTTTTCTGTTTGAAAAAGTTTTCTCTCACTAAATACGTCTCGCATTTCTGCAATCCTTTAAAAAGATGTTCAGGCATATTTTCTCCAATCTGCAATCGATGTCAGATTGTTTCAAATAATTTACCATTTCAGTATGCGAGGACTTGTTGATTTTGGCATCATGTTAATCTACTTCTTCACCTTCATATTCTTCGTAATCGTCTTCATCACAATCCACTGCTGCAATGTTTGTATTTTTCACACTTTCCAAAATATATAGTTCAATTCCGACGCCTCGACTTCAGAATTCATTGAAAGAAAATAATCAAACGTCCTTAATTTTTTCCTTTTCTGTCAGCTGTTGGCATTTTTTTAAAAAAATTATTATTCCTCATTGAAGATAACATCCTCCTCCGTTACACTTGCTGCATTCTCAATGCTGACAAAGAATCCATACCAGCTTCATAAAACCAATTCAAGTTCATTGAGCTGAAATGTGCTAAAAAAAAAAAAAAAAAAAAAAAAAGAAAAGAAAGAAAGAAAGAAGAAAAAAAAAGAATTAGTTTGATATGTCCAGAAGTATTTTTTATTTTAAATAAGAAGATACAAAGTTTTAAATCACAAGAAAAAGTTGTTTAAGTCCTTGCCTGTGGGATGTATTTGAGAAAAACGTGCCAAAAATGGGAAAAAAAATTATCTTCAATTTTATTTTGATCTGCAAAATTACAAAAATCTGGCAAATGGCGCGAAACTGCCGAAGTCTTCGTGAGAAAGTATCGCCATCTATTGGGAAAATGGTAAATTACATATTTTTCACTGCACGAACTGAGTTCGGGCTTCAGGGAATTGAAATACCGATTTTTCTTTTGCCCGAACTCGGGTCGGGCATTCAAAAATTGGCGTATTTACGTTGCCAGAACTGAGTTCGAACGTCACAGGCAAGGGGTTAATAGAAGGATTGAGGTTGTTTTACAGGGAAATTCCTAAAATGTTCTCGTTGCAAAAACAACATTAGTAAAATAGAGAAAATCCCAATATAGAGGCTTGTTAAAAACTAGAAGATGGACTGTAACTAAGCGATTAGCAATTAAAGAATAACTAATTTAAAACAAAAACAAAATTTATCCACACGTAAATAAATATTAATGGTATAAAATTGGATGCGCAGATCTGGTTAAATTTCATTTATCGTGTAAACTTTCTTTTTTTCGTTGCAGATTAACTTTTTATGTCAATGCTAAAGGACAGTTGCATGTATTTGTTAACAGCGAACACAAAGGAGCTATTTTAATTGGAATCCCAGTGAAAGAGCAGCTATGGATCTTGCTGGATTTGTATGGAACAACAGTTTCTGCGAGATTCATCTCGAATTGTAAGTCAGTTAGACTAAATGCATATTTTGCGTTTCAAGTGTTTTTATTTTTTTTCTCCGAATTTTTATGACGAGTTCGAAAACGTTGTTCTCTTGTGTCTAAGGTTAAGGTTCCTCATGAGTTTGACCACAATTTCCCCTCTCTAATGTTAAATTTGTGGTCTTGGAATGCCTCCGTATTTTTCAAAATTCTTAAAGGGGTCTCAGGACTCTTAAAATGAAAAAATAAAAAGACAATTTTCAACATTTAATATCTTAAAATGTATTTGATTTTAAGACACAATTTTAATTGGGATGAAAAATATAAGTAGGTTCTTTCATTTCAAATATTTAAAAAATTGCAAGATGCAGAATTAGCATTTACAGAGGGTTCCAAACTGTCAGACATTTGACGAACAGAAAATCGGCATAACAGATTACGCGCAAGATTACAGAATAAATTTTGCAACTAGAATAAAAAAATTGGTGCCTACTTATACTTCAGATTGTAATAATTACCTTGAACCTAAATAAATTTGTATTGAAAGCATTTTTATATTTTTAATACAAAGTTGTATTTAGCTAATGCAAAATTTTGAAAATATCAACAGTATAATCACCTAAAAAATACTTTTTAATAATAAAAAAGAAATTTTAGGTTCAGTTTATACAGACTAACATGAAACATATATTTTGAAAAATTTCACGAAAAAATATTCAGAAGTTTTTCGGATATCGTGCACGTTATGCCCGAAAACGTCATTTGGAGAAAAATGACTTCTAAGTTTCGGAAACGCCGCTTCAGTTATTGATAATTCTAAAAGCCATAACTTCTGTTCTGATGGGGATTTCAAGGAAACAATATATAAAACCATTCAGGAAATATAGGAAGTTAACATCTAAAAAATAAAATAAAATTTCGAAAATTCATAAGCTTTAAGATTCCTGAGACCCCTTAATTACCTAAAATAACTTTTTTTTTTTTTTTTTTTTTTTTTTTTTTTTTTTTTTTTTTTTTCGTATGCTCGTCTTGAAGGGTGTTTCTTTCTTCATTAGTTGAAATAAAAAGTTTCTAAAATATATACTTAATTTTATATTTTAAGTGTTAAAATATAAGTGAAGTAGGCGACCTGTAAATAATATTTTAACACTTGAAATAAAAATATGCATTTCATAAATATTTTGTCAAATAAAAAAGAAAAAAAGATCCTTCAAGCATATATAGGGTTCGTACGGGTACCGTTATTTTCAAAGTCAAATATCAGTATTTTTTTATAGAACAATAAATCTAGTTCAAAAGCGCGAAATTTCGACTTATTTAAGGATACATTTTCTATCAGATAATACTGGTACGGAAGAATTTCTTAGCCTGAAAATTCAAGGACCCGTACGAACCCTGATATAGAAAAAAGAATACAGAAAAATTAAACAGAAATTTTAATTTTCCGAAGAGAAACTTGAAAAATCAATTATTTAAAATCCCTTTATATCCTTTTATTATTATTATTACTATTTGTTCTTCTCTTCGTGAGGTGTTTATTATTCTTTAGTCTTTCTTTATTAGTTGAAAAAATGTTTCTTAAATATATACTTTATTTAATATTTTAAGCGTTAAAATATAACTGAAGCAGACCAGCTGCAAATAATATTTTGAATAACTTGGAACACTTGAAATAAAACTATGTATTTCATAAATATTTTGACAAATAATAAAAAAAAAGATCCTTCAAGCATATAGAAAAAAGCAGAAATTTTAATTTTCCGAAGTGAAACTTGAAAAATTAATTACTTAAAATCCCTTTATATCCTTCTATTATTATTATTATTATTACTATTTGTTCTGCTCTTCTTGAAGGGTTTATTATTTTTTAGTCTTTCTTTATTTGTAGAAAAAATGTTTCTAAAATATATACTTCATTTTATATTTTAAGTTTTAAAATATAAGTGAAGCAGACCAGCTGTAAATAATATTTTAACACTTGAAATAAAACTATTTATTTCATAAATATTTTGAGGAAAAAAAAAAAAAAAAAAAAAAAAAAAAAAAAAAAAAAGATCCTTCAAGCATATAGAAAAAAGCATACAGAAAAGTTAAAGCAGAAATTTTAATTTTTGGAAGTGAAACTTGAAAAATTAATTACTTAAAATCCCTTTGTATCCTTTTATTATTATTATTACTATTTGTTCTGCTCTTCTTGAAGGGTTTATTATTTTTTAGCCTTTCTTTATTAGTTGAAAAACTGTTTCTAAAATAGATACTTCATTTTATATTTTAAGTGTTAAAATATAAGTGAAGCAGACCAGCTGTAAATAATATTTTAACACTTGAAATAAAACTATGTATTTCATAAAAATTTTGACAAATAAAAAAAAGAAAAAAAGATCCTTCAAGCATATAGGAAAAAACATACAGAAAATTTAAAGCAGAAATTTTAATTTTCCGAAGTGAAACTTGAAAAATTAATTACTTAAAATCCCTTTATATCCTTTTATTATTATTATTACTTTTTGTTCTGCTCTTCTTGAAGAGTTTATTATTTTGTAGCCTTTCTTTATTAGTTGAAAAAATGTTTCTAAAATATATATTTCATTTTATACTTTAAGTGTTAAAATAGAAGTGAAGCAGACCAGCTGTAAATAATATTTTAACACTTGAAATGAAACTACGTATTTCATAAATATTTTGACAAATAAAAAAGCAAAAAAAGATCCTTCAAGCATATAGAAAAAAGCGTACGGAAAAGTTAAAGCAGAAATTTTAATTTTCCGAAGTGAAACTTGAAAAATCAATTGCTTAAAATCCCTTTATATCCTTTTATTATTACTGTTACATTTTGTTCTGCTCTTCTTGAAGGGTTTAATACTTTTTATTCTTTCTTTATTAGTTGAAAAAAGGTTTCTAAAATACACTTCATTGTATATTTTAAGTGTTAAAATATAAGTGAAGCAGACCAACTGTAAATAATATTTTAACACTTGAAATAAAACTATGTATTTCATAAAAAGTTTGACAAATAAAAAAAAGAAAAAAAGATCCTTCAAGCATATAGGAAAAAACATACAGAAAATTTAAAGCAGAAATTTTAATTTTCCGAAGTGAAACTTGAAAAATTAATTACTTAAAATCCCTTTGTATCCTTTTATTATTATTATTACTATTTGTTCTGCTCTTCTTGAAGGGTTTATTATTTTTTAGTCTTTCTTTATTTGTAGAAAAAATGTTTCTAAAATATATACTTCATTTTATATTTTAAGTTTTAAAATATAAGTGAAGCAGACCAGCTGTAAATAATATTTTAACACTTGAAATAAAACTATTTATTTCATAAATATTTTGAGAAAAAAAAAAAAAAAAAAGATCCTTCAAGCATATAGAAAAAAGCATACAGAAAAGTTAAAGCAGAAATTTTAATTTTTGGAAGTGAAACTTGAAAAATTAATTACTTAAAATCCCTTTGTATCCTTTTATTATTATTATTACTATTTGTTCTGCTCTTCTTGAAGGGTTTATTATTTTTTAGCCTTTCTTTATTAGTTGAAAAACTGTTTCTAAAATAGATACTTCATTTTATATTTTAAGTGTTAAAATATAAGTGAAGCAGACCAGCTGTAAATAATATTTTAACACTTGAAATAAAACTATGTATTTCATAAAAATTTTGACAAATAAAAAAAAGAAAAAAAGATCCTTCAAGCATATAGGAAAAAACATACAGAAAATTTAAAGCAGAAATTTTAATTTTCCGAAGTGAAACTTGAAAAATTAATTACTTAAAATCCCTTTATATCCTTTTATTATTATTATTACTATTTGTTCTGCTCTTCTTGAAGGGTTTATTATTTTTTAGTCTTTCTTTATTTGTAGAAAAAATGTTTCTAAAATATACACTTCATTGTATATTTTAAGTGTTAAAATATAAGTGAAGCAGACCAGCTGTAAATAATATTTTAACACTTGAAATAAAACTATGTATTTCATAAAAATTTTGACAAATAAAAAAAAGAAAAAAAGATCCTTCAAGCATATAGGAAAAAACATACAGAAAATTTAAAGCAGAAATTTTAATTTTCCGAAGTGAAACTTGAAAAATTAATTACTTAAAATCCCTTTATATCCTTTTATTATTATTATTACTATTTGTTCTGCTCTTCTTGAAGGGTTTATTATTTTTTAGTCTTTCTTTATTTGTAGAAAAAATGTTTCTAAAATATATACTTCATTTTATATTTTAAGTTTTAAAATATAAGTGAAGCAGACCAGCTGTAAATAATATTTTAACACTTGAAATAAAGCTATGTATTTCATAAAAATTTTGACAAATAAAAAAAAGAAAAAAAGATCCTTCAAGCATATAGGAAAAAACATACAGAAAATTTAAAGCAGAAATTTTAATTTTCCGAAGTGAAACCTGAAAAATTAATTACTTAAAATCCCTTTATATCCTTTTATTATTATTATTACTATTTGTTCTGCTCTTCTTGAAGGGTTTATTATTTTTTAGTCTTTCTTTATTTGTAGAAAAAATGTTTCTAAAATATACACTTCATTTTATATTTTAAGTTTTAAAATATAAGTGAAGCAGACCAGCTGTAAATAATATTTTAACACTTGAAATAAAACTATTTATTTCATAAATATTTTGAGAAAAAAAAAAAAAAAAAAAAAAAAAGATCCTTCAAGCATATAGAAAAAAGCATACAGAAAAGTTAAAGCAGAAATTTTAATTTTTGGAAGTGAAACTTGAAAAATTAATTACTTAAAATCCCTTTGTATCCTTTTATTATTATTATTACTATTTGTTCTGCTCTTCTTGAAGGCTTTATTATTTTTTAGCCTTTCTTTATTAGTTGAAAAACTGTTTCTAAAATAGATACTTCATTTTATATTTTAAGTGTTAAAATATAAGTGAAGCAGACCAGCTGTAAATAATATTTTAACACTTGAAATAAAACTATGTATTTCATAAAAATTTTGACAAATAAAAAAAAGAAAAAAAGATCCTTCAAGCATATAGGAAAAAACATACAGAAAAGTTAAAGCAGAAATTTTAATTTTCCGAAGTGAAACTTGAAAAATTAATTACTTAAAATCCCTTTATATCCTTTTATTATTATTATTACTATTTGTTCTGCTCTTCTTGAAGAGTTTATTATTTTTTAGCCTTTCTTTATTAGTTGAAAAAATGTTTCTAAAATATATACTTCATTTTATATTTTAAGTTTTAAAATATAAGTGAAGCAGACCAGCTGTAAATAATATTTTAACACTTGAAATAAAACTATTTATTTCATAAATATTTTGAGAAAAAAAAAAAAAAAAAAAAAAAAGATCCTTCAAGCATATAGAAAAAAGCGTACGGAAAAGGTAAAGCAGAAATTTTAATTTTCCGAAGTGAAACTTGAAAAATCAATTGCTTAAAATCCCTTTATATCCTTTTATTATTACTGTTACATTTTGTTCTGCTCTTCTTGAAGGGTTTAATACTTTTTATTCTTTCTTTATTAGTTGAAAAAAGGTTTCTAAAATACACTTCATTGTATATTTTAAGTGTTAAAATATAAGTGAAGCAGACCAACTGTAAATAATATTTTAACACTTGAAATAAAACTATGTATTTCATAAAAATTTTGACAAATAAAAAAAAGAAAAAAAGATCCTTCAAGCATATAGGAAAAAACATACAGAAAATTTAAAGCAGAAATTTTAATTTTCCGAAGTGAAACTTGAAAAATTAATTACTTAAATCCCTTTATATCCTTTTATTATTATTATTACTTTTTGTTCTGCTCTTCTTGAAGAGTTTATTATTTTTTAGCCTTTCTTTATTAGTTGAAACAATGTTTCTAAAATATATACTTCATTTTATACTTTAAGTGTTAAAATAGAAGTGAAGCAGACCAGCTGTAAATAATATTTTAACACTTGAAATAAAACTATGTATTTCATAAAAATTTTGACAAATAAAAAAAAGAAAAAAAGATCCTTCAAGCATATAGGAAAAAACATACAGAAAATTTAAAGCAGAAATTTTAATTTTCCGAAGTGAAACTTGAAAAATTAATTACTTAAAATCCCTTTATATCCTTTTATTATTATTATTACTTTTTGTTCTGCTCTTCTTGAAGAGTTTATTATTTTGTAGCCTTTCTTTATTAGTTGAAAAAATGTTTCTAAAATATATATTTCATTTTATACTTTAAGTGTTAAAATAGAAGTGAAGCAGACCAGCTGTAAATAATATTTTAACACTTGAAATAAAACTACGTATTTCATAAAAATTTTGACAAATAAAAAAAAGAAAAAAAGATCCTTCAAGCATATAGGAAAAAACATACAGAAAATTTAAAGCAGAAATTTTAATTTTCCGAAGTGAAACTTGAAAAATTAATTACTTAAAATCCCTTTATATCCTTTTATTATTATTATTACTATTTGTTCTGCTCTTCTTGAAGGGTTTATTATTTTTTAGTCTTTCTTTATTTGTAGAAAAAATGTTTCTAAAATATATACTTCATTTTATATTTTAAGTTTTAAAATATAAGTGAAGCAGACCAGCTGTAAATAATATTTTAACACTTGAAATAAAACTATTTATTTCATAAATATTTTGAGAAAAAAAAAAAAAAAAAAAAAAAAAAGATCCTTCAAGCATATAGAAAAAAGCATACAGAAAAGTTTAAGCAGAAATTTTAATTTTTGGAAGTGAAACTTGAAAAATTAATTACTTAAAATCCCTTTGTATCCTTTTATTATTATTATTACTATTTGTTCTGCTCTTCTTGAAGGGTTTATTATTTTTTAGCCTTTCTTTATTAGTTGAAAAACTGTTTCTAAAATAGATACTTCATTTTATATTTTAAGTGTTAAAATATAAGTGAAGCAGACCAGCTGTAAATAATATTTTAACACTTGAAATAAAACTACGTATTTCATAAAAATTTTGACAAATAAAAAAAAGAAAAAAAGATCCTTCAAGCATATAGGAAAAAACATACAGAAAATTTAAAGCAGAAATTTTAATTTTCCGAAGTGAAACTTGAAAAATTAATTACTTAAAATCCCTTTATATCCTTTTATTATTATTATTACTATTTGTTCTGCTCTTCTTGAAGGGTTTATTATTTTTTAGTCTTTCTTTATTTGTAGAAAAAATGTTTCTAAAATATATACTTCATTTTATATTTTAAGTTTTAAAATATAAGTGAAGCAGACCAGCTGTAAATAATATTTTAACACTTGAAATAAAACTACGTATTTCATAAAAATTTTGACAAATAAAAAAAAGAAAAAAAGATCCTTCAAGCATATAGGAAAAAACATACAGAAAATTTAAAGCAGAAATTTTAATTTTCCGAAGTGAAACTTGAAAAATTAATTACTTAAAATCCCTTTATATCCTTTTATTATTATTATTACTATTTGTTCTGCTCTTCTTGAAGGGTTTATTATTTTTTAGTCTTTCTTTATTAGTTGAAAAAAGGTTTCTAAAATACACTTCATTGTATATTTTAAGTGTTAAAATATAAGTGAAGCAGACCAGCTGTAAATAATATTTTAACACTAGAAATAAAACTACGTATTTCATAAAAATTTTGACAAATAAAAAAAAGAAAAAAAGATCCTTCAAGCATATAGGAAAAAACATACAGAAAATTTAAAGCAGAAATTTTAATTTTCCGATGTGAAACTTGAAAAATTAATTACTTAAAATCCCTTTATATCCTTTTATTATTATTATTACTATTTGTTCTGCTCTTCTTGAAGGGTTTATTATTTTTTAGTCTTTCTTTATTTGTAGAAAAAATGTTTCTAAAATATATACTTCATTTTATATTTTAAGTTTTAAAATATAAGTGAAGCAGACCAGCTGTAAATAATATTTTAACACTTGAAATAAAACTACGTATTTCATAAAAATTTTGACAAATAAAAAAAAGAAAAAAAGATCCTTCAAGCATATAGGAAAAAACATACAGAAAATTTAAAGCAGAAATTTTAATTTTCCGAAGTGAAACTTGAAAAATTAATTACTTAAAATCCCTTTATATCCTTTTATTATTATTATTACTATTTGTTCTGCTCTTCTTGAAGGGTTTATTATTTTTTAGTCTTTCTTTATTAGTTGAAAAAAGGTTTCTAAAATACACTTCATTGTATATTTTAAGTGTTAAAATATAAGTGAAGCAGACCAGCTGTAAATAATATTTTAACACTTGAAATAAAACTACGTATTTCATAAAAATTTTGACAAATAAAAAAAAGAAAAAAAGATCCTTCAAGCATATAGGAAAAAACATACAGAAAATTTAAAGCAGAAATTTTAATTTTCCGAAGTGAAACTTGAAAAATTAATTACTTAAAATCCCTTTATATCCTTTTATTATTATTATTACTATTTGTTCTGCTCTTCTTGAAGGGTTTATTATTTTTTAGTCTTTCTTTATTAGTTGAAAAAAGGTTTCTAAAATACACTTCATTGTATATTTTAAGTGTTAAAATATAAGTGAAGCAGACCAGCTGTAAATAATATTTTAACACTAGAAATAAAACTACGTATTTCATAAAAATTTTGACAAATAAAAAAAAGAAAAAAAGATCCTTCAAGCATATAGGAAAAAACATACAGAAAATTTAAAGCAGAAATTTTAATTTTCCGAAGTGAAACTTGAAAAATTAATTACTTAAAATCCCTTTATATCCTTTTATTATTATTATTACTATTTGTTCTGCTCTTCTTGAAGGGTTTATTATTTTTTAGTCTTTCTTTATTTGTAGAAAAAATGTTTCTAAAATATATACTTCATTTTATATTTTAAGTTTTAAAATATAAGTGAAGCAGACCAGCTGTAAATAATATTTTAACACTTGAAATAAAACTACGTATTTCATAAAAATTTTGACAAATAAAAAAAAGAAAAAAAGATCCTTCAAGCATATAGGAAAAAACATACAGAAAATTTAAAGCAGAAATTTTAATTTTCCGAAGTGAAACTTGAAAAATTAATTACTTAAAATCCCTTTATATCCTTTTATTATTATTATTACTATTTGTTCTGCTCTTCTTGAAGGGTTTATTATTTTTTAGTCTTTCTTTATTAGTTGAAAAAAGGTTTCTAAAATACACTTCATTGTATATTTTAAGTGTTAAAATATAAGTGAAGCAGACCAGCTGTAAATAATATTTTAACACTTGAAATAAAACTACGTATTTCATAAAAATTTTGACAAATAAAAAAAAGAAAAAAAGATCCTTCAAGCATATAGGAAAAAACATACAGAAAATTTAAAGCAGAAATTTTAATTTTCCGAAGTGAAACTTGAAAAATTAATTACTTAAAATCCCTTTATATCCTTTTATTATTATTATTACTATTTGTTCTGCTCTTCTTGAAGGGTTTATTATTTTTTAGTCTTTCTTTATTTGTAGAAAAAATGTTTCTAAAATATATACTTCATTTTATATTTTAAGTTTTAAAATATAAGTGAAGCAGACCAGCTGTAAATAATATTTTAACACTTGAAATAAAACTACGTATTTCATAAAAAGTTTGACAAATAAAAAAAAGAAAAAAAGATCCTTCAAGCATATAGGAAAAAACATACAGAAAATTTAAAGCAGAAATTTTAATTTTCCGAAGTGAAACTTGAAAAATTAATTACTTAAAATCCCTTTATATCCTTTTATTATTATTATTACTATTTGTTCTGCTCTTCTTGAAGGGTTTATTATTTTTTAGTCTTTCTTTATTTGTAGAAAAAATGTTTCTAAAATATATACTTCATTTTATATTTTAAGTTTTAAAATATAAGTGAAGCAGACCAGCTGTAAATAATATTTTAACACTTGAAATAAAACTACGTATTTCATAAAAATTTTGACAAATAAAAAAAAGAAAAAAAGATCCTTCAAGCATATAGGAAAAAACATACAGAAAATTTAAAGCAGAAATTTTAATTTTCCGAAGTGAAACTTGAAAAATTAATTACTTAAAATCCCTTTATATCCTTTTATTATTATTATTACTATTTGTTCTGCTCTTCTTGAAGGGTTTATTATTTTTTAGTCTTTCTTTATTAGTTGAAAAAAGGTTTCTAAAATACACTTCATTGTATATTTTAAGTGTTAAAATATAAGTGAAGCAGACCAGCTGTAAATAATATTTTAACACTTGAAATAAAACTACGTATTTCATAAAAATTTTGACAAATAAAAAAAAGAAAAAAAGATCCTTCAAGCATATAGGAAAAAACATACAGAAAATTTAAAGCAGAAATTTTAATTTTCCGAAGTGAAACTTGAAAAATTAATTACTTAAAATCCCTTTATATCCTTTTATTATTATTATTACTATTTGTTCTGCTCTTCTTGAAGGGTTTATTATTTTTTAGTCTTTCTTTATTTGTAGAAAAAATGTTTCTAAAATATATACTTCATTTTATATTTTAAGTTTTAAAATATAAGTGAAGCAGACCAGCTGTAAATAATATTTTAACACTTGAAATAAAACTACGTATTTCATAAAAATTTTGACAAATAAAAAAAAGAAAAAAAGATCCTTCAAGCATATAGGAAAAAACATACAGAAAATTTAAAGCAGAAATTTTAATTTTCCGAAGTGAAACTTGAAAAATTAATTACTTAAAATCCCTTTATATCCTTTTATTATTATTATTACTATTTGTTCTGCTCTTCTTGAAGGGTTTATTATTTTTTAGTCTTTCTTTATTAGTTGAAAAAAGGTTTCTAAAATACACTTCATTGTATATTTTAAGTGTTAAAATATAAGTGAAGCAGACCAGCTGTAAATAATATTTTAACACTTGAAATAAAACTACGTATTTCATAAAAATTTTGACAAATAAAAAAAAGAAAAAAAGATCCTTCAAGCATATAGGAAAAAACATACAGAAAATTTAAAGCAGAAATTTTAATTTTCCGAAGTGAAACTTGAAAAATTAATTACTTAAAATCCCTTTATATCCTTTTATTATTATTATTACTATTTGTTCTGCTCTTCTTGAAGGGTTTATTATTTTTTAGTCTTTCTTTATTAGTTGAAAAAAGGTTTCTAAAATACACTTCATTGTATATTTTAAGTGTTAAAATATAAGTGAAGCAGACCAGCTGTAAATAATATTTTAACACTTGAAATAAAACTACGTATTTCATAAAAATTTTGACAAATAAAAAAAAGAAAAAAAGATCCTTCAAGCATATAGGAAAAAACATACAGAAAATTTAAAGCAGAAATTTTAATTTTCCGAAGTGAAACTTGAAAAATTAATTACTTAAAATCCCTTTATATCCTTTTATTATTATTATTACTATTTGTTCTGCTCTTCTTGAAGGGTTTATTATTTTTTAGTCTTTCTTTATTTGTAGAAAAAATGTTTCTAAAATATATACTTCATTTTATATTTTAAGTTTTAAAATATAAGTGAAGCAGACCAGCTGTAAATAATATTTTAACACTTGAAATAAAACTACGTATTTCATAAAAAGTTTGACAAATAAAAAAAAGAAAAAAAGATCCTTCAAGCATATAGGAAAAAACATACAGAAAATTTAAAGCAGAAATTTTAATTTTCCGAAGTGAAACTTGAAAAATTAATTACTTAAAATCCCTTTATATCCTTTTATTATTATTATTACTATTTGTTCTGCTCTTCTTGAAGGGTTTATTATTTTTTAGTCTTTCTTTATTTGTAGAAAAAATGTTTCTAAAATATATACTTCATTTTATATTTTAAGTTTTAAAATATAAGTGAAGCAGACCAGCTGTAAATAATATTTTAACACTTGAAATAAAACTACGTATTTCATAAAAATTTTGACAAATAAAAAAAAGAAAAAAAGATCCTTCAAGCATATAGGAAAAAACATACAGAAAATTTAAAGCAGAAATTTTAATTTTCCGAAGTGAAACTTGAAAAATTAATTACTTAAAATCCCTTTATATCCTTTTATTATTATTATTACTATTTGTTCTGCTCTTCTTGAAGGGTTTATTATTTTTTAGTCTTTCTTTATTAGTTGAAAAAAGGTTTCTAAAATACACTTCATTGTATATTTTAAGTGTTAAAATATAAGTGAAGCAGACCAGCTGTAAATAATATTTTAACACTTGAAATAAAACTACGTATTTCATAAAAATTTTGACAAATAAAAAAAAGAAAAAAAGATCCTTCAAGCATATAGGAAAAAACATACAGAAAATTTAAAGCAGAAATTTTAATTTTCCGAAGTGAAACTTGAAAAATTAATTACTTAAAATCCCTTTATATCCTTTTATTATTATTATTACTATTTGTTCTGCTCTTCTTGAAGGGTTTATTATTTTTTAGTCTTTCTTTATTAGTTGAAAAAAGGTTTCTAAAATACACTTCATTGTATATTTTAAGTGTTAAAATATAAGTGAAGCAGACCAGCTGTAAATAATATTTTAACACTTGAAATAAAACTACGTATTTCATAAAAATTTTGACAAATAAAAAAAAGAAAAAAAGATCCTTCAAGCATATAGGAAAAAACATACAGAAAATTTAAAGCAGAAATTTTAATTTTCCGAAGTGAAACTTGAAAAATTAATTACTTAAAATCCCTTTATATCCTTTTATTATTATTATTACTATTTGTTCTGCTCTTCTTGAAGGGTTTATTATTTTTTAGTCTTTCTTTATTTGTAGAAAAAATGTTTCTAAAATATATACTTCATTTTATATTTTAAGTTTTAAAATATAAGTGAAGCAGACCAGCTGTAAATAATATTTTAACACTTGAAATAAAACTACGTATTTCATAAAAAGTTTGACAAATAAAAAAAAGAAAAAAAGATCCTTCAAGCATATAGGAAAAAACATACAGAAAATTTAAAGCAGAAATTTTAATTTTCCGAAGTGAAACTTGAAAAATTAATTACTTAAAATCCCTTTATATCCTTTTATTATTATTATTACTATTTGTTCTGCTCTTCTTGAAGGGTTTATTATTTTTTAGTCTTTCTTTATTTGTAGAAAAAATGTTTCTAAAATATATACTTCATTTTATATTTTAAGTTTTAAAATATAAGTGAAGCAGACCAGCTGTAAATAATATTTTAACACTTGAAATAAAACTACGTATTTCATAAAAATTTTGACAAATAAAAAAAAGAAAAAAAGATCCTTCAAGCATATAGGAAAAAACATACAGAAAATTTAAAGCAGAAATTTTAATTTTCCGAAGTGAAACTTGAAAAATTAATTACTTAAAATCCCTTTATATCCTTTTATTATTATTATTACTATTTGTTCTGCTCTTCTTGAAGGGTTTATTATTTTTTAGTCTTTCTTTATTAGTTGAAAAAAGGTTTCTAAAATACACTTCATTGTATATTTTAAGTGTTAAAATATAAGTGAAGCAGACCAGCTGTAAATAATATTTTAACACTTGAAATAAAACTACGTATTTCATAAAAATTTTGACAAATAAAAAAAAGAAAAAAAGATCCTTCAAGCATATAGGAAAAAACATACAGAAAATTTAAAGCAGAAATTTTAATTTTCCGAAGTGAAACTTGAAAAATTAATTACTTAAAATCCCTTTATATCCTTTTATTATTATTATTACTATTTGTTCTGCTCTTCTTGAAGGGTTTATTATTTTTTAGTCTTTCTTTATTTGTAGAAAAAATGTTTCTAAAATATATACTTCATTTTATATTTTAAGTTTTAAAATATAAGTGAAGCAGACCAGCTGTAAATAATATTTTAACACTTGAAATAAAACTACGTATTTCATAAAAATTTTGACAAATAAAAAAAAGAAAAAAAGATCCTTCAAGCATATAGGAAAAAACATACAGAAAATTTAAAGCAGAAATTTTAATTTTCCGAAGTGAAACTTGAAAAATTAATTACTTAAAATCCCTTTATATCCTTTTATTATTATTATTACTATTTGTTCTGCTCTTCTTGAAGGGTTTATTATTTTTTAGTCTTTCTTTATTAGTTGAAAAAAGGTTTCTAAAATACACTTCATTGTATATTTTAAGTGTTAAAATATAAGTGAAGCAGACCAGCTGTAAATAATATTTTAACACTTGAAATAAAACTACGTATTTCATAAAAATTTTGACAAATAAAAAAAAGAAAAAAAGATCCTTCAAGCATATAGGAAAAAACATACAGAAAATTTAAAGCAGAAATTTTAATTTTCCGAAGTGAAACTTGAAAAATTAATTACTTAAAATCCCTTTATATCCTTTTATTATTATTATTACTATTTGTTCTGCTCTTCTTGAAGGGTTTATTATTTTTTAGTCTTTCTTTATTTGTAGAAAAAATGTTTCTAAAATATATACTTCATTTTATATTTTAAGTTTTAAAATATAAGTGAAGCAGACCAGCTGTAAATAATATTTTAACACTTGAAATAAAACTATTTATTTCATAAATATTTTGAGAAAAAAAAAAAAAAAAAAAAAAAAAAAAGATCCTTCAAGCATATAGAAAAAAGCATACAGAAAAGTTAAAGCAGAAATTTTAATTTTTGGAAGTGAAACTTGAAAAATTAATTACTTAAAATCCCTTTGTATCCTTTTATTATTATTATTACTATTTGTTCTGCTCTTCTTGAAGAGTTTATTATTTTTTAGCCTTTCTTTATTAGTTGAAAAAATGTTTCTAAAATATATACTTCATTTTATATTTTAAGTTTTAAAATATAAGTGAAGCAGACCAGCTGTAAATAATATTTTAACACTTGAAATAAAACTATTTATTTCATAAATATTTTGAGAAAAAAAAAAAAAAAAAAAAAAAAAAAGATCCTTCAAGCATATAGAAAAAAGCGTACGGAAAAGGTAAAGCAGAAATTTTAATTTTCCGAAGTGAAACTTGAAAAATCAATTGCTTAAAATCCCTTTATATCCTTTTATTATTATTATTACTATTTGTTCTGCTCTTCTTGAAGAGTTTATTATTTTTTAGCCTTTCTTTATTAGTTGAAAAAATGTTTCTAAAATATATACTTCATTTTATATTTTAAGTTTTAAAATATAAGTGAAGCAGACCAGCTGTAAATAATATTTTAACACTTGAAATAAAACTATTTATTTCATAAATATTTTGAGAAAAAAAAAAAAAAAAAAAAAAAAAAAAGATCCTTCAAGCATATAGAAAAAAGCGTACGGAAAAGGTAAAGCAGAAATTTTAATTTTCCGAAGTGAAACTTGAAAAATCAATTGCTTAAAATCCCTTTATATCCTTTTATTATTACTGTTACATTTTGTTCTGCTCTTCTTGAAGGGTTTAATACTTTTTATTCTTTCTTTATTAGTTGAAAAAAGGTTTCTAAAATACACTTCATTGTATATTTTAAGTGTTAAAATATAAGTGAAGCAGACCAGCTGTAAATAATATTTTAACACTTGAAATAAAACTACGTATTTCATAAATATTTTGACAAATAAAAAAAGAAAAAAAGATCCTTCAAGCATATAGAGAAAAGCATGCAGAAAAAATAAAACAGAAATCTTAATTTTCAGAAGAGAAACTTGAAAAATATGGATGCATTCCAAGTTCATAGATTTAACATTTAGAGAGAAGAATTTGTGGTCTGACTAATAACAAGCCTTAAGGTCACCAATATCTTCGAAATTCGAGAACTTCGTCAAATTTGGGCACTGCATCTCCAGCGCTTTTTGATTTAAAACGCTTATGACATTTTAGAAGGAGATAAAGTCGTAGGAGTAAAGAAAAAAGAAAAGAAAAATATAAAAAATAATAAAGCTTAAAAATGTATAAAATATAAAGTTATTAAAGCCTTAAAAAGGTCCTGTTATAAAACCGATATAATATTTGGTCACTCAAATTAGGTTTTAAATATTAATGTGTTAATGAAATAAACAACCGGTAGCTTTTTCTGTTTTTGATAAAAGTGCAATGTTCCTATTTATAAACAGTATATTCCCAATTTTCAGCCACATTCATTTGAGTGGTCACAAAAAAAAAGCAAAGCGGCCGAACATTATTTTCCATATATTAGAATTGAGTTTGGCCTTGACAAAACATTTGTATGGTAAAAATATTTCATGGATGTTAAAATAATAATCTTGTGTAAGTTCCATGCTTTTAGCTGCAAAATCATTCAAGTTACGTGAATTTGTATGTATTTGTTCCTTAAATTTTTCCCGACACTCTTTTATGCACGTAATTTTTTGCATACAATCTCAAAAAAATTACGTGTGGTTAAATAACGATAATTATTACTTATTAAAACTTTTTACAAGAATTATTCTAATATATCTGTATTTAGTATTATTCGTGTAAAATTTATCAAACACGCCATTATTTGAGGTGGTTCACGAGTCTACTGCTCAACTAGCCCGAAACTTTCTGACTCATTATTAACCGTAAAGGCAGAAAATTGGCTGTGCTAACTAGGGAAGCAATTTGGAATCGAAAGATTTTTTCTATTTTTTGAGAAATAAATTATTTATCGAGTTATAAGCGATTTATGGGTCAAATGACAAACTTTTTTCTCCCTTCCCTGACTGGTATTTCTTCTTTCCTCCAGAAATTAAGTTCAAAGCACCAACTTTGGCAGTATTTTATGAAAGGTCTTTTGCGTTTACCCCAAAATGGAAAAAGTCTTTCGATCGTTTTTTGAATAACAACACTTGCCAATTTTCTGCGTTTCCGAACAAAAATGAAATAAAACTTGTGCCACTAAGTTGCCCCTTTGGATTTGAGAACACAGTTCAGAACAAAATATTTTCATTTCCCTAATCTTATTAAAATAGATGTATTTAAATATTCGAACAATTAATAACTCTTCCTTTCCTCATTATCTTAAAAGTTATTTCACATTCATGTTCTCAACATTCTGGTAACTTTATGAATAAATTTGATTTAACAACTTAGAAGACACTTGGCTTATTACTTGTTATTATATTATTTATTTTAAGCTGGCAGTGCTCCAGCCGAAGTTATAGCCAGAGGTCCGGAAGCCATTCAAGCATACCAACATGCATTAACCAGTGGAAGTACATCATATTATCATACCAGGATTGCTCTAATTGGACCATCAGACGGAAAAAAGAGTGTTCTAAAAAAACTATTAATTCAGTCAAGGTTAGTGTAATTTGTTGTGCATAAAGAGTGATGGCAAATTTTTATTTATAACACGATTTAGTGATTTCAGAAATTTCACATTTTGCATGATGACATGCGATATTTCGTTGATGTAAAATAATGCTTTAAAAACTTTTCTATTAAAAACTAGAAGTATTTCTTTCTAAATTTCGTAATATTTATAGGATATTCTAGCTTGTTTCTTTTAGCATTCTTGCATGTATGCTGCGGCGAAGATATTGTGTTTCAGTATAAAATTATTAAACTCTTACTGCAGGAACAGCAAACCTATGGCCTGCGTGCCACTTTTGGCACGAGAAAGTATAATTTTGACACGGCGTTGATTGAAATTCTGAATCAAAATGCAGTGAAATTACTCAAAATGCACGTATTTAGATGTACTGATCTTGTTTAAATTTGATTAATGGAATATTGAAGAATTTAAATTAAGGCTTATTAAATCCCAGTCTATTTTAATATAGGCTCAAAAATTTGTCGAACAAAGACAAAGTTTGGAAACTTTACAAAATAGATGTATTATTATTTGACATTATAAGTAAAAATGCCTATGAGAAATTTAGGTCAACTTTGAATTTAATTTTAGAGCTATTAAGAAGCTGGCGTTAGCCATTTTAACAATTTTTTCATCTATCCATGCCTTAGAGACATTATTTTCGCAAATGAGTAATATAAAAACTGTAACAGAAAAAATATTTCAGATAACTATTAACTACACTTCAACTTGCATTTTGTTAAAATTAACTGAGTATGAACCTTATATTAATCTTCATCCCTAAAACATAAGGTAAAGTACCCAGTAGTTGACACCTTAAGGAATTTTTCGGCGTTCGTCGCCTTTCGTTCGTGCAGTTTTCAATTAAGGGAAACAGTTTGATCATTACTAGGGGGTTTGAACATTTTTCCACAAAATCATAACGTTTAATGTCCCGAAATGAATACATTTTGTAAAAATTACTAGGGGATATGAAAACATGATTTTTGTCCAGAAGTTGACACCATCGTGAACGTGAGAGTTTAGTAGTTGACACCTTCGTGAACTAGTAATTGACACTGAATGCGGCGGGGCCTAAATTAATAATAATACTCTTTATTATTATATTACTATATTAATTGCCCCATATGAAGACATAATGATAAGAACCGTTAATTAGCAAAAATTTTTAAAGAAATCAGAAGTTTTAATGAAAGATCAGAAGTTTAATCAGAAGTTTTAATGAAAATATAAAAAGTCCTATAGATCTGAAATTATAACATAAAACCACTTACTTAATTAATCTCAAATAACAAAAATGAAAGATCGAGTGCAAAATCAAGCACTAACGGCCGATATTTTACCTTTTCATTGGGGTTTTTCCCTCAACTTTGTATTTCAGAGTTATTCTAGGCACGTTAAATTTTTTAGCCGCTGTTTTGTACCCAGATTTGTTGACTTTAACGTATTCTACGGCAGCTCTCATGCTCTATTCCGTGTAATTCCTAAAATTTCCCTTCGCAGGTGGCATCTAAGAAAAATAATTAATTTTAGTAGTTGACACTCCCTAATTTCAATAATTGGCACCCTGTGTCATCTATTGGTTTAAATGCATTTTTAGTTTTTCAAAGGTCAGTCATGAATTTATCTTGTAGATTCCAGCTTATTTTCATTGCACTGAATTAGATTAACAAAACCCCAACATGAGCGAGTAGTTGACACTGGATGTCAACTTTTGAAAATCTGTTTCTTTTCATATTCAATAGTTGACACTCACACTCACTCCCGCTATTTTGCACAAAATGTATCAATTTTATTCCAATACAATTCTTGGACATCGAAACAATCAATATCAATCAAAACATAACCAGAAATTAAGATAAATTACGGGTTTTAATACTTACTGTAACGTGCGATCCTTATCACTTTTCTTAAGATAAATTCGAAAAATTCAACTTTGCACACATGCTTCTTTGTTGTCTTCCGCCATATTGGAATTCTGCTCGACTGTTTATAATTTCAGTTCTCAGTTTTGCCGCAAGGTGATAGATTTTAAAAATTCTGTGTCTCTCATGTTCCTACCTGTGACGTTTTCTTGTTACACTACTGTTTCTACAAAAGTGTCAACTATTGGTCCAGTGTCAACTACTGGTTACTTTACCTTATTTGTTTCTATAAGTATTGCAGTGTGACAATTATACAAATATCTACGTGTGTGTTACCGATAAAAAAAAAAAAAAATCCTAATAAATTATTTTCCAGTATGAATTTTGATTCATTATTTTCCGATTCACTAAAATTGTTTTTTAGTTGGACTTCATGGCCATATTAAATATTTTTCAAAAGCATTTCTTACTCGGATGTAAAAATGTCGCCAGTAAAACAAATATGTATGAAAAATATTGGCTGCATGTTTCTAAAATAAAATTCAACCCCCCCCCCCCCCAAAGGAACATTAAAAAATACCTAGAAAAATGTTGTAATCTGGCATTCGTTGCATTAATTTCATTCGATTGAAGATCGATTTATATCGATTAAATTATCGAAGATCGATAATTTAATGAAGTTAGTCTAATAAAGTGAATCTAGTGAGCTACTCCGTTTTGAATGCGTGTCTTGAGAAATAACTTCTGTGCGTGGATCGGTATCCTGTTCTGTCTCAATTTAATTTTCACAAAGTGTGTAAGGACTTGGTAGAATTAGAAAATTCTTAGACTTTGAGAATTTATGTTAATAAGTTCTACCACGTAGTTGTTACCTATATATTGCTAAGCATTCGCTGTGTCCAGCTGGTTTTAGGAACGACGCGAGGTTTTGCCTTTAGAGATAGCTTAGTTAAAGCTATTTTACTATTACATTGCCGAGTAAAATAAAAACCTGTATGGAGCCTTCATTGGAGTGAGTCAGCTGTTTTAGATTGTTTCAAAATTATCTTGTAAAGTATAGTGGAGACAGAGAATATCCTTTGGTAAGCTTGAAGTTTTGATTTACTTTAATAAAGTTATTCTTGAAGTCCACAGGACATCGTTTAAAAAGAAAAAGTTTATTTATTTGTTTATTGAAGGAGATTCGATATTTGTGATTCGGTTTTCTGTGATTGCGATAGCTGTTTTTACTTTATCAGTGTGTTTACTTGAGAAGTTCAAGTCATCCTTCTTAGAAGAAGTCATTATTTGCAGTCTCATAGCTTGTACTCCGAGATGCTTTCGAGAAAAAAATAAAGGCGACGATATTATTTTTAAAAATTTAATCCTTAAATATTTTTGTGATGCTATTCACCCCCCGTGTTGACTAAATGACGATTTTTTTTAAATAGTAGAGTATATGGGATATACTTACTGACTTATTTAACTGACAAATACAGTCATCTAACAATACCATTCTTTTTATAAAAATTCATTTTATTTGTTTATTAATCTAATTCTATTTGAAGACGTTAAGTTGTAATATTACTTGAAGATAAAATGGCATCATGATGCCAGTTGCCCACAAAAGTTTCACTACATAGAATACATGTATGGCACAAATTATAACTAAAGTTAAATATTGCATTTCTCAAATTAATGTTATTTGCTTTAAATTCACATGAAACTCATCTAGTATTTGTTTCTTCTTAGCGAAGAACCAGAAGGTGAATGCAATGGAATTGATACAACTAGTGTTTGTCAGGCATCAGATAGTTCCAGTGGCTTGCCATGGTCAGATACAAAATTTAAGAAACCTGAAGAATCTGAAGTTGATGATTCGATGGAAAATGAAGAAGATGCTACCCAAGAAAATTCTGAATCATCTCCTTTAGATATTGCTCAAGGTTTTACATTTTATGTTAATTTTATTTCAAATATGTTTTATAGGTTGCTTTATATGGATATAGCGTTTAAAGAAACATTTAAGCGAAATTATATACAATCTCTGCTAAAAGAGTTTAAGAAAAGATTTTTTAATTACATTAGAAATATATTGTAAGTAATTACAACTAAATAGCACCTAGATTCTTTCGTTTTAGAAAAAGTAGTCCTTGCTTAAACCACTTTTATGAAATTTATCTTAATCATCTTGCCTTTTTACATTGTTGAGCCAGAAAGTTGGTTGTTAGCGAAATATTTGTTGGCCAAACTAGTTGGTAAAACTCGTAAAACTGCCTAAGGTGAATCGGATGTTTTGTTCTTGCACTGTTAAAAATTTCCAACATTCTGGCAGGTCATTTGACCGTTTTTTCTGAAAACGGTTACACAACCGTAATTTAACAATATTCTGACCATATTATTGGCCATTTTATGGTCAGATTATACTTAAGTTATGGTTATGAAACCGTTTTTTCAAAAAACGGTCGAATGACCTGCCAGAATGTTGCAAAATTTTTAACAGTGTGGTTATAGTGGTAAATCTATTTTGAACTAACAAAGAAGTCTCATCAGCGTGACGCAGTATTTCTATTGAGACTTAGTAATCTCTAGTAATCCAGTTTTAAGTAAACAAAGCAATTTATGTATCATATCAATTGTTTGTTATAATTCGTCTATTTGAAATCAACAGTTCTTTAACATGGTCAATATTATTCGTCGTTTTTTTCTGTTAATGGTCATCCTTTACAGTTACCACCTTCAAGGACGATGTGGCCATTATTCAACAGCGTGCATCATAGTCCAACGCAAAAAAGACTTATCATAGTTTAGTTCTGGTAGCACAAATTAAATTTCCTTAGAATTACATCTTTAAGATCACATAACTAGGCTAATGCATGAAATTCCACTTTAGACGGAACATTCAACTGATCAAAACAAACAAATTAACACAAATTAACATATGCGACTACTGCACAAATTTAATGTAAACCTAAAGATTGGAACTTTATCAGCATCGTCAGCATTTTTCGTTGAAATATGTTCTATAAAACAGAAAATTCTCTCCAATTACAGCTAACTTTTGATTTCCGACGTAGCTAATCTTTAAATGCTGTACTGATTAGAAATGCACATAACGGCTAAAATATGAGAGTTAAAGCTCAAGAATTGGCGGTAATTTGGAAGAGGTATTTGATAAAAGCTGAAAGTTAGTAGTATAGTATTTCTACCGTACCTGATTATGAAATCATTGACCTGCCAGCTGGCGGGCGGTGGATTCGCGACATATTAATTTCGCAACTTGCAATTTTTCTATGCAAAAGAAAGAAGTTTGATAAAATCTTCAACATATATACATGAAAATATGTTTTTTTAATGTAAAAAATAATTGACGAATTTGCCGTTACTAAATGAGGCAAGAGTCTTCAAGGTTTTCGAAAATAAATAAATAAATAAAACAAGCCGGAAATTGTACGTCAAGCGTGGCAAATGAGTGAATTCGTACTATAACTAGTTTTATAAATATTCAGATCTTGGTGCAATGGTTGTTGCACTCTTATGCAAAAATGCATGAATACAAAATTTATTACGATTATATATATTAAATTCGGTAATATGGAGATAATAGGACTCCATCTTAAATAGGACATAATCAACATGGCAACCTAGAATCTTTACCTATCATGGAATATCATTGAATTAATTACGTATGATAGGATTTAATAGAATAATCACAATGGCAACCTAGAATCATTACCTATCATGAGATATCATTGAATTAATTACGTATGATAGGATTTGTTAGAATGAAGAAAAATCCTTTATTGATATCTTTTTAAGTTTTGATTCGATTTTAATAAATGACTAGAGAAAATTCTGCAACTATTATACATATATTAAATTTCAAATCATTCAGTTGGGTAGTTTCTGCGCTGTTATATGCGGACAGACAGACTGACCAGACGACGACTATAGGTGCTAAGTATTTATATAATTATCAACGCACCTAAAAAGGTTTTTGATAAAATATCAAAATTACACAGCACATACTCACTCACTATTGTGTTTTAGTTCCATGACAGGCCGATTGGATGTTTCAAAATAACCGGCAAGTTACAAAAAATGTTGTACGTGGGTGCGACAGAGAGATTGCGTTTTAGTGACATTCGCGCGAGTGAGATAGCAAATCCCACCCTGGAAACTAGTTCACCCATTTGGGAAAATTACAACTCGTATGATTTCTTTATCAATCTCTTTGACTGTCTTAAAATAATTAAAAATAATAAATCAAATAAAATTGGAATTCCTACTATTTGATTTTTTTTTTTTTTTTTTTTTTTCAGAGAGTGGAAATGAAAGTACTACTTTGTTAGGAATTCTAATGAGATGCATATGGATATCACAAAATGTGAGATTTTGAAAAAAAAAAAAATTGAAAATTTAAATCGTTTCAAAGCTTCTGATTTTTTTAAAATGTTGGCTGTACAGCTGAATAAAGGAATTTATATTTAAAATTGTTAAAATATGAAGAGCTTAAGTTCATTTTTATGTAATTATAACTATGTGTCATTTTCTTGCCATATGTATGCCAGGATAATGACAATTTCATTCTAAAATATTTTTCACATTCTTGTTTTTTTTTTTTTTTTTTTTTTTTTTTTTTTTTTTTTTAATTTATCTAACATTTTAACTTTGTTTGAAGGAACATGTTTCCTCCATAGTACCCCAAATTCAGTGTAATGTTCAGTTTTATTTGTAATTTATAGAAGCCAGGAAAATGACATAATAAAAGTCCACTCAATTTTTACAAAGCCTTTAAACACAATATTTTCAAAGAAATATCTAAAAGATCTTGCTGGTAGCAATGATTTCACTATTTCTGACTTGAACTATGTCAAGAACAAGAAGAATTACTCTGTAGCGCCATCTTTATACCTCATAAAGAACTAAAATAAGCAGGCCAGGACAATGACATTCATTTTCAGTGACAATCATATTTTAATTATGGAAAATTATTTGTAAAATACAGAACTTGTTACCTTCCATATATATGTGTTATATAAGGTATAATTATTAATTAGAAATTAAAAAAAAACTAGAAAAAGATATTTGTACATGATAGCAGAAAGCCTTTTACTTTGCACACATCACAGTGTGATCATGCCAGGAAAATGACAATCTGAAATTTTAAGTCTTTTAATTGCTTTTTTTTGTGTGTAATTATGAATATAATATCTCTTGAAAATACTTCTAAGAATACTTTTTATTAGAATGCAAAAAAGAAAATTGCATATATAACATTAAATAGAAATTTTATTGTGCGGGCTGTAATTTCCGTATTTTGTGATATTGACCCATACCGATGTGAATAAAAAATTAATACACATAAATATAATGGAGCTATGAATAAAGAGGGGGAGACAGATAGTGTAGAATCTACTGGTCGCCAGTGAAGTAACTAAGGAGGTTATCACAAGATGCGGCAACTGTGTTGTTTGTTTCCATTGGATCAGGTTCTTATGAATACCGGGCCAAGTTCCCACCAGTAAAAACGAATGGAAATTCCTGCCATATTTATGAAAGAAATCCTGCATGAATAAAGCTTTTAAATAAGAATGAAATTTTCTATATTAATTTACTGGTGGAAGTTTGCCATGGCGGTAATCGAAGGCAGGTCGTACATTGAGGTGATACGTTGCACAATTTCGTGGAAAAACAGATTTCAAACGGTTTTCTTCTTTGTTTCGACCTGTTTTTTCTACTAGATCGCAATTCATTTTCCTCCTGTCATCTCAGTGTGCGACCTGCGTAATTCGCTATAGACAGGCGGGTTGTTTAGGTTGTCACAATATGGCAGAATAGCCAGGTTTGACTACCGCAAGAGCAAACTTCTGCCAGTAAAAAGGAATTTATGTTCTCGACTTAACTATGATAGAAATATTGCATGAATTAAAAAGGAGAAAATTTTATTCAAATTTATTGGTGGAAGTTTTCTTTTGCGAAAATCTGAATCTGAAGAACCGGTTACAGTTGAAGTTTCACCATTTTGAGGATATGTCAGTTTCTACTTATTCATAGATCCATGATAAATACGGACATAATACCTGAATTCATACGATTAATTAAACCTACGATGCATGAGTTTTAATTTTCATGCGAAAAATATACATTTTTTCTCATACGATCTAGATCATGGAGCAAATAATAAAAATATGTAAAAAATAAATATTTGGATAAATTTTTTTAAATTGCGTTCCGCATTTATTTTATTATAATTATTAATGTTATTTTGTTATTTGAGAAGCTTTTCTACGCGCGTGTGGCAAAAATTCGAAAACTATATCAATAAATTATCACGTGCCCCTTTTACAGAAAAAGAAAACAAAATTACAATGCATGTTATTGTATATTTTTGTTCGTGGTTATATTATATTTTGTATATTAAGAAACATTTGTTTTGTTTTTTACAGTGTAGTTACTCGTCGAAAACGCTGCATATAGCATCGCTGAAAAAGAAAATTTTCTAATGTGTAATTCCATTATTTGCGTTAGTCTGTATACAGACTCTTTAACGTGTATACACGTTAAAGAGAATTTCATTTGTAAAGCAAAAAGAAAAAGAATTTTATCTATAGAATTATTTGATAGAGCATGGATGGAATGGATAGAATAGAATTAATTAGAATGCAAAAATTTTGAATTTGATGATATCAAATAAAAAAATTTTGCATGCAGCAAGAAAATGTCGTCCGTGTCACCTCGGACACGTCTGCACGATGCATTATTACTAATACTTGCATTCAAAACACAAAATATATGCATATATTTTTTTCTGTACTCGAATTTTCCAACATACATATAGCAACTCCATTTGAAATTCTGAACACATGGTTATACATTTAAATTTGAACTATCGTAAACAAGCACTGCGCTGCGATGAAAAATTAATTTGATCAAATTAACCAGTGGGATCAGTAAGGCTGATGTCTGGAGATTTTCGTTTCTACTAAAATATTTTCACATTATTTCCGTACTATAGGGGTCAATATCACAAAATACGAAAATTGCAGTCCGCACAATAAAATTTCTATTTAATGCTATATAATGCTTTTTTTTTTTTTCACATTTTAATAAAAAATATTCTTAGAAGTATTTTCAAGAGATATTATATTCATGATAGCATAAAAATAAAGCATTTAAAAGACTTAAAATTTCAGATTGGCATTTTCCTGGCATGTCACACTGTGATGTGTGCAAAGTAAAAAGCTTTCTGCTACCATGTAAAAATATTTTTTTCTAGTTTTTTTAATTTCTAATTAATAATTATACCTTATATAACACATATATGTGGAAGGTAACAAGTTCTGTATTTTACAAATAATTTTTCATAATTAAAATATGATTGTCACTGAAAATGAATGACATTGTCCTGGCCTGCTCAGTTTAATTCTTTATGAGGTATAAAGATGGCGCTGCAGAGTAATTCTTCTTGTTCTTGACATAGTTCAAGCCAGTAGTAGTAAAATCATTGCTACCAGGAAGATCTTTTAGATATTTCTTTGAAAATAATGTGTTTAAAGGCTTTGTAAGAATTGAGTAGCCTTTTATTATGTCATTTTCCTGGCTTCTATAGATTACAAATAAAACTGAACATTGCACTGAATTTGTTTTAGATCTAAAAATAAAAGAAACAAGAATGTGAAAAAGTTTTAGAATGAAATTGTCATTATCCTGGCATACATATGCCAAGAAAAGGACATAATTATAATTACATAAAAATTAACTTATGCGCTTCAAACTTTAACAATTTTACATAGAAATTCCTTTATTCAGCTGTTCAACCACATAAAAAAAAAAAAAATCAGAAGCTTTGAGACGATTTAAATTTTCCAAATTTTTGTTTTCAAAATCTCACATTTTGTGATATTCACCCGTAGACATTAGATATCTTTTCTTATTGATTATCTAGTACTGTGAGCAATAGTATTGATTGTTCCACCTGTGGAACAGTATAAAATAAATGGTTAATTCGCTATAAAATATAAATAAACCATTAATTAATAAGCAAACCGTTGTATTAATTGCGGCGGGGACAGTGTGAATAATAAAAACATTTCGTGTGTGGTTTAACCCCTCGAAGGGTGGTGGGATATTTTTTCATGCCATTTAATTGTAATTAAGATTAGTTTCTGAATTTTCAAACAAAATTTAATTATAATGTTTTGGTGAAAAAAGCTGCAAAATTGTATTGCTTTATTTTCAAATAATTTTTTTCTAAAATCTTGCATGAATTCAACATTACAGGAACACAGTTACTTGCCCCTAAAAAGGTTGAAGTATATTTAAGCCTTCATGTATTCTCATATAACACATACAAAAGTATTTATGATAAACACATGCAAAGTTTATTTAATGACATTTGAACGTTTCTTATACTACTTGGTATCTCTTCATAGTTTCATATTCCGAAGAAGAATTTTTCAAAGCAATTGCTGTTAATATTGTACGTGAAATGATTCTCCAGAGAAAGCGTAGTAAGGATGATAGAAAAAAGACCCCTGGCAATAAAAGTGCATTTAAGTTACAGTCAAGCCTCAATAAAATAGGATCTTCGAAAGGAAAACCTGAAGATTCGGTTGTAAGTATTATTTATATATTTTGTTTACGTATAGTTTGTATTTGATAATAGTTTTTCCTCACAGGAGAGTTTTTAAAATTTCGTACAGCTTCTAAAATCTAGAAAAAAAAATGGATAAAACTGAAAGAAAGAAAATTCACGTGCACCAAATTATGATGTATTTATTCACTGAATTCACAGATAAAATATTGAAGCACACGTATAAGCAAACTATAAAATTTATACTTATTATACTAAAACTTAGATACGTTTAAAAACGCAGAAAACGCACTTCCAATATATATTAGGTGGACCGGAAAATTCTGTCGTTTAATTTTCTTTCACACCTACTTTTTTAAAATTCAGATTTCGTCATTGACACCACTTTTTTGAAATAGCAAAATTCTCATTGGTTTCATCTTAATGTGAAGTGTGAAAACTACGGGAATTTTACCATTTCAAAAAAGTGGTGCCAATGAAGAAATCTGAATTTTAAAAAAAGTAGGCGCGAAAGAAAATTAAACGACAGAATTTTCCGGTCCACCTAATATAATCATAGAAAGTTCTGCAACCTTGTAACAAGTTCTTTTGTGCATCTCTGTAAATGAACGTGTTTTGGCAAAAAAAAAAAGCTGTAAAATTGTATTCCTTTATTTATAAATTCTACTAATTCCATAATCTATAGAAAAATATGTTGTAATGCACCTCAGAGATCCATTTTAATTTCAGTATGTTTGAAGTATCATAACATCAATAAAATGGACCGAAATATAAATGCTACTTATTCTGTACTCCACAGAAAGCGTGTGTTATTTCATTTGAGTGATGCATATCAATTTCATTATTTTTGAGACATTGTAACATCATTAAAATGCGCAGGAAACGATTTTTCCCCATAGTTCATACCGTAATGGAATTCTTTTGGGCGTCTCTGTACACGAATTACAGTTGCTACACACTTCATCTTGAATACCGAACCTTTTATAATAAACATCAGTAACATATAACAACTACACGGCAATCCGAGTATATTTATGTGAATTAAAACACGGTCAGACAGGCACACAAGCCGAATTCATAAACAAGTTTTAACTATGTTGGAAAGTGCTTAAAAAACCCTACCAAAATTATCTTAAGTTAAGTATATTCTCAAATTTCAGAAAAATACTGACAAAGTTGGCGTTTTGAACTGAATTTCCGGACGTGACAGCGAGAGAAAGGAGAAAATCCCGTTGTCACGCACTGTTAAAAATTTACAGCAAACTGTCCAGTCATTCGACCGTTTTTTGAAAAGACGTTTTCATAACCATAATTTAATTATATTCTGACCATAAAAAGGCCAATAATAGGGTCCGAATAGTGTTAAATTACGGTTGTATAACCGTTTTCGATAAAAACGGCCAAATGACTGGACAGAATGCTGCAAATTTTTAACAGTGCGGTCACGAGATAGATACCGCTTATAACTGGATAAGCTTTATTTATAAAAAAAAATTTGGAAAACATCTTTCGATTTCAAAACGATGAATAGTCCGTCCTGCCAATTTCATGCTTTAACGTTTAAAAATGAATCAGAAAATGCATCAGAAAATTTCGCTTTTGTTGCACTGGGAATTTAAGAAGAGACATAACGAATATTGCGCCGGCCTCCCCACACACTCCTTTTATTACTATAATGGTTCACTCATATTATGCTGAAATTGTTGATTTGGCTTTTAATTATAGGCTGCCAAAGACTATAAAAATTTGCTGTCTTCAAATGAAGAATTACCTCGCGACCTTCCTTCCAGAGTTGTGGAATTAGTTGAAAGCATGCTGAAAGAGTCTGAAAGCAAGCAGTTTTGGGAGAAGAAAGAAAAAGAGAAACATCATTTAGAAAACGTTCAACTGACTTTCAATATTTGGAATTACAGTGGCCATTTGAAGTACCTCTTTTTACACCAGGTAAAATATTCATGTGATGTGGGTCACACTTCCTATCATTCGTGAAATTGTGCAAAGATGCATTACTAAATTTGACATACACTACTTTTTCTTTCATTTCAGAAATTTGTAAAAAAAAATTAAGTATTATAATTAAAAAAGAATGAGTAACGTTAGATAGCACAAACGAATGCATACAGCTGTTTCGGGGCTTTTAAAACCCCATCATCAAAATCATTTGATGTTGGAGATTTAGAAGCCCGAAACAGCTGTATGCACCATTTGTATACCTTTGTTTGTGCTATTTAACGTTGCTCATTCTTTCTTAATATATTGGAACAAAGTACAATCCTCCATCCCTTTTAAGTATTATAATATTGCTGTTTATTTTTTTTTTAATGAAAGGATTAAATTTAAAAAAATATTATAACAATAATCAAAATTATTTGATTAAAAAATAATATTAATGCGAGTATGTAATGCGACTTGGATGAAAAATGTTTGGTATTTTTCCTTTATAACTGTGTAGTTTGAGATCAAACGTAAACACAGACTTGAAATTTTGATAGAAATAAGAATTATGTAAAATTCATTAAAGTTTTTTCTCATCACACATTTGTTCAGGACAACGATGTATATATGTGATTGTCAGCTTTCGTTCATTATTTTTATTGTTAAGTCACCACTGGCGTACGGAATACACCACCCGTGTATTTGTGTAATTTATTCCTTTTTTTTTAATTATTATTACTTAAATTTGGTGTTTATATCTTTTATTGTATTATTACTAGACATTGAATTAAAAAAGAATATCACCAAAATTATTATTAGGCTTTAAAAAAACCGTTGGCATTCGGAGTACGCCGACAATGTTTTTATATTACTACAAACCGTTCTTGTTAGAATACTTTTATATTAAATCTAATTAAATTATTCTACTTTTATCAATTTTATGTTTATTATTCTATACTGTTATTGGCCATTGTTTTAAACAAGAATATCATTAAAAGTTATTATTTAAGCTTTAAAATGCCTTGACACTTATTATTAGCATACTCATAATTATTTGATCAAGATTTGAAAAAAAAAAAAAAAAAAAAAAAAAAAAAAAAAACATAAATAAAAATAAATAAATAAAAATCACGTATAAAAATCTAGCGATTCTTGTCAAACAGTTAACGAGGTACTTGTAAAATTTGCACTATTTTTAACGACGTTTTTAAAGTCAGTATCCAAAATATCTCGGCAACGGATGAACTCATTTCCTTGCAGAGTTTCAAGGGAAATGCCAAAATTAAGTTTTGAACACCGCTAATTTCTTAGAGTAATATTCGATATAATTTAATCGCAGAATTTCTATAATTAAAGTGGTGAATATTAGTACAAATAAGTTGGTATTCAGAATTTAATTGTAGTAGCTCCTTGGCAATCCTGTTCTCTTGCTCTTTTTATTATTATCATTATTACTTAATGAAAGCTAGTTATTTTTTTTAATGAAATTTATTATTTTTTTAATGTAATGAAATTATTATTTTTCAATGAAATTTTATTATTTCTTAACGAAATGAAAAATTGCGTTTTTTTTATTTTATTATTTTAATGAAATGATATTTTATTATTTTTATTATAATTTTATTTTATTAATTTTAATAATATTACATTAATTTTAACGACATTTTATTATTATTATTTTTAATAACACATAAGCCTATTTCTATTTAACATACATTATTTTTTTCGCCTACTTTGTTCAATCCGTTTAATAGATCCACTCAATAATCCTACCAATCAATGTATTATATTTTAAGCACTTTTTAAAATGGTTATAAAATATGAAATGGTTGCAGCTTGTCTTAATAATACAACTTAATGCTTATGAATTGACAGAAAATATAAAAAAAGGAAATGTATTAAGGCAAGATAAAAATTAAAAAATATATTTAAATATCTCTTGGTGTAGAACACAAGATAGTAATAAGTTATTTAAATAATTTGATTTTAAATGGTAATATATTAAGTTTAAACAATTTATATATATATGTATATATTGAAGTTATTAATGAAGAAAAAAAATATCATGACTTAAATGTTTTTTCTGTTCGTCGTTTCTTCAAATTTTGAATAATTTAAGCACAAAGACAAAAAATATTATTTTGCAAAAATAATTTAGTATGCATTCTTTTACATAGCTCTTTCTATCTCCTCAAACAATCTATCTATTTGTGTTTGATTTGGCTCAGGATTTGGAAGCTCCTATCGAATCTGTCGACGATTTTAGGGTAAGAAAGGAGGTTTATTACTGTGTTATTTTTAACGCTTATTTAACTTAAATGTCTGGTGAGTTTGAATGTTATTTAACATTACATTACTCTATTTATAAAATTATTTTAACTGCGCAAAATTAATTTATTGCTGCATTTCACAATAATCTTTATTTACATGTTGAAGAGTAGTTAAAGAATAAGTGACTGTACAAATTTTTAAAGTTAAAAGTTGAATACAGTGGGTAATCGTTTAACGAACTGTTCGGTTTACAAACAGATCAGTTAACAAATACTTTCTTGAGAGATTTTTATGTTCGAATAACGAACACATGTTCGGTTAACGAACACCTCAGAAAACAAAGCAAAGAAGAAGCAATGTTGTGTTTCAGATTTGCCGAGCTGTATTTAATTGCATCTATTGTCGATTTAGAGAATATTTTAACAGTTGTATACGCATGGTCTAATTAATTCATGAGCTACCAGGGGCTCGGATCCCCCCAAATTAGAATGAACAGATTTGAAACATTAATTTTTATATTTGAGTCCCTTTTCAAAGAAATATTTTTTATTGCAAATTAATTATTTTACTTGAAATTTTGTTCACCAATTATTAACAGGCTCTAGGCACTTGAGCTTTATTGGGCCTTGCAGTAAAAACAATCTTTTAGAGAACTTGGAGTTTTTGAAAGGACAAAGGGACAAATTGATGTAATTTAATGCCGTAGTTAATGAATGTTATCCTAAACGTTTTTACAAAGGACATATGTCATTTACTATTTTTAAATACGCCACGACACGGACAACGCCACCAAAATACGATCTGTCGTTATAAATAAGTACTTATATATTAACCCTATTATAAAGGGAAGATTTATATATTTTTTTATATAATATTTAGCTTTTAAGAACGAATTAATTGCATTCCCATTTTACATTGCATCGCACATAAGAATGAATCATTGCTAAATTTATGTTCGGTTAACGAACAATTCGGTTAGCGAATACTGTTTCGGAACGGATTAAATTCGTTAACCGATCACTCACTGTACTTCATTAAAAATATATCAATATTATAAAGCAAAAATATGTCCGTGAGTAATCCAAATATCGTATTGACTATGACAGCTACTGACGAATAAATTTCGCTCTTTTTTTCCAATATTTTAAACTTTTAAACATCTTACAGTTTCAACTTTTACACCTTCGAATAGGAAAAAAAAATCTTTCAAATGCAATTTGTCTGAAAACTATCTCATTTTACTGCTTTTTAAAAATATAAATCGAATATATTTTTAAAATACTAACTGAAGGACCAAAATTTTAAATCATTTTTTGTGCATTCATTTACTACACAAGTCTTTAAAATTTCATTAAAATATAGCTTGACGCTTTCGCAAAATCAGACACGCAAGCTGCATCCCTTTGAATAAACTATCGTATATGACAATAACCGAAAGTTTTTACCTATGGACGAGTAAATTTTATAATGGGGCTTATTAAGTACTTTTGTAATTATAAAATTTATAACTTTATAGACTTTATATTTTATTTTGCCCCACAAATTTATCCTCTTCTTAACTGTAATAGATAGTTTGAATCGGGAACTGTGTGAACTACAGTCACTAAATTCGAGGATGCCTTCGAAATTCGAGAATGTTCGGTCACCTCGATTTTTACATACAAATTTTTTGAATGCAGTCTTGTTTGAAGTATTACAAATTAAATAAAGTTTAATGTTACGAAGTAAAGAAGCATATTCTTTATCTGATAGGCTTCCATATACAAAAATCTGGAAAACAGCATACATTTATCACGTTATTAGATTGATAAAATTCATTATTACAATTCGATAGTTGAAAAGGACTTTTTCATCTAATATGATTGTGATGAATAAATGTACGAGTAACTTTAAGAAAAATGAAATGAAGAAAATGAAACTGTTACAAGGAACACACGTTACATTATAACTAAAAACACATATTTCCATGCCATTAATAAATTAAGCTTTATTGTATACAATATTCTTTTACTTACAATTACGTCTAAACTAGCTTTTTACCCTTTATGTTCAAATATTTACTTATAATGTCATTTTTGCTTCGATGCTCTCATTAAAATGTTTTATTATAATTTTTTGTTCCCTTTTCTTCAAGGAATGTGTCAGTGTTTATTTCTAATATATTAAGTGTATGCAAAAGTTTTAGCCTTTTTTGATGAAGAGAAAAGTACAGATTAATATATTTACTTTTTGTATGATCGCTTGCTACTTGCAGTACCTTAAACCTTCGTCAATAAAAAATTTATTTTAGAGCAATAATGTGTGATACTGTTTTCACACCTTGCATATTATCAAAAGATTTGAACAGTTAAGGACTTCTGTACAATGATAATGTAATAATAATAATAATAATAATAATAATAATAATAATAAAAGATGGAATTCTGAAAGTGAAGGGTGAGAAGAGCTAAAATGTCCAAAGCAAACTCGAGTAGTTTTTACCGTGTGATTAATACAGTGTGATGTCTGATGCTTTCACTGACAAATGCTGAACGCTTACGTTGCAATTTTTGCCTCCGTCTGTCCAATGTCGGCAGTAAATGTCAACATTAATAGTTTTGCTACGTGGGAGCAACACCCATGAGGTTATTCCTTTCATATCTCGTCATACATTTCGGCTACAAACAGACCAAATACTGCGACAAAAGCAATAAATTATTTCTTTAGGCTTTTCTTTTTCAAAAACTCCAAGATAATTTGTAACATTTTTCATTACTCTTAAAAGGTTTCAAAGCAAGGCGCATAAAATTAACAAAAGAAATTCTCTTCAGAGAATCGCGGACCCATTTCCATGACAATCACCTGACATCACCAAAGTTGCCAACCATATAAAGGAATTACGCCTTGTCGAAGTTGGTCTGTTTGCATCTTTAATGAAACCTGTTCAGTATACAGTCCTGTTTTTGAGGGGCGTAGATCAGGCTCTGCTATGCGGCACACAATCCTTTGATGTTTGACATTACGATAGAGTCTCATTTCTCATCACCAGTTGTATTTTTTTCCAAAAATGGTTTATTTATTAAACAAGAAAGTAATATAGCACAGGTACTGGTTATCTATCGCTGCTTTTCAGAGAAATGATGTGGGTGTGGAACCCACTGATCCAGCATTGAGATGAACCCTGCTCGTGCTTTTCTTTCTTTCAAACCGCTGACCACACCCCAACCTACCAGGCTATAACCCAGTTTTACGGGTTTGAATGCCTGAAAACGAGGCGAAATCGCCTTATCATGGCGGCGGTCTGCTGGACCAGCACTTATGCTGTCTTAATGGCAGCTCTGTTTTACTTTGTTCTGGTTCTATGTTGACCTGTTACTTAAAGTGGATTTGCTTGTTTAACTTCACGCTGCATCGCACACCTTTACATCATGCCGAACACCTGAAGGGCGGCTCTCCATACTCGAGTTGGTCTTGTAATTCAGAACCTTGATCAGGTGATGAGACCTTCATCTGACCAAGGTTACTATATCTAAAGGTTGCGCCATTTCACCCCGTAGCCAATAGGGAGCGACTCGCTGCTTGACGTCACTGCGCGTGCTAAGATGAGTTTCCCAATTGACTTTACATTAGAAACGCGCTATTTTTAATTAAAAAATATCAGTAGACATTTTTGTGTGAAAAGAAGCTTAACAATTAAAATATAGTCTATATACATAGGACAAACATCACATCTAAAATTTAAACTATTATCTCTTTTTAGCTCTTCGAAATTAATTGTTAAATTTGCTGTCTTTTTCATTAAGTTTCGTTTACTATTCAATATAAAAAAGTTCATTTACATAAAAAAAAAAGTGTAAAATAATATTTTTATAAATAAAATCTTAAAGACCTACAAAAGCAGAAAATTTAATGGTTACATGACTGCAGATAATATTTTGTTAATAATTTTTAATATAGTATATTTATAATATTCGATTGGTATTCAATTTGAAATCTAAGATAATTCTAATATTATTATAATTTCCATATGTCTTTGATAAAAACCCATAAAAAAGGTTTAAAAATAATAAATTACGTTTCAGCTTCATAGCAAGATTACACAAGATTGAGTTTTGAATAATTAGATTTAAATGACAAATAAAATAGAAACTTTAATAAGTAAACATATGAATATTTAATATTTTTAAACGGAAATATTTATACGGTATAATTATATGGTTTGGTGGAAATAATTTTTGAAACTTGGATTAATGTAATTTATAAATACATTACCAAAAGTTTATTTAAAATAATAATTTAATGATATATAATATAAAAATTAATACATACATAATTAAAAGAAATTAAGGTAAATTATTGCGTGAAAGTGAATTTAACGTTTAAACTAAATTTTTACATCCAAATAAAATGCCATATTTAAAATTTAAAATTACATCAATTCAGCTTTTTAAAACTTAATTTTAAATGTACTATTGTTTTCTTCAGATACAGCTAATGTGGTTAACTATTAAATTGATTTATTGTTTTATATAATAAAAATGAAGACAGCAGTATTTATAAAGAAGATTTAAAATACAAATAATAGAAATTTTAATTTTTAAATTGCCAAATATTTAAAACTGAAACATTTATGTGATATAGAAAGATTAAAATTTGAAATTCAGAGCACTATCCGTTTATAAATACCTTCCAAAAGAGTTATATAAAATTATATTTTAATGCTGTATGGAGGTAAAACTATATAAAAATATTTTAATAAATAATATATTTTATGTTTTTACCCTCAGAATATGCTTTCATTTCCAGCATTTGATTTCATCACAGGGTGCGTTTTGAAGATGCATTTTAATGTGTTGTCCTTTATTTGCTGTTTCTCGTACTGTTTTATCATGAAATCAAAGTTGACTTACTCTACATTTTGCTTTTTTTGGCAGCGTATCTCTTTTTTATTTCTGATGAATATATTTGATTAAAATGCTTCAATTGAATAAAAGTCCTAGTTTTCACAAATGTTTTTATTATGGATATAGTAACTTTGTCTTAGAGAAGCAATTAAAGCTTCGTGTGAGGGCAAACTGCCCTGGGTGTAAAAAAAAAAAAAAAAAAAAAAAAACAATAAATATTTACTTCACGCCCCTGTCCCTTTTAAAGATCGACTGAAGATAAGAAGCAATAAAAACACCCTATCGTAGAAAAGAAAAAATACACGGCTATTTCATTTGAAGAAAAAAATCCCCTCTAAATCGTTTTATTCCTCGAAAAAAAATACTTTCGTTAAAGAAAAATGTTTTATTTTGAAGAAACATGCTCTCCTCTGACCAAAGATACAATTTTTTTTAGCGTAAATTCTATTTTAAATAAGAAAATAGGTTATTTTCTGTTGCAAGAAACCTCCTTAGCACGCGCAGTGACGTCATGCGTACCGAAACCTTGATACCAGAAGTAAAGGGAAATGGCACCTCCCTGCATCTGACTAGGCACCTCCAGAGGTATAATTCATAGGAAACTTCGAGGGCTTTGCACCCACAACGGATTTTACACACACCAGGAGCCATTAGCGTACATGGCATGTTCGTGCTTTCCTCTTTCAACTAAAAAGGCTCGCTCCCACTTTCAACTATTGTTATTTGTGGAAGAGGATTTCCTCTAATTTTTCAACAGTTGGATGTGGAACATTCTATAATATACCTGCCAAATCTTTCGTATTTTGAATACTACTATTTCTGAATAGAAATATTTGGTTTATTTAATGACAGACATTTTCTTTTAAATGAGATGAAGATTATTATTAGGAAATACTGGTAACCAAAATACGGGAGACTTGGCAGATATGGAGATATGTTTTAGATCAGAATTTGCTCAGAATTCACCGATGGACGTCCGGAACTTTGTTGATTTTTACCACATGCGTCCCTGAATTTCCGAAACTAGTGACGACATGTGGTATCATCCACTAAATCCTACCCATAAACATAACAAATGTTTCGACACACTCTTGAAGCAATTCTACCTCTATCAAACAAGAAATAATATTTTATATGCTGCTTATCGTTTACCGTTTTAACCATTTTTAAAACTCTCTTGCGAACGATTTACTCTTACAAGAACGTAGTGTTTATATGCTATGCACGCTTTACTGGTTGAAAATTGAGGTATCACAGTGTACAACGTCAAATCCATTGTTAATTTACATCTCCAGAAATGGGTAGAACTTTTGCATTCACCCAAATAAATGTTTATGATTGAGAGGTGTTTTTAAAAACGTAAATTATTTCAGCTAGAGTTCCCACCAGATTACAATCTCACCTACTTGTCCATTCTACATATATGGCTAGAAATGATTTACGTGACCATCGCTCACCCAAAGGATGAGCCGAAAAGGCAAATGCCAGAAAATCAAATCAACGACATCATCTGCACACTCTTCCCTCCTGTACTCATTGTTGGCGTTCAAGAGGATTCGACAACCTTCGATTCTTTGGTGAGAATATATATCATCTTGTATGTTATATTAATTTAAGTTATTCCAAATCATATATTTTATTTCTCAATATATATATTCCGCATAATTAAAGTATCAAAAGATTATGCTTATGATTTTCTCTGGCATTCTCATTACTATAGAAAATACTAATAGGACCAAAAAGTTCGGATATTATTCTGATCAGTGTTACTAATTTAGCACGGTTTTTTTCTATTTAAAATATCTACCAGAATTTCTGGTGGGTATTTTGAATAAATGCGCACTAAAATTTTCAACAAACTGATCATTAGAGTACCCAAACATTTTTATCCTACTAGCATTACTCGCTTAATTGTTGAATGTAACACAGGAAACAAGATGGTAATAATTAAAGATGACGTGTTTGGAAAGTCATATTTTTAAATGCTTGGATAGCATATAGCCAAATTTGACAGCTATGTGTTTTAAACAAAGGGATTTCTTGTGAAAAATAAAAGTAATAAGTAGGTAAGTGTCATCACAGATCGCACAGAAGGTTTCGTTTAATATTCCTTTCAAAACACTTTATCCTTTTGCAAAATCTGTTAGTACCACATTTCACAACCAGGGGGCGCACTCTTTTCCAAACAAACCTCTATCCGAACGAAACTCAATTTTACAAACTATCCGTAGATATATCAGTCGAGGGGACCGGACCCATAGAACCCGAGATAAGTAGGTACCCCTGGCGGTAAAAATTGGAACTAAAATATGTACGGCTATGGTGCATAATATGAAAGAGTGGTAAAGGAGTGTCGGCAAAAGTTAGAAAAGAGCACCCCGGGTGAAAAGGGCGGAGGTTAGAAAAATTGCTAAAAACACAGAAGTTAGAGCCCGGAGGGGTAAATAATATAAGACTTTTTAAAAATTTATGATTTTTCGTGTGATCACAAGTGTTCTGCTATAAGTATGCAGAATTTCACATCTCCAACTTAATTAGGGACTGAGTTAGAAAAATTGCTTAAAATACACAAGTTAGAGCCCAGAGGAGTAAATATAAGACTTTTTCAAAATTTTATGACTTGTCGTTTGATATGAGGTGTTCAGCTATAAGTATCCGAAATTTGAAGTCTTCAACTTAATTAGGGGCTCAGTTAGAAAAAAAAATGCTTAAAATACACAAGTTAGAGCCCAGAGGGCTAAATATAAGACTTTTCCAAAATTTTATGATTTGTCGTTTGATGTGAGATGATGATGTCGTTTGATTTTCGTGTTCAGCTATAAGGATCCAAAATTTCAAGTCTCCAACATATATAGTTTCTGAGAACGGGCTCTGTGACAGACAGACAGACAAAAGAGTGAGACGAATAGGCTTTCGTCAGATGAACGAAACCCTAAAAATCACTATCGGGATGCGAGACACTGGATTTCGTATAAGTGATCTAAGTAATTTCACATAAAAACTTTACTTCGTATGTAAATTCTTAGAATCTACAACAAGAATCATAATGAAAATACAGTACAGCAAGTCCTACGAATTGTGAATAAATAAATATCAGGTCACTCACCAGAATGCCATCCCATTCGCCGTAACTCACTTGTTCCGAGAATTATGTTTTGAGATTCTTTTCATTTTAAACATAAACTCTTTTCTTCGTTATGTCTATTATTAATGCCTGATAACATATTTGACATTTATTCTTGAACCATTGGTAGTTTTTGTCTGTCACGAAAATTTACCACTTGAAAACAGCAACAGTCAAATGACGTGAAAGTCCATGGAACTGTACCAAATCTAATAATTAGACTTTATGTACAAAACAAGCACTAAATATAATAGTGGAAAACTACAAATAAGAAGCAAAGTCAATTGCTGTTACTTTTGTATCCAATGTATCTGACATTGATGCCAAAAACAGGATTCATGCGATTTTCATTTTTGAGTACTACTATTTTAAAATAGTAATATTCTTCTTATTTAATTGCAAATTTATGTCATTAAATAAGATAAATACTGTTTTTTGAAATTAATAGCGCAATCTATGAAAATATATGTTTTCAGGAAACCCTGCTGTGGAATAAAATTGTTAGCTATCGTTATTTCTAATGAATTGTAATAGTTAAAAGTTGCAGAATGTTATTTTAAAAGAGTTTGCTATTTTAGCTTACAAAATAAAAGCTCGTGTAAAAATCTAATCTTTGTTACAATTTCCGAAAATATCATCTGGAATCGTTTCATCTCAGCTTTTTCCAATTTACATATTTTTCCAGCTTTATTTTTCTAATATGTTGACAGGCCATTCCTGATTGTATAGTATGCACTCTGTTGATATGCATTTTTACCTAAGAAAAGATCAAGGAGAACAATAGAGCAATGTAAGCAACTTTTTGGACTTCCTTTTTGCGAAGCAACTTAACGTCCAGTGATTTTGTATTGCAGAGGCATTAGGGAGCCGAAAAAAGAAAAAATATTTAGATGTGGATGATAGCCACATGAGGAAAAAATTTAAAAATATGAATAAAAAAGAAATTGAAATGAAAGTATATTTAAAAAATATGGTACGAAATATTGGCTGTTATTTATTGTAAAACTTTACGGTGTTAAACCATAATTTTTCACTTATTTTTAAAACATATATGTTACTTTTATTTATTTTTGGTATTATTGAGTGTATGTTTTATTTGTTTATTTTTTTTTTTCACTAAAGGTCGAGCACCAATTCAATAAAATCAAAGAGAGTATTCAAGATAAAATCTATTATCATCTCGTATATCCGACATTTTATTACGTGGGTAGCCCTGAAACCGTAGCTGTGGACAGTATGATTTCTGAACTAAGAAATAAAATACAAGAACTGTCTATACAATTACCTCACGTTGGCACCGAAATTCCTTTGAAATGGATGTTGTTTGAACAAGCTGTTGAACGTTTAATCGAGAGAGAAGTTTACTTTGCTGATACTGATAAGGTACTATCGCTTTTACATTCTTGAGTATAGATTTAACTGTTTAAATTTAGTTTTAAGTTAAATATTAAAAATCATCGTTAATGTAAATTCTATTTTTCTATATAATTATTAATATGCACAAATGTCTGATTCTATTATGCTCTTGCCAGATTTAAAAACATGTTTAACTCTTTCAAGGGCAGTGGTTTCGAGAGGCGACCACTTAATTTTAAGGCCAAAATCACAGATGAATTTTTGAACAAAAAAATGGTTTTATACTGTAATTGAAAAAAAAAAAGGATTTAATTATTTTCTTATCAATTCGTTCGTAAATTCTGGTAGCAGTCAATCATTTGAACATTTTACCAACAGAATTATTTTGCCCTGAAAGGATTAAAGTAGTTAGTTGAGACCTCTGTACCTAGGTACCTTTTTGTTTAAAGCAGAAAACTAAGCTGCTAACTACTTTTAAAACTGTTAAATTAATGTGTACGTATTCTTAAAGTATTTACTTGTTGATGGGAATATCGTAATACTTAAAATTAGAAATTATACGTAATAGAATCGTTTTTCTGAAACAATGCAAATAGCCATACTAGGTACAAGAACGCCACGGTACCTAGAGTCGGTAGTTGTTGCCTATGAGTTAGGGCTCTGTTTTCAGAGCCCGAGACCGACAAATTTGAATCCGAGGACGCCCTTGTTCGAAACCTTTTGTGTCACCAGCCCGAAAGTATGCAATAGGGGGGGGGGGGGAAACTTAATATTCTGTACGCTAATAGTGACTTACCAATAAAAATAATGAAGAGAGCAGAAATTTTTTCGAACTTCAACTTTAAACATTGATTGAAACTGTAGGGTCTTCGAGAAGACGGCAAATTAGACGAAGGTGTTATTCACGTAATTATTTTGTTTTTTTGTTTTGTGCTTTTTCACTAAGCGACGCACTCGCGTGTTTTTAAAATTAATGTTAAATTTTAAAAGTAAGCTTATCTAAAATTACACTATCCAAAACGTATTGCATTTCTTAATTTTTTGGATAATTTTAGCATTGATAGTTTATAGACTCATTTTTTCCCCTCTTATATTTGTTTCTAAATTTTTACGATTCCTTCTAAGCTTTCAGAAGTAGCAAGACTAGAGAATATTGACACAGATGAAGAGTTTTATTCTATGATTCATTTTTTTCACCATCAAGGTAAAATCTGGCATATGGGATCGGATATGCTTCATGGCAAAGAAGAAGGTTGTGGCGTAGTCATTTTAAAGCCGCAGTGGTTCATCAACTACATCTATCATCTCATGAATTCTAATGCCTATCAATTATTAAAGGTAAAAGTATTGTGAAAAACTTTTTTTATTAATTTTTCATCTAATATTAAAAAAAGAAAGCTTTTGTCTGTGTATGTGAAGCAGAAGGATACGCTTGGACTTGATTAGAAAACTACATCATATTTTAATTAAAAATTTTAAAATAAATTATTTACAAAGCAGAAAACACAGAACATTATATCTTCCTGCCGCCGACAACATTAATCAATTCGAATGTACACAGGCTCTAGCATCGATAAAAACTTATAAACATCGGAGAAGAGTTGTTTCAATTCTTCTGAATTATCGTATGCGGATGAAAATCTGCTGATGATGATCGAATAATAAAACATGTATTTCGCTTCGCCACACATGTCTGTGTCTGTCTGAATATCTGCCTGTTGGCGATGGCTAGAAAAATTTATTGCACGTAGAGGAATGGATGTTTGGTTATGGATAAACGAAGACAAGTTCGAATGCGCCCAAAGCACAGATTTTGATTTATTACTACTATTATTATTATTATTATTATTATTATTATTATTATTATTATTATTATTATTATTATTATTATTATTATTAGGTTTTGTGATATTTTATGTTGGACGGAACGATTCACGCCTTTCCCCAATCTTCCAAGTTCGCCGGCAGTTTTGACCATTCATTAAAAGGCTACTTCAATCCAGGCTCGGACTGGCCAGCCAGCCCATCGATCCGAGAGCCTGTGCGCCCTCGTTCATGAGAAACTTCCGCCCCTAAGTTCACTTAGGCATTACCAAAACCTATAATCAGCAACAACTTATCGCAACGTGTAACTAAATCTGCAGTTTGATTAAAGTTCGTGCATTAGTTCTTGAGATAGAGCTATTGCGGAAATCTTTAAAAATGCAGCACAGCAACGCCATCTGTTGGGTGATTTACACCAAAAACTAATCAGCAACAAATTATATCAAGGTCTGAAACTGAATCTAAAGTTTTATTAAATTCCGTGCGTTAGTTCTTAAGATAGAACGTCCACGAAATTTGTGTCACATGTAGACAAGACTCACAGACATTTTCTAAAACCAATAAAATCGTGTTCAGGACCTTCTAAAACGTATAAATCCGTCGAAAACAGGAAGTCGAAAATTTTCAAAATTCAATACTTTCTTCTTGTAAAAATAGGAAAAAGTAATAAATTATGAGGAATATTGGAAAATCATTTTAAGAATGTACTTGGATTTTATTTTTACTATGTGGTAGCGAAAATGTAAGTTATGTCCAAAGTTCATGTTTTACAAATATGAAATACTCATCTGTACGCAGTCTTATGATAATAAATTACTAGAAGTGTTACGAAAACTTTTTCGAAACCATTTAAAAATACATTTTGTAATTTTTTCCAGTTTATGTGTTAGTAATTTCAGTTTAAGTAGTTGTTTTACAACTTTACAGGAAAAGTCTGATCCATCTGATATGGAAGAATTAGAAGATATTTTAACTTCGAAAAATTTTGAGGGGTTGTGGCCAAATTCCTTTCATCACACTACTGTTCTCCTTGATATTCTGGACACTGCTGATGCCTTATGCGAAGTTATGCCTTTAGAAGTAAGATCATATGCCTTTAGAAGTAATGATGCATATAACATGCATTTGTCCCACAAATGTATTGAGGTGATATTTATCAAAATACTTTACAAATGCGACAATCAGTTTCAGCAGTTATTATCTTTCCTTCCATATGTGATGTTTTTATCTTTATCATTATTTTAAAATCACCTATGTGTATTTTTAAGAGGATTATATCTTCTTTATTTGCAGACACGGTTAAAAAAAAAAAAATCAAAAAACAAAATTAAAAAATGTTTTTTTTTACAGAAATAAATATTAAAAAAAAACATTTATTTTATAAAAAAAAATATATTTTTTTTTAACAGTTAAATGCAGAAACTGACTGTTAAAATAAGGGAAAGTCTGTAAAAAAAATAGTATTTTCCCCTAAAATTAAAAGTTTTTTACTGCCAAGTAGCGAAGCGCTAGTAGATTTCTATAAAATAATTTTTTTAAGTTCTTTTAATTTTAAATTGTATCTTCAAATACTACGTATTGCATGCATAAAAGTCGACTTTGAAAAATCTGCACTATGCCCATAACACAAAGTTATCACAATATAAATACACATAAGCATGTAGGGTAAGTTATTATCAATGAAAATTCTGAAACATAACACATACAAAACAAATATACAAATATATAAATTAAAAGGGAATAAATCCTTTATTATTTCATTCCCAACAATTTTCCTTCATTTGTACTATATTGAGAATGAACAAACATCAAGTGCGGGTATTATATGCATGAAATACAATTTTAAAATGAATTTCAATTTCAAACTTTTTAAAGAAATAGTTTTTAAAAACTGTTAAAAAATTTTCTGTGAAATTACAGAGAATCTATGAGTAATCCATTATCTTAAGTCTTATGTAAAATTACAGAGATTAGAAAAACAGAGATTCTGTTAAATAACAGAGAAGTTAATCGATAAAAATACACAAGACTCTGTAAATTAACATCGTTAAAAATACACAAGACTCTGTAGAATCAATTTATTTTTAATGAAAATAATTTAACATAGCTTTTGAAATTAGCGAATTTTAGAACTTCGAAGTATCAGAATTTTTGAGTAAACTTGAACTGCCGTACCATTTAATTTTTTTATACAATTTATTTTTAGCCGGCCTAGGGTTTGAGCCCGAGACCTCTGGGCAGGAGAAAAACACTTTACTGAGTGTGCCATAGGAGCTGCTGCTGGTGTGTACAAAGGATATCTTATATAATGAAACAGGGGAAAATCTATTGTACTTGTGCTTTTCAAAAATTTCGCTTCAAATATATTCGTTAGAAAATTTCTTAAACGGTTTATTTTAATTCAGTTTGGACCGATACATAATACCTTTTTTTTTTTTTTTAATCAAATTTAAATTTTTAATCTATTTACGGAATTATTTATGAAGATTTTGCATACATACATATCGAATATAAATATTTTTAGTTGGGCCGCTATGAGATCCGAGCAAGCAACATATGAAATTTAAAAATATTTTAATTCATAAAAAAGTAATTGAAAATTTTGTTGAAAATATAAATAAAAATGCATTTATCAAAAGTTTGGAGCTGTGACTTGTTGATCATCATTGAGAAAGCTAAGCGAATAGGAAATGGACGCCGTTTAAATTTAAATGGCATGTAAGTGTCAGAAGTGTCAGTCCTTCTCCTTTCATTTTGCCTATAGTATTGAAAATCACCGCTTAAATTAATTTAAAACTATAATAAGACGCTGTAAAACATGCTATGCATCACGCTATCGAAATGTAAACAAAACGTTTTCGCCTGTTTCTAAATACAACCTTGGATCAAAAAGCTACGTCACCGTAAAACGGACCAATAGCATTCATGTATTGCTCAAACGGTTTGCGTTAAAAGAGAGACCCTGTCTGGATTTTGATTTGCTGAGTTGGTTGGGACATGTGACCGTAACTACCACTGAGAAACGTCGCTTTTGCTGTTGCCAAATAGCAAGCTACAAATATAGCCCTTTTTTATCGCTACGTAAGAGAAATATATATATAGATTTGAAATTTGGTCAGAAATGCCACACTTTTTCGTTTGGTCTATTTTGCCACGGAACTATCGGATTATGCTAAAATGAAATGCGAGCTTCCGGACTCCACCAGAGTTCTCAAAATTATACCATTTAGACCTTGCTTTGTTTATAAATTTATCTTTATGCTCCCATTCAAGTTCGTTGGAGGTTACGCGTAGCGGTATCGCGCCGCGTTGGCACTCTGTAAGCACCGTGATGTCATGTCATGAAACGCCAGAAATTTATAAAGAAAAATTCTTCTGAATTTTGTCAATTATATTAAATAATAACGGCCCAATGAGAATACCATGTCTCTTAGCACACAAGTGTTAAAACACATATTTTGAAAGTTTTTTTTTTTTAATTATTACCTAGTTAACTGAAATTATGTCTTGGAAATATGAATAGCTTTATTTTGAAAACGTACAAAGTATATGAATTTTATTCCGATTGTATTTGGTGAGCTGTTTTGGGTGAACTGTATTTTTGTCAATTTATTAATGTCATTTTATTCATAATTTCACAGTTTTGTTGGTGGTCGGTAATGTTTATTTAATGGATATATATGTATATATCAACAAAAACTGTAAAATTATGAATAAAATGACATTAACAAATACAGTTCCACCCAACGCACTTAACATAGATTCCAAAAGCACTGTAAAAAACAGCAGAAATTGAATAACAGAAATGGAATGATGGAAATTTGTAGAACTTAGACAGAATCATCGGGTCTCAAATGCCTTAAGTTCCACAAATAAAATGTGTGGTTTCATCTTCATATTAGCCATAAATTAGCTAAAGAATATGAATTTGGGACTACCACACACAGAAAACCGTGAAATAAACCATTGAGCACCAATTAAGTTCAAAATGAAACAAGATTAAAAAGGATAGTGGGAAAAAAAAATACCAAATTAAAATTATATAAACATATACTTCATATATGTAATCTTTTTCTCTTTTTTTATCCTAATAGACTTCCGATACTGCCCAGTCACCCAGTTTAAGAACATTCATGATACCTTGGCTCCATGAGGCGAAAGCAGTGCCAAAAGAAACTGACTATCAAGGACTAATACTGATACTTGATTTTTCTAATCTACTTCCTGGTTAGTTTTTTACATCAGTTAGTATTATTACTGTTAAATTAAGAATACTTGATAATTACCTACTTAACATAACACTTAAGCATCAAGAGATGAAAAAATAAATTTTACTATCCATATCCATACTTTCAGCTGTAGGACTTTCAGCACTCATACAGAAGCGTGAATATGGGGGAGGTCAAAGAGTATTCAATGTTAATGTTTATTAAAATAATGTAGGATATGCAAATAAATGAATTTTTTGCATCAATGAACATGACAAATGATGAACACAGAACGACTGAAAAATATCAATTTAATTTAATAGTTATGTTATCTGGGAAGCTCGGCGAACCTCTTTTAACCTAAAACTAAAAAGTCTTTTTCTTCCTTTTCAGAAAAAGTATTTGAATAAGTTAGTCAAACAATCATTTATTTTTTTTCTGTCTTTATAATCTAAAAGAAAGAAAAGTTATGTATATATTTTCTTATTGAAATATAATTCTACAGTAGGGAAAAATAAAAAAGAAACATAGATTTTAATCACCAAATTGTCTTAAAACAAAACGAGAAATCCCATTCAAATAAAACTCGTGTCCTCTTCCAACTTATGTTAAAAAAAATAAATACTTAAGGGTCGTCTTCATGCTAGAATTGTACCAAACTCTCAATTTTTTAATACGACTACATATTTTGACAGTATATTTGTTCTTTTTTCGATAAACTTTGCCTATGGATATCAAACGGGAAGTCATTCGCTGAAATGGTTCAGGAATTATGAATGTTTAATTCCTAAGGTTTGGAACACCTAATGTTATATTCCTTTTTATTCGTTGTAAAATTTATATTGCAATGCGTTTAGTTTTTGAAGCATAACTCAAAACTACTCGGCGGAATGAGCGGTGATTTTGGCTTCTCATTTTGAAGCTTTTAGAAATTGATTTCTGTTAACAAATATTATAGGTCACAATTAATCTTTTTTGGAAAATTAATTTTCGAAAAAAAATTATTAATTTCAATCGATAAAATTATTAGCAAAAATCTATTTCTAGAAGCTTCAAATATGCGAATCTAAGCAGCTCATTCCGCCACATAGTTTTGAGTCATACTTTAAAAACTAATTGCATTGCGATATGTTTTGCAACAATTAAAAATGAATTTAACTATATGAGTTCCAAACTTTAAACTTTCATAATTCTTAAACTATTTGATCGAATGATTTCTCGTTTGGTATCCCTCGGTAAAATTTACTAAAACAAACAAATATGCTTTCAAAACTGGGTGTTCATATCGAAATTTTCAGTTTGATACAATTTCTGCATGAAGACGGCCGTGTAAGCTAATTTTTAATATAGCCTGAAAGAAGACATAATTTCCAGTCGAGTATTGCCATATATATTCCAGATTGCCTGGGACATGGTGATATTAAAATGCATGGGGGTTTTGTTGTTGTTTTTTTTTTATTGTATATCTAAAAAGTTTTAGATAAAAGATTATTTCTTAATTTATACATTTTAGTTATTATTTTAATTTATTTACAAAATTTGAATGGTTCTTTTACCTATTAATTATCTAAATAAAAACTTTATTTTTATCGTTATTAAAAATACACTTTATGAAAATTATTCGATATTTTATTTTATTTTAGTTGGATTTTTCACCAAACTCATAGTTCGTCTGTTCCGGTGGTCAAAAAGACATAACTGGAAAAGAAACTTGAATCAAATAGTCAGCAAAGACATGATACCAGTTGACTTCAATCACTGCATAAAACTACGAAAGACGGTTGGACATCGTATTCAGGTATAAATGATTAGACATTTAAATGATCTGAAACACCCTGAGTATTGAAAATATATATATATTTCACTCTACAACAATGCATAAACATTTCCCAATATAGAAAAAACGCTTACGAAAATTAAATAAAAACTTTGTAAAGCTTTAGTGGTTCCCACGAATCAAAAAATCTTTTCTTTATATTTATAAACAGTAGAAGAAGATCTCAATCAAAAATTAGAGGAATTAGTAGGATTTTGAGACTAATAAAACATTTCTGAAAGGGACTTTTTTCTTTCTTTTTTGCCTGCCAACAATTTGTGGAAATGTTATGAGGCAATTTGCTTATTGCAGGAACAATTTTACAGCTTTAACCAGTTAGTTTTCCATCAAACTACATCCAGAGAAATGCACGAAGAAAAGTGGACATGTTAAATTATATCACAATGTGAAGATAAAATAAACATCAATCTATTGCATTAGCACTTTTAAACAGTATGATGTTAGATGTAACACAAATAACATTTTTATAAACACCAGTAACAATTTTAAGGCTTTAATCTTTTTTCGAATTAAAAAATATTCATAAAACTGTTTAAATAATTTAACAATAATTTTTAGTTTAAATGAAGAAAAAAACTTAAACACTGTAAAAGGTAAACATTCCAATTCCAGATAACAAAACAACGTATAAGCATTATACTATCCTAATCACATACACTGTAAAAAAAAATCTGTAAAGTTACTAAAGTTTTTCAAGGAAACTGGGATTCCTAAAACTTTTTATGTAACGGCAACAACAAAAATTCCTGTAACAGACTCACTTTTGCGCCGAAAATCAAAAAATCTGTAAGGTTACCAGAAATTTTTTAGGAAACTGGGATGCCTAGAACTTTTCATGTAACTGCAACCCAGGTTACAGATAAAATTTTAGAAATATTACTGTAATTTTAGCAGATTCATTTGTACAGTTACAGATTTCTGTAGCTTTACAAAAAATTGTTTTGTAGATTTGCAGATTTTTTGTACAGTTACAGATGAAAGTTTAGTAAGCATGTAACTTTACATCTGTAGAACTACAGATTTTTTTTTTACAGTGTAGTAAATTATAATGTAGATCGCAACGAAAGAAATTGTAATTACATTTAACATCATACTGGTTTATAGTACTAAATCCGAACACAATATATTGAAGTTTATTCTATCTTCACGTGTTATAACACAGTGTATTCACTTTATACAGTGCATTCATCTGAATGTAATGTGGTGGAAAATCAACCAGCTTTGAGAACATTGACCTGTTTTCTACATTTTGATAATCACATGCATACTTCGTCCGATGGAGAAAATTATAAAATTATTACTCACGTCAATATAGCTCTTTCAAAACATTTCCTTAGTTGTAAAAAGTTACCACTTAAAAAATATGTATCGGCAGCGTAATATTTCAATTTTTAACAGAAAAAATATTTGTTGATCTGTAATGCTATTACATTTTTACAACAATACGCTATAGAGTTTTAAATATTTTGACATTTTTAAAAGTATATTTTAGATTTTCATCGAAGTTTTCTGTAACATTTTATTTTATGATAAAAAGAAAAATAATCACAATTGAATTTATCTTCTTGAATTTCTTTTTATTGTAATGCAATCTACTATTAATTTTTAGGTTCAGGAAAGTGCACTTTTTTATCTTATGATCTGCTAGTTCTGATTTCTTATTTCTTAAATTTAACAGGTGATTCTGAGTCAAAGAAAATATGTTGATTCTGATAAAGGGATAGAGTTTTCTTTCCCCTCTCCGCATGTATGTATGAAGGTAATGTATCCGAAGCATTTATTTTGATACCTTATAATGTTATGCGCTTGTGAAATTAAAACCAACTTCTAATACTCCAATGAAGTATAGGAACTGCAGAGAAGTTTCGACGTCGGCATAAACTTCCGTTGTCGAATACAAGATATTACTCAAGCATTTATAACGAACAGATAAATTCTATGACAAGCTGCGAGACCAATAGAAAGTTTGTTTTAACTTTCATCATTATTATTCAACCAATTATCTCTGTTACTTCTTAACCCATTGAGGGGTGGTGGTATGTTTATGAAACCACTTAATTTTAATTCCCAACTGCCATGCTGGGACCAGAATTTTCGTAAAAAATTTTCTGTTTATTATGTGTGCGAAATATAGCCTTTTCTTATTTACAAATAAATTTGTATTCAAATTCCGGTGACATTAATTAATTTCAACATTTTTGCAATGGAATTGCTTTGCTCCTGAAAGGGTTAAGGGTTAAGGTCAGTGAGATCTGAAATTCGACTTGATTCTGATAAACCTATGGGTTCGAGATGCCTTCATATATTTAAAATATCTCATCTGGAAATTAATATTTTTTAATTCTTTTTTTCTATGTACTCTTCTTAAAGGATGCCACTATTTTTTTAGTTGTCAAAATATTTCTAATATATACATATATATATAATTTTATTTGAAGTGTTTAAATCTTCCTCACAGCTCATCAGCTTTTAAAACATAAAATATTAAAATTTTAGAAATGTTTTGTAAACAACAAAACAGAAATCTGCCCATCAATCGGAAAATTTAAATACGACCTCTATAAATATCAAAATACGGTTTTGGAAGAAAACACAAGTAATCAGAAAGTAATCAATTTATCAGAAAGTAGGCGTCAGACTGCTAAAATTTTTACAGGTGGGATTCGTCGGCATCTGACCCTTTCTTTCTGATGGCAGAAACCGTATTTTGAGATAATTATACACTGTAAAAAAAAATTCCGTTAAAATACGGAAATTCTACTGACAATCCAAACGCCAGTACTATTTCCGTTTTTTAATGGAACATTTCTTCCGTAAATTCCAGAAAGATTTTCGTTTTTTCACAAAATTTTTCCGTTTTCTTTTTTCATATTTCCACATTTAAAAATTTTCATTTCAAAGACAAAATATAATTTTTCAAAGAGAAACTTACACATCTTTAGGATTTTTACTCTTCACGGACTCGTTCACATCAAGGTCAGAATACCTCAAATTAATTCAAGTAACAGCATTATTCCCCCCGGGTTTCAAAATAGGGAGCTGTGCTCTTCCAGCTTGGTGCCTTTAACGATTAAGCCATGAATACATAAGCTGCGCTTTCAAATATCGTCACTTTTTTCAGATGCATTTTATGAAGCAATGGCAAGGTTTTAAACAAGGAACGTATTTTCGTAGAGATAATATTTTTCGATTGAGTATACAATTCTGAATGTTTTAGACATTTTCTTTCTATAATTTTGAATATTTAGTTTCTCAATTTCATGCTTATAGAAGAAAAATTGGTACTTTTCGGTTAGCCGGGCTCCAGTGTTATATTTACATACATATATACACAGATATGTACAGTCGTGGGAAAAAAAAAGTAAACACCCCCTACTAACTCCTCAACAAATCATCATAGAAGAAAGTGACTGGTACCGAACGATTGGAAATAAAGTCTACTTTTAAATGATGTATATAAAATTTTCTTAGGAGGTCATCTACATATTAAAACGAATCCTAACTTCATTTATTTCAATAGCAATGCCCAATTTTAACGAGATATTTCAAATCTTCGGTTCAAACTATGCCTAGGCACCAAATTTCAAGTCATTTGAATGATAAGTTTTTGAATTATAAACATTCAAAATTTAGTGCTTCTAATGTTAAATTATATTTTCATATTTTTATTTATATCTCTCGAATTTATGCTCCTAATGTGCTATTTTTTGTGGTAATAATACTAATATACCCAAACATAAATAAGCTGAATTTGCAATTTTTATAATTTTATGATATGAATTATGAAATTAATATTCGAAAAAATTATGAATTGCAACCTACAATTTTTTTGATGGATTTAGATTTATTAAGTCCTGCTTTATGGAAATTCAAAAATTTCACATTTTTCTTCCAAGTAGTTTTCAAATTATGCTTAAAAAACGGCAAAATGATGGTTTAAGGGGCCGTCTATGATGGAAGTGAGTAGACATTTTGAAATTTATTCTGCCGTACTGTAATCTAACATAGCTTCATTGACTCCTTGAGTGGCGCTTAAGGTGCCTTGATCAAGGAAGCGACTCTCTCGGTTAACAATCCAGTACGGAACTTCAATTTGGATACAGCCCTTAAAATACGCTCGTTTTAAAATAATTAATTTCTCGGAAACTTATGGTACGAATTGCATAAAAATTCGTTTTTTGGCTAATTGAAGGGTGTAGAGTTCATTTATGCTGTCAGAATTGGGTACTGCTATTGAAAAAAACAAAGTTAGGGTTCGTTTTAATATGTAGGTGGCCCCCTAAGCAAATTTTATATACATCATTTAAAAGTAGACTTTATTTCCAATCGTTCTGTACCAGTCACTTTCTTCTACGATAATTTGTTGAGGAGTTAGTAGGGGGTGTTTACTTTTTTTTTTTCCACGACTGTACACATATATATACATATGTATGTATATATTTATGTGTGTGTGTACATATATATATGTACATGTATGTGTATATATATGTATATATGTATATAAATATAACACTGGCGCCCGGCTAACCGAAAAGTACCGAAAAATTTTAGTCTTTAAAATATTACATGCATGAAAGAATTTATTAACAGTAATGATTGCTTCTTTTTTGGAAGATTTTTAAAATTTTATTTTAATGTTATTTTTATTTATTTATTCATTTACCTTTGCAAGAATACCAAAAAATTTTTTTTCAAACATGTACTTTTTCAAATTATTTCTGTAATGATCCACTATAAACTCGAATAAAGATAATTATAACATGATATTAAAATAAATACCCTTTATTGCTTATTATAGCTTAGATAAACGTCAATTTTATAATAATTTCATTAATACATTTCAGCTATGTTTTAAGTTTTATGTGCGAATCTGTTAAAGTGAATAAATTAAAAAATAAGAAAATAAAAACTAGATTTTTTTTTAACATCCTACAGTTTAAAAAAATAATAATAGCTTGCTGTAAATAAGTCAAACCCTATTTTTAAATCATAAGGAAAAATAAAGTAACATTTCCTTTTCAACAGTCTCAGATTTAAAAAGAATTAATAAGATATTATTTTTTTTAAATATCTTAAAAATACGTTAGCTTTTTATAAAAATTAAAAAAAGAAAAGAAAGTAAATTGTTATAGCAAGTTGTTTAAAAATATGTACTACAGGTGGCGCCATAACTTTTATCAGTTTTACTTGAAAACCCATGAGAACGAATACTATTTAGTCAATATTCAGGGATCATTGGATATATTTCCGATATTGAGCCATATTTAGCCAATAATGGGATTTCATTGAAAATAATATCACTGTAAGACAAGTATTTTCAACAATTAATTACTTTGCTTTCCAAACACAGCAGTTATTTCCAAACATCATTTACGGAACTTGTACTGTTTTGAAAGCAATACAGAAATATTCCGTAAAATTTATGGAAAACTTACTGGATTTATACGGATTTATAATCTCAAAATGTCAATTACCGAAATTGTTCTGTTTTCTTTAAAAAATGAAACTATTCCATAAAATTTTACGAAAAAATTCGTGTATATTGATGGATTTTTTTACATTGTATTAGTTAATTAGGAATCACGTAGTTAAATTTCACCACCGATCAATATGGGATTTTACGGTCAGGAGTTTCAGTGAAGCGGTGCCTTAATGTCATATTAAGTTTAATTAAACATGTTTTAAATTAAAAACATTCTACTGATGTTTTTTATTATTTACATCATGCTTTACTTGAAAAAAAAACAGTTTTATGATTTTGTGCATTGTTTATCATTTTTCAACACAACAGAAAGCAAAGCAAATAAATTCGAACACTCGCCAAAAAGGCTTTTACAAAAGTCGCATGGTAAAACTATTCCAATTAAAAGCCCTTGTTTGTAATTTTCTATACACTTTATACAGTTTCAGTTTTTTGTCCGTGTGTTTATTTTTAATTAAACTTCGAAATTTTCAACATTAACCTGTAGATATAATTTTTTTTTCTTTTATACAATTTTTCATGCTGCATTTATCCCAAATATACATTTTCTGTAAGTTTTAAAAACACATTAAATATTATTTAAAGTGTTTTGAAGACTGTGCCAGCATTGAAAAACACACTTTTAGGATTAGGGGAAGATGGGGCGATGATGAGGAGAGAGGACTTTAGTGGAAACGAAAAAATATATACAGTCGGCTCTCGTTAATTCGAAATCGGATAAATCGAATCTTCGCTTAATTCGAACTAAACATGAAGTCCCGAAATTTTCAATGGCAGAATAACGTTAAAACTTTTCATTTATTCGAACTCATTTTCTCTTGACTTCGTTTAATTCGAACTAACGAGAATTCCATTTTTTCATTTTTCCTTACTTTCTCACGGACTTCAGATCCTTGAAATAACTTTCTTTCTTTCATTTTTGTCAGAATTGTTCTGAACTAGTATAATAATTCCATGCATTTGAAATCCGCTTTCTTAGTGCGCCTGTCTGTCCATCAATGACACATTCGCCCTTTCTTCCATTGTGCTTTTCCTAATCCCTTCTGTAGCATTTGACCCAGTGACATTCCAAGAAATTCACTGAGTGGACATCTGTTAAAGATAGGGGAAACCTGTTTTGTCACTACATTCTACTTTCACTCTGGGGATCGAATTTTTCAGTCAATGGTTTTACTTACTGCTAAATTGTTTTTTGAGAAAGTAAAAGATCTTGTTTCTTTAAAATATGGCTCCACGTGGAAGTTAAAAATCGTTAACTCTAGAAGCCAACGTGGAAATTATTAAAAAGGTAGGATGTGGCCAATCTAAGACAGAAATTGCTGCAGAATATGGAATAAAAAAGAATACGCTGTCTACTTACTTGAAAAATAAAGAATTCATCCTGAAATCATGGGAAAAGGAAAGATTTGCTAAAGGACGAAAACGTATGAGAACAGCAGCCCATGAGGATTTAGAGGAAGCTTTACTGTTATGCACAAAAGATGCATTGGCAAGAAATGTACCTTTGAGTGGACCTATATTGGCAGCTAAAGCGAAAGAATTTGCACTACTCATGGGTATTAAAAATTTCAATTGCAGCGAAGGATGGCTGACACGTTTTAAGCAGCGAAATAACATCGTACACAAAACTGTGTGTGGTGAAAGTGGTGCTGTAGACCTCGCTGCTTGCAATGAATTCTGCGAAAAGCTACCCGAACTTATTTCTACTTATGCAATGAAAGACGTGTTTAATGCTGATGAAACAGGCGTTGTTTTATAAACTTCTTCCTAATAAGACTTTAACATTTAAAGGTGAAACGTGCAAAAGTGATAAACTTAGAAAAGACGGGATAACTGTGATGGTAGGTGCCAATATGGATGGAAGTGAGAAGTTAAAATTGTTAGTTATTGGTAAATCAACTAATCCACGTTGCTTCAAAGGAGTTAAAACACTGTCTGTTGATTATGTGGCAAATGCCAAAGCCTGGATGACGCGTGAGATCTGCATCAGTTGGTTAAAAGAACTGGATAAAAAATTTTCTCGTGAAAACACAAAAATTCTATTGCTGCTAGATAATGTGCAGAGTCATTGTAAACTACCAACACTGAGCTCTATAAAGATTGAATATTTATCCCCTACTACTACAGCCCAACTGCAACCGATGGACCAAGGAATAATTCAAAATTTAAAAACTCATTACCGTAAAAGGGTTCTAGAACAAATTTTATTTTCGATTGACCTTAAAGAAAGCTACGACATAACATTACTCACGGCCATCAACGATTTATATGCGGCGTGGGACGCCGTACAACCTGAAACAATAGAAAAATACTTTCGACATGCCGGATTTATCCATCCATCTAAAAAGAGTGGTTATAATGCAAATGACGAAAACGACAGACATTTTGAAGAAATAGAATTTCCAAACTTTTCTGAAAAGTTCCAATGCGATATTACGTTCGCAGAGTATGTAGCAGCCGACAATAGTTTAGAAGTATCTGGACCCTTAACTGTGGAAGAAATTGTTGAAACAATTCACGAAAAATGCAATGAGGAGATGGAATCTGATTCTGGAGATTCTGTTACTATGTCCCAAGTGCTTTCCTTACCCACAGAAAAGTCAATTGCACAATCAAATGAGTGTTTGCGTACATTTATCCTGATGCAGCCGTCATCAGACAAAGAACTTAACTGTTTGTTACAAATAGAGAAAACTGACTAAAAGGTCAAAAATGAATAGGACTAAGCAAACAACAATTGATAATTTTTTTCATAGAGATGATAAATAAGTGTAAATAATTTCTTAAATGTTCATCTAATTTCAGATAAGAAAATTAAAGTACAATTAAAATGTAATTTTAAATGCCGTTGTTCTATGGTGTATTATTAATTTTTATGTTTTATTTATATTATTTTAATATTATTAATTATTTTATGTATTTATATCTTTTAATTTAATATTAAGTCATTCTAACGATAACATCCGAAATTAAAAAAAAAATACTATAACATTAATTCCTTTGTAATAGTACCCCTTTAAACATGTTTTCTCTCATACTTTCCATAATTCGAACTCTGGATAATTCGAACATTTCTTGTGGTCCCGACGAGTTCGAATTAAAGAGAGCCCACTGTATATCTGTTCCTAATATTTATGGGGGGTTTCGTGTGTTTGTTTGTTTTAATAATTGTACTATTAACTTCGAAAAAATGTTTCGGAAGCAGTTTAATCTAAAATTTTCATGAGCATTATTACTACGCTATTCAAATTATCGTGTAAAATCAAAGCTAATGAAATATATAAATTGTGGTTCGAGTTACATCTAAAAAGAAAAGTCCAGTCAAAAATCATAAACAAGGCACTTTAGTGCAAACACCTTCATCCTCCAACTTATACGGATGGTGTCATTTCTGAATCCTTTGTTTCCTATACTATGCCTGTGCCTGTGCCCTCTTCAGAAGCTTGCATATTATACTTTACAAGTTGGCAACTAAATTCAGCTGATATAAATTCAGCTGCAACAACGTTTTTATTATGCACCAATTTGTTGCTAATCGCAATTTGCAATAAAGTAGGATTTAGTTAAATTTATTTAAGTTTACAAATATCCTTAGTAATAAATATATTAATATTAATTTCAATTTAGCATTTACGTAGCGTGGATTACGTAAACAAGATAGTACTACAACAATTATATATATATATATATATATATATATATTTTTTTTTTTTTTTGCAAGGAGAAAATCTGAAATTTAAAATAACAAACGAAGAGCAACTATTATTTAAAATAAAATAAACTTTTATCTTTTGACTTTTGACTTTTAAAACCTTTCATTTTCATTTCATGTTTATTTTTATTTATTTATTGCGTTTTCTCTGTTGAAGGTTCGACATCTACTCGAGAGAGAGACGGAACACTTGCGAGATGTTTGGTTCAAAAGAATATCCTTCTCCATCAATGTACCGTGTCCTTGCGAAAAAACTTGCAATCTACACGGAGTATCTCGTTGCACAGATCCTCAATGCGTCCATCTTCTGTCACTTGATGACTGCCTGACGAAAAAGGTAAGTCAATTTAAAAGACGCGAATGACTCCAGCGAAGTGCATGGACCTCCCGCAGGAGGGGGGCGGGTGGAAGGGATGACAATTGCCATGCCCTGGTTTTTCAAATTTAGTGAGCTAATTTTTCTTTTCCTTGTAAAAAAAAAAAAAAAAAAAAAAAAAAAAAAAATTCTCAAATGATTTTAAATAAGTACTAAGAGAAAAGGGAACTAAGCCGCTAGCCTTCCCCCCATGGAATACAATATCTACTTCTATTTGTATTATATTATTTTGAGGACTTTAATATTTTTTATTTGTTCCATTTCTGAATTCTCCTGACACCACCCCCTTTTCCTCTCCACTCAAAGACAGAGAATAAAAATATTGTTTGAATATTTTGCATTAAAAAAAGTGGGTAGAAAATTATTTTTCAATGTTTAATATATCTTAGTTGTTACATTTTTGTATTGCTTTTCATGTTAACATATTTTTAGAATGTCTTGCATGGGTGCGTCTGACAAAAAGTTCTTAGTTTAGCTTTTCCCCATTTATAATCTCCATTTAAAGTGCGGTCTTGACACCAGACTTCTCTTTTCAAAATCTGGCTCCTCTCAGGATTTTGCTCTGCGGACGCCCATGTGAATGTCTTTGCATTTTTTTTTAATGAAAAATAGAGATAAAAGTCCATGCATATTTTAATTCCGTGTATTTTATAGGTTATTGAATGCGATTACCGTTTACTGAAGACAGATTTCATTCAGAATTTTTTCAATCCAACAATTGGAGGTAAGTATTGTGAAAATTAACTTTATTTCTTAACTTATTCCGATCTTATTGTACACAACTAAGAAGCATCAATTGACACAGTTTTATTCTCTAATATAATTTTTAAATTATCGAAAGAATGAATGTGTCTCGCTTTTAGAATGTTGCCATGACAAGGCTTTAGGAAATGTCATTGATAATCGTTACTTTATGTATGCTTCAAATATTCATTTGATGCTAAGGTTCATATTTTGATCAAACCCGATAAATTATTTTAGCTATAGGAAAATTTCTGATTTTTCACCACGTACAACGCTTTTTAGTTTATTCGTGATTTTCAAAACTTTTACCTCACTAAAGTCCTTCTTTATAAATGAGCAACTGTCACTGGGTGCATTTAGCATCGTTGCTCAGTCTGTAATGTCCAATTAATAGTGTTTTGTGTTTTTGTTTAGTGAAGGAGATACTATCGCCTATCTGACAAATTTCATGACACAAAAATCTTGGAAATCCTAAACAATAAAGAAGCGTTTTATTCATGCTATATTTAGTATTCGGTGGAGGAGCTGTCTTTTCGCACCAAATCGATGATGCTATACAACTTTGTAGTTAACAGTTTCTCTGTTCTCATACTGTTTCGTCATACATATATTAACTCCTTACTCCTGTATTTTCCACTAGAAGCTACTGTAAGAAATCGCTTCAAAAAGTTCATAGCTACTTTACTACATCTAGACGTTAGTTTTATTACTATAGCTTTTGCTGTTCCAAAGTTAAGGGGAAGAACAAAACAACGAACGAAAGAACTTTACTTGATGCACTGCATATACACTGCTCAAAACAGTTAGGAGATATTGTGAGTTTGGTAGGAAACGACCATATAATCGAGAACTCTTTTAACAAAAATGAATGAAAAGAGAGTAAAAAAGAAAATTATAAAGTTTACAAAGTTGAAAATATGCAAATTTTGCCTGTGACGCAGAACACGACGCATTCTAGATAAGGAGTGAAAAGTGACATCGCAGCATTCCTTTTAAGGAGAAAATAAAAAAACAATTGACGCGTATCGAATGTTTTGTAACAGTTAATACGATGTCTCAAGAACATGACTTAGCTGAATTAGTAATTTGGGGAGGGGGGGAGGGGTATCGGTGGTTTAGAAGCGGGACAAACGTAATCCGTTGTAGTGGAAGTATTCGGATCTTTGCAAAGTGTCATTTCCAGAATATGGAATCGGTTTTTGGAAATTGGAAACGTTAGTCGAAGAACAGGACAAGATCGTACGTGGGCAACAACACAAAATGAGGGTTGGTATTTAACATTAACTGCGGGAAGAAACAGCAGTATGAACCCCACCCTATTGCAATAGTACCTTCAGAAGGCTAGTGGTACCAGAGTTTCAACTCAAACTGTTCTAAACCGACTCCATCATGTTCGTTTGTATGCTTGCAGACCTATGGTTTATGTTTCTTTAGCAGCGGGCTACAGTAGTGCCCGCAGTAGTGGGCACAAGAGCATCTCAGATAGGGACGTGATGAGTGGTGCAACATACTCTCCACGAAAAAGTCCCGCCTTAGTGTACAACCTGAAAATAGGCTGGTTACGATGTGGAGAGAACGTGGCACTCTGAAAAATCCTGCATTTATGCAAGAAAGTATTCAATTTGACGGAGCCTGGGTGATGCTGGGCGTTGGTATGTCTATCAATGGCCGTACCGACCTCTACATTATCAGAAATAGAGCACTGGTGGCTCAGTAATATAGAGATGAGATCTTCAGACCTATTGCGGCTCCTTACGCTTCAGCAATCGGGGATGAATTCGTTCTCATGGATAATAACGCCAGGCCACATCGTGCTCGACTAGTGGACACTTACCTTTTTGACAAAGGAATCCTTCGAATGGATTGGCAAACATATTCCACAGACATGAACCCCATAGAACATGTTTGAAACCTTCGAGGGAAATAGGTTACCGGTCGCTTATCACCTCCACAAACAATTCAGCAGTTAGAAAACTCTCTTCTACAGGAGTGGGAGAGATTACCCTAATGCCGCTTTGATCACCTCATTAATTCCATGCCTCGTAGTTGTGTGACATTGATTTCGGTCAAGGGAAACCATACCCCTTATTGAAACTCATTAGTATCCGATAAATCACTTTTTCGTGTTTGTTCGTATGATATGCACTACAATTGCGCATTTTTTGTTTACCGACAAATAAACATTTAATTATCCCATGTCCGTTGCTTATTTTACTACATACCTTACAACACATATGGATCATATATAAGGCAACAAAACATTTCCTCATCCGAGGTTTATATCAAAAATCATAATGTTCCCTAACTGTTTTGAGCAGTGTATAATAAATTTTTATATAAATACAGAAATATCACTATAGAGTCATTCCATACAAAATGAGCAAATCAGCTGTGGCAGACATGTCACAGATTTTAATGAAAATCATTATATAAGTAGATCATATCTATTTATGAGTAAATGTAAAATAATAGATTTCAGGATTGCTTATTTAAGTATTGAAATTTACATTAAAAGTGGATGCAAAATCGAGGTTTTGTCAACATGCTAAAAACTTCAATTTTGATTATTAGCCTTAGGAATGGAAAGACCATATTAAAAATTATTTATAATTAGGAATGAATAATAAGTAGCAGATTGACGTAAGTTAGGAATTGTATTTTTATTCCGTAATTTGAAAAAAAAAATTTTTGAAAATTTTTGAGGGAAAAATGCAATATTTCTATTGTTTATTTAAACATGAAGGACAGCACTGACAACTTCAAAACAACTTGCCGTTATAGCTAAAAGTATATATTTTAAATATCAAAACTTTCATTCTTGCCTTTTTATTCCTTAATGAGAAAAAAAAATAAATAGTAAAAAATGTGGAGGGTAAAATGCAATATTTCTATCTCTTCTTTGAAAGTGAAGGGAAGCTTTTTAAAACTTTTAAAATATTTGATATTATGAATAAAGTGTATATTTTAAATACAGAAACTTGTATTCGTGCTTTCCGTTTATTTTCACCTCAAGAATATTTTTAATTAAAGTAGAAAAAATGATTCATTTAGACAAAAAAATACCTATCCCTATCCTAATCAATCCTAAATCCAGATTCAAAAAATAGATGGCAGCACTCTTTTTTTCCCCTTGAAATCGTGTAATATTTTAAGAAACGAGCTCGAATTCACAGTGGAAAAGCTCATGGAATGTAACAGAAATTACATTTTTGTCCCCATTTTTGCTATGTCAGGAATCAAAAGGCAATACTGATTTATTTATTTTTATTTATTTATTTATTTTTTTAAGCATATCGTGGACTTATTAATCTTTATGTCTGTGCAATATTGTTAATGTCGGGCCATTCCTTTATTTATATTTTGCTCATACATAAGAGGAAAAATTATGATTTTGTATTTTTTTTTTTTTTTTAAGTTTCTAAGGTTTTTTGCAGATGAAGGAAACAAATGGCAACTTTCAAACTTGGGGAATATGATCTTCATTTGTAATACTACATCAGGCATCAATTTCACAGATGTTTTTGAATTCCTTTGATTTTTATAACGTTTCTAATTTTCTCAAAATTCACAAATATTCAATTTTTACAAACAATTAAAGATTAATCCTGGTGTTACCAGATTATTATTACTCAATAAATAGGTAGATAATTTTTCAGAGGTTACAATATTATAAAAAAAATCATTTCTGTTGAATAGTTTTCAAGATACGGAACTTCAAACTTGCAACTTTGGACGATTGCACACATATCATTCTTTATCACAAGTTTTTTAAATGTCCAAAACTGCTAAAATAATTTGTTTTTTTTTGTGAGGATATTTTGCAGTGCTCTATTTTAATATGAATTGAATCTGTGTATCAAATTTTATTAAAATCGGTTACTATGCGGCCACGACTTTTTTTTAATTTTTGCACATTTTACGTGGAATGACCCTATAATGATATTGCTAAGAAAGGGAGTGCATCAAACATTATTGAGTACTCTTTTAAATTCATTTTTATTTTTAATATTACATTACAGCATATATAGAATAATATCATATCAAAATCAATCATCATCTGACTCAGGAAAAGGAGATACACTTTAAGGAACTAGTTCCTAAGATTAAGGCACCAAAAGCAATTATTGTAGTACATTGTCACACTGTCTATTTATGTATATATATTTAACCCCCCAGCACCCGGGTCGGGTCAGAGTTAACCGAGTTTTTTCAACTATAAACATTGTTTTGTTTATCGTTTATCTCCCCTCCACACCACTTGCTATTCATCAAAGGGAATCCCATCTTTTGAAGAATAGCAAGTGGTGTGGAGGGAAGATAAGTGATAAATAAAACAATGTTCAAAACTGAAAAAGGCTCGGGTCATTATGACCCGACCTGTGAAGAATAGCAAGCGGTATGGAGGGGAGATAAGCGATAAATAAAACAATGTTTATAGTTGAAAAGGGCTCGGTTCACCATGATCCGATATTTGAAGACTAGCAAGTGGTGTGGAGGAGAGATAAGCGATAAACAAAACAATGTTTATAGTTGAAAAAGGCTCGGGTTACTATGATTCGACCTTTGAAGAATAGCAAGTGGTGTGGAGGAGAGATAAGCGATAAACAAAACAATGTTTAAAATTGAAAAAGGCTCGGATCATTATGACCCGACCTTTAAAGAATAGCAAGCGGTATGGAGGAGAGATAAGCGATAAATAAAACAATGCTTATACTTGAAAAGGGCTCGGTTCACTATGATCCGACATCTGAAGAATAGCAAGTGGTGTGGAGGAGAGATAAGCGATAAACAAAACAATGTTTATAGTTGGAAAAGGCTGGGGTCATTATGACCCAACGCCAATGCTGGAAGGTTAAAGAGTTTTCCATTCAATACATGTTTCGATCAGTGTGGTAATATCATGGAATTAATTAACCGTATTTATCGAGGGAAGGTAGACATACACATATCCTCCCTGCATATTTTAGAAATGAGATTGTGACTGGAGGCTGTCGGAAATGAGCTTTCAAACACAGCTAAATTGTATATTCCTGTATCTTTTTTCTTAACCAATATTTTTAGGGGCTATCTTTTAAGTGGAATATTTCTGTGTAATGTATTTCAGGTATTTTTTGTGAAATTTAGAGTCATTTTGTGTATTATAAACAGTACGATTTCCTTTGCTTGTTAACCTGAATTTTTTTATGTGCATTATTTATACAGATTCTCCTCAATATTCCAGCATGAGGCTTTCTATGGATAGTATTTCAACCCCTTTTTTGGGAAATTTCTTCTGGAGCGAGCACGATATAAGTGGAGACGAGCCTCATTGGTTGAAACATGTGGGAAATGCTCTTACTACGATCAGTGCTGGACAGGACTGGGTCGCTTTGGCAAAAAGATTAGGTATAATACTGCATACTTAAAAAATTTAGAATCACATATTGACAGGCTCTGATTGTGGTCTAGGCAAAGTAGATATGTGCCTAGATCTCCCCCCCCCCGTCCCCGCCCCCCACAGACACACATTCTAGTCTTTGGGAGGCCCAGAATAAATTTCAGCGTGTTATCTGACCATAAAAAAAATAATAATTAAATAAATTAAGAATATTTTATATATTTTTTTTCAATCGCTCTCTTAAAACCACTATAAAATGAACAATAAAAAGCTATTTTGCATGAGCATTTTTTCATGCATGAGATTTTGCAAAATTTAAAGGAAGCGATATGCTGTTTTATACGCCATTATTAAAGGAATCCTTACTGAATCTGAGGTGAATACTTTGAGAATTGCATAATTTTTTTCATATAAATTTAATTTGTTTTATATATCATTCAGAGCTAAAGTTTTAACCCTACCGTGTTTTGAAATTCTGGATTAGATTCATATTAACCCTTAACTGCTGTTAGAGGTCTCACAGATAGCTGCTTTTTTTTTTTTTTTTTTTTTTTTTTTTTTTTTTTCAAATTTCACATTTTAACTTATAATTTCCAGTTTAACTGTAGGGACTAGTAAAATATTCTTTCATAAAGATCCCTTATAATATTGTTAGAGACTTTTGAATATGTATATTTTAATATTAATAGTCCTGTACATAAAATTTAGAACACAATCAGTGTCCTATGAGTCAATCAACCTTTTATTCAACTTTCAGTCAAGCTGTGTTAGAGTCCGTTCACAGTAGTTTTGCGACAATTTCTGTCACATCTGTTGAGGGTAAAAAATAAAATAAAATAAAATGAAGGCTTCGAGCTAGTACAAGTCTTTATAGGAATTTTATCTTTAAAAAGCGAAGAGGGAAAAGTCAAAGATATACTGAGCTTTGAATTTGTTTACAGTAGCGATTAGGAGGGCCCTGGAAAGAATGCTGCTCATGGAGCCCGAAGTCCTTAATGAGGCGCTGTATGCATATTGACCTTTTTAATCTTTTAAAAAATATGGTTACTCTTTCAGATCGCTTTATACTCGTATACAGTGTGTCCTTGTGCCTCACAACGTGCTATTATTGAACATCTCAATAAATAATCCCTAAACCGTTAAACACTGATATGTACTTGTAATTACAAAAATGTTTTAATAAAAAAAGGTTTTTTTTTGTATTGTTTAAGTCTACAAGTAGAAAAAAAATATGAAATTTAAATTTTTATATAACCCACAAGTTCTAAAATTACATTTAACAACAAAAATATTTAATATGCTGACATGCAAAAATATAAAAACTCCTCATCTTAGGGCCAAAATTAACCGCTTAATAATTGTTTGAAACTTTAGCTTTGCCATTTTTCTTTTATAGATAAACGGAAATATCCGCTAAGTCATTTCCGAGAAAATATTTTGTTAAAACTTATTTTACTATTAGGAATAAAACGTACAATATAGTGATATATGATTCTTTGTTACAAAACAAAGAATAAATACAACGAAAACATTTTGTGCTAAAAATATAAATTCTTTCAAAATTCATCAGTACGATCAATAGTTTATTTTGCAACATAAAGTGTAGTTTAAAACTCGAAATATTTTTCATAGCCTCTGAATATAGTAGAAATCACGATATCATAACATATGATAAAAATGGTATGTTAATCCAAATATAACTTGCAAAATACAACTTGTAAATATAAGTATTTGCAAAATATTGTGCTAAAAAGTTAAATAAACTGACTAATCAAAAAATCTGATATAGTACTAAAAATAAAAATAAAAATATGTAACTTATTTCAAATTCATCAAAATAGACAATAGTTTAGTTTATAACATAAAATGTACCCAGTTTAAAATGCGAAATATTTAATATAACCTATGAATATCAGTATACTAGAAATCACGATATCATAACTTATGATAAAAAGGGTATGTTAACAGAGAATATAACTTACAAATATAATGCAAAAATAACTTATAATAAAAAGGGTATGTTAATACTTCAAAGTTAATACAAAAAGAAACACGCAAACCAAATTTTTTATATACTTTTGGTGATTGTATAATAGATCTGCATAAATTGAAAACATGAAAATAACTGAAATCTTTTTATAGCGCTTTTTTTAAACGTATTTATGGTTGTTAAAAGACATATTAGAAGTTCGCAATGTAGAATTCACGTATTATTTTCCGAGGGGGGTTTCTACAGCTCCGACCCACATAGCATTTTTAATTTTCAGAAAATTTGCAGAAGTCTTGCTTTGAAAACCTGCAAAGTTGCAGTAAGCTCAGTATGACAAGACTGAAAGTTCATAACAAGACTACAGCAAGGTAACGCAAACGCCGAAGTCACCACACTTTGAACTTGTAGCTAACTTGCGTGCAAGTTAAATTCATGCAGTATCAAATTTATTGCAAATTAACGGCAAACAAGTAATCAAAAATATTGCAAAATAGTAATCTTTCCATGCCTCACTATCTGTTTGCAACTGTTACACTATCAGTTTAACCCCTTCAATTGGGTCCTTAGACCTGATCAAGTCTATTGATGCGAGCACACCGTCAGAAGATTGCATCGTTTACATCACCATAAACAAGTTAAGGCAATATTTGTACTTTTCAATACGAGCCTTTTTTGGCCTTTGATAAGTACAGCGTTTAGAAAAAGTGGTGCCAACCGAATAAAATTTCTGCAATTTCTGCGTATGTGCTAATTGTCTATTCTCTCAACAGAGGGATTTTTTGCTTTCGTCACTTTCCTGAATTAAAGACAGTCTTGCCACCAGTTACGCAACAAAAACTACTCATGCAAGTGTGTGATGTATACCTTGCGGGAAATTTGCTACGAATTTCTCAATTCAAATTTGTCACGGCAAGATAATATCAGAAAAAATAAAATTTACTGCTAATGTTCATGCTATCTGGGGAGTTGTGTGGAGTGTGTGTGAGTGTGTGTGTAGGGGAGGGGGAGGGTGATAGCATTATTATACTGTCGAAAAAAAATTCTATGCCTAAGAATACAAATATGAATATATAAATACATATTTAGATAAATATATGTTTTGTTTTTACTTTAAAACTACAAAATATTGATTGTATTTAGTATAAGGTCAAAATAGATTTAAAATATCATCTTTTCAGTAGCTGCATGCCAAATTTGGGGGTTACCAAAATAATGGACCCTAGGTCCACAGTCCAGTTGACTCATGCTTTAATCGGGCCCTGGAGAAAGATGTACCCAGGGTTTGCAGCTGTGTTGTACTTTCGTAGATTAAGAAGCGCATTTCTTTTTTCACAGTGCAGGATTAAAAAACGCTGGTACTGATCAGTGCTACCAATTCAGAGCGGTTTCTTTTCTTCAAAACAATCACCAGAATTTTTTAATAGTAATATTTTATTTGATTAATGAAAAACATTCTGTGATTTAACAAAAATCACTTTTCTAAAATTCTTATACTTACTTTGAATTCTATATACAGATGGGTGACAAAATAATACGAACACCTATGTCACCACTGGCTTACGAATTGCAACTCCTCCATAAATGTTCAAAACATGAAGTTTCCTTTGGACAGATCTTGCTGAAATGGGATTCTGGGGATGGCTACTTATCTTTGACGTTACCTGGGATAAATATTCTCTGCGCTTTCGGACCGCTATGCGGGTCAACTCTCTTTTATCATTCTCAGAAAGCTTACTATTCCGTCCACTGTTGTATTTTGCAGACGACACTTTACCACATTTCGATTATGCTGTCATAACTGGTGACACCGTATTCCTTGCATGCCGCAAATAATCGGCTGTTTCCGTCACGGAGCAATCAGCGCACCACATTCCAACAATCATTGCTTTTTCAAACTCTGACATGTCAGTCATTATTGAGTTTTCCAGAGCGTATGGTAAGCACATGCAACACCTATGACTGATGTTGAGCAAATGATACCTTACCTTTCATAACCACTAGGTGGCAGAATTGTGTGCAAAGTACCATGCGCGTGTTCTGCTTCTTTGAAATAGATCATGCCTTTTTCATGGGTGTTCGTATTATTTTGTCGCCCATCTGTATATAAAAAAAAAAAGAAATTCCTTAAATGGCAATGCTGTATCAGCATAGTCTCCGAACTTTTTGATTCATGCCTCCCACCCCTCCTTGTCACATCCTGAATTCATCATTTCTCTAACACTTTCCGATGGTTAAGAAATCCAATTATTGCATCGATACAGATGATTTCAAACTTTTATTATGATCCTTTAAGAACTTAATATTATTGTAATTATTTTCAGGTTACAGTGAAAGAGAAATCCGAAGGTTTAGCGAAGAAACGTTCCCGGCCATAAGCCTGCTGAACGACTGGATCAACAGTAATGGGCGAACGAGATTTTGCATCGACATGCTAATCACTTGCCTAGAACAAATGGGAAGGAAAGATGTTATCAACAGCATACTCATTGAATTAGGTAAATTTAAAAAAATCCTTGGTTTACATTTGGTTGTAAGCATTTATGTGTTAAAGAATAAAAAGTATTATTATTATTAGTAGTAGTAGTAGTAGTAATTATTGTTATTGAAAAGAAAGTTATAGCTCTAAAATTTTTTATATGTGAATGAGTGTATAAGCATCGTACAGTCCTGGAAGAATTTAAGAAAAAAGATCACCCGTACTAATTATGCTCCAAACAATCGTATAAAGAAGATATAGTCACTAATTTACTGGATATAATGTCTACTAATTAAAAGTATGCATAAATTATGCTTTGAGGGCCATTTGCATATTAAAAATTGCAGCAAGTTTAATTTTTTTAAAGGTAACACGCACTTTTAACAGCATATTTCAGTTTATTGGATAACATCATTATGGAAAAGTATATAGTTTATTAATTTTTTCTTAAATCTTCATAAAGTTAGAATATGTCAATATTTGAGGATGATAATAACAATTCCACGGACAAACCTTACTTTATGTCTTGTCAAAAAAACATTCGATTGAGCAATTTCTTTTTAATATTGAATAACCTAACATAATCTAGAGCCTCTTTATTTATTTAAAATATTATATATATATATATTAGGAAAATAATTAATAAATTCATATAGTATAAAAAATATGAATTAAACGCAGCTACATTAATTTTTACATAAAAGTAGTAAAAATTGTCTAAAACACGACTATGCAAATTTACAACTCATTTTAATCATCAGTTTTTGAGATATGGGAAAATTTTATTTTTTCGATAGTCTAAGGATGCTTTCTTCTGTTATAATTTGCTCTACAGAAAAGATATTATATGTTTATCGGGAAAGTTTATCAATTGTTTCTATATTAATTCAGTTTATTTTATTTTATTGTACATTAGCAGCAGAAAATTTATTGTCCACTACGCCAACAAATTCTCCACTCAACACCCTGTTAATGCAGGAATGACACTGGGTTCTAAATTGGATCCGTGGCTATACAAGATCTATCTATATGTTATACCTCTTTCACAACACACTTTAGTGGCACTTTATGTGGACGATAATGCGGGCGAAACTGTGATACTACAGCGTATTATACCTAAAAATATTTTTCATGGAATTTAAAGTTTCAAAATCCATATATTCAGTCTTATGGTTTGGAACAAAGTCTCTCCAGCCAATCAGAACTGTGATAATCTCTCATGGTTTTAACGATTTTTCTAATGAAAACAGAAACGACTATTTTTATAGCATATTTTATAAACAGAAACACAGTTTCTTATATTCCGGGAAGCAGCATCGCATTTTTGCAATCAATTTTAGTGTCAATGGCTTCGACATATGTGATAGATTAGATGCTACAGATAACGAAATTACCGTTCAGCTGGCGCAGCAGCAAGGGGGTGGGGATAGCAACATCACACATCCCACTGCAGTGGCGTAGCGTTGGGAGGTGAGGTCCAAATCATTTTACTACCAGCATTATTGTATGCTAAATTTTTCTTTGTTTAATCGTATAACGTTTAATGATTAAATAAAGCAAAATTTTCTATATAATAGTGCTGATAGTAATATGATCAAGCCCCACCCCTCCCCTAAATCCCCACTGCAGTGCGAAGTGAATGGAAACCCGAATAGTGATGATGCTCCCAAATCGTAGGAACATCAGTAATCGGGTTGCTATTCATGACATAGTGCAGTGGAATGTCCGTAGTTGCTAATGACAACACCCCTCCTCCACACATACACACACACACACATCGACTTGCTGGTGGGCCAGCTAACTGTCAAATTCGTTATCTGTACGTCTAATCTATCACATATATCAAAATCATCAGCACTAAAATTGGGAGCAAAAATGTGAGGCTGCCTCCTGTATTATTAGTGACTACCTTATTTCCTTTCAAAATTTTCCTCAATTTCTAAATCATTTCAACAATTTAAAATTCTTCTTGACGGTTATTATTATTTTTTTTATTTCAAGGACCTGAGCTACCGTCTCCTCCTGTATTTATCAGTTACCAGTGGGAATCACAACAAGCCGTTCTGCACATAAGAAAAAGAATCGAACTAGCTGGATACCCTTGCTGGATGGATGTCGGACATATTGTTGGAGGAGATGCCTTATATGGAAAGATTTATGAAGGCATCAACAAAGCAAAGGTACTTTTTTAAACTAATTTTTTTATATACAGAATAGAGATCGTATACGTTACGGAGTCATTTAATCTATGTGCGGATGTAGTTACAGATATTAAACGGATGTCTTCACGTAAGGTAAGTAAGTGTACTCTATCCAGGTCTGTCCAATGCGGCATCCGCGGGCCCCATGGCTCTCCTTGGAGGTTTTCTTGGCGTCCTTTCGTATAACGCTAAGTTTTTGTAAGGATAAAGACCAATTTTAAAGAATGCTTTTTTAAAAAACAAATAATGTTTGCATATATTTTTTAAATTATTATTAAAAGGTTTCTGGTTCATTCCCCTAACAAAATATTTTACATGGCTCCAACCCCGTTAATCTCCTACTCGCTTTGAAAAAAATGTCATTCTAAATTTACTACTCTCTTATCTCTTATTTTTACGTAGAATTTATGAATCGTAGAGACCTTATGTCTACTACAATGAAATATATGTTCAACGTATAAGACGTGTGTGACGTATAAGACTACCAATGCTCAGGTCGTGATTACCACAGGAGCAAATTTCCATCAATATTTCCGAATAGTAAATGTTCGCCCTATTTATCACAAAAATTCTTCATTTAAATAGGCAGACGATTACTGTACAAAAATATTGGTGGAAGTTAGGCAGCCTAAGAGAGACTGCCACTGCGATAATCAGACTCTGCCGACTACAATCGTGAGATAATATGAGTATTGTTGTATGATTTAAGTCCTGTGAATAATGACGCCCTTCATTGTTTGTAGCTAGGTGAGGGGCGCCCCTGTTTACCGAAAGGTTGGACGGCCCAATGAAACTACTCACATAATCTCTAGCGGCAAGATGCAGATGTTAGCGAACCTAAGGACTGTTTCCTAGAAATCAGCACAAACTTTTCTTGACTGGAAAGCTATGCGAAAACGAGACAAAAAACACAAATGGGCACTGTAAGGTAACTTTAATAACCACATTACTCTGTAAAATTGTTATCGGGTTTCAATTAAACGTTTTGTCGGACATTATCGAGTTTACTTTTGGTGGTACTTGCTAGACGTTGTACAAAATTTAGGTCCATAATTTTGAGACAGTACTTGAGTCCATTGATCAATTTCTGGATGTTACCTATTTCCAGCCTTTAACATACACTTTGGACTTAAATGCGCTCAGAACCACTCAATTGGTCAAATTTCGGGCACGTTTGCCCGGTTGTCGGACTTCTCTACGAAAGTGATGTTTTGCTGGTGGAAGTGGCTGATAACGATTTTGCAAGTAATGACTGCTGGCCAAGTCTGGCCAGAAGACTTAATCACCGCTGTTGTAATTGCTATGGACCCAGAAATGATCGGAGATCATAATAGATCTCCGATCTATCTGAATGGGCCATTGACAGCGAACCCAGACCTTCGGATGAAATGACGACTCAAGCCCCATTACGGACCTATCGCAATCCAAACAAGGATCTTGTCTTCGAATTTCGTTTTAGTAGCGAATTTGATGATAAGTAGTGTCGTGGAGACGTCAGATGTGTAGTAGCCACCATTATGGTTAAAAGTGAAGTGAGTGAGCATGAAATATTCGTCATCCACGATGAATGCTCCATCAGAGAATTTTCTGAATTAGCGGCAACCATTTGCTTTTCTGTTCATTTTGGTATAGCCTTTATCTTGTGATATTTAATGGTAAGCTTCTTGGTGATTGTCTTATGCAGGTGGTCGGATGAAACACTGAATTTAGCAGTCGTGCGATGGATTAATACTCGGTCGTTTTTGCCAAACAGTCGTTTCAATTGCTGTAACTTTGACTTGTTTAGTTTTGGGCCTTCCTACCCGATCCTGGTTGTCTTTTGGCCGGGAGTCCCTTTTAGTAACGCTGTAGATCATCGTGTATAATTCGTTTGAGGATATTTTTGGCAAAAAGATGATTTACGATGAACTTGTCCCCATGATGAATATTGTCTTCGTAAAACTTGTACACACGCGTGCGCAGAGACTCCTCTTTGGACTATATACACGGAAAACAAAGAGTACTAATGAGCTCTCAGATAACGGACTTGCCCTTATATACGATAACGCAACACTTCACGTGCAGGTGTTTCGCCTGATTCGTATTCCTTTGCAATTTTGCATAACTACAAAGTTTGTGAGGATTTCTAGGAAACTGTCCTTATCTCGAAAACTACTAAAAATATAGAAAGAAAACCAATTAAGAAGTTGTTAAGCATCGTTGGTTTAGTAAGAAATAACACTTTTCATATGCTTGAATAACCTAAACTGAAAGCGAAAAGTTTGAATGCTTACTTCACATACTTGAATAGCCTAAACTGAAATGCTTGAATGTCAGTTGTTGCGATTTGCGTCATTGCCTCAGCAAGAACGAGCGGTATGCGGCTGACAGTGACCATTATGGATACAGACAATAAAATTTCATTTCTTCTATTTTAATAATATTGTCTGATTGCAATTGAGTCGTGCACGAGTCGGGTTGTAACAGATGTGAAGCCAAAATTTCTGATTAAAATAAACCCAAAACCCGAACCGAATGAGACAAAAAAAAAATCCCTCAACACAAAATCCGACCCCAATCTGAAATGAAAAAAAATGAGTTCATATCTAAATACGATCATGGATAAATAGTCTACAAATATACATCTCTAATATCAATTTATGTTTTTTGTATAAAAATCAACATATACAGTCATTAATATTCAAATATATAGTTTTCTTTATTTGAAAAAATATTCAGGACTTTTTTTTTTTTTTTTTTTTTTTTTGAAAAAATTGGGTCAACCCGAACTCTACCCGAAATAGCAAAAACCTAACCCGAAACCGACCTGCAACGAAAGAGATTATCGTCAACCTAACCCGATCCGACCCGAGGTTCAAGTCGGATTCGGGTTAAATCGGTTATTGGCCCGATACAGGAATCCAATTGCAATTTCCAGATCTTTTTCTTAAACTATTGTTTGCTGAAACGAAATCAACCCTGTAACGCCAACGTAAATCAGACAAATTTAAATTTTCACTTTCGGTTTAGGCTATGCATATGAAGTGTCACTTGTTTTCTATAATGTGAAAATCGAGGGGAGGGGGAAGTTTGTGTTACCCATTTTAGGCGAAAAGTAATGAATTGTAATTTTCTCCATTTAAAATGCAACTATTTATTCTGTAGTTTTTTTTGTGTGTGTGTGTTGGATACATTAGTAACTATTGCAAATATAGATAAAAAAGGTTTTATTTTCAATACATTAGATTTTTCATTTTTTCTCTTCGAGTATCAGATTTTTTTTTTTTTTAATGCTTATAAAAGAGTGGGCTTTTTTTAAAAATTATTTTTATTTTATTTATTTCAGGTTGTTCTCTGTTTTCTCACTCCTCGCTACGTCCTTTCACCCCTCTGTTCACGAGAAATGAGCTTAGCTGACATTCTGCGCAAACCAATCGTGCCTATTATGCTGGAACCCACTCCATGGCCTCCACCCGGAGCTTTAGCTCTCATCCTAAGCTCCCTTGTTTATATTGATCTCTGTGGTAAGTGAAATCAATTTATTATATATTCATGTAGGCAGAGTGTTTCAAATCTAACGAATTTTAAGAGCCGGTAGAACTTATCGAAACGCAAAACATAAAGACGACTTTTACCAAAGCTAACTTAGAAATGAAGCTCTAGAGGGCGTTTTTTAATTGCTAGAAAGAAAAGCATTATTATTATTTTTTTTCAATACTGTGAAAATATGTGTTTTCTGCAAGATGTTAAAAAATATATAGCATTGTTTTACTTTCTCTTTAATTGCCTTTTGTAACTAAACCTACATAAAGTTTTTTTGGCTACATTTTGTGGATGCGGAGTTTGTGTTTTATTTTTCCATTTTTTCCCAATATTTTTATGTAAAAGAAATCAGCAACTATTTGCACGCATTGCTTTTTTTCCGCTCTGATGGCATGCTAATTCTTACCCCTTCTAAGTGGGTGAGTTCCATAATCTCTTTCTTTTTTTCCCTATCCTATCTCTTTCTTTTTCGCTCATTAAAAGAATTTTTTTAGTGTAAGAATTTTGAAAATCAAACCACTACTTCTCTTATTATTTCAATTTTAATATATTTCAATTATCAAGTCCTATCTTTCTTTCTCAGATTTGTTACCGCAAATGTTAAAATGCTTCTTAATATTTAATACATAATTAATTTTTAAACTCATGTTAATTTCTTAATTAAAAATACAGAATATTGTGAAATAATTCTTTTTAAAATGCCTTCCTGCTTAAAAGCATTATTTGTTTTAATTGTATTAAAATTAATTGATCATTAAAGTTTTTTTTTGTAACCTTGATATTATAGTATTTGATTTTCTGCTCGAATATTTTCAGTAGCACCGACCCTATTTCTTATTTCTTCCGGCAATAATTTATACGATTTATTACTACTACCTCTTACATTTTTAACTTTCCACCATAATTACTTTTTAAGATGTGCATTTTTTAATAACTTTTAATGTTAATTTTTACTTCCGTTTTTCATATCAATGCTCGTTTTCCGGGTCGCGCCTGGTGGCACCGACCTGATATTCCTACTAACTACCCTTCTCCGCAAATTAACTTTCTTTTCTGTAAGCAGCAATTCTCTGGTTAAATTAACTAACGAAATGTTAATTATTGTGTATATTAATTTGATGCCCTTTCTTCATTCCGTAAGTGCCAAGAGGTACTTTCGACCGAAGCTTTTTGTTTTCTCTCCAAACATATCGCCTTCAAATTTACTTCCGATTCCGCAATACTACACTTGCACTGTGTCTGCATAATTAGGTTCGACTTTTCGACTTCATTTGCTCTGCGTTGGTTCAATACAAAACTATGATGACGAAAGTGCCTTTCCCCGTGTCTGAATGTGACAATGAGTATTTAATAAAAACAATTTAAAGTAACTTCTGTTTTGGAGAATATTAATGAGGCATTGTAGTGTCTTCTTATTAGAGAATAGCCTTAATATTATCTAACATTTTACCGTCGCTCCCTTCTCTCTGCTGAATGAACATATTAGTACATAGTCTTAATATTTAACTTTATTTTGTTCCTCTTCTCCCAGTACGATTCTGAAGATGCTCTTTATTATTGTTCTAAGTTAATCTGAAACTCCTCTTCCAACCCACTTTTAAACCTTTGTTAAGCTTTTCTGTTGCTCCCGCTCCCTCTTCCCTCCCCCGGCTCGAATTTGAAGAAACTGGCTTTTTTCCTTGTTGCTACTTTAAAACATACTATTGAAGCACTAATGTATCTTCAAAATAGAGTTTAGCCTTAATACCACTTAACACTTCGTTGTCGTTCCCTCTCGTGGATTTGAAAGAATATGAAGATGCTCTTTTCCCTTGCCTCATAAATATACTTTACTACTTTAAGTTTTGCACTTAACTCAATTACAATGTTAATGTTATACTTAACTACTTAGCTTTTTATATAGCAAACAGTATTATATGAATACGAAAGTGACCCTTATTTTTTAGTTTTATATAGTTTTCTATGGTATTAAATCCCTCCCCCAGGCCAACTTCCAAATTTTGAATACTGGCACAACTAAGAGTTTAGCTGGTTTTAACATGCTTCGCAATAGTAATTTTTCTACTTAACCATTATGGCGCCACTTTAGGAAACGCCCATGTGAGAAGGTGTGCATCTTATTTTATTTTTCTTTAAACTTTGTTCTTATACCTATCCTATATTATGTTTAAATTTTTGTTTTAATCCAAAGTATTACTCCATCCTCCTCTGCCAAATGTATTTAATATGTGTGCGAAGGTGTGTAGCATTCTAAAATTCTATCTATTCATTTGCCCATTCTAAATATTTGTTTTAAGCCAAAGCATTACTTCCCTCCCCCCCGTCGAACAAATGTTCTTAATATGTGTGAGAAGGTGTGCTTCATTATATAAATTTCATTTCTTACCTACCTATACAAATATATTTTCTTTAATCCAAAGCAATCCTCCCCTCGACAAAAGTTCTTAATATGTATGAGAAGGTGTACTTTATAATATATTTTTTCTTTTCTCGCCTGCTAATTCAAACTTTTTGCTTTGGACCAAAGCACTTCTCTCCCTCGTCCACACACACACACACACGACCAGCATGAATGTGAAGATGTTTTTCAGGATTTTTTGCCAATATTATTCATGTTAATTTGAAGTTTATGTACAGTTCTGCGTATAGTCATTCTTCTAAATTCTTGGCTTTAGTGTACAAACAGGATTTTCCTTCTTCCCCTAAGATTAATTGGAAAAAAATAGTTTTTTTCTGTTTATTGCTTAGTTAAACTATTTATTTCTATGTTGTTCTTCCCCTCCCCCCACCCCGGATGTACATGGAGGTGTCTTTTTCAACGTTTTGCGCCAATATTATTTGCGCTGATTCGAAAGTGATTTTTTTTCATTTGCATATTCTAAATTTTTGTTTGCATTCTAAATTTTTAAGTCAAAGCAGTAATACTCCCCCTTTAAGAACTGTTCTTAATAGTTATTAATATAGTTAACGCTAATTTTCCATCCAGAATAACTCCCCCCTCCCTCCCCCCTCCCGCGTCAATAATATGCGAGGCTGTATGAGTGTGAAGATGAGTGTTTTTGTAGGAAAGGCCTCCTGAAGGAAGGGTTCTTTGTAACTGTCATTTTCCAACATTGTTTTTATTTTGATCATGTAGTTGTCATTTATTCATTTAAATTTTTTCCTGAATATTTATAATTTTCGCGCGTGGACCGATTGTTCTTACACCCTCCCCCTTATCCTTTCTTAATGTAAATATTTCTTTTTAGGTAGATTTCGTATGAAATACTACCTATTGGCGTCGTTCCTATGTTGGAATTTCTGAAAAATTTTTGCAGATCTACACCGATCATGACCCCTAGAGCCCAAAACTACCCTCAGTAAAAAACTTTATCTATCTATCTATCTATCTATCTATGTATCTATCTATGTATGTATCTATCTATGTATGTATGTATCTATCTATATATATCACTTTCTTCTGGACACGATAACTTCCACAATTCTGCACTAATCTCTTCCAAACTGATACATAAAATCAAGGGGCATAAAATCTCGGTCAAGTTCGTTAATGGGCAAAATCGGACCAAGGGAATGGAAATAGGGAGGGGTTTTGTGAAAACCGAAAAACCCCCATAACATCTTAAATTTTGTACATATGGAATCAGTTTAAAGTTTTTATTACTTCTAAAAATAGGGCCAAAAATTTATGTATCACAGATTTTCGATAAAGTTAAAAATGGGCTCAAGGGGCGCAAAAAATAGGGTTTTTGGGAGAAAAAAATTCTTAACTTCGTCAATTCTCAAGATATCAAATCCAATTAATTTTATCATGAATCTCCTTAACATTATCTACAACTTTTATATTCACAAGATTTTGATAGGACCAATTCGTACCGCAAAAAAAAAATTAAAAACGAAAACAAAAAGGGCGTTTGAAGAAGAAAAAAATCCGTAACTCCGTCAATTCAAAAGATATAAAATCCCCATGAATTTATCATATATCTTCTTAATATTGTCTACAACATCTATATAGACAAGTTTTGGATAGGACCAATTCTTACAGCAAAAACAAATTAAAAATACATAGCGGTTGAAGAAAAAAATCATCTTTGTAAGGGTGTATTCAAATCCAAACTGTTTATTTTCTGACTCATTTTACAATTCATTTTTACTCTCAAAGGCTTCCAATTGGTACCTTTTCTTACTCAGAAACTATATAATGTACCGTAATGGTCAACTTTTTGATAGAGGCAGAATATATTTTAAAACATGCTGTCAAAGTGGCCCTTTTGAACCGAATTTCCCGAAGCGGATTGTGTTGGAAAAATCATCGTATTAAGGGAGTATTCAAATCCAAACTGCTTATTTTCTGACTCATTTTTAAATTCATTTTTGCTCTCAAACGCATCTAATTGGTAGATTCGCTTATTCAGAAACTATATAATGTACCGTAATGATCGATTTTTTGACAGAGGCAGAATACATTTCAAAAAATGATGTCAAAGTGCGCATTTTGAACGGAATTTTCCGAAGCGATTGTGTTAGAAACGAAAAATAATTGTTTATATATCAAGTTTTAATTAATTGAACGAAAATTAAAAACACAGGTCGCTTATAAATCTCTTCAAAAACCACGTCAACAAGTTTCATGTTTTTCCTATTAAAAATGAATCTGGAGTTATGCCAGAAATTTTCGAGTTGTTGAGCATGGAAAAATATTTTTTTGAATACCGCCCTAACATGATTCTGATAAAACCAGTTATTATATAAAAATGAAATAAAAACTCGTCAAAAGCGGCCAGATAAAATTTTTAAAGTGGGTATATCTCTAATCATGATTTGGTTTTTGTTTGTGAAATTAGTATACTTAACTTCGAAATCTACCTCCGCCTGTAGGCCGGGCCGGCAGGGATTTTATTTCTCTTTTATTTCTTTATTTTTTTTTTATTTCTCCCATTTCAGGCATTATATTTATCTTACAAGGAGAGGGCCAACCTTGTTAATCACAGATTTTGATTATTTTAATATATGTTGTAGGGTAGAGACCCCTTAGTGTCAGGTTCAACGGATTTTATCCAATGCTCCTTATTTCTAGAGAAACCGGGGGAGGGGTCTAATATTAGTACACAACTTAAATACTTACATTGCAAACGAAATGATAGGTTAGTCGTAGCTCAGTTGGTATGGTGTTTGCCGGCTGATCCGCTGGCCCGGGTTCGATACCTGAATGCGCTACATTTGTTTTTCTCATTTTTTGTTTTATAAATATACTTGTAATTATAATTTAATAATTTCAATTAAAAATTTTAATATCATACATTAATTATAATGTTAACAAACTTAAATTTATCATTTCTTATTTGTAAACTATTATTTCTCATCCTTTAAAGCGGTTTAAAAAGAAATTGGATCTATTATTGAATGATAAAAATTCCAAAATCGAGACAAAATCTGTTGTGTCGCCATCTAGTTTTGATAAAATAAAAGAATATTAAAATAAAATAAAAATAAAAGCAGAATGAAAATAAAGGGGAAAGCAAAATAATTGACAGCGCAAGCATACTTATTACAAACTAGCAAACCCCGCGGCTTTGCTCGCGTAATATTTGAAATATGCCAAGGGATATTTATATGTCTAATTTTTATTAAAATGTACTAACTAAATTTTTATTTTATTAAAAGGTAATATTTTATTTTATTAAAAGGTACTTATTACTTTTAGGAATAATTAAAAAAAATTACTATTTAAAACAAAGTTTGATTAAACATCATTGTTACACTGCATAATGCAGAAATGAGACTTATATTAATAAAACCAAATAAAACTAAATAAATAATAATTTAGAAAATATTTTGAAACTTTTATGCTCAATTAATACGCTCATTTCAGTATTCATTTGAAGATTTGAATTTTTTAGAAACCATCGTCTCACATCTTAAAATTAACCATCATGTCAAATTCCAAGTCCTACCACCTCTCCCAACATAAAGGGCTATGTTGAGATAGGAACTGTCACCATTAATTTGCCAACATTAATTTTGAAATTGGTTTGTTATTTCTTAATATTCCACAGAAACGTAATTTAGAAAGCTTTTAAAGGCCTTTTTTAGAACGTTTGTTGTTCCTGTGAACCCCAGGTGGTACAATCATCGGCATAAAATATAGCCTGTGTAGGATCAGAGACTGTTGCCATTGAGTCGCAACTATTATTTTATATTTGGTTTATGTTCCCTGAAATTGCGTAGAAATCGTAATATAGGACTTTTTTAGAATGCTTTTCGCACCTCCCCTTCACTTCACCCCTTTTTAATTCGAATTTATTTTCGACAGTCCTTCGAGGGAATTTATATTTTATAAGTAACTACCATGCCATATTTAAAGTTTCTTGCCTTTTCAGTATCACAGAAATCGCAATTTAGAAAGTTTTTAGCTACTGCAACCCACTGGTGGTAGTGTCACAGACATAAAATATAGCTTATGTTTAAGCAGGTTCTATCACCAACAATTTGTAATGATTATTTTTCTAATTGGTTTGATATTTGATATGATTACATAAAAATTGTAATTTATAACGCTTTTCGCTCACTTCATCTTTTTAAATTTGAATTTTTCTTTCGACAGTTCTTAGAAAGCAGTTGCATCTTGTAAGTAAATACCATGCCATACTTCAAAGTGTTAGACCCTTCAGTTATGCAAAAAACGCAAATTAGAACATGTTTTGCTTTTGCAACCCTCAGATGGTAGTGACAGCAACATAAAATATAATCTATGTTATAGCAGGGACTGTCACCATTGATTTGCAACCATTACTTTTGAAATAGCTTTGGAATTTCCTGAGATTGAGTAGAAATCGCAATTTAGAACGTTTTTAGAACGCTTTTCGCGCATTTTCACACCTTTTTAAATTTCCAATTTTTTCGAAACTGTTCTTAAAGATCATTTATATGTAATAAATATGTACCTTGCCTAATTTTAAGTTGCTAGCCCCGATCACAAAAATCGAAATTTGGAACGCTTTTTTGCTCCTGCAACGTCTGGGTGATAGTGATACCGACTTAAAATAGCGTCTATGTTAGAGCAGAGGCTGTCAGCATCAATTTCTTACCATTACTTTTGAAATCAGTTTGATTCTTCCTGAGATATTGGTGACAAATCGGCATTTAGAACGTTTTTAGAACGCTTTTCGCTCATTTTGCTCCTGCATCTCCTCTGGGCTAGTGGAAACAGATATAAAATATAGCCTATCTTGGAGCAAGATCTGTCACCATCATTTTAACACCATTATATTTGAAATCGGTTCAGTATTTCCTGAGATTGCTAGAAATCGCAATTTAGAACGTTTTTTACAACGCTTTTTGCGCATTTTGACCCCCTTTTAAATTTCGACTTTTTTAGGAAATGTCCTTAGAGATCATTGATATCTTATAACTAACTACCATTCTAAATTTTACGATTCAAGGCCCTTCCGTCACGCAAAAACCGCAATTTAGAACGTTTTTCTCCTGCACACCCTTTGGGGTAGTGGCAACGACATAAAACATAGCCTACGTTGGAGCAAGGGTTATCACCATCATTTTGACGTCATTATTTTTTTAATCGGTTTGGTATTTCCTGAGATTGTGTAGAAATCACCATTTAGAACGTTTTTTAGAACGCTTTTCGCGCATTTTCACCCCTTTTAAATTTCGAATTGTTTAAGAACTGTTCTTAGAAATTTTTTATATCTAATAAGTAGCTGATACTTCAAATTGCATATTTCTAGGCCCATCAGTAACACATAAATCGCATTTTTAGAACGTTTTTTGCTCCTACACCCCCTTTGGGGTAGTGGTACCGACATAAAACATAGCCTATCTTGGAGCAAACGTTGTCACTATCATTTTGACACAAATATTTTTTAAATCGGTTTGGTATTTCCTGAGATTATATAGAAACTACCATTTAGAACGTTTTTTAGAACGCTTTTTGTGCATTTTCACCCCTTTTAAATTTCGAATTGCTTAAGAAGTGTTCTTAGACACCATTTATATCTTATAAGTACCTAATATTCCAAATTTCATATTTCTAGGTCCTTCAGTAACGCAAAAATCGCATTTTTAGAACGTTTTATGCTCCTGCACCCCCTTTGGGGTAGTGGCACCGACATAAAATATAGCCTATGTTCTAAGTTGGACTAACACCATCATTTTGATACCATTACTTTTGAAATCGGTTTGGTATATCCTGAGATTATGTAGAAACTACCATTTAGAACGTTTTTTAGAACGCTTTTTGTGCATTTTCACCCCTTTTAAATTTCGAATTGTTTAAGAACTGTTCTTAGACACCATTTATATCTTATAAGTAACTAATATTCCAAATTTCATATTTCTAGGCCCTTCAGTAACGCAAAAATCGCATTTTTAGAACGTTTTTTGCTCCTGCACCCCCTTTGGGGTAGTGGCACCGACATACAATATAGCCTATGTTCTAAGTTGGACTAACACCATCATTTTGATACCATTACTTTTGAAATCGGTTTGGTATTTCCTGAGATTATGTAGAAACTACCATTTAGAACGTTTTTTAGAACGCTTTTTGTGCATTTTCACCCCTTTTAAATTTCGAATTGTTTAAGAACTGTTCTTAGACACCATTTATATCTTATAAGTAACTAATATTCCAAATTTCATATTTCTAGGCCCTACAGTAACGCAAAAATCGCATTTTTAGAACGTTTTTTGCTCCTGCACCCCCTTTGGGGTAGTGGCACCGACATAAGATATAGCCTATGTTCTAAGTTGGGCGAACACCATCATTTTGATACCATTACTTTTGGAATCGGTTCGGTAGTTCCTGAGCTTATCTCCGACAAATAAACAATTTTTTCCTCTTTATAATAGGAGTATAGATTTAAAAATCTTTAATATACAAAAAATCGGTTGTAATTTAATTCTGATGCTAATTTTTAATATAATTATGCTTGTTACTTTAAAAACAGAATAATAGTATTATCGCATTGACTTCCTTTGTTAAAGCAATGCGTAAATGATGTTTCTTTAAAATCACGAATTGACACAATTGCTCAACATCATTGCATCGATAAAGAATATATGAAATACATTTTAAAAGTGATTTTAAAAAAATTAACAGTTTTATGATGTTTTATTGCAACTATTTAGTTAAAAGTAAAAAATTAAATGGGTTAAAATTGTAATTGATATACAATATTAAAAATTTTAATTGACAATGAGATTATTAAGCTATACTTACAACTATATTTATAAAACAAAAAATGAGAAAAACAAGCATAGCGTATTCAGGTGCCGAACCCGGGCCCACGGATCAGCCGGCAAACTCCATACCAACTGAACTACGACTAACCCAGCACTTTGGTTGCAAAGTAAGTATTTAAGTTGTATTCTAATATTAGACCCCCCGGTTTCTCAAGAACTAAGGAGCGTTAGATAAAATCCGTTGAACCTGACACTAAGGGGTCTCTACCCTGCAACATATATTAAAATAATCAAAAGCTGTGATTAACAAGGTTGGCCCTCTCCTTGTTAGTTATTCTTCTGATTTTTCTTTAGTCTTTCATAAAGGAGACTTACTCCGCCCTTTCTTTCATTGATAAGTTGATTGGAATCTTACTTCCCAAAATGCAAGTTAACTTCTGATATTTTTATTGGTTACTAAAGATATTTAGTTTCTTCGGAAAGCATCTTATTGTCTAGCCTCAGAATATTTTTCATAAATATAAAATAGTTATAACTAAAATTTCCTAAAAATGGTTCTTTGGAAGTACTCACAAGGACATATTCAAAAGAACTCAGAGGCTTCCAATGTGAGCTCAGACTCGGATTTGGCATATTTGTCCGCCAGCTTAAACTCTTCTTATATTTCTTCTTACTCTATCTCACATAAGAATTATAGACTTAGCTTTACTCTTAAAAGTATACGGAATGTTGCATCACCATAAATTTTTTCGACTTTGATTGAAAATTCGAATAACCAATTGCTCCAACTTCAGAATGATCCTGGTTTAAATTTCAACGTACATCCAGAGTCTCCGATCAAGAACATAAGAATGACTTTATCCGAAATCCTGGTCGCAGACAACCCAAGTAATATTAGCATCCATCAAACTGATTTTAAACAAACTACAGTGGTGGTCAGAATTATAAGAACAATTGAAAATTGCACAGAAAAAAATTATTTCTGAACTATATAAAGTGAAATTTATACATAAAATACTTTTTTATTCTAGAAATCATTGTAGAATGCAAAACATTGGAAAATGCAAAATATGAATGTTTTGCCATAATTAACAAAATATATCATTGTAAAAATTGGACAAAATTATAAGGACAATAAATGTTTTTGCCTGAAACACACTAATAATTAATAATCTTCCCTTCTGCTCAATCACGTTTATCAGTCTTGACGTCATGGAGTTTGACAATTCCTTAAGAACGTTCTTGAAAATTTTTGAACAGGCTTTTTCAATGGAGGACATAAGCTCTTCCTTGTTTTCATATTGTATACAATTTTTGTATACTTCGTGTGCCAGAATACCCCACAGATTTTCCATTAGATTCAGATCAGGTCTTCTGGCCCGCCAATGAAGTAGTTTCACGAAATTAGCAGCAAACCACGATTTTGAAATTTGAGAAACATGTACTGAGGCATTGTCCTGCTGGAAAAAATAGTCTCCACTCGTTATTAACTGTGCTTCTGGTAAAATATTATCGCCTAATACATCAAAATAACTTTCGGAATTCATTCTACCCTGCACAAAATCTATTGGAGTAGTTACACGAGTTGCGAAACCTCACCAGACCATTACTGAGCCACCTTCAAATGCACGCTTTGAGAAAATTTCTTTTTATCTTTGGAGATCATACCAGAAGTAGCGAAAACCATCTGGTCCATCCAAATTAAACTTTTTCTCATCGGAAAAGACAACATCATCCCACTTTTCTTCACATAGTAATGCATTTTTGGCAAACTCCATCCTCAGTCTCTTATGAACTTTTGTAAGAGGCGGTCCGGACATATGTTTACCATAGTGAACCTTTTTTTTTCTTTTTGTAAAACACGTCGAACAGTTCGAGCACTACATTCTAAGTTTAATTCACGTTTTATTTCTGTTCACATTTGTTTTTTGGAGCAATCTCGCTTTATTATCATTCTTTTCTCCAGTATAGAAGCAGAAAATGGCCTACTTGTATGTCTTTTCCGTCCATATTTACCGGGATTTTTAAGATAATCGTAAATAACCGTTCTTGATCTATTGAACTTTGTCGCAATTTGTCGTACAGAAAGTCCTGAACTTTTAAATGCATCCACTTTCCCTTTCTCAAACTCCGAAATCTTAGTACCTAGCGGCATGACTGAAAAACAGAATATGACGAACCCAAACGCTTACTACGCATTTATATCGTCCGGGAGTTCCGTGTGCAGAGCAAAAAACATGCAAATTTTGCTTTTTAGAACGCACAAATACAATTGTTCTTATAATTTTGTCCATATCACATGGCTGTATAAATCCATAATACATTTTATGAATATGAATTTTCCACATATTTCCACAAAAACTTATAAAAATATTCTTCATTTTTCATTGGTTTCCCGCCATTAAATTTGCATAAGTTTCCGGCCAAATGTAGCCAAGATTTGGCGATTTTTGCCTTGTCCTTATAATTTTGACCACCACTGTATAAATAATTTGACAGATATTTTCACAAAAATTTCTGATCACTTTCCTCTAGTACAAGTTATCCAATCAATGGCAGATTCTTTAAACATTCGAACCTCATACCTACAAGAGCCTACCACACCTTACCACACATCTGCAAGAAATTTCTTACAGATTGCAAGATCCGTTGGAAGTTGCAGCGCCACTTACTGCTGACATTATTTCTAAATCCAACAGTCCTTCATCAGAATCTCCGGAAAATGTCTACGAGCAATCTTCCCAGATTGATGCAAAAATTCTGAAAAGCCATTCACATAAAACTATTTAACATCAACGAGACTACAGTCATAGCAAAATCTTGTGGTTCTGATTGGTTATTCGGAATTGATATCTACAATCCTATTGTTGCCCAAAACATCTTAACATTGGCGATTGTCGATAAATTTTGAGAGTGCTAGTGTTGAACTGGGATATAATACCATCGATGAAGCTAAGATCTAGTATTGCTGGCAACACCCCAGACTCAGCAAATCTCTCCTTTTTACAAGAAAGTATATTACACTTGTAAAGTTGCATCTAAAACATGAAAGCAATTTAATAGGCTAGCTTCCAAGCAGAATAATAAAGTTCCTTTAGCCCCATAACAATCGCATTAAATTACGATTAAAAAATTCAAATTGCTGACTGGCACCACTTTTTTGAAAAAGAAATAGCTTATTTAATGACAAGTAAAATGATAACATAATAAAGCCAATTATACTATTTTATAAAACTGGTGGGAATTAAACAATCTGAATAAAAGACACAGCCCATGAATATCACGGGAGCGAGAATTAAGGGGTTAAAAAAATATATGTATTTTTATTCAGGTAGTACTTGGTAGATTTTTCTTTAACTTTAACGGCTTCAAGTAAAGCAAACAAAATCTTAATGGTTTCATAATTTCTATATCGGTAGATATATTTTAAGTGAATAGCATAATTAGTGTTAAATTTCGCAATTATGAAGCACCCAATTTATAAGATCAATAAAATGACCAGTTTGATTGAAATGAACAATAAAATGAGTAATAATTAGTAGTTGTTTTCGTTGATAGAAACAAACTGAATGAGTACCTGGGACAGTTTTCCTTATACCCCACCCTCTTGCAATAAAACATCGATAATATGTGTACTGTCGGCGAATGTAGCTAGTGATGAAACAGAAATATGAGTTCAAACAAGTGGCCTGAAGATATTTCCTTGGTCTTTAACAGAGTGTAAGTTTCTAATAAAAACAAGAACTCGTATTTCCGTTAATAATACCTTGTTGAATGAATGCTGAATTCTTTTTCTACAACTTTTCTTTTCTTTTTGTTATCATGCATGGTGAATTTATTGCTGAGATGATGGATTTCTAAGTAGCACATCTCTCTTGTTTATTAGGCACGTTCAATAAGTAACAAGTCCAACGGCTGGCCCAAGTCACCTATGGATCGAACAATGCCAGCAAAGTTTAGAACGATAACTAACGATCTTAAATAAAAATTTATACAGGAATGAGAAGAGAGATGGCACTCGAGAGTCAATTCGCAGAACCTCCCAGTATGTTTCCTGTGATCTTGGAATAACGTGTGATGGTTTAACCCAGAGTATGGAAACAGGGAGACAACAAATGACACTGGTGGCGTGTTTAGCTGCACCATATCAATCATTGTTTGCCAAGGATACTCCTGCCATTATAAAGCACCTGTATCATTTCTTTACTCTTGCCAAGAATATACAATATTCACTATACAGAGTGTACCAAAAACATTGACCTCGGCTTTTATACCTTAAATATTGATCATAGACATATAAATTACAAAGTTATGTAAAAAAAGATACAAAATTTTATGAAATCGATTAAAATTTTCAGGGGATTAAATTTTAAGAAATACAAAATTTAAATTTGTATACGACTCCCGTACAAAAAGTTTCCCAGTGAGTAAAATGTGCCCCATACACTGATAAGATCGTGTACAAAATTTCAGAATTTTATCCTAAAAAGTCGCAGAGATATGAAAACACATAAATGCTGATTTAAACCGCTTTTCGATGCCTGGATATGAGTTCACAAAGGGGAAAATGTCGGATCATGTCGGGGATCATGTCGGATGATCGCGTTTCAGGGCTCGTACACAAATTACGAAAAAAAAAACAATGATTGCATTGTTTTCTTGAGTGCAAATTTCTGATTAACCCTCACCAACTTTGTTTAAACATATATCTGCGACTTTTTATGATAAAATGCTGAAATTTTGTACATGACCTTATTAGTGTCTGGGGCCACATTTTACTCATTTGGAAATTATTTGTATGGGGGGGGGGGGGGTGTACAAAAATTTAAATTATGTATTTCCTCACATTTAATCCCCTGAAAATTTTAATGGATTTCGTAAAATTCTGTACCCTTTTTTACATAACTTTGTAATATTTATTATATATATTATTATGATCAATATTTAAGGAATAAAAGCTGAGCTCAATGGTTTGGGGACATCCTGTATATCCTTGAATCTGCCGATGACCTTCATCATCGCCGACTCCTTTCCGCCTCCAAAAAACGCCGTTCATCTTCCAATACTTCCATACTTCGCGAACCTACCGCACATTATTCCAAGATCACTGAAATGTAATGTCTTCTGGACGGTGCGCCCCATTGACTGTACTCATCTCTGCTGACGTCAATTGAAGCGTGATGCGTCCAATTTGACGTCTGATTCCTAGAAAAATTTATACCTAACTAGCTTTCCACGTTTCAAGAACAATTGCAGATATTTAATAATTTTAAAATTGGCTTGTTCTTTAATTCAGGCTTCGGTATATAAATTTAGGAAAGTAGGTTTATCATTATATATTATTTATTTTGATGTAGGTATAGGCGGCCACGGAGGAAGTGGAAGGCAGGCAGACTGGGAAACTCGATTTCACAGCATCATTGAGAGGCTCTCTCATTTCATCTCACCATCATTCTCATCTCCACTTACTACTATTTCATCATCTGAAAGGCTTATCCCACCGCCTATTACAGCTGCTGTTATCAGAAATCCCGAAGAATTTGTAGAGACACCGGAGCAGATTGACGAAAGGGTATGTATGACCTAGAATTTCGAAAATGCATTATTATCAAGATATTTCAGAAAAGATAATTGCCTCGAAAATTCATATTTAAGAGAGCATCAGTGCAGCTATTTTCTGATATTGATTAGCAACTGAATTTAAATAAAACAAACCTGATACTAGGTGATATTATTCAGTTTGGCCTATATGTCTGTAAAATAAATAAATAAATAAATAAAATCAGCACTCTCTTTTAATAAATTAATCTTATATTAGTTGGCCGCTTTCTTAAAATTTCTTTTTATTTAATTTTTTTCTTAACATTGTTTTAATTCTATATCTACATTTTTTGTTACCTAACATGTCTTTACTTATCCCCCTATTTCTTTCTGTTTTATATTTCTAGCATACAATTTCCTAGTAATTTTTTAAACAAATGGTATGTGTATCTGTTTCCCTTTTGAACACTTACAAACAAACATAAAGTCTTAAAAAAAAAGCATTGAAAGTATTGATTTGTCAATTACTAATAGATTTACTTTTTCAAAACTACCTAAGTTTGCAAACAGCATTCTGTGACGGTCGGCAACTCGTTTGTCGGCTTCTTTGATGTGGTGAATCTTCTGTCGCTCTTGCAAGAGAGGGAAGTAGGACGAAGGACACTGACATGTTTATCACTTCCTCTTACTATTGTTGAAACTCTTCTTTCTTTTGTTGATGACCACAAAGCCTTTGGAAAAGAAAGCTCAGCGAAATAATTTATGACGTCTCGTCGCATAATTTTTAACACAATTTTTAGTCTGAACGGAGCCTAAAGCTGCGACCGCACCATCCTTCTAACTGTTAGCAGTGTCGGCTTCGTTTTTTGTGGCGACGCGGTGTCTTTGATTTTTAACGACTTTAGCAGGAAAGGGAATGATGTCCGGCAAAAGAGGAACCTTTCCTTCAAGTAGAGTCAACCTCCTTATCTCCTGACCCATTGTTGATTCTCCTCATTCTTTTGTGAATAAACCGCAGATGGGCCCAGTACAAAAGTTTTTCCAAGAAAACTGGAGAAGTAGGCAAAATACGCGTGCATATGCAGCCTTATTCTTCTTATCTTAAACGCCTTTTTCTTCGTAGACGAAAAACATTTTCCTTTTTTGGTGACAACAATTTATTACTCGCAGACACACATTTTACTTTTCTGATGGAGATAAATGATCGATCAAATTGCATTAAGGCTAAGCAGAACCTCCATGTGGTCAGTCGCCGTTTTTCATGTGGTCAGTCGTCTGAAGGTCGTCTATAGGTCAGAGGAGGAGATAAACTGACATGTTTATCACCGCCACTTTTTTTTTGGTGAGACTCCAATTTCTTTTGCTGATGATCACAGAGCGTTCAGAAAAGAAAGACCGGGGAAATAATTTCTGACTTTTTGTCGCGGATTGTTGAAAACGCGATATAAACGCACCTTAACTTAGACACACACACGCAGACTGAGTGACTGTCTATCTTACTAGATTTGGATACGTTTTAGTTTTCTAAAATATATGTAACTCCGACCCTGATGTATTTTTATATCGGTTTGGGAACATCATTTGGCGAAGAGAAGGAATGCAAAATTGCGAAAAACTGTAGTCTATTTAACCCGGGAAAACTCGTTAGTGAGAATTTCTCTCACGGTGCCCAATTCCTTTTCTTTTACTTTATATTCGCTTAATATCATTATTTTTGCTTGGCTTAGTACTTTCATTCACAAAAAGGTAAAATAATTGAAATAATATTTTAAAATTTTAATTAAAATGAAAAATGGTTTAAATAAGAGTCTTAAAAAAAAGTACGACGGTGAGGGAAAATCTCATGCAGCGAGTTCTCCCAGGTTAAGCAATTTTCAACTGAAATGTATCTTTCTAGATTAAAAAAAAAAAAAAAAAAAGTCCAGCTGGCAAAAACATTTTGGGCCTTAAGGCTGTTCTTAACTACTCAACTCAACAAGCGCAAAACGTTTTGACACATTTACAAATTCCTTTTTTAACGGAAAGGTATAAAATTGGAAAGCCTGGCCATGGAAGCGATTTGGAATTGAACTGTTTTTTCCATTTTTTGATCAATCTATTACCTATTGAGTTATAAGCGTTTTTGATCACGTGATAAACACGTTTTCGCCTGCTCTTGAGTGTTCTTTCTTTCTTCGCGGGGAAATTCGGTTCAAAACGTCCACTTTGACATTATTTTCTGAAAGATCTATTGCGTTTGCAAAAAAAAAAAAAAAAAAAAAAAAAAAAAATGGAAAAAACAGCTCAATTACATAGTTTCTGAACAACAACACCAGCTAGTTTCATGCATTTTTGAACAAAAATAAATTAAAACTTACGTCAGAAAGTTGCCCTTTTGGATTTGAGAACACCCTTAAATTACATTCAAGGGTAAAAAAGACAATTTTTTAATCTCATGGTGTTCGCTATAAGAATGGGCGTGAAATGTGAGCCGGGGTGCAAACATTTTTGTGATTCTAACTTGTAAAAATTAAAGGTTTATAAGTCTCTTTGGGAGGGCCTAATAATAAAGGATGGGCAAACAATAAATTTTGAATTGATAAAGGAAGCTAATTTATCGATGTTCCACAGTATTTTCCTGTACACGGATTTTAAGTTTTTTTGTCGTCAAATGTTACTAAAATTTTATTTTATTTATTCTTTTTATTCATTTTGATTCTTTACAGGATATTATTAACCCCGATGTGCCTTTACCCGAAGAAGATGCCCTGTCAGAAGGGATTTCGACAGAAGAACCGAATTCACCTTCTGTGTGGATTGCCCATCGCAGAAATCGGGTTACTCGATGTTCTATTTGTAACATTTTATGATATCCAGTGCATTAGCTTGTCTATCCAATTAACGAAAAATGTATTGAATAACACATCACCAATATGTTTATTAATAAAAATGTTTTACAAAATAATATTTTACATCATTTCTTATTAAAAGTTCTGTTTCTTAGATAATTTCATTACAATTAAATTTAAAAGAAATTTTACATAACCCTTTCAGCAAGACGTTGATATGACTTCACTGCAAACCACGAATGACACAGTCCCAAATGTGATGATGTTGTAACATTACAGAAGTGAATGCAATATTTGCGACCGATATTTCAGTAGTATTCAATAATTGCATTTGTTACCAAAATATGAATGGTCTAAAATATTATCCAACTTACCTAAATTGCGCGTTTATGTTACATCTTATTTATTTGGAAAAAAAATACTTTTGAAAAAAATCTATAAATAAATGATAATATTTTACGCCTTCAAAACCTTTATATTTTATTCACTTTTTATCTTGGTAGAATTTTTACTTCATATACAGGAGAATGTTATTTAATTATCAATGCAGGGGAATGTTATTTAATTATCAATAGAAAAAAATATGTAGTTCACGGAAATTATTTTTAACCAAAATTTTTCGTCCAAGGCTCAAGCGTTAGTCAATGTATAAGGAGTCTACTGGCAATCATTATCTGTTTTTGACTGTGTCATAAATCGTTTTAAAGACAAATCGATGTAGCAGCTATTTACTGAAATGTGGCATCTAGCAATTCAAGTTTCAAAGGCACATTATGACACAGTGTCACAATGTTGCATGAATGCATATGCGCGGTGTCTGTACTTATCGTTATCCAAATAGCTAATTCCTAAACTTTAGTTTTAGAGGTCCAGCTGCAAAAATGACTCGAATGTTGTTCTCCATCATATTAAAAATCATTTACGTCAAAATATACATATATATATATATTTTTTAAGTTGCACCATTTAAACTGCCATACGGTCTCTGGATCCCATAATTTATAATTATGAAAACATTCTTCGTGCTGTAAAACAATAAAAAACAATAAAAATTTCACTTCTGTACGGGCAAAACTTGTCCTACTTATGATACTTCGACTTTAAAATGAATTTCGAACGTTTTCTGGCAGTGTTTTTCTGTCTTTTAGACAAAAAACGTTGAAAATCAGTCTTCAATGAAAGGATTTTTTGTGATGGTTGTCCCGTATGGATTTTATCACGATCAGAAAATGGATAATTGAAAAAAAAAATCTTTTTTTTTTTTTTTTTTTTTTTTTAAGATTTTAATTTACGTAAAATTAATCGTAATATCAACTTGCATATGTCGTTAAGATATACTTGACACTTTTTTTACAGGAACAGGTCAAAATTTTTAATATAGGATCGTCTACTACGAGTCTAAATGAGTGATATTGACTAAAATTGAATTTAAAGTTAATGTAGAAAACAAAGAGTTACCGCAAAAAGCACTCTTTTGTGTCAAACCACACTCTCCTAAAATATGCCAACTGTTTGCTATATAAGATGGGGAAGTTGGAATTAGAGTACCGCTCGGGTCAGGTTGTATCTCGACACTAACCCGAAATATTCAAACCTAAATCCGAAGTGAAAGAAAATTGATACACATTTTGCAATTATGATGAAACAAAATTACAATTATCTTTCTAATATCGAGCTTTTTTACATAAAAATGAACAAACATACATTTATTAACACTAGAATGCCCGGAAGGAGTCGATCCTACTCCGACCATATGAGGCTGTTCTCAAATCCAAAGGGTCAACTTTCTGACATGTTTTAATTCATTTTTGTTCGGAAACTCATGAAACTAGAAGGTGTTGTTATTCAGAAACTATGTCATCAAACTGTTTTTTCCGTTTTCTTGTAAACGCAATAGATCTTTCAGAAAATACTGTCAAAGTTGGCATTTTGAACCGAACGAAAGAAGAAAATCCAGTCAGTAAGAGGATCAAAATCGCTTATAACTCAATAGGTATTTGATTGATCAAAAAATGGAAAAAATAGTTCGATTCCAAATCGTTTCCATGGTCAGGCTTTCCAATTTTATATTTTGCGTTAAAAAATGAATTTGTAAATGTGTCAAAACGTTTTGGGCTTGTTGAGCAGAGCAGTTGAGAACAGCCTTAACTGTCAACTGGAACCAGATATTCTTTCATAAAATAAGTTAAATTTAAACAACGCAGATTTACATGAAATAAATCAGTCAAATAATTTTAAATAAAAATTCTGGTGTCAAATATTTTAATGAAATTTGAGTAAAATTTCCGGGCGTTCTACAGTGTTAGTATTAAAATATGTAGCCGTTTTTTTTTTAATTAATTTTCTGAACTCTCTTTTGAAAAATCGGGTCAATCCGAAACCGATCCGAAAGAATCAAATAATTATATTTTAAATATGATGTAGTTCTCCTTCATTTAATCCTTTTAACGCGTAATAATTTAAATATTATTTTAAACTTATTTTCTTTTTAATAGTCACATGTAAATGCATTTTTTTAATTGAAAGAAACTATTATTTGCACTTTTTTTAAATTTGCCAACAATAGGTTAAAAAATGACATTTTCGAAATACACAGTCCGTTCCAAAATTTTCCAAACTGGTTAAATTACCGGCTAATAGATGTCGCTGCGTGTCCGCAAGTGATGTCGGAAGCGCGGCTTCGTCTTGTAAAGAGGTACAATTTCAAGTTACTATCTGTTCTGCGATGCTAAGTGCAACCGATTTATTGTCACAGAGTAACGTGATCATGTCGGCGATGGGGAATGCCGTTAACCCCCTTCGGGACGTGCGTCTTTTGCAGAATTTTTAATCTTTTATCATCGTTTTTCGAAAACAGAAACTTTTGCCTAATTGAATCGGGAAAATGCTCGGATTAAACAAGGCAAATTTTACAATAAAAATTTACTAGTGAGAATAATCACGGATTCTGAGCACCTTACGCGGCACGTATACCGGTCGCTCGTCCCCACGGAGTTAAAAGTAGGTCCCTTTAGGTACCGTTTCAATTTGGGGAATAGAAAGTAGTCACAGGGGATTAAATCTGGAGAGTAAAGAGAATAGTTGAGCACGACGACCCCTTTAGAAGCTTGAAACTCTCGCACAATGATCGAAGTGTGTACTGGTGCGTTGTCGTGCAAATACGACCAACTGTCTTGCTGTCGGTACAGAGGACGAACTCTGCGTACTCCAGCCATATGAAAGGCTATAACACTTCCAAATAGCAATGTCCAGTAGGAACAGGAATATCCTTCAGGACATCAGAACCTTCGGGAATGAACTCCTTGTGAATAATTCGTTGTTCGACCTCCACGAGCTCCGACATGATCTCGTTACACTGTTACAACAAATCGGATGTACACACAACAGATAGCAACGTGAAATTGTACCGCTTTACAAGGCGAAGTGTAGTCATGCTTTCGACGTCACCCTGCGTACACGCAGTGCTATCTATTGGTTGGTCATTTAATCAGTCCTGGAAATTTTAGGACTGATTCTGTATGAAATAAATTTCTATTGAAACAATAAAATTTTGAAAAAAAAATTGAAAAAAGCCTCAAACATTTAGTCAAATTTATAACAGAAAAGGATTGCACACCGCAATCTTGTAAAGTATGTGCCTGAGAAAGATGGTTAAATTGCTAGGCATAGTTTTTGATCCTATAAAACACTTTAAAAGGAAATATTTTGACCGACTTAGATATTAAATATCGCTTAAAATAATTCTTCGATTTAAAAACTGTCTGTTTCAGAGTTTTATAGACAATATATCTGTAAAACTAGACATTTTCGTATTTTAAAATGGTTTTCTTAACATAAGCCGAGAGAGATCTCCGGTCACAAAAAATTCATTTACGCCAGCGACGTGGTTACTTTTTTTTAGAATAGAAAGATCCCCCCTTCCCCTAAAAATTACTGTTCTGACTCATAAATTCAGCAACTAGTGAATCACGTAAGCAACAGCTATTGCTTTGTGATTATTAGAAATCAAGTTCTATTTTTTTTTTTACAAATTTTTCTCATATTTTTTTCCTCTTTATTTTTATGATTAAATAATGTTTATCAATCAGAAGATTGTATGTTTCTTTGAACAATATTATGATAAAATTACTGTTGCACTGATAAAAGAAACGATAAAATACTGATAATGATTTTATTATTAGATTCACTAAAAATTCAATTCTTTTGATAAAGTAATTCCACATACAATGCAAGCAACATATTCAAAGCCGTTAAAAGAGATTAAGAGAGAAAAATTTCTGAATGTTGATCTTTTTATCAAGGGGAAATTCCGAATATCTGCATAATGCCCTTTCCGTTTGTGTTTTCTTTTATTAACCGATTAAGAATAACGAGAGAGAGGCGTATTACTAATTTTACAAGATACAGTGAACCTTCCATTTAACGAAGTCTCATCGTTACACTTAAGTACTTCGTTATGAAGAAAATTCGTTAAATAGAAATCAACTCAAATTCATGAAATTTGTGTAATAAAATACATATGCATTAAATGAAAAATATACATAAAATGGAAATATTGGGAAAATGTACTTTAATTCAGGGAGTAATTTTCTTTTAATGCAATGTAGACACATGAGAAAAATTTTATTAGAATAATGCCTAAAAATCACATAATAAAGAGAGGTAAACAAAAACTGAAGCATAGCGTACCTTTTCTCATTTTTCTCAGTATTCCAAATCTTTAACTTTTAAAATGTCTTTAATATTTCTTTTTTACAGGTTTCTTATAAAAATACACTTTTCATAAAAATTTTCGCACTTTTGTGAGTATCCGAACAATTCATCTGTAACATTTTCGTGAAACTGGAATCCCCTTCTTATTGTATCGAAGGCTTTTTAAATTTCTTCTTTTGAATGGAAATGATTTTCAATAAATAATTTCATCTTCATACAATCCACTGAAATAAATTCATACATCTGTCGCAACAGCAACCTCCCCGTGTGATGCTACGCGCACGAAAGTGGAATAAACTTCGTTATATAGAATACTAGCTGTTTAACCCGTTCTATGCACGGGAGTTCATGAATTTAATTCTAAAACCCAAATTAAAAATAACTATTCGATTTAGTAAAATATTTTTCTACTACTGTGCCTTTTTTTAGAAAATGAAATTTAATTTATTGTGTTACTATGGCAGCAGACGTAAAACGATATCTTTAGAATAGAGGAATAAATAGAATTAAAAGTTTTGTTGATTTTTCTGATAAAATGTGTTTCTTTATTTTTAAAAACTTGTAATAAATAAGCGCAATTAAGTAATCTCTAATTATTTACATGTGAGGTAAAAGAATTATCGTAATACCCCCTAAAGCTTCTTATTATTACAGCGTGGCGTACGTAATATGTATGTCTCTAATTATTTGCATGTGAGGAAAAAGAATTATCCCGCTACAGCTTTTTAGTGAAGCGTGGCGTACGTAATATGCAATGCGTCTTCCAATAGAAAAGTAATATTTGTGGTAAGAGTTTTATTGTGGATTTTTGATTTTTGGCAACTGCTATAACGAAAAATGGTTAAATTTGATAGGAAATTTCTGTTAAATTTGTGATTTTTTGTTAATTAAAAGTGAACTATAAGTTATTTCGATTCCGGATTACTTTAGTTGCCTCGGCCGTGATTTAATACACATATACGTAATATTTCAGAATTCTCGCTTCCAAACTGTGGATTTGTATAGCATTACAGAAAGACAAATTTTCATTTTTATATAGAATATATTTTTCGTAATATGGAGATTAATTTACATGTTAATGGTGTTCAAAGTCAAGGTTCAGCAGAAACCTTCGTTAGATAGGGACTTCGTTAAAGGGAAGTTCGACTGTATTATTACAGTCTGTTACAAAATTATAAGACCACTTAGAATTTCACCTTTTTTCAACAATGAAAATATTAGTTTGAATTTAAAAGTAGTTGCATGAAAAGAAATAACTCTATATTATTTAGCTCAGGAAAAAAAAGTTTGAATAATTTTTTGTTTCATGCCAAACGATTTTATGCAAACCCATTGTTTCATAAATATAAGACCACTCTTATATTATTAATAAAACAAACGATTTTATTTTGAATTCAGAATTTAACTGTAACCTAAACAATCTGTAAAACTTAAAAAGAAGAATAAAGTGGAGAAATTCTGAATAGTATCCGATTCTTTGAGTTTATTAGTAAAATGTTTCGTCGGAGTGAGCTGTCTGAAATAGAAGTGAGAAGAGTGTGTTTCTACAGAGGAAAGGGAAAGTCTGAACGTGAAATAAGTAAGATTCTTAATCGTTCTAAAACTGCGATTCATAACGTTTTAAATAAAAAACAATTTATGGAAGGCATAAACGGTCTGGTCGCAAAAAGAAGTTATCAGATCGTGATAATAGGCGGATTGTCAAACTGGCAACGAAAAAATACCAGCCGACTCGTAAAATAGCACAACAAATGACTAAAAAGGTATCACATGCAACCGTGTGGTGAAATTTGAAATCTAATGCTGGTGTTATTCTTCACAAATTAAAAAGTAAAACACCACTACTGAAATATCGCAAAGAAGCTCGTCTTAATTGGGCAAAAAAATGTCATGTCCTGGAACTCTGCATGGAGAAATATATTGTTTTCAGACGAGAAAAGATTCAATCTAGATGGTCCAGACGGCAATAATTACTACTGGCATGATTTAAGGCAAAGATCTCGCGAGCTCTTCAGTAGGCAGATGGGAGGCGGTTCCGTTATGGTGTGGGGGGCATTTTCATATGTGGGAAAATGCGAAAGAGTTGAAGGGAAAATGAACTGGGACAGTTACCAACGGATTATATTTCGAAGTCTGATACCATTCGGACCACTTTTAGAGGTTCAAAATGGAAGTTTCAACACGATAATGCTCCCAGCCATTCATCGAAATCAACAAAAGAGTGGCTTAAAAAAGAAAAGATTGATGTTTTACCTTGGCCAAGTCGAAGCCCTGCCCTAAACCCCATAGAAAACTTGTGGGGTTATTTGTCTTGCCAAGTGTATGAAAATAACAAACAATATCATTCAACATATGAATTATAAATGGCCATTATGGAGAAATGGGACAATATTCCCGCATCGTTTCTTAAAAAATTAATAAACTCTATGCCAAATCGTGTGTTTGAAGTTATTCAGAGAAATGGTAGAGCAAAACATCTTAATAATAAGTTTGAGAAAACGGTTCTTTACCACAGGTGGTCCTATAATTTTGTAACAGTTCTTTTTGACACTTTTTTGTTATATTGATGCTTTATTTTTTCCAAATTAATTTCATTTCTCTTAGTTGCTACATTTTACTAAAAACTTGATGTACTAACAAAAAATATTCTTTATTTTGATTGAAATATTTCTTTAATTACCCAAACAGAAAAATTTGTGGTGGTCTTATACTTTTGTAACAGACTGTAAATAGCAGCTGTAATGGTGAAGGAAACAGGTAAAGAGATGATGAATTATGGTCAGCACTATAACTGACCGTGTACCAAAAATTATGCTTTCTGGTAATAGAGCCTAGGTTGCCACGCAGTGTCTGACTATCACAAAGGCACAACGGGGCACGTGCCGCACCCATATTTCCAGGGGTTCCAAAATGTATTTTGTGCACTCTCTGAAAATACAAATTAAAAAAAAAAATTTCCATTTGTTGTTCATAGAAAAAAAAATGAATTCTTCCCATTCAAGTAAACTGAAGTATCTTAGCATTTTTCACAAACGACAACGAATTGTAATGTAAACTTCGAAATTCCGAGAAGAACGGATATCGTGTTTGAATCCTATAGGTTTAGAAATTTACTTACTCAAAAAACCATATGGAGCAGAATATTTTACCTTCCTATAATTTTTAATGCATTTTTCCATGCGTCTATAATATATTGTTTTTTCGCAAATCTATAGTTTAAATTGAAAATTGCAGATAAAGCTGCTAGTCAAGATTATAATGCATGAATTTCTTTTGAGAAAAGGAGCCTCGACATATCTTATGTGCTCCGGTCCTTTATAATATACAGTATACACGTAATGAAAACCTTCAAAACAAAACTATCATGCAATAAAATTGGAATCATCAATAATCAATCGAAAAACAATCACAAACAACTTTTATTACATTTAAATTTTTTCTTACTTAAAAAAAAAACTTTTTCAAACATTTAGGGAGAGGAAGCATTGCCCTCTTCTGCCCCCCTCTGCATACGCTCGTGCTCACATTCTTATTTTTTACGTATAATCTTGAAGTCAAAATAACTAAAAAATAAAAAAATAAACAAGAAAGAAAAATGATGTGTCAAGGATAGATTATGAAACACTTTTCAACACTTCCAGAATACCTTAACAAAACTTCTCAGTCTAATAATGTAAAAAATATACCTAAGTAAACAATTTAGAAAAAGTATAACACATTTGAAAATCAAATTTCAACAATTACTGCCCATAGCCAAAAACGTACTCCAATTATTTTGAGCAACTCTGTATATGATATATATATTTGTACAGATTCTGCATAGTATGCAAAAATTTATTTTAGTAAGAAAACGCGTATCACAGTTCAACATTCACCTTCAGAAATTTCTACCAATAGAGGGAAACGTATACTTGGATTCTTTTGTACAGCCCTGTATATTGAAGAGAAACTTTTTCTCTGCTCCCCATGGCAACGAAGGACGCGCGATGCGCGCGCATCCTACCTTAGAATGCGACTTCCGTATTAATGCTGGAACGATAGGAAGAGATGTTTTGATTTAAAAAAGCATGATAGCTGTAATTTTTTTTACAGTTTGTTGATGAGGCTATGCCTCCCTTTTTCGAAAAACCAGATTAAGTATTTGATAATACTTATTGTAAATATGTATAGAATTATGTATCTGTAAATATTCATTAAATATTTCAAGAAAAGAATTCAGAAAGCACCTCCTTCATTGATTTTATGTTCGAATGTTTTGAAAATTTCCACATGGTGCATCACGCCGAAAAAGAAAGAAAAAAAAGTATTTGTTACCTTTTTAATGTCTTCAAAACACAAATAAGGAAATAGAGGATAGTAAGTAATAAGAAGACGGCAAAAATAAGATAAGTCTTTCATATTTTATTTCGAAATGTCTAATTTAGAAAAGTTGAAAAAGAACCGAACAGTTTTGAGAACAGCAGTAACAAAGCTGATTAATAATATAGAAAATGTTATGAAGGATAGTCCAATAGATTTTGATAATTTAGAAGAATTATTTATTCAGTTAGATACTAAAGCAGAATTATTGAAGTCAGTTGACGAGAAAATTGAGCCCCTTTTAGGGTTAGACGACTATGAAACTGAAATCAATTCTGTTTATGATTACGCGGATAAAATATCAGTTGCAAAATTCCGGGTGAAGAAAAAATTAACCGAAAACAAAAAAATTGTTAATATTGATTTAAATAACAGTCAATATTTAAAATCGAATGTGATTAATGATGAAAACTCAGTTGTTAAATTGCCAAAACTCAATATACAAAAATTCTATGGCGACTGTACGCAATTTATTTCATTTTTTAATACCTTTAAAAATACAATTCACGAAAATAAATCGCTTTCGAAAATTGAAAAATTTCATTATTTGAAGGGTTATTTATCTGGAGCTGCGGCTAATGCTGTAGAAGGTTTTGAAATATCAGAAGCTATTTATGACGCAGCATTGAAAGTTTTAGAAACGCGTTATGGTCAAAAAGACGTGATAATTAATCATCACCTGAACAAGCTTCTTAATTTATCCCCTGTTTATAAGGCTAATGAAATTCAGAAAGTGAAAAAATTGCACAGTGATATAGAAATAAATGTTCGATGTTTGTCCACATTAGGACTCGAACCAGCAAATTATGGCTCCATGCTTATCGCCGTAATTTTAAAATTAATACCGGCAGAATTAGCTTTGGAATATAATAGACAAAATGTAGATAATTTAACACATTCAGATATACATAAATTATTAGATTTTCTGCACACTGAAATAAAAAGCAGAGAACACACATTTTTTTCGAGAATGAAAGCATTTGAAAATAATAAAACAAAAATCAAGAGTCAAATAACAAAATCTGAATAATTTAAATCTACTTGTGAATTTATGTACATTTCGAATGATAAATCGACTTCAGATAGGCAGCTGGCTCATTGCATTTTTTGCAACGATAGTAAACATTCATCTGATTTGTGTGAGGCTGTTGATGTAAACACTAAAAGAAATTTGTTGAAATCTCAAGGAAGATGTTTCCTTTGCTTAGGCAGGAAACACGTTATCAAAAATTGTAACTCTAAAACTAGTTGCAAGAAGTGTTCAGGCAGACATAATCAAACGATATGCCTAAAATCTAAATTAATAAAAGAAGTAAACACACCCGAATTAAAAGGTAATGAAAGTGAAACTAGTGGAAAAGTAATTTCGGCTATTTCCTCTACAGAAAATAATAAAATTCTTCTACAAACTTGTTGTGTAAAAATAAAATCAAACGGAAAACATTCTCTAATTAGGTTACTTTTAGATTGTGGGAGCATGCGAACCTTTATATCTGAAGAAATAGCAAATAAATTGAATTTGCAGGCAATAAGAAAAGAAAAATTGTCAGTTTTTACATTTGGAAATAAGAACCCCATTGAAAAAACCTTTGAAGTAGTTAAACTAACTATATTGAAAATAAAAATGTACCTAATTCAAAATTAGATATAGAAGCGCTAGTCATCAATCAAATATCAGCTACTGAAATCCCCCACCTGAAATCAGTGATTTGATGAAAAGTAAACAATTCGAAAATTTAACCCTTGCGGACACATCCACATCCAAAGAACCCATTACATTACTTATAGGTGCTGACTATTATTATGATATAATTACTGGAAATATAAAACATTTGAATAAAAAATTAGTAGCTGTCGACACCATTTTTGGTTGGTGTCTACAGGGAAAAACAACTGACAGTTATACGCCCTTAGCATTTAATGTAATATATAAAAATAGCAAATAAAGCCTTTGTGCAACAATATTAAAAAGCAGAAAAACCAACGTTTAAAATGCACAAGAATCTCGCTAGTAGATTCGAAACAGCTGTTTGCTGCTTTTCATATTTTATTTGTGCATTTTAAACGTTGGTTTTTCTGCTTTTTAATTTAATGTAATAGTAGAAAAAAATTTTATTTCTGAACAGATTGAAAAATTCTGGAATATCGAATCATCTAGCCTTTTTAATACTAAACAGGATTCAGATTTTTCGGAAAACAACGTTATGAAACAGTTTGAGTCAGAAATTAAATACAATGATAAGCGATATACAGTTCGATTTCCGTGGAAGCTTGAAAGGGAATGTTTAAATGACAATCGGAAAATTGCAAAATATAGATTTTTTAAATTCAAACAAAGATTGATTAAAAACCCTGAATTATTTTTTGAGTATAAGGAGGTGTTAGCAGATTATTTGAAACAAGGTATTATTGAGTAAGTTACAGATCCTGAAGAAAAACAAAATGTAACTTTTTATTTACCTCATCGAGAAATAATTAGAACTGATAGGACAACGAGCAGATTACGCATAGTTTTCGATGCCTCTGCTCATGACACAGGCTCACTGTCTTTGAATAATTGCCTGCAAATCCAATTTGTATTCTGAAAAATCCTCTGGTCCAAATTTGTATTCTGAAATATTTGATGTTTCGTTACGATTTAGATTTAATCCCATAGCTTTTACAACTGATATAAAACAAGCATTTCTACAAATAATTATAGATGAAACCGATCGTGATGTAACAAGATTTTTATTTTCACAAGATTTGTTTGATAATTCTAAACCCTTTGAAATTTATAGATTCACCAGAGTGTTATTTGGAATTAGTAGCAGTCCCTTTTTATTGGCTGCAACAATTAAACACCACTTGAAAAAATACACCGAAAAATATCCAAACACAGTAAAATTTTTAAATGAAAATATCTATGTTGATGACGTTATAGGAAGTCATGAAAATATTGATCAAGCCCTATCCACGAGTTTACAATGTATTGATATATTTGAAAATGCAAGTATGCATTTACACAAATGGCATACGAACTCTTTGCCACTTAGTGAACTATGGAAAGAAAATGGCATAACTTCAGAAGTCAATTCTGAAGCTTTTGGAGAACAAAATCTCCCTTATAAAGTTTTAGGAATCGCTTGGAATAATTCCAAAGATTTACTTTATTTTGATGTTCGAGGTTTAGTTGATTTCGTTTCAAAAAGAATAGACACCAAAAGATTTATTCTACGAGTTTTAGTCAGGATTTTTGATCCACTTGGATTCCTAGGACCATTTACATTAAGACTAAAATGTATAATTCAACAAATTTGGAATTTGGGTCTAGATTGGGATGACACCTTACCCGAAGATTTACGTATGCTTTGGAGTAGCTGGTGTAACGAACCCCCTCATTTGAAAAACATTTCAGTACCCAGATACTATTTTTCTGACATCACCAATTGGCATGATTATGACCTACAATTGCATATTTTTGCCGATTCGAGCATGAAGGCATATGATACGGTTGCTTATTTACGTGTAGCAACAACCACCAAAAATGTTCGAACAGTTTTTGTTGCTTCGAAAAACAGGGTTGCTCCACTGAAAGCGCTTACCTTACCAAGGCTTGAATTGATGGCCGCATTGTTGTCGGCCAAGCTAAGTAGTAACATTTTGAAAGCTCTAAAATTGAATGTACCGACTTATTACTGGACGGATTCAAAAATATCCTATTTTTGGATAAAAGGATCCCCTAAAAGTTTAAGCCCTTTGTCAGAAACAGAATTGAAGAGATCCATAAATTGACCTCACCTGATAACTGGTATCATTGTCCTGGTACTGCCAATCCAGCTAATATAGTTTCTCGAGGATCAAAAATCTCTAGGATAATCAATGATACAACTTGGTTACAGGGGCCAGATGGCTACGTTTACCTCCTGAGTGTTGGCCAATATCAGAAAACAATGAAATCGCTTACTCAGATGAATTAGAATACAAAAAAAAAAAAAAAAAAAAAAAAAAAAAATCCTAACGATGTTTTTCAGAGCGAGTGCTTAGTCAAAAAACTCGAAAATCCCATAAACATTTCAAAATATAGTAATTTAGAGAAACTTTTGAGAATTACCGTTTACGTAAAGAAATTCATTATGAAGCTGAAAAAATCAACTGAAGTGCAAGACGTAGTAACAACCGAAGAATTACTCGAAGCTGAAAATTTTTTGATACAATCTGAACAAAAACAATTTTATAAGGAAGAAATAGAATCTCTAAAAAATAGTAAATCAGTGGATAAGACGTCATCCTTATCAAATTTCATGCCCTTTATTGACAAAAACGGGTTGATGAGGTTGGGCGGAAGGCTCGAATTTTCTAACCTGTCCGCAGAAGAGAAAAACCCAATAATTCTCCCCAAACATTCTTGGTTAACTACTCTAATAGTTCGTATAGAACACGAGAAAATTATGCATGGAGGGACAGCCAGTACTTCGGCAAAAATTAGATCTCGTTTTTGGATACCTAAAGGTCGTCAGTTGGTCAAGAGTGTTATCAAGAATTGTATAATATGTAAAAAATATTTCTCCAAACCAGCAGACCAGATCACCGCACCATTACCAAAAGGCAGAGCTAGTGAAGCACCGCCATTCGCAATCTGCGGTTTAGACTTCGCCGGTCCTATCTATATCAGAAATTTTAAAGAAACGCAAAAATCTTACATTGTCCTGTTTACTTGCGGTGTGACTAGAGCCATTCACCTGGAACTTGCGTCTGATATGACAACAAATCCTTTTTTGATGGCATTCAGAAGATTCACAGCTAGACGAGGAAATCCCAAAATTATTTATTCTGACAACGCAAAAACCTTCATAAAGGCCAAAGGTGAACTCGAAATTTTATACAACATACTGACAGACAAAGTATTTTTAAATTTTATTACAAAAGAGAGAATTATATGGAAGAATATCATAGAAAAAGCTGCATGGCGAGGAGGCTTCTATGAGCGACTAGTAAAGTCAGTCAAAGACTGTTTGAGAAAAGTAATTGGTAGAGCACTCTTAAGTTATGATGAATTAGCGACTCTGTTGGCAGAAGTGGAAGCAGTTTTGAATACGCGACCACTGACGTATGTATATAGCGACAGCGATGAAACAGAACCTCTTACTCCAATGCACTTTTTAAATTTTGGAAGAACTTTCATTTCCTATTAATTTTTTTTAAATAATTGAAGATTGTTCAAAGAGATCAACACTCCTAAAAAGAAAAAAAATATCAATCTTTACTATTGAAACAATTGTGGACCAAATGGAGAAAACAATATTTGATGGATTTGAAAACAGCCCATTCCTTGAAAAATCCTAATGCCCATACGCCACTGAAAGTGGGCGATGTTGTTTTGATTCAAGATGACGCAAAAAATAAGTTTCTTTGGAAACTTGGTAAGATTCAGACTGCCATTCCTGGAAGAGATGGCAATATTCGTTCATACGAAATAAAAGCAGCGAGTGGAATCTTAAAAAGATCCATCCAGCACTTGTATCCCTTTGAAATACAAAATGACTAACAAATGACTTTCTGCAGACTTTTTATAAACATTCATAAACTTTTATAGACATTTATTTAGTTTGTTTTTTCTGCATTTAGGACTCTAAATATTTTCTTTCTCTTTTTTATTTTTTAGTCTTATTTATATATAGAATCTTTTTGAATTTTGGTATAAGTAAGTATATGATTTAACTGCTAAAAAAAAAAAAAAAAAAAAAAAAAAAAAAAAAAATGCGTGTGTTATTTAACTGTCATTATTTTTACTTTGTTTGAATTTAAAGTGTTTTATTTAGAATCTATTGATATTTTGAATTTGACTAATTAAGTGATTAATTAGATATTGTTTGAATTCTTATATTTAGTATTTTATATTCGAATTTTAAAAATTGTATTAGATTACTGAACCACTGATACGAAAAATTGAATTTTTATGATTTTATGATGGAATTTTGATTTGTGAACTCTTTAAGAGTTCAGGTGGGGAGTGTGAAGAGAAACTTTTTCTCTGCTCCCCATGGCAACGAAGGACGCGCGATGCGCGCGCATCCTACCTTAGAATGCGACTTCGGTATTATTGCTGGAACGATAGGAAGAAATGTTTTGATTTAAAAAAGCATGATCGCTGTAATTGTTTTTACAGTTTGTTGATGAGGCTAAGCCTCCCTTTTTCGAAAAACCAGATTAAGTATTTGATAATACTTATTGTAAATATGTATAGAATTATGTATCTGTAAATATTCATTAAATATTTCAAGAAAAGAATTCAGAAAGCACCTCCTTCATTGATTTTATGTTCGAATGTTTTGAAAATTTCCACAATATTAAAAACAGATTTTTATACACGCCGCATATTAAGCAGAAATTTAATTCAGGCTGGCACACTCTTAAAACGACTGAAATCATACTTCCAGGAATTGCTATTCATAGGGGGCCATGCATCCAGTTCTGTATATGATTTTATTTATATGCTACAAACATCTCTTAGTTAGTACAATAAATGTAGTTGAGCATGAAAATGCATAAATGAAATAAAATAAAAATCACATTTAATCAATACACTCTCATTCTCAGTAATGCTTACGAATTCTTCTGTGCAACCCTGTATATGGGCGATAGAATTTATGCACATCACGTTATATACAAAATTTAGTTAAACTTAACATGACATACCATAACTGAAAACTCACTTTCAGCAATCATCCTTAATAGACAACACTTCGGATACAGTATTGTGCCTGAAATCTTTTATATATCCCTGTAAATGAACGAACGATATATGCAATGCACAACATATTCTACTGCAAGCATCTTGTAGTAATCCTCAGTAGTATATATAAATTTCATCATGTTTGAAATAGTGCAACATAATTGAAATACGCTGCGAACAATTTTTCCCCGTAGACCGTTATATAACTGAACTCTTTTGTGTGGTCCTGTAAATGAATAATAAATGTTTCTCACCCCCACATTCTACAGAAAGCATGCATTAATGAACCTCAGACATTTATATCAATTTCATTATATTTGTAATACAGTAACATCTTTAAAATACGCCGCAGACGATTTTTCTTTATAGACCATAATATAAAGGGATGCTTTTTTGAGTTCCCATCTACGCGTATTGTAAGTGCTACACATAACATATTTTATAGTAACTCTTTTTTAATACACAACAATAATGTGTATAAATTTCATTATGATTAAAATATTGTAACTCTGCTAAAATACACCGCAAAGAATTTTTCCCCATAGACCAGTGGTTCCCAACATGGGGCGTACGCCCCACTGGGGGTGGGGGGGGGGTGAAATTCCAAATTCGTTACTCGCTTATTCGCTATTAGGGTTTTTTTTTTTTTTTTTTTTTTTTTTTTTTTATTATTATTATTATTATTTTGTAGACTAAAAATATATAGAATACAAGCAAAATTTAAAAAATCATTTTGTTAATTGAATTTAAAAAATGTTCCCAATGGAAACTTTAAAAAGACAGCACACCAGAATAATTATACAAATATATTGTTTTAAATATTTTGACATCTTTTTCTTATATTAAATTTCATAGTAGTTTTACAATTATACCTAAACCATTTATTAAGATTTTTATCATTTAACTTACTTGACTTAAGTTTTAACTTAATTTTATCTTTAATATCTCAGTATTTTCCACCCTTATTTTTCTTTAACTTTCTTAATTTTCCTTTTAAGTAGTTTTAAACTACAGTTATACTTATCCCATTGGCTCACACAAAGATAAGACAATTCCTTTATAGACTGGGTGTTAAGCTGATATCAGCTAGGAATGACGCGCCATCATAAACTTGTTGATCGATGATGATCAGATTATACATGTGAAGAAGTTAGAAAGTGCGCGTGATTGCTGGAATGCATTAAAAGACATTCACAAACGCTCAAACCTAAGCAGCAAACCTTTTTTTTTATTAAGGAAGTTATATTCAATAAAATTATGTGAAGGTGGTAACATGGTTGATCACCTTGCCAAAATTTATCAAACTCGCGATAAGCTGGCCGCTATCGACGAAAATATAAGTGATCAACATCTTGCTGCTTTAATGCTCTGCTCTCTCCCTCCCAGTTATGACGGTCTCATTACCGCTTTGGAGACGAGGGATGACCGTGACCTTAGTCCTAGCTTCATTCGCAGTAAATTGATTCATGAACATTCTAAACGAATTGAAAACAACCGCGAAAGTGAGAATAGTCACTCCGCATTAAAGGTGAAATTCCAGAAAAGTAAAACAAACCAATTTTGCCGATATTGTAAGAAAACTTCGCATAACATCGACGAACGTTGGACTTTGAAAAATAAAAATAACGGAAAAAACAAACAACAGCATTACGACAATAGATTCAATACTTTGCCCCAAAAATCAGCAATGTGCTCTCAAGGCAGTGCAGGCGCAAATATTTCCAAAAAGAGAAATTTTGAAAAGGAAAAATCTGATGATAAAAATTTAACCTTTTTTGTTGGCAATGCTCCAAAGGACCTCTGTGTCATTGTTTCAGGCTCTTCCACGCACATATGTAATGACAAAAACAAATTTACTGTATTTAATCGCAGTGTTTCTAGAGTAACAATCGCGAATGGTCAAGAGCTATGCTCTGAAGGCTACGGGTCTGTAAAATTAAATACGCTCATGTCTGATAACACATACAGAACGATTACATTAAAAAATGTCTTATATGTACCCGAAATTGAAACAAATTTAATTTCTATAAAAAAGAGCTACCGAAAATGGATGTATAGCGATATTTGAAAATCAATAATGTAAAATAACTCACGAAGGTATTACGTCCCTCGAGGGTTATGTAAACAATAATTTATATGAGTGTAAAACAAAACACGGCATGACCCACAATGTAAATATAATAAATGTATGTGAAAATAAAAACTGTTTACATAAATGGCATAGACAGCTTGGCCATAGAAATATCAATCACATTAAGAAATTAGTGAATAAAAATATGGCGTTAGGGATCAAAATTGACGAATGTAAACACGGTGACGCATGTGAAACCTGTATTGTGTCAAAACTCACAAATAATCCATATCCTAAAACCGCTAGTTTCAGAGCTGCAGAGCCCACAGAGTTAGTACATTCAGATTTATGCGGGCCTATGCAAACCTCCACGGTGGCGGAAAATACCATTTTTTGACTTTAGTCGATTATTTTAGTCGTTTTACCATTACGTACTTACTGAAAACCAAAGATGAAGTTTTTCCTAAATTTAAAGAATATGTTGCAATGACCGCGAATAAATTTGGCAGGAAGGTGCAAGCTATTCGTACCGACAACGGAGGGGAATACACAAGGAAGGAAATTGAAAATTACCCAAAAAATGAGGGAATTAACCGTCAACTTATTGTTCCATATTCCGCGCCTCAAAATGGGGTTGCGGAGCGCAAGAACAGTAAGGGCAAGCGGAGCGCAAGAACAGTACCTTGATGAAGATGGCACGGTGTCTCCTTAAGGGTGTATTCGAAAAAATATTTTTCCACCCTCAACAGCTCGAAATTTTCTGAGACATTTTCAGACTCATTTTTAAAAGTAAAAACATGAAACTTGCTGAGGTGATTTTAGAAGAGATGTATAAGAGGCCGTGTAATTTCATTTTTCGCTCAATTAATTAGAATTTGAGTTTTAAACAATTATTTTCTCAGTATGACCATTTTTTCACTCCCAGATCTCCCGCTTCGGAAAATTCGGTTCAAAACCCCAACTTTGATAGCATTTTTTACAATATTTTCTGCATTTATCAAAAAATCGAGAAGCACGGCACATTAAGCAGTTTCTAAATAAGAGAATTTCTCCAGTTTGATGTGTTTGAGAGCAAAAAATAATTTAAAAATGAATCAGGAAATAAGCAGTTTGGATCGGAATACAGACTTAATGATAGTGGATTACCCAATTCATTCTGGGGGGAAGCCATCAGCACCGCAACATACATACAAAATCGCCTCCCGACCTCATCCAACGACTGCACTCTCTCTGAAAGATGGACCGGTCGCAAACCAGATCTCTCTAATATTAAAACTTTCGGTTGTCGTGCCTTTGCCTACGTGCAAAAAATTCATAGAAGGTAATTGGACAATGCGGCCATAGAGGGAATATTCGTAGGTTACGATAACCGGAGCAACCGGTTCGGAACCGGTTTCGAAACTGAAAGCATCCTCATAAAAAATACCTGCAATCGAAATCGAAAAAGTAAAAAACGGCCTTTGTACAGATCGATCTCAGCTATCCGATGCAAAAAGAATCATTTAAAAATATTGAAATGCAATCGATATATCGTTATAAATTTCTTCCATAAGATTAGCTATTAGCGAAGGGGTCTTTTCACCTGACTGAAGTAGCCTCATAACAGACAAATTGTCTATACTTTTGCTACAAAGTTAAATTTGTTTTTTTGACATTATATATTATGTAAAGTGTATAAATTAAAATTTATTGTTTGTGTATGAAAGATACGTCCCCAGTAATATATGACAGTTGAGTTACAACAATTCGTTACATACTTCTCAGTACAGAAGCATAATCGATCATTGTCTAAACTTTTGCTGAGCATTCAAGGATTGCCAACTGCCATAGATGCGGGGGTGGTGTTCCGTCGCCAAAGGCGAAATTACAATGTTAGTTACAGGTACGGAACACACCTCTTTTTGACACAAAGAGGAAGATGTATAAACCGCATTGAATTTATAAAATTATGTTAAAAATACATTTGTGACAGTAGATTCACCTCTTTGATAAGTTAAAAAAATGTTAAATGTATAGTTATTGTTAATGCTCTAATACGCTTCCACCATGTGAATAAAGTTCACTTTTTAAATAATAAGCAACACAATTTACAGATTAAAGGGGGGGGGGGGGGGGGGTGTCATAGTAACTTTACAGATGTTTTAGTGGGGCGTGGTCAGTAAAAGGTTGGGAACCACTAGTCTACACCAAATCGTCTTGGAATTTTAGAAAATATTCTGCAGAAGTCGCTGCGATCGACAGCACTTTTTTAAGTATTACTGGAGTAGACACTAGGATTTCCACACTATATATTCTAGACGCTGTAGTCTAAACAGCGAAACGCCGGTAATTCTCTTCTGAGTTTCCATGGCGTTTCCATGCAATGGTAGATCACGATAACACTGAGCGATAACATTACTTTTGCAACTTATTTCCCTGAAGGACACTGATTGGTTGTCGGCGGGCATTTAGCTCCAAGAATTAAACAAAACTATCATGAATGGCGAGGGTATAGAAATGCTGTGTGTTTCTTTTTGATAATGCAAGCAAACCATTTAATCGCCGAAGAAATATTAGTTACTATGTATACTGTTACAGTACACATTTAAAATAGTTGGAATTGTTTATTTTATTCAGACGTTGGTGTTAATTGTTAAATTTATAACCTTATTTGTATTTTTATAAATTTATAATATAAACTCTTTTCAAATTTGGATTTTATAACTATGGCTTCTAGAGTGTTTTCCAGTTCTGTACTTAAAAAGAAATTTAGGGGCTGTATGATAGGTGCTTTAGTAGGCGATTGTCTTGGTTTTCCGTTTGAAATTGAATGTTTTCTTCTGCCATCAAACCAGAAACTCGTCGGCTTTCTGAATGGTTTAATGAGTGGCGGTATGTTTCACATATTAAATGTGTTAAGTTACTCATTATTTTAAAATTATTTTTCACTAAACATTCAATGCCATTTTTAGAGTCAAAGGAGACGTTGTTCCATACAGATGATACAAGAATGATCTTGAACATAGCTTCATCCATCGTTGAAAAGGGTGACATAAATCTCAAAGACATAGCTGAGAAGTAAGTCATTCATCCATTTCCATATTTTTCCCCGCTGGATTCATGCACATGTATTTATGTTATTGTAACTCATCTACGTACTTCATCTATTTTTTTAAATCATTTGAATTCTTCTCTGTGACAGCATATTCCACTGGTGACCTTCTGCCAACAAAAAAGAATCAACAAACTAATCAACCAACCATTTGCATATTTACATATCAAATCAAAATATTAATTCCTCTATAACTTGTTATAGATTCTATGAGAATGATGTTATAGGTAATATTGGTCATAGTGAATTATATTCTGATTTTATTAAGTTTAAATTATGTTTTATTAAGACGTTTCTTCATAGTTATCATATGTTTGTTTATTTTCTTATTGATTAAATTGACATTCTTTTATGACAAGATTTAACTCATTTTATAATATTGAGACATCAAATGTCTAGTACAACTTTAAAACTTTTCCAATCTTCAAAACTTCAGTTACTCCAGTCTATTTATCTCCAAAAAATTGAACGCTGCAAGTAAATACTCTTTATTGCATACTCCATTATAATATATATGTAATAAACTTATGCAGGGCCGAAACTAGCCTTTTTTGCAAACATGGATTTTGGCGCCCCTCCTCCCGCAAAGTATATTTACAAAGAGAATTTTACTAATTTTCTAATAGTCAACTTATTTTAAAACTTAAAATATGTAATACTGAACTACGTAATCTACAACGGCGGATCCAGGGGGGGGGGGGGGCATGGGGTCACGACTCCCCTCTGAATGCCAACAAAAATATTCTAAAACTCATTTTTTAAATGAAATGTACAGTAGAGCCCCGATTATTTGAGTCCCGCTTAACCGAGTTTCCGCTTTAACCGAGTTATTTTCTTTTGATGTACTGATGGCTTCCATTATTATGAAACAGCCGTTATAAATGAAGTGTTAGGTGAAGATGAAAGAACAGTTGTAAAAAGTTGCCATTTTTTCCCCATTCTGACCAGAAAATCAAAGTTCTAACTTTTTATGGTTGATCTTTCATCTTCACCTAACACTTCATTTATAATGGCGGTTTCCTAATAATGGAAGCCATCAGCCATCAAAAGAAAATGATCCATTCCAAAGGTATAATCCTTCATCTGGCGCCCGGTTCACATGCCCCCTCTGCCCCCCCCCCCCCTTAGTTTCGGCCCTGAACTTATGTAGTTATATATGCGTAAATTTATAATTATACATATGTAAATTTATAAATGTGCAAAATAAATATTACTTAAAAAATCTAAAACCTAAATGCTGCAGATATATTTTTTAAATAGCTTTTAAGTGTTCAGTTTATATTTCATATTTTGCTCTCGTGGCTTCTTCTAGGAAAGACATTTCAATGAATTTTCAGAATATAAATCTAAACTTACTCTTAGAAAAGAATTTTGTCACAAAAGATAATTATTTATCAAAGTTAGAGTATTTTAAATATTTACCATTATTAAATGTTGTTTAATATAGTGAAAAATTAAAAAACTGAGAATATCTGATAAACCATAGCTGTGTTACAAAATATATTTAAAAATACGAAGCTGAGCATTTAATACAGCTTAATTAGCTATATGGAGCGAGCAAATGCGAATGTTCAATGCTTACAGTAAAATATTTTTAATTCAATCAACACATAAAAAAAATATGACAGGCAAAATTTTTTCATCTCGTAAGCATCGGAATTTCACAAAATTTGAGCAAATGCTACATCTTGATCAATATAATATTTAGCTTTCTAGAATTCTTGATAATTAGACAAATTTCCAACAGATGGCAGCACTAAATGACATAAAATGCTTGGAATCTCCAGTCTTGCTTTTGAGGCTATAAAATCAGCTGTTTGGAAAAACACTGAAAATCACTTTATTTGAAAGCATGCTTTTGAGAAATTCACTTTTTTAAAATTCTGCTACTCAACTTGTACAATTTTATGCAATTAATTTCAATAATTACAAGGAATATTCATTTAATTTCAGAATCCTTTTGGGTTACCTACGGAATTTGTAATTAATATGATGTAATGATATTGTAGTGATATTGAATAAATGGGGCGATAGCTGATCTCTATTTAAATGAGTGAAGTTTCAGGTGTGCAAATTGATTATTTGTTGAAAAAATACTTAAAACAAGTTTATTTCACTTAGGGATCATCCATTATTTATGCCATAAAAATTTCTTTCTTCTTCTTCTTCTTTTTTTTTTTTTTTTTAATCATCCCTGCCCCTATGTTAGAGCTGTCCCGCTCTGTAGAACACCTCTCGGTGATATACATAAATTTCAATATATTTAAAATAGTGTAATATCATTAAAATATGCCACAAAAGATAATTTCCCATAGGTAACGTAACGAAATTCTTTTGAGTGTTCCTGTAAATGAACCGTAAACACTACACATGTCATTTTCAATACCAAACATGCCATGGTAAAGCCCAATAATATGTATATCAATTTCATGACAATCTGGCTATATTTACGTGAGTTAGAGCCAGGGTCGGACTGGGTCAATGTAAAGGGCGCAGACCTTGGATTTTCAGAGGGCGCAAAAATTTTAAATAACTCAAGTCAATTTTACTTTGCTTGTGTTGTATCTGGCTTGGGTTTAACACACTTGTATAGGACCAAGTAATGATAATGGCTTAAATTATACCTCTAACTCTGGACAGAAGACTTCGCTTTATCCTCCGTGCATGTTTAAAGTTACTTTAAACCTGCACAATACTGCGCAATTTTTAAAACAAATCATGTATTATCTAAAACCTCCAACAAGTTGAACACAGATTACCTTATAGTAGATGACTGATATCAAGACAAGGGCTTTCTTATTTTCTTCTTTTATCGATAGATACCTTGGAGAAAAAAAAATGATCCCCCTACGAATTTTCCTGAAAAGACATAGGTACCAATTGATTTGGAATAATATTTACTATTAAATTCTTATCATAAATTTTATTTTGGAGGCTGTCTTACCTATTAAAAAGTACACGAAAGTTCATTTTTCAAATGATAACATCCACTTTAGACACCCTATTTGAGTTACTTGCTAGCCAGGAAAGAGATATAGTTTATATGCTTTTCTTAAATCTTAATACAGTTATAAAACAAAATGTATTAGCAGTTTATCCCTAATTTCGGAAAATAAATTGAAGATCTTACAAGAAAAAGTACTACCTAAAACACTCAATTAGTCACCAGTAAAACTATACAAGGATTATAAATTTAATAAAAACTTACTTTAGATGAAAGAAACTCCTATAAAATACTTCTGGTAGCTATCTACGATTTTTTTCTGTGGATCCTTTGATAACACAATACGATCTCCTTAAATTATGGAAAGAAAAAATTTCTCTATATCCCGAAAACTAATTATTCAAACGAGCTGTACACATCATCGATGTTTTTAACAATTGTGGTTTGTTCATAATATATTTTTTAATACGATTTCATTAAAAATTTTCATGATTAAAAAAAGTATGGAATATTTTTCGGTCTATTCAGTATATTTCTTTAATAAATTAATAAAACATCAATCAGATATAATTTTTATGAAAATAAAAATTAAGTTTCTCAAATGGATCTAACTTTAGCATCCTCAAATTTAAACTCTTCAAACCTTATCAAGATTTAAGATAATACATACAAACTATTATCAAGATTTAAGATAATGCATATAAACTAATGCCTTTTTCCAGGCTGTCTTGATTCAAGAAACTCAAATAAGGTGTCAAAAATGGGTGTTATTGTTCGAAAATTCAAATTTGGTACAATTCTTAATAAGTAGACGACTTCGGAAACATAATTTATACATAACAGTAATTAGTAGATATTATTTCAGTCATTTGGTAGCTATATATTTTTTTACGATTATTTTTAGCGGAATTAGTAAGGAGTAACCACATTTTCCCCCCACTAATCACCATTGATGCACTAAGGATCTTTAGAAAAGCTAACAAGATTTTTTTCACCAGGCGCAAATAGAGTTGCTGTGGAGCTCATAAGAGCTTCAATCTTTTTTTTAAATATATTTCTTTAACGTAATATGAATTAGTTATCAAGTCAGTTAAAAATGTCATAAATTCAATTTCTGTTACAATTTATTGTTTTATTATTAATAATATTATGAACAAAGTAGCATTTTTAAAAGTGGTATCTGCAGGCGTCTCCTTCATCTCACACAAGAAAAATTCAGTACGCAAACTTCGTTTTAAAAGCATTTATGTTTAGAACAAAAATATATTTTCCTTTTGGAAATAGAAAATTTGAAAATTAAATCTGATGCTTCTTTTGTTCTTTTGTAAAAGTACCACATATTATAGGTTATTGGAATGCTGAAAGATAAGGCTATTTGAATGTGAAAATAATACTTGCTTGTGAAAATAATAGGTATATTTTGTATCCTTAAAAAATGACTTTATGCATGCATAAAGTGCTGAATTGATATCGCACTATGAAAAGGTTTCTACAGAAAAAGGAAACCCTAAAAAAAGTCGCTTTGTTAGTCTAAAATTGCTAAAATGATTGAGTAAATTTACTATTCTAAGCACAATCTTACCATGATTTGCAAAACTCTTATTGTCATAGAGATAAATTTCCATAATTGAGAGAACTGATTGTATTCCTGCAAACTGCAGGATCCCGTAAACAATGTTTTTTCAACAGACTTAAAAAAACGGGGAGGAAGTTCTCATTTCGAAGCATATGTATTTTTTTTTTTTTTTTTTTTTTTTTTTTTTTTTTTTTTTTGTATGCTCACCGATTACTCTGAAACTAGGCGACCGATTCATGTGATTTTTTTTTAATTGAAAGAGTATACTCTCTAATGAATCCCATTTAAATTTCATCAAAATTAGTTCAGTACGTTTTTAGAAATTCAACACAGACTAAAATAATTAAAAAAACATTTTAAATAAGTATTTTAAATAAACATGTTTAAAACATTTTAAAAAGCATTTTTAATAAAACATTTTAATATTTCATTTAAGTTTTTATTGAAAAGTTTTTTTTATTCAAAAAACCTATTCTAATTTTTAAATAGTAGTCACTTCTTTATTTAATGATATACTTTTCAATTGATTAAATTAAGCAATTTTTTTTTTCAAAATAAATACTACAATATTTAACCGCGTAAAATCGTTAAATAAAGCGAAGATTACTATCAAAAAATGATTTTGTGAAAGAAAACGCTGTCTGCGAGATCCCACAGCTTGCAGGATTGTAATCCAAAAGTATATCATCAATTTTGTATTCCCCGTAAAGAAAGATCATGTTTTCCAATCAACAACAAAATCCATAGAAGATTTTTGCCTTCGATATTTCTCTCTCATTTTCAAAAAGCACGATTATAGGTGCATTCAGGGACGGCTATAAGGGAGGGGGGGAGAGGCAAGGTATTAAAAGCAAAAGGGCTGAAACTATGCGAAATATTTGATTAAATCTAATAGGCATCATTCAAAAACGCGATGAAAAAATTTCGTTCAACGCATTCGGCTACTAAAGCTCTCGTTGGGGGCATATTTTCTCTTTTAATCGCATCCAAAGATGCCCTCTTTGGTTTCCAGTGCTGAAATTGCTACGCTATATCTTTGATTTCTTAGTGATAATAAAAAATACCGCTCTTGTGTTGTCTGTATATTAATTAATTCGAAATTTAGTACACTAATCAGAATGTATGTGTACAACGAGTGAAAAAATATTGGAGATGCTTAGGCACTTAAGAGCGCGAAGTTTTCCCTGGACGAGGGCGCACCGGCCCTCGGGCCGATGGGCCGGCGGGCCAGTCCGAGCCTGGTTAGAGCATAGTCAGACGGATAGACAAACTGAATTCATAAACACTTTTCAACTATGCTGGGAAGTGTTTAAAAATAAGTACATATACAGAGTTTCCCCCAGGTTTAAAAAAGGGCAAGGTGCTATTTGTGGGAAAAGGGCACTTTTAGATTCCGAAGGGCATGTTTTGGATTCTTAAGGGCATTTCTTGAAATTTTTAAAGCAATTCTTTTTATTTTTAAAACTACTTTATAATATTTAATAGACAGAAAACTATTTTAAAGACAGCAATGAGTCAATTTTTACTATGCAAGTAAATATTTTAATAAACAAAGGAGTAAAGGCACTTTTGTCAGGTGGGATCAACAAGGGAGCTAATTTTTTTAATGAGGGGCAAGAGGGGTGCTATTTTGTAAATTTAAGGGCAGGCAGTGTGCAAGACCCTCCTGAAACTGTCTGGGGGTAACTCTGTACATATATGTTGCTTATATAAATATTATGAAATTATTAAGATCTTCTTGAGTGCGATTACTTAAAATTGTTGCAATTTAAATTTAAAGCAAAAATATACATAAAACTTCTTAAATAAAATTCCATAAATTTCTAATGAACTTTACCACACTGTTTTCAAATAATGCCTACCCAATTGTAGAACTATTATAGTAGCCTTACCCAATTGTTTACATATTTTAGATGTGACGTCACAAACTGTCAGCCCTTTCCCTTCATATTGCCATACTGTGACCCACTGTGAACCCACAGAGCTTGATTACCGACAGGCAAAACTTCCACCGGTAAATTTAAATAGAAATTTTTAGTTTATTTAAACACGATATCCACGTAGAATTTCTGTCAAAAATAGAGAAAAAATTTCTCTTTGTTTATACTGGTAGAAGTTCGTCCTGCCATTAATCAGGCCCTGTTGGCCGCCTCCCCCCCCCCCCCCACCCTTGAAGTGCAACGTAATTAATGGAGAATTGTTTAAATATGTTTTAACTTATAGATTCCAATGCATTATAGTTATTTGGAAATTTTTCATTTAAATATTGGAAATAATCCTTTTGCCAATTTTTCATTATTTACCAATTAATGATTGGAAACATTGGTTTTTAACACAATTAATTCTGTTTCCGAGCTTATAAATGTGCCAATAAAATCTCTAACAAAGGCTACAGAAAATCTTTATGAAGTCAAATGGGTCATTCCAACCAAAATTAGCAAAAATAGTGAAAAAGTTTTGGCCTCATAGTAACTAACTTTTATTGTGTTAAATATACAGGGTGCCCACTCTCAACGGCGTCTAATGGCTAATTCCTAAACTGTTAGTCATAGACATATAAGTTCCTATTACAAAAATGTTTTAAAAGAGGTAAAGAAGTATTTTTAAAGCGATTTGGGTGAATAAAAGAATTTCTTAAAAAATTACGAAATTTATTTTTTTTAATACGTTCTTCCGGTCCTGTAAGTTATATTTAGTAAAAATATCTTATTACAATAAGAAGTAAAACAAAAAAGCTCCATTCTTCTACGATTAAAATTGACCGAGTAATAGCTGCTTAAAATTGAAGCACCTTTTTTGCTGCGAAATAGATGTCATTCACAAATCTAATAGAAATAAAAACTAATCGTCAGTTGAGGAGCAAACATTCAAACCGTGTTTTCTCACAAAAAAATAAAAAATGAGTTATTGTTAGTTTTATTAACTGTGTTAAATTGCACAGAAATAAACGATATTTTTAACAAAAAACATTTTTCTCTGACTATAAACCAATTTTAAAACTTGACGTTTCAATCAAAGAGTGTTTCCTCCAAAGCCTGCATTCAGTCGAACAGTGATTTCTCCAGTCTGGCAATCACAGATTGGTAACATTTGAATACTAAATCACTTAATGTGTACTTTCGAAACCTACCAATCATATCACAATTGAAACGGATTGTTTTAGAGAAAAATAAGAGAACTGTTAAGGTTAAAGGCTTCCAGAATTATAGATTTCAAGATCTAAGTGAAGAATCTGGTGTAAATCTTAAAAAAGGAGTTACTGTTGCCGTGTTCAAAGGGTTGTTTTAGAATCTCCTCCTCTTAGCCACTCCATATCAGTTGAAAAGAAAAAAGATGTTGACAAATTTTTTAAGGTAATGTATGGTGAACAGTGGCTAAATCAACCTGATGATGTCTTCAAATGGTACAACCACATTATCCATGATTAGGAATTACAATCCCGGGATCCCGCTTAATTTTTAATCACGAAAATCCCGGGATTAGTGAGAAAAAATCCCGGGGTTTTCGGGATTGTCTGGGTTTTTTTAATGGAACAATATCCAGCTGAAATTAAAAAATATATTTATAAACTTTCGCATTTGGGGGAAAAATCAATTTTTATGAAATTTATATATGATTGAAAAAGAATATATACCTCAAGTATTTTGTTACATATATTTCTAATCGATTAAATCTTTTAAAGTGGAAATCTTTTTGTTGGCAAAAAAGCCACCTCTGCTCTGCGCAGTAGTTACGCGCACTAATGCTTAGATGAATAAATGATTGTTATTCTGGCCAATTTATGATATATCAAACAATTATAATAATAATATAGGTAATTTTTTACCTTTATCTTTCTTCAACAGCATTCTTCACTTCACTGCGTGGCACACATTTAAGTCCTATGCGATGTATCCGTTGATCAGGAACACCTGTTATGTTACTTTCCTATAGTGTTTAAAAAATATAAAAGTGGATGTTTAATATTTTATCTTAAGTAAATGATTCCACTCGTGAGACTTTTTCTTTGCTGATTAACTATTATATAATTAAATCTTTAAGTTTACATTTTTAAGTTAATTACATATTCATTTGCATTAGGCTGCTTTTTGCAGCAACAATATTTAAACATTACATCCTTTCTTATTGAAATCTACACAACAACTGAAAATTAATAATAAAAAAGTTTATGAGTCACTTTAAGTTCTTTTTTTGATGATGATGTGGAAATCTTGCATCATACGTGGGCTGATATATAAACCTATTTCACTTATTAATGTTATTGTTCATTTGTAATATCATAATTTAGGAAAATATAAAGTGAGTTGATTACGCAATAATTTATTGCTACTAAATCTGTTTATTTAGGTATCAAGATGTTCGTGTCCTTGAAGATTATTGCTTGTTTCCTGTTTCGAAAATAGTTTATTATCAATATCTGAGAGGGTTATAAATTCAGCACTTTTGAGATGCAAACAGATGTAACCCGCAGAGCTATTAGTCAAAAAAATAAAATCGTTTGTTTATTTCGATTTCGCTGCGTGTGTAGAAAAAAATCTTTCACTTTGTAAGTCATTTTTTAATTAGGCTTTACTGATAAGTGTTGCATTTGAGTATGATAGTCATTATGTACTAACTTCTTTGCTTTTCGTGCGTTTATATTTACTTTGCTTAAAAGATGTCTAATGAAAAGGATTTTGTAGCTCATAGGAAAGATAAGGATACATCTTCAGTATGGTACTACTATTTAACGTCTAAAGATGGAAAAAGCGCAAAATGTAAAAAATGTAGCGCAATGCTTGAAACATTAGGTGGATCGACTAAGGGCTTGCATACACATTTATCTACGAAACATGGTACTAAAGTTTTGAAAGAATTTAGTACAACCTCTCTTCCTTCCTCAAGTCAAGATTGCACAGAAGATAAATTGCTTTCTAAAAAGCGGAAAATAGAGGATTATTTTAATAGTGATAAAGAATCACTGGATTTAATTTTATCGCAAATGACAGCTAAAGATGGTTTTTCGTTTAACATTTTCATTACTTTGATTGATTTAAAAAATTTACTGATAGCTAAAGGCTATAATGATTTGCCAAAATCTGCAGTATCAGTTCGAAATCGTGTAGTGAACTATAGTTCCATAATAAAGGAGTTAATTACAAAAAAAATACAAATTTTTAAAAATTCAGGAAAAAAAATTAGTTTGACTTTTGACGAATGGACATCTACTGCAAACAAGCGATTTATGAATATTAATGTCCATTCAAGAAATTTAAATTTGAACAAATTCTGGAATTTAGGTCTTATGCGCATACATGGATCTTTTACAGCAGAAAAGTATATTGAAATGCTAACACAACGTTTAAACCAGTATGACATTTCACTAATAAAAGATGTTGTTGCTATAGTAACTGATGGACCAAATGTAATGCTTAAAGTTGGAAAAGAAATTGAAGCCTATCATCAGCTTTGTTTCACTTATGGCATTCACTTAGCAATTTGTGATACTTTATATTATAATAAACTAAATACAGAGCCAGAAACTTCCTCCAGTAAAACAGTAGCTGAACCATGATGCGGAAGTGAAAATTTAAACTTTAAAGAAGATGATAATGAGGAAGATATTGAATCTTTCGAAAGTTTAGAATCGGCGTTTGTGTTAATTTCTGAAGACGAACAGGACTTTGCATACTCTGATGAATGTGTCAATGAACTTGTTAAAAAAGTTCGGAAATTAGTAGTTTATTTTAAACGATCTCCAATAAGGAATGAAGTTCTTCAAAAGTATGTTAAATCTGAAAAAGAGAAAGAATTGTCCCTTCTATTAGATTGCAAGACTAGGTGGAAAAGCCTAGTAACTATGCTTGAACGATTTTATTGTTTGAAAAACAGCATACAGAAAGCTTTAATCGATTTAAAGCCTCAGATCTGTATAGAAGATTCCGATTTTTTACTTATGAACGAAATTGTTGAAGTCCTCAAACCGATACATCTCACAGTAGAAGCACTCTGTCGCAGGGATTCTAATTTGTTAACCGCAGACGCAGCCTTAAAAATTCTTTTAAATGAATTGTCGGAGAAAAAATCTAAATTTGCTTATAAAATGATAGACGCGCTAAAACTACGTATTAGAGAACGACGACGTATGGAATTATCTGGTGTTTTAAGTTATTTGCATAATCCTAAACGAGATGACCTGAGTGCAGAAACTAGCAGTATATTTTCTATTCCTAACAAAACTGTTATTAAGAAGCAGGTAAAAGCAATAATTGAAAGGCTAAACAGTCTTGACAATGAAAATTCTGAAGATACAGAAATAACGCACAGTGAGCCTACTGCGAAACGGCAATCGGATAACCGAACATATCAGGAAAAATTGCAAGAAGAAATAAAGCATGCTAACTGTAGAACCTGAAACACCAAAGCAAATGGATTTATCAATAAAAATTAGAAATGAGTTATCTCTTCTTGAAAGTGGAGGAGTCCGCGGCCATCATTTAGAATTAGCTTATCAATATTTGCTGACAATTCCTCCCGCGAGCGTAGAAGCAGAACGAGTTCGGCAGCAGGATTTATTGCAAACAAAATTAGAAGTCGCCTTGGAGATGATATTTTAGATGCCTTGATATTTCTTAGATCATATTTTCAAAGGAAAACCGATTAGTTAAGAAACAGTGAACTATTCAAACTAATCTTTTTTTTTTTTTTTCTCTTGGTATGTACATTTTTTTTTTATATTATGCAACTTTTTCAAATTTTAACTATCACTAATTAGAAATTTAAACTATGCATCTATGTAATTTTGTATTGTATGTGTGTATGTGTTAAGTTCTTTTATTTCAAGAAAAAAAAAAAAAAAAAGCTTCATGTTGGGGAAAATCTTGCGTTTGCAATATTCCTAAATTGTAATCTTTAATTACGTGATTATGAGAATAATTCAAAATTTAATTAATGATATTAATTATTTTTTAATATTGTAAATATTAAGCCAATCAAAAATTTTTTAATAGGAAATAAAAGAAATTATCTAGAATATTAAGCATAGACATTTCCTTTTCTTTTGTTACATTGTCAAGCATCAACAGCATATTTGTTTTAATTTCCAATTGTTGTAATTTATCCTATACTTTTTGATAATTAAAGCCATAAATTTTGAACTTGGTATATTTTCATATGTAAGTTAGGCTGTATTTTCCTTTAATTACATTTTTTATAATATTATAATATTTAGCTATTGTAAAAATTGGTGATATTAGAGAAATTCTAATTTTCGTAATCCCGGGATTGAATCTAAGCAATCTCCCGAAATCCCGGGATTGGAAATTAGTCTCCGGATTGTAATCCCTATCCATGATTTACCAGCCTGCAATGATGAAGAGGGGGAAGTGTGTGACTGTCTAGATGAAGATATCGGTTTTAACATTTGAAGTGGATTTTTGTCAAACGAGTATTTATTTATTTAGTAAATATTTAATGAATACTACTAGGTACCCTAATCTGTCATTTTATTTTATCAATAATCAACTGAAGTTCAGTATTTGCTCAAATAAAATAATGCTTTTGTATTATTTGCGAGTTAGAACTTATTTCATTCAAAAAGCGTTTTATCCACTTGTCAAACAATCAAAACATGTTTCCTCCTCTGAATTCGGTCAAAACGTGATTTCTCCAAATATTAAATGCATTTTATTAATTTGTTTTAGGTTTAATATCTTATGTATGCTTGCAATTCTTTCTAATAATTAGTAATAAAAATACACAATAAAAATTAGAATTAAATACAAGTTATTTTCTAATTTATCAGTTTTTTGTGTTTTTTGAAAATTTGTATCTAAAGGAGAAAGCATGGTTTGAATGTTTGCTCCACATATATACATACATTTTGTTTACACATCATTCCTTCTTTAGAGTTATTAATAACTGAAAAGCAAGGAAAGTATGTTCTTAATTTTTTTTTAATGAAGGATGAAAATTTAGTTAAAAAATGATAGAGTCGAAATAAAATATAGATTTATAGTTAGTCTGTCAGTTAGTTGTTTTTTCTATAATAATAATTTTTTTTAAATTATTTTGCAATAAATTTATTTTTCAAAATTATTTTATCTCTATAAATACTTACTGCTAATCGGAGAATAAGCACAGCAGTCATCTAGACCTAGAGAATCAAGATCAGTTTAAAGATTTGTAAATCTAACAATTCTATTCATAATGAACAAAAATGTATTGGATAAAAAAATATAAAAATTTAAAGAAATAAACTGTGCATAAAATTTCATCTTTGTTTTGATCGTGTTGTAGAGATGAAAGAATAAACATGTAATTTTACGCCACTCTGTTTATCCATACCTATTTACATAAATGTGAGAGTATTATTTTCATATAAAATTTTACCCATATCTAAAAGAATCGGTTTTACCGATGTAAGATAAAAATGTAGAGAATATTTCCGTTGACTGTCGTTTGGAATTAAACGAAACAACATTTTCGTGGCAATCTTTATTTACATGTTTTTTTTTGTTTGTTTGTTTTTTTTTTTTAGATTTATTAGTTATTTTGGTACTTTTAAGTTGGGCGCAGTTTTCGTCAACAGCAGCTTTTATTTTTCCCAAATTAGAAACAATACTTTGATGTTGAAATAAAATATTTTGATTTATGGTATTATTATTATTATTATTATTATTATTATTATTATTATTATTATTATTATTATTATTATTATCTTTATCTTTGTTTGTATTTTAAATGAAATAAGTAAAAGGAATGTGTTTTAAATGCATGTAATCTAAATTAAAATCGTGTGTTTAAAATAAAATGAGTGAAATATTTATATATTAAAATAAATTAGTTTCAATATGAATGATGGCAACGGGGACAATATTTAACGATTTATCACTGGCAACCAGCTAACGTAAAAATACCGTTATTTTTGTATTATTTGGAATTTTTTATTCGTTTATTTTCTGTCTGCATATATGCTGCCGAGGGCAGCTGCCCCACCTTCCTCTCTGACCAACCACAGTCTATAGACACGCGAAGACAGGCTGGTTAAAAAATAATAAAACTAGAGAACAGGAATTCTGCTTTTCCAGAATTTAGTGTCGCCTCCGGCATTTCCATTACTTCATTTTCTTCTGATGGACTGGTGGCTTCTATTATTATGAAACAGCCATTATAAATCTCTACTGCAGTACAAGACATATTTCAATTTTAAGACTTAAAGCACACGTTTTATTTTATGTAAAATGACGTCATTCGTATCCGCTTAAAAATTCCACATTTACGATCTACTCTTAAACATCTACAGTAAAGCATGCATAGTACATCACTATCACGAAATAATGCACAAATGCAGCAAAAAGATGCCGTCATTCAAGAAAATCGACAGAAAATGATTAATAGATACGTAAAATTAAATATAGTTTATAATAAATAGCTCCATTGTTTTAACAGAAATCATTCGTTTATATTTTTTTCAAAATAGCACGTATTTTAATAACATTTTCTTTCGGTTGTTATGATAAAATGGCAACAAAAATATATAATTAATATTTTGCAACTATTTTTCCTTTACTTTCTACAGAAATGGAGTACTTCCGTTGCCAGTATTAAGCAAATGGCTCTAAAAACTACAAAAAAATTAATGTTTCAAAAACAAATGGAGATACAGTTTTCAAACAAAATGCATTTAAAAGAATTTTTTTTTTTTCAATGCGACGGTATAAAAGTTGAAAATGTGCGATGCTTAAAAGTTTAAAAAATTACTATGCAGTATTTAATCGTACTGCTTTTTTTTTTTTGCGGCTAAGCTTCTGTAAGGTAACGTTATTTTTTGGAATACACAAAATAAGCTGGGAGAAAGAAATAGCATACCGTACCGGGGGCTAATTAATAAGAATAGTTACAATTTTTAAGATTTTATCAGTAATATTTATTTTAACCTGTCAGCACCCCTTTCTATTTCGTTAGCAGACGCGTGGTATAAATTTCCCCCCATTTTGTCTCCCATTATATTTTTGGCTAAATGCGTTTTAAAAACAAATCTACTGCTCTATATTGTAAAATGCATCAGCACTACTTCTTTTAGGGAAAAAATCCTGCTTTTCCTATTTATTTTCAGATTTTGTAGCAGTTTCTAAAAAAAAAAAACGGTTTTTTTTAGAAAATATGCGAACAATTTGTTTTACACCTTAAAAGATGAATTATTTCACAAAATTGATATTAATTACATTTAATACCCTTTCATCAATATATGCAAGTAGCTTTTATGCTAGTCTTTCATTGAAATTATTTTAGTATGTGTTATCCTATAAGAAATGAACGTATTGCAGGACCGAAACTAGCCTTTTTTGCACCCGGGGCAAACATGGATTTTAGCCACCCCCCCTCCCCCGCAAAATATATTTATAAAGAGAATTTTACTAATTTTCTAATAGCCGACTTCTTTTAAAATTTAAAATATGTAATACTGAACTACGTAATCTGCTTTGTCAAATATTGATTCATTGAAATCTTGAAAACAAAATCGAAAAGAATCTATAAAAAAAAACCGCTTTATACAGGATCCTTATACCATATCATCATTAGATTCTTCTATGCTTTGGCATACCCCAGACTGGACGAATTTAACAATACCGTGCTAAACATAGACGTGAGAAAAATCGACAAACAAAATCTTCATTTGGCGCCCCTTCGTTCTGATGCCCGGGGCACATGCCCCCTCTTCCCCCCTTTAGTTTCAGCCCTGACGTATCGGAAATGAAACGTTTCTACACGCGCGGGATTTTTTAGTCTTAAGAGGTATATTTCTCCCCTCCTAGCGAACAAAAAAAAAAGACGTTGCTTCACTTTCTCGACCTTGACCCTGAAAGGTACAGAAGCGTCCTCAAAAAATGTATACTTTTTTAAAAAGAAAAAAATGTGATTGGGGTGAAATTTATCCCAGCGCGTCTGCTTACGGGTTAATAATTAACAGCGATAAGAATATGAGTGTTTGGATTAAGGTAACTCTAGGATAAATGGCCATAGAGAAGAGATGACCAGTCTAAATATTTCCAAAACTTGATCATAGATTGCAACATAAACTTTGTTTGTATGAAATACTTCAACGAGATTATTTATTGCGACGTGCAGTTTTGTTTTTCGAGTATATAAAGTAAATGGCATTTTAATGTTTATTTAATCTAGTGGTTGAATATTTTTTTTTTTTTTTTGACTTAGGTATCTGAACGTTTTGCAGTACGTACGTTACATATATTTTGTACTATATGGAATTTTAAGGCACGTATCTAATGTGTACTTCTAAGCCTAAAACGAAGTAGTACAATGTCTATTGATGCTTTAAATTGGGCGACCATCGGTCCTTCAATTTCAGGACAGACGGCCACATGAAATCGAAGAGAGATGGCCACCTTTAATCAATATTTCAAAATTATACGGAGTGATTATTCTAACTAAATATAATTAAATGTAAAATAAATATATAACGTTTATGTTTATAAATATATTAATTGATATAATTATTTAAATTTTGACTAATATAAACATTTTAATAATAATAATAATAATGTAATAAGACCTAACGATTTATTTGTTTCAGAAAATACTGAAAAAAGTCGGAAACTTTCATAACAGAGACTGATAAAGTTGATAAATAAACTAAATTAACGTAATAAGCCTAAAATTAACGCGAGAAAAAAAAAAAAAAAAACACGACATTTCCAGTAGCAAAGAAAGCGAAATACATTTAAATTATCAGATTCTACAGATACCGAGTAAATAAAATTGGATTAGGATCACTGTGTTGGTTTTGCAAAACAATATAATATCATATCCGTAAAGGATGTCTGGATACAGTGCATAAGGTACCTGAAGTGGTTCCATGAAACGTGTACAAATTATCAAGATCTTTTCCAAACATGTGGTAAGATTTTACGAAAAGTGAAGTATTGAAATTATACTTCAAATTTTGTTTATTCGAGTTTCATTCACTCATTTTCCACCATATAACTGCCTCTTTACAAATTGCTATATGTTTTCATGATTAACTATATGAAATGTGTTTTTTTTTTAATCTGCCATTTTAATTTCAATGTTGTTTAACACTTTTTGTTTTCAATATTTTGTTATTTTTTGCATAAAATGATATGAGTATATGTATAAGAATTTTAAATATGCATAAATATTTCTTGTATTTGCATTCTAAGAATTTTTATTTCAATCTTTAAAAACTATGGCCACCTATCCAAGAGTTACCCTACATTTATTTATTGTATGTTTAGGTTTGCTAACGACTACTTCAATCAAACGATAGACAGGGGCTATGGCACGCATGTGAGAAGGGTATTTCACAAATTAAAAGAATCCAATTATAACGATGTCTTTAAACCTGCGAAGGAACAATTCAATGGCTCAGGGTCATTTGGCAACGGTGGTGCCATGAGAATGGCACCCATCGCACTATTTGGAAACAGAAAAGGAGAAGAATATGTTTTGGTAATGTTTGTTTAAACTCATGTTATAATTTGTTTAAGGCTGTTCTTAACTGCTCTGCTCAACAAGCGCAAAAAGTTTTGACACATTTAGAAATTCATTTTTTAACGAAAGATAAAAAATTGGAAAGCCTGACCATGGAAGCGATTTGGAATCGAACTGTGTTTTCCATTTTTTGATCAATAAATTACCTATTGAGTTAGAAGCGATTTTGATCACGTGACACGACATTTTTCTCCCCTTACTGACTAGATTTTCTTCTTTCGTTCGGAAGTTCGGTTCAAAATGCCAACTTTGACAGTATTTTCTGAAAGATTTATTTCGTTTACAAGAAAATGGAAAAAACAGTTCGATGAAATAGTTTTAGAATAACAACACCTTCTAGTTTCACGCGTTTCCGAACAAAAATGAGTTAAAACTTATGTCAGAAAGTTGACCCTTTGGATTTGAGAACAGCCTTAAAAGGACAAGGGAGCTTCAAGCTCATTTTTTTTCACTTTAAGTACTATTCAAGAGCACACTGTATGCATTACGCCATATATTTATCATACAAGGAATAAAAAAAAATATTTTTAGAGAATAATAAGAAATTTTCTTGAATATTTTAAGCGTTATGAAGAACTTTTCAGAATGCCCCATGCGCATTCCATATCAATTAAAATCTCCAATATTTTTTTATGCAAATTTGTTTTATATATACAAATAAAACTGTGCATCGAATTTTATATATTTGAATATAAAGGTAAGAAAAAAAATATATTTTCTAAATGTTATGAAATTTTCAGCAATCTGCATCCTATTTCTGCAATTAATTATCTTTAACTTTTCTAATTATATTTAGTTTAAAAAAAACGATGCACAGTTTTATGACATATGTAATTACAAACAGCTACAAAAAATATTGGGGATTTTAATTGATATGGAATGCGCATGGGGCATTATGAAAAGTTCTTCATAACGCTTAAAATATTCAAGAAAATTTCTTATTTTCTCCATTTTTAGGTGCGTTCGTAATTATATAAATACGTAGCACCTATAGTCGTCGTTCAGTCCGTCTTGCCCGTCTGTCTGTCCGTCCGCGTATAACAGAGCAACAACTACCCAACCGAATCGTTTGAAATTTTAAATATATAACTGTTGCAAAATTTTGTCGAGTCATTTCAAATTTTATGAAAATCGGATGTATAGTTTAATGACAGGGATAGTCAAAAGTTTTCCGTTACATTACGGCCAATGGGAAAAAATAATTTCAAGTGCATTTTAATGATGTTACAGCCTTTAGAACAGAATGAAATTGATATGCACTTATTAAGTGCATTAAAATGTACATTCAGTACAATATGCAGTGCAAAAAATATTTATAAAACTAGTTATAGTACGAACGCACCTCATTTGCTAAGTTTGACGTGCAATTTCCAACTTGTTTTTATTTCTTGTGTGATAATGCATATGCCCTTGAATAGTATTTAAAGTGAAATAAAAAAAAAAAAAAAAAAAAAAAAAAGAAAGAAAGAAAATGTATTTGAAGGTTCATTGTCCCCTTAAACTGATAATATTCAGTTTATTATATAATAAATATTTATATTTTTATGCTCTTTTATTATTATTGTTAAAAAGTTATCATATGCCCCATGGGTGCTCGCAGAATAAAATGCAGGCATAAGCAAGACTTTGGGGGTAAAGGATCGAACAGACTACGTTTTCTCTAAGCGGTATCTTTCATGTGGTCAGGTGCTTTTTTTCGTGTGGTCAGACTTCAAAAGCTTGTCGAGAGGTCAGAAGTCAGCCAAGAAGGTCCCTGATATGTTTATCACCGCTTCTTTCTTTTGTGGAGGTTCTCTTTTCTTTTGTTGATGACCACAGAACCTTTGCAAAAGAAAGGCTTGGGGTATGATTTATGATTTTTAGTAGGGATTATTGAAATCCCAATATAAACAAGTTTTTGATCTGTCTGCAGTCCTCTGCCAATGCTGCATCTATATATGAAAGGATAAAAACCCTTTTAAAATTCAAAATTCAAATTAAATTTAAAAAATTTAAATTAAAATCCGAAGTCTCTTTCCTCTAACTTTAAATCTCATTCTAAAACCAGTTTTACCCCTTGTAACTTTGTTTCCCAGCAATACATCTTATTACTTCAGATATCATTTTCGGCCGATCTTTAAGAGTAAAAATGCTGACGTTCGGAAAATTCTCCTTCAGTTGCGGTTAGCTCATCCCCGGGCAAACCAAACCCAGTTCTGGCATCTGAGCCCGGACAATCAATCAAAAGCTAATCAATCAATTAAATAAATGTTCCTCCTAATTTTAAAACTGTGACCTCTGCTGGAAAATATGACAAGAACCAAGATATTAGCTACAACGCGCGCTAAAAAGGGGAGATCTTGCAGATTTGAGAAGCCTGCCTAATCTACGGCCATGTAACTCCAAAAATCAGCGACGTAAGTGGCTCGAGGGACCTCCGATCGGACTCGTGAATTGGACTGTAAGATGGAACGGATAAATAAATGAGTTCGATCCAGCAAGTGGTTCCCGAGTCCCAATTATTTATCCCACAAGTGATGTCAACCCCAAGTCATCCTTACATATATACACAGACCATGTCCGGCGCTTAACGTCTGCGATGTGTGAATGCCCACAGGCGCCTTGGGCGAAAAGCCAACTGCTTATTTTTGATAACACATTTATATAATAACAGAAAAATTACCATATGTTTAAATCTTTAAGTTTTAAATTGTAATATCTGTAGTTACATTAAAATTTAAAGGATCAAATATAATCTACGAAACAGTGGCTTTGATCATTCGAATATGGGTTATGTGTCCTCTCCTTCTGAGAATTTTTATAAACTTGTGCAATTTATATTTAAGTAAACTGGGTATAGAGTTTTTTTTTTTTTTTCATTTTGTGTGACTGTGTGTGTGTGTTTGTAAAATACTTTGTAGTGAAAAGTTTGGCTACAAACCGCGGATTGCATACGACCAAATTCGAAGCAACTTAAACAAAGTACTATCATTTTCCTTGATATAGAAAATGGAGTGAATTTAGTGACAGTTAATTATTTGAGGATACGTTTTAATTCTGTATGGAATACATTATAGCCGAAGCATTTTAGTTAAAACTAAATAATTTTCACGTCGTTTGTGAAGTAACATGCAGAGATTGTTGTAATCAGATAACATGAATGTGGAAGTAGAGACAATAGAATTTCTTATATGAAAATTCTTTCAAAGGAAAATGTTTCTAACTTTAAAGTACTTACATTCTAATGTAAAAATATTTACTTTTGTATAGTGTATTACTTTTATTATTATTAATTATTATTAATTATTATTATTTATTATTATTATTTAGTATTTATTATTATTTATTATTATTAATTATTACTTTTGTATTACTTTTGTGTACTGCATTAATTTTAAATTTATATATATATATATTTTACACTCTGCACTTACTTACTTACTTAAAATTTCATAAAAGTCCAAATGATCAATGGTTAAGCAAATAACAAAGTATTGATCACCTCCCTGATTACTTCCAATGAGATTTGTTGCCAATTAAAAGAAACAAAACAATTGAAATATTTTAACTTATTAAGATTAAAAAAAGGATAATAATGGCAAAATATGAAAAGTTAAAACTGTAATACAACATGTAAAGATTAAGATATTAAATAAGTTTTCCTAAAAGATAAACAGAGGCAACAAATCCCTAAATCAATCAGTGTACTATTTTCTTAAATAGAATGCTTCCCTACAATCTTACCTTATTAGATTCAGAAATTTCATATCCAAGATTTTATTAAACAAAGGTAAATAATTTCAAAAAAGAGATAAACATTTAAAACCCCTAATTAGAGGGCAAAAGAGAAATGAAAGACAGAAAAAATTAAAAAGGAGGGATAATTGAACTTAAAGGTTATGAAAATTCTGAAATAAAATCAAGTTTGGCACATGAAAAGGTATAGTGGTGTGATGTGAATTTAAATCCACCAACCGTAACAAGTTCGAATGTTTAAATATTTACAATGTTTCAATGAAGAAATGTGAATCTTTCAGATATGTTTCAATTTTCTAAGAAATTTGAGAAATGGAAAACAATGGAGTAATAGATCTAAAAGAAATGTGGAAATAAATAAGTAAATATAAATAAAACACAATAATATTAATAAGTATTGAGCATATAACATATCGAGAAAACCAAGGATGATTTAAATACATTAAGAAAACCAGAAACTAAAGTTTGGCAAAATGTTTTAAAATTTTTTGAATATTTCGAAATAAGACTTTCACAACAATTTGGACGATGTATGTCAGGTTGGTGTAAATTAATAGCTTTGAAATTTCCTTTTTGCAGAGTACTTCATATTCTGAAAAAATCGTATGAATTAAAGAGACGTCCTACGAATTGCATTCATTTTTACAACATACCGGACATATCCATAAAGACGATATGTTAGCGTAGAATTTCATTTCGGCTGCTGAATCTTTACCGTCTTGGCTGATAACTACTGCCGCATTTACGTATAACATTAGTCTGCATTTTTAAACTTTTTGTCAGATGATTTCTTATGATCAAGTTTTCCTGAATCAATTTTTGATGCTGATTCCGGAAATGACTTTCATTTTTGTCTATCACGTCAGGATTTTACAAAAAATGATAAGTTGTGTTTTCAATATTTTAATTAATGCAATCAAAAATTTATCACAATTTCATACAAAGTATTTCATTAAACAAGTTAAAAATACTGTAAAAAATGTTCTTATAAGTTCATGATATTTCTTTAATAAAACGAAAAGCAAAACAGTGTTTAATTAAACAACTTTATTAATTTATCTTTTTTTGTAGATCCTCCTTCATCATTTGTCCCTCTTCAACATCCAACAGTAGTCTGCCATTATATTTACATTCCATCTTCCCCGGTACTTATTTTCCATCTCTTTGATATCCTGGTGAAAATGCCCACCGTACTCTTCACTGTAATGTCCCAGATTTTCTGAAAAGTAGTCTATATGGAATGCAGAAAGTGCATTTTTACACTCATATTAGAGCCCAACTTCTTGAATTTTTCCAGAATTGTTTCAACAATATTCCTATAATTTGGATCTTTCTTATTCCCTAGAAAGTTTTCGGTAACACATTTGAAGGCGGGCCATGAGTCTTTTTCTATCTCATTCATCATTTTTTCAAAATATTTCTCCTTCATCAGTTTTTTAAATTGAGGACCATCGAAAATTCCACCTTTTAATATTTCGTATGTGATGAAGGGAAATTTCATAGTAGGTACTTGAAGCAATACTCATCTTGTGGTAGAGCCTTTACAAATTGCTTCATTAATCCCAATTTGATGTGTAATGGAAGCAAAATTTCTTGGGGATTGGCGAGCGGTTCATGCCAATCAGACTGTATTCTAAAAGTCGTTAGATAAGTTGGCAAGTATCCAGAAGTACATTTACGTTATGTGTGACATAAGGTTAGTTGCGGCAACTGGGACATGATTTTACAATGTGACTCTGGAGCTTCTGGCAATTCAGCTTCAAAAAGCTAATGTTCATTTCAATTAAAGTCTGAACTTCTGTAAATGTGTTCAGTTAGGTTCCCTCTATCAGACAGAAATGCTCAAAATTACATTTTAATATTTAAAAATATAAAAATATGCATATTTCATCTTTTTTTCCTCATGGGTCCAGTTGCCCCCAAAAATGGGGTAACTGGACCAGGGGGCTCTATATTCCACACGCGTTTATATTCTTTCATATCGGATATCAGGTCCTGTTTGAAAAAGTGTAAACAACTTAAAAAAAATTTAAACCAGGCAGATCATGTAAATTGTATGTCAATAAACAGCGTTGTAAGGGAAACCTTTGCTGTCAGTGTGCCTAAAAAAAGCACTAAAAGTGAAAATATTAGATTTATTTATACCAAAAATATAAAACTTAAGTAAGTACTTATGTACTTTAGTATAGATAATAAGTATAAAAGTCACATGGGTATTTTAAGGGAAAAATAGCAAGGTAAATCTCTGAACAAAAGGCTACGTGAGTACTTAAGTACTTTATCTTTATCCAGGGGTCGCATTATATAGGGAAATTTTGAAGATATTATTTTCAAAATAGTGGTAGGGACGATAAAAGATTCCCTATAGCATAGCTGCCAACTTTTACGCTTTCCTCGTACCACTAAAATATTATAGCAAATGTTGTCTTATTTAATCGTCGAATTCTTATGATTAAACAAAACGAAAATATCTATTAAATTTTAGTGGTAGCAAGTAAGCGTAAAAATTGGCACCTATAGAATGCGACCCCTGTGTATAGTACAATTTCAAGGTCTGGCTATCTGGCTTTCAGGGGCAAGGTACTTGCATTCGTAAAATGTTGAAATAATTTAATGACACCAATATTTACAAGAGAATCTATCTGAAAACATGTAAAAGTATATTTGCGCGTACTTAATAAAGGTTAAATTTTAATTATAAAATTCAGGTGCCAATGTCGCAATTAGGAATTAAAATTAAGTGATGCCATAACGGCATCACCGCCTCTCAAGGGGTCAAGAAATTTGGTTTGATACCACTCAATATGCTTTTTTTTTAATTTCATTACATTATTTTAATAAGGTATTCTATCATTTTCTTTATTGTGAGCAAAAACCAATGGAGAAATTTACTTTCCATAGTAAGAGAAACACAAAAAAATTATTTATAACTATTGGGGTAACTGGATCCAGCATGGCCCAGTTACCCCGGATACATGTCCCAGTTACCCCATTCTTGAAACATTTATGGGGTAACTGGGACGCCGGGCTTACATTTAAAACATGAAGTAAATATGTATAGATACCTAATAATATTAATGTAGTTATATGTCTAATCTTTAAAAAAAAAAGATTGTTTAATAAAAGTACTTACAGTATTTTAATAAAAATCCGAGGAAGTTCAACCATATTGACGTTGTTTTTAAAAAAAAGAAACGTAAATTTTTGACAATCTATCACAGCAAAGTGAGAGTTATGATTGAGTTGATACACGTTGTTTTAGGAAGTAGAGATAAAGGGGCATTGCTCACAAAAGCTAAAACTTAAAAAACACCAATAGTTTTTTATAAAATAGCCTATGGCCCAGTTACCTCGTGGTTCCACTTACCCCAACAAACCTTAATACTTGTTCTCAGCAATAAATCTTCGAAATCAACTCGAGTCGATTGCAAACAAGCTATACGCGATAGATAAAAAACTAAGAACACTTCTGTAATCAGCATGAAAAAATGCATTAATGGCAGCCATTGGTTTTTAATCATCTGATATCATGCAGACTAGTGTAATCATCCAGTTAAAAATTTCTGACGGGTTTCATACTTGAAACCTTGTTGATCTCCCATTGGCTGCCCCCCCCCCCTCCCCCAATTGTACGGTTTTAACGATTCGATTTTGGTAAATGGAGAATGAAATTCTTCAATTAATTCCATTTTCCTTTTAGATGTATTATTAAGAACTGTTAATGATTTTACAATTTCCCTTCCTTTTAAATAATTTTCTTTATTTGTGCAAGATCCAGTTGCAGAAAATTGCTTGGAATTTGGAATTTTTTTAACCAATTTTATTGATTTATTTGTGATTCTTTGTAGGAGGTCTTTCTTTTAAAGAAAATATTTCAAATCAATATTTCAATACTTTAATTTCAAGTTTTTTTTTCTTTTTCTAAAATCATCAGATTCTAAATTTAATTACGTAAATTTTTATTCACATTGCTAACAAGGCGTAAAACCAACAGAGTGAAAAAATATCCAGGCCAGGGTAAATGGAGCCCTGAGCAGGGTAAATACCCTGCCCTGGATCAGGGCTTAATTTGTAAGAAAAAAGTACCGGAGCCCTAATATTCTGCGGTACCGATACTAACGACTGTACTGTTCCTTCCTCCCCCCTCCCAGCGAGTTAACACAAAAGAGGGATATTTCGCACATATGCATTTTTAAGAAAAAATGAATGAAATTTACAGAAATTAATATTTATGTGCTGAAGCATGGAACAATGCTTTTTAATTTCCTATAAAAGGTGCATATGTTAAACCGGGGGTCGACAAGTAATTTTAAGAGAGGTCCGAATACTTTTTAAAAATTGTATCGAGGTCCAGAGAAAAAAAACCCTCATAAGTGATATAAGTACTTATTACTTTAAAATTTTTATTTTTACATACAAATACATATAATAAAAAACAGAAAACTCCGGTATGCGTTCTGAAAAATTTCTACATACACAGGTATATATATGTTCTGAAAATTTTTGCATACTTCAGGCCTATCAGGCACAATATTTCTCTACCCATTCAGCCAGAAACTTCCTATTCTCACTGTCAACTTTACGCTTTTTAGGATACATATTGATTCACAAAACGTTTTTTTTAGCACACGACAATAACAACGTAACTGAACGAAATTTACGCACAAGATCCCAATCTACGACTGACAAGACGAATCCACTGCCTCCCAGACGAATCCTTGCGCATGAGCTCCAAAGCAGCCGGCCAGTCCCACCAGACGAAGACAAAAAAGACAATAGAAGACAAAAAACCCCAAACAAACAAAACCTCAAGCTAATGCTCGTTGGCTAAAAACAGAAAATATCCTTTTCAGGTTAGATACCTAAATTTAAAAAAAAAAAAACAAAAAAAAACAGTCAATTAAAAATTATCTTTGTCACAAAAGAAAATCGAACTGAAAGCAAATTCATTGTTCGGTCTGTTGAGTGGCGCGCCATATCAACACGTCACCAACAAAAATGTGAATATTATAAATTTGAAATAGAAAAACACGATTTCTGTTTTCCCTTCATTCTGATCAAAATAGCATTAAAATAATTTGAAATAGAATATACGTAATTTTGAATGAGCAAAAGTTTTTTCTTTTTTCTGTACATGAATAAATAAAATTTTGAATGTAAGACAGATACAGCTTGAGTCAGTCCAAGCTCCAAAACTGATATAAAAATTGAGTCCGTTTTATCCCCATTTCCTACGTGTGCGACATATTATGTCACATATAAGTGTTTTTATGAAAAAGAATGCAAAAGCTTGGAGATGGGAAGGAAAGGAAAGGGTAATTTGAACTTCGGTTTTTCGAAAGCGCTATTGCACTGGGCTCCGGAGCCCTGTATTTATGAGCTCCGGTGAATTCCGACCATTGTTTAAATATTTACTAAAAATAAAGTAGTACCGGAGCTGGGCTCCTGCTCAAATTAAGCCCTGCCTTGGATACTTTTTCACTCTGTTGGTTTTACGCCTTGTTAGCAATGTGAATAAAAATTTACGTTATTAAATGTAGATTTATCGGGCGTAAGTCCTCGTTTAAAATTATTAAAATCATCAGATTCTTTTTCATATTTATCAAATAGCATTTTTTGTGCTAAAATTTTCTTATTGTTGATACTTAGTCTTTCCTCAAATACTGCGAAAGCTGCACATCTGTCACCTAAATATCATAAATGTTTAACAAATTTAAAAATTGCTATTTCTGCAGCTGATTTGTCACCGAGTTTGTAGGCGAGGGAAATTAATAAATTGATGAATTATAAATTAATTAATTAAGAAATTAATATCATTCATATAAAAAAGCTAAAATCTTTAACAACGATTTTACGCACAAATAACGTACAGAACGACAAAAAATTCCCATACGATCGTTTCGAGGATTCCTGCCCCCCCCCCCCCTCAGTGAGGAAAACAAAACAAAAATAAAATAAAATGGGTTCGAAGAACCTCTCGGTTATAGCCCCGAATACTGGCATATGGACTGATTGAAAAGGCGGAAACAAGAGTTTATATATATCCCAAAGAAATGACGTAAATGAAATGATTGTTTTTCTCACGAGGAGGGGGATCCAGGAATCCTCGAAACGGTCGTATGAGATTTTTTTTGTCGTTCTGTACGTTATTTGTGCGTAATATCGTTGTTAAAGATTTTATTGTTTTTTATTACATTTCGCACAAAGTTTAATCTATGCTTAATATCATTCATTCTTCAAACTTTTTGATCGTAATGATTTTTATACGCATTTAGGAGGATTCTTCTGTCACGCGAAGACATTCGCAAACTAATGTTAGACGTATTGGCGAATTTTTTTTAAGTTCTCGTTTAAATTTGAATAATTTTAAAAGATTTTATCATTATTATTATTTATGCATAGGATAGCTGAGATCGATCTCTATCTCTAATTTTTTAGTTTTTCAATTTTTGTTGCAGTTTTTTTTTCTTTATATATATATATATACCGTATATACTCGCGTATAAGTCGAGGAATTTCTGACAATTTTTGGCAAGCAAATTTGGGGGTTCGACTTATACGCGAGTCAATTAAAAAATAAAAAATAAAACTTCGAATACTGCAAAATTCTAAATTTTTGTGTGTATGAATAATAAAATATTACAGAAAATATACAAATAATAATAATTTATCATTAAAAAATTTCTCAATAATTTATTTTTATTTACTTACTACTTTTTCGCATAGGGAAGTGAAATATTTGGTTTGATTTTGCGCAAAATTGAAGTAAAAAGTTAGGGGATCGACTTATACGCGGGTTTTTGATTTTTTGCAGAATTTGCATTCGAAAGTTAGAGGGTCGACTTATACGCGAGTCGACCTATACGCGAGTATATACGGTATATACATATATATAAAGGTACTTTCACTTTCGACGAAAGTGGCCATATTAGGAATCGAATCAATCTCAGTTATCCTATGCAAAAAAAAAAAAAGTTCAAATTCAAACGAGAAATTTGAAAAGAACCGCCCCATAGGTTTAACCTTGCGAGTGTTTTCGCATGACTGAAGAGTCGCCTTAAGAGCCTACACTAGTCACACGGAGACACTCGAACGCTAATGTTAAACCTATAGGAGAAACCTTTAAAGATGATGAATTGCATTTTAATGTTTTTAAATATTTTTTTTTTTTTTTTTTTTTCACACGATATTTCAGATTGATATCTAACATTGTGCATTTGTACTTTTTCGATTTTGGCAACAGTTTTTTAATATATGAACACTTTCACTTTTGGAACCTGTTAGAACCGGTTCTGAAAATGAAACTATCTTCATAGAAAAAAAAAGAAAACTATAATCAAAATCAAAAAGGTCAAAACGCACAACATTAGATATCAACGTCAGGTATCCTATACCAAACCAAAAAAAAAAAAGAAAAAAAATCGTCTAAAAATATTAAAATGCAAGCGAAAAATATGAAAAGATTTCTCCAATAGATTTAACGATTATCGGTTGCATGTCACTTCCCACGCGACATAGATACTTTGTCGTATCGGTCGTATGGCACGTGTGAGGTGACAAGATTAATTCATTCGGGATCAGCATCTCTGACACGAATTTTATTCAGTTTGCACCACTTTTTTTAAGCACCACTTTCACTTGTATCTTGAAACAGTGCTTAACAGTGTTGTCAGTTTGAGGGGCTTCCGCGCTGACGTCAACTTTACGCACAGTCTATTGATGGTTGTCTTGAGTTAATAAATGAGTCATTGGGAGAAGGAAGTCAAGCTGCATGTGCAAGAGAAATAGACTAAAAATTTATTTTTTAAATATAGTAGTGCAATTAGAATATAAAAATAGTCCTATGTGACAATTCTACTAATATTCGCTAAATACAATTACAACTTAGGGGCTAATCATGTGTAAAAAGCTAGCGTCCGATAAAAGTTTTAACATTAGCGCTCCATTTCTTCGCGTAACTGAAGAGTCCCCTTAACCCTTTCAGGGGCAAGTAATTGTTCTGTAAGCTTGAATTCACACCGGACAAATCGAAAAATTTTATTTCAAAATAAGGCGAAGCAATTTTTCAACTTTTTCCCACCAAAGTTAGTAAAGTGAAATTCAATTAAAAGTTTCTGGTGCAAATCTTGATTAAAATGAGGTGGGATATAATATATACCACCGCCCCTCAAGGGGTTAACGATTATTGATTGTTACTATACTTGGGGAAGGTTTAAGAAGATAGTAAAGGAAAACTTGACAGTGCCTGATCACTGACTTGGTGAACCTTAATTGCCACATCTGGCGATATAACACTCATTTCGGCGACATAAAATGATTTTAAGATTGCGCTTGAAAAGGTATTTCTCAAGCAGTATTTTTTTATTCTTTTTCGTCTTCTGTAGAAAAATTAAATGTAATTGTTTATTTACAATCTATTACGAATGCACATTATTTAAATTAGATAAACATATGCCGTTTTCAAAGAAACTTTGACCTTAGAAAGTAATTGGGTATTTAAGTATTTTGAATTGAAAGAAAAAAAAAAACATTGTTGCAATTTAACATTACCTATAACATTTCGTTATTTTCTTAAGCACAGTCATTTTTTTCATTCAAAAATGGTCTTTTTAAAAAATGCAAATCTCTTTCTAATCTTAAAAAAAATATTTTTATTCCTTCTAAATTATGAATTCAGTCACATAGTCATGTTAAAATTTCTGCACTATATTAACATAATTATGTCGTTTGTTCTAATATTTCCAATAGACATGAATAACGATGTTATATGGGGCATTGGTAGTAGGAAACTCAGGAAGGTAGGTTTTAGAACGGATATGACTGTGGTCCGTAGCCTTTTCTAATGGAAATTATAGACATGAAATAAACTAAAACCAGAAAATAATAATAATAATAATAATAATAATGAAAAAATGCAAAATTTCTGTTCAGGACAATTTTTTAAATATATAAATATAAAAACAACTTAAAAATTTAACAAATAAAAAAGATTAAATATTCAAAAATAAAATTCTTTTTTTTATAGTGTGTATAATTACAAGAAGTGTTTGTTTACAGAATGCAGCTAAAGAAAATGCGCTCATCACCCATGCTCATCGGAATGGCTACCGAGGCGCTATGCTGCAGTGTCTTGCTGTCAACGCTGCTCTGGATCTAGATCCATCGCAACAACTGGATCCAGTCAAGTTTACCGACGGTTTGATAGAAAAAATGGAAAAAATCGAAACAGAGGTAATTTTTGATATGATTCAACCTGAAAGTTATTTAACAATAGACACTCTTTAAATAAAGGAGGGCAACGACTGTTGCGTAATCACATGTAAAACAGCAGAAACTGGTCTATTTTTTTCTCGGGAACTACTGAAACCATTTCATTCTGTTTTGGCAGTAAGGGTGTATTCAAATCCAAACTGCTTATTTTCTGATTCATTTTTAAATTCATACTTTGTTCTAAAATGCATTCAATTGGCAGATTCTCTTATTCAGAAACTATATAATGTGCCGTCCTTGTCGATTTTTTGATAAAGGTAGAATACATTGCAAAAAACGCTGTCAAAGTGGGCGTTTTGAACCGAATTTCCCGAAGTGAGAGAGCTGGCAACGAAAATAATGGTCATACTGAACAAATAATTATTTATAAATCAAGTTCTAATTAGGTGAGCGAAAAATGAAAACACACGGCCGATTATACATCTCTTCAGAAATCACGTCAGCAAGTTTCATGTTTTTACTTCTGAAAATGTGTCAAAAAATTTCGAGCTGTTGAGGGTGAAAAAATATTTTTTTGAGTACACCCTTAAACTAAAAGTTGATCGTTCTGCAAAAAATTCTAAAAATGTTGTAGTTTTATTATTATTATTATTAAGAAAACCTGAATTACTTTTGTTTGCGAAATTGTGTAACTGTTGTATTTTTTATTTTTTGACGAATGATCAATTTATAGTTTAGGTACTGCCAAAATTATTTTTAAAAATATTGAAATCGCTTCAGTAGTTTAAAAGAAAATGTGTAACAATCTCACTTATTCTACAGATAACATTTTTATTTAAAAACTCGCATAACTATTGTATTTTTATTTTTATTTCTAACAGAACAATCAATTTATAGTTTAGCTACTGCCAAAGATATTAAAAAGTATTGAAATCCTTTCAGTAATTTCGAGAAAAGATATATCAATGTCAAATGTTTTACACGGGATTTCACAACTGTCGCCGACTCCCTTAAATACTGAATTTGCATTTTTGTTGCTTGACTTTTTTTAAAAGTTTTTCGTGAATATGCATGGAACAAATAAAATCGCAAACCACTCAAATAATATCTGATCGGATAAAACCAAAATTGTAGAATAAGTGTCTACCTATTGTAAATCGGCTATGAGAGTTACTGTAGCGCTCCTAGTGGCGAAGTTTAGAAATTATCAACCTTATCTAAAGAAATATGAGAGCTAGCGAAACAAAGTCAATAACAGAAGTGTAGAGCGTCCTCGATTTAATTTGTAATGACGTCTTACATGCAAAAATAGCTTTATTAGAGGCTCTGAAATGTTAATTTTTCGATAACTAATCACAGATTTAAATACATCACTAATCGCATGCAGAGGCGTGAGATCTGCCTTATGGCAGATGCACATTTACTATAGTCTCTGTAGAAAAAAAAGGCCGTTCAAGGCCAAACATCCTCTTTTCATTTCCCCTTCGTTGTCATGGCATTAGAGGACGCTAGTCCCTCGTCCCTCTTTTTCCACCGCACTTCTGCAAAACAAATTTACCCCTGCAAGAGAATGAGTTACTGCAGTATTCGAAGACTCTTTTTGCCGTAACACCAGTCTTGATTTTCTTAAAGCGAACTGGATATATGGATGTGTTTTTAGACGACAGATTAATGGTGTTCTTATTTTTTTTATTTAATTAATAATTTGTAATTGTAACTTTATTATTTAAATTAATTATAATTTATTATATAATTTAATTATAATTTATATTTAATTTAATTATAATTTATTATTTAAATTAATTATAAATTCAAATAATTTGTAATTTTCTATGACATGCAATGTTATCTGCATTCGTATATGCATGAACTTTTCTATTATTTTAATTTAAGTGAAAAAAAATGAACACACAAACGTACGCAGATATATATATATGTGTGTGTGTGTTATTTCCTTATAAATTACATTATACTGTATTGCTATCTTGTAATCGTCTTTCCGTCTCAGTCATGACCCAAAAATCGATATAAAATAGCAAATTCAGAACATTTTCTGAAAAATACTTTGCATTTAAAAAGAGAATGAAAATCAATTGAAATCTGAATAAGAATAGCTTCATGTATTAGACTTTTACGGGTGAAACTGTTTTCATGAATTTGGCGAGTAATATATTTAGATTTGAATCCGAGAATTTTACATCTGCCTGACCAGCATCCTTAAAACAACAACAAAAATTCAACGAGCAAAAAACAAACAAAACAAATTCAAAAACAAAAAAAACAACGGGGGGTGGGGCGGGATTGTAAACGTGGTTCAATCGAAACACGCCACTTCAAATGGAAGGATGCAAAATTATTCTTTATAATCTATAGTAGTAAATTATAGTCTAAAATAACTCCTGCTCTTGGAGGGGGGTCAATGCATGCTGTAAACTTTTTGGGGTTTTTTTCTCTCATGATTTTCTGAAAAATACCAGCAAATTAAAATAGCTCTTCCATTCATTAAAATCTGAGTGAGAAAAACTTCTATTGAATTTTTAAGAATGGAAATGTATTCATAAAGTAGCGAGTAAGACATTTAGATTTGAATCTGGGAATTCGAGCTCTCAGTGACCAATACCCTTAAAACATATACGGCAACAAATATAAATAAAAGGGGGGGGGGGGTTGTAAACGTGGTTCAATCATTATTCTTTATAGTACTGCAAAATTTTTCTTTATAGTACTGTTAATATGAGTCTAAAATAGCTCCTGCTCTTGGAGATGTGTGTGTGTGGGGGGGGATCATTCAGATCCATATTACATTCTGCATCATTTTCCACGAAATTTTCCGAGGGAGGGGGTCAATGCGTGCTATAAACTATCAGTTTTTTTTTTTTTTCTCTTTTGCTTTTCTGAAAAATACAAGCAAATTAAAATAACTCTTCCATTCATTAAAATCTGGGTGAGAAAAACTTCATGTATTAAATTTTTAAGGATGAAAATGTGTTCATGAATGTAGCGAGTAATACATCCAGATTTGAATCCGGGAATTTGAGCTCTCATTGACCAACACCCTTAAACAACAATCACAAATAAAAGAATTTTTTTTTTGAGGGGGGGGGGGGGTGTGAGGGGTGTTAAACGTGGCTTAATTAAATTATTCTGCTTCATTTGCTTTGAAATCTGCCGGACGGGGGGGGGGGGTCATATATGTATACTTTCAATTATGTGTTTTAATGTAATACTTTTTTTTTTTTTTAGCCTTTGGGAAGGCTGAGTCCTTAAAAAGACTTTTTTCTAGCCCTTAAAAGGGCTTAAAAAAAAAAAAAAAAAAAAAAAAAGTTCTTGAATTAGAAAACAGTCGATTGAAAGTATAATCACTCAACATTCAAATTCACTAGAGCTACTTTCGCTGTCATCCTGCAGATTTATAATAAATTGTTGGGTGACTTCGTTTTCATCTGTCAGGCCCAATTCTGCAAAATCTTTTTCCTGCAACTCTTCGGAATGCTTGACACAATCTTTCCAGTTTTCCACAGTAACATGAGAAAGAGCCTCCTCGAGCAGTCGCCTTACATCCTTTATTTTAAATGTATTATTTCTTTTTGCAACTTCTCCTTTCACTTGAGCCCATATTAATTCAATTGGATTGTACTGGCAGTGATAAGGTGGAAGCCGCACTACCTCATGTCCCATTTCATATGCAAGAACATCCAATTCATACATTTTGTATTTTTCTTTGTGTATTTTAACAATACTCAACAATTCAGGAACAGTAGTGTTTGAATCATGTATAATCCCTTTTCTTTCCAACCAAGCTATAATATCTGATTTTCGCGTTTTTGTGGATGGAACTTTTTCTAAATGATTAGAATGATAGCTGGCATTGTCCATTACTATGACGCTGGGTTCTTCAAGTCCTCTCAGTAAATTTATAAACCATTCTCTAAATACGTCGCTATTCATTTTGTGATGGTAATCTTTTGTAGAGCTTGACTGGAAAATTAAATCAGCTCCTTCGATAAAGCCATGCTGAGCTGATCCGGCATGACAGATAATCAGCCGCGACCCTTTCCCCGTCGGTACTTTAAGACCACCAGAATTTTTTGAATCTTGCCATACATGACTCTTTGAGTGATTTTGATTCACCCAAGTTTCGTCTAAATATATAATTGGACGCAGTGGAGACTCTTTTCTGATATTGTGCATTTTTCTGAGAAATTTAATGCGTGCAGCTACGATATCATTTCTCTCCATCAATATTTTTCTGCCATCATTGCCCTTTTTATATTTGTAGCCCATATCTGTTAATATAGTCCACACAGACTTTGCACATCCAGAGAAGTCTATTTTTTGTTCCAAAACTTCTTTTAAATTTTCGCAAGTTGGATAATCTCCGCTATCATAATATTCTTTAACTGTGCGACATACGACTTCTTTGTTAAAGTCATCTAATCCTGTCACACGTTTTACGTGGGGAACTTTTTTTTTAGGCGATGAAAATGACAGATTTTCTAAGCTGGAGTCTGCAATAGAATTATTAGCTTCAGCACAGATCCTTCCAACCGTACGAAGAGATACGCCACATGCTTTAGAAGTAGCTTCTTGTGTCTGCATAAATATATCTTTGATTTTTGCATCAGGATTGGAAGCAACGAGCTCTTTAAAATAGTTGTACACATTATAAATAACCGTCTTGGACTGTTTTCTAATATCAGGAATGGCTGCCATAATTAAAAGAAAGCAAAATGTACAGAAAATGAAAGAAAGCAACGTAATCAAACAAAGGGTGGGGTAATACTGATCAACAGGGTCTCTCAAACGGTGTGGGAAAAAGAAGAGCGGTCAATCGGTCACGTGGTTGTAACCATAGTTACTAACCTAACCTGAGGAGTGACCCACGAAAGGGGGAGGCTTTGGCCTTGAACGGCCTTTTTTTTTCTACAGAGACTATAATGAAAGTAACGCATGCAAGCAGGTTACCTGTAAAAAAATGTGGTTGACACGGTGGGCAAGATTAAAAAAAAAAAAAACTTCTCAATGGATCATCTTGATTTTTTTTTTATTATTAAAGCTTATTTAATTGCCTTCGATATGAATTAAAGCTTTTATTAAAATTGTAACAAAAAAAAAAAAAAAAAAAAAAAGGTTATTAACAAATAAGAATGAATTTTTTAAAAGTTTATTTTTTTTTAAATCAGCCATTACATAACTTTTTTAAATAAATTTATGGGTTCCTTTAATTTAACTAGAAGCTATATTCACGAAGTTTACGAAAAAAATTTATTTTTGTGTTTCAGATAATTCTAAAAGGCGCTATCATGCCCATTGTTCAGGCGAAATTTTCCAAAGCAGTTGATCATATTTGTTTATAACTTAGAGTAGAAGCAACAAAATCTAATAAAAAAATTCTTGTGTATACCTTAAGATATGTACAATAAACTGTTAAAATTTCAAAAAGATCCATCATGCAGTTTTCTTTAAAAATAATTATAAAAAAAAGTTTTTTTTTTTTTTTTTTGTCTCTTAATGTAGAAGGTCTCTTTAAGCATACTTACCGTGATTTTTCTTCTAGACAATATGATAAAATAGGGTTTTTTTTCTTTTCTTTTTACGAGAAAGTAAGCTATTTCCCCACCACAATTACCGCTTACTACGAGTATGGGATTATTACATAGCCGGCAAACAAAAACTTTTTTCTTTCACGACTTCCCTAATGTGCAAGGTGCGTGCACCCCTTGTAATTTCCAAACAGTCTCTCACCACTATTTCAGAATGAAAAAATTCTATTTAATATTTAAACCGCAGAATTTATTATCGCTCCGTTCAATCGCAGAATTTTTAATTTTTTCTAAAAATTAAATAAGGCGAGTAAAACTTTAAAAAAATTATGGTAAAATTAAACACCTTGATTATATCATTTGATTTTTAAACATCTTAACGAAATTTCCTTTGCTTTTCCTCTTGTAAGGTCGGTAGAGGTTATCTCTTTGTATTTATTGTACATCTTTATTCATATCGTTGAGTTGTTGTATTGGGGAATTTTTTTTTAGCAGTTAGTAGTAGTAATAATACTTCACTGGGTGCTTTGAAAATGTTTCTTTCTTTCATTTTTAAATGATTTCAAATCTTGAAATTTGTGTGACATTGTTCGTTTACATTTTAAAAATAGTGTCGTAAATGTCTTTAAAACGCATTTTCGAATTATCCTTTATAATTTATAAAATTGTAAATTCTAGAAAACTATTTTTTTTTTCATCCAGGAAATAAAATTATATTGTGAAAGCTTGAAAAAGATGAAGGAAATTTTTGTTCAAAAACGAGAAGATCTTTCATCTGAAGAAATAGCTAAATGTCTCGGCAATGGTAAATTACTTAAATTTGAATCATTTGCATCAATCCCTGTTTTAAAAAGATTCTATTCATTTCTTGTTCGTTTGTTTTACTCACTGATATTTTTTTTAGGTGCGTTCGTAATTATATAAATACCATAGCTGCCAACATCTTATGCTTTTTTGTACCACAAAAATTTAATAGAAATTTTTGGCTTATTTAATCGGCAAATTAGAACAATTTAATAATGTAAAATTTATTGTTAAATTTTTGTGGTACGAAAAAAACATAAGATTTGACAAGCTATGAAATACGTAGTGCCTATAGACGTCGTCTGATCCATCCGTCTGTCCGCATATAACAGCGCAAAAAGTACCCAACCGAATGGTTTGAAATTCAATATATATATATATATATATAAACACTGCAGAATTTTGTCGCGTCATTTCAAATTTTATGAAAATCGAATCAAAACTTAAAAAGATGTTCATAAAAGTTTTCATCATTCTGTTAAATTCTATCATACGTAATTAATTCAATGATATCCGATGATAGGTAATGATTCTAGGTTACCATGGTGATGACGTCCTATTTAAGATGGAGTCCTATTATTTCCGTATTACTGAATTTAATATATAGAATCGTAATAAATTTTGTATTCATGCATTTTTTGCATAAAAGTGCAACAGCTATTGCAGCAAGATCTGAATATTTATAAATAAACTGGTTATAGTACGAATGCACCTCATTTGCCACGTTTGACCTACAATTTCCTACTTTCTTTAACTGTAAAAGAGAGTATCGTAAGCATGGCTTGTAATGGTGCAAGAGGAATTATAATTCTTACCAGTTTTGATTCTTACCATGCGTGACGCCAAAATTGCCCGACAGGGGGACACCGTTTCCCCACCGAAGTGGGGAGGGGGCGACTTGATTAGATTATTTATGTTTAATCTATGTACAAGGTGTGTCTAAAGTAATGGTCAGAAATGAATGCTGTGATAATGATTGTGAGGCCAGTATTTTTTGCATAAGAAACCAACGTCGTAGTAATCTACTTATAGTAATTATTTAATGAAAAGTGCAACGTGCATAGATATTATTCTGTTGGAGCTGAATTGTTTAAATCAAAAATTCTTTATCTAAAATATTGTTACATTATTTTCATTATTGTCACAGTAATGAAGGAAAATCTGGATTGGGTATAGAGTGAGATACCTTCATAGCTGACTATATTTTCAAATAAAAAATCTTCAAAAAACCTGTTTTGAACCCGAAAATATATTTAATAGAATTTGTCCTATTTCTATTAGGTGCTTATTTGTTTTCATTTACTAAGTAGCTTTTCTGTTTCGAAATAAGTTTATCTGCTGTGAAAAATAGCAGAAAATTGGTAGTTAGGTACCCTGTATTTTTCATTAAATAAATAAATTTTGATCTTGTTTTCTTTCAAAAAAAAAAAAAAAAAAATTGTCTATTTTTTATCACTTTTTTTAGACAAAATATCCGTGCTTGAGAAAAGCAGAACTAACTAAAAGGAATTATCCTGAAACTCCAGGTGTGTAAACAGAATAGTATAGGTCATATATTTCCGCGAAGATGTTTTCCCGAAACCCCATAGGGGACCGTCTACAAATTGAAAAAAACGAATATCTTTTGTATAGCCCTGTAAAATCTAATGTAGCGAAAGCGTTCAAACTGTAACACATGATTAACAGCCTTATTGTAATAAACTGTGTTCATTTTTATGAGGATATCATGTATACTAGTAGAGTAATTAAGGTTTTTATAAAAACAGTCCCAAATTTCGCTAAGTTTTTTGCTTATAATTTGCAAAGTTCTTAATATATATATATATATAAAACAATTACAGATTTATATGACAAACGTAAAGAATTTAAATTCACAGTTAATACATTTACAAATTTTAAATCTTGTCTACATCATTCTGTATTTCGTAATATAATACTTAATCATTTATATAGAATAAAATGTTTATGCTCTTCTCCTCTAATTAACAATAATATTAAAAAACTAATTTATGATGCATTAAATCGTGGTTTTCCAAAAAAATTCATATATTCATTAATATACAATTAGTACTTTTCTTACATGATCTATTAAAACAAATTAACACATGCGTAAACAAAATTACAAAAAAATTATAAAATAAAAAAATATCTATAAAAAATTAAAAATTGTAAAATAATATAAAAAAAATATTATATGTTGGTTGGGTGGGTAGATGTTAGAGTACGGAGGAGGGTGGTGTTGTCTGGATAATACGCAATGGTTAATTATTAAAAAAAAAATGGGGGCTCTTGTATTATTACTATATTTTTGTTACGTATTTTATATAGATGTTGATTTGATATTTTATATGTAATTGAAGAATTTCATTAATATTATAATTAGCTTAATTATTTATTAATCTAATTTACAATTATTTGTTATTAAATTTTAATTTACTAAGGACAATATCATATTAATTACTAATAGTATGACATTCTTATAGTGAATAATATACATATAAGTATGTTTAATATAAATATAGTTATACTGTATGCATTAAAATTGGGTAATTATTTTTATTATTATTCCTCTATTCTTTTTAATATTTATTATCGGTTTAATGTTTTTGAACGTCCCACATTCATACTTTATGGATTTTTATGGATGTCTGAAAATAATCCACACTCTATATTTGTGCTTTTTAAGTAATGGGAATTTAAGTATCATTTAACCTTCTATATACTTCCACATGTTTTTTATTTCCTGTTCAGTTTATAAATATCTTATATATAATTCATTAAAAAATAATTTTTATATTATTTTTAATAATTATTTATATTAATTATTACTGAATTTATTTTGTTTTATAGCATATAGCTATATGCTATATATTATCAATGTTCTAGAATTATTTAAATTCTTAGTTTAGTCTAAATAAGTTAGCTAATAGAATATATTGTATGCTTTTAAATTTTATTAACAATAGTTTTTAAATACATAGTGTGGTTTATATTAGGTTTATAATTCTCTATATATAAGGATATGTTTGGTTTTGCTGTTTAAACAGTTATTTACATTCAAATGCTTACAAATATTTATCTTGCGATAGTTGTTTAATAAAAGTAATACTAGATGGCAGCACCAAATTTGTCTCTTTATGTTAGCTCTAATTTTTAATTTTTCTAGCTCCATTTCAGTTATAATTTAATACACTAGGGGGTATTTTTAGCTAAATTTTGACGATATTGTCAAACTGTTATTAATTAATTTAATAGTGCATTTTAAATAATGTAATTAATATCTATTTATTTTATATTAGATTAAATGTGTTTAACAAGGTATTTCAAATTTTATTTCAAAATGTATTAACTGCATCCTTTGGTATCATTTACTGTAATTTCTTAACTGTTTTATTCACCTTAATCTTTTTGATATACTGGTAGACATGTGCGCGTGGATTTTTTGTAAAATACTGAAATATTAATCGGTATGGTGTTTATTATTTATATTTTATATCCTATAAATATTTAAATACGTTTTATTGATTCTTCCATTTCATATTATTTGTTTCTATTCTGCTTTCATTTTTAATCAATTCACTTGATTTTAATGGTTGTTTGGGCACAGGGGAAAATAATTTTTAGCTTTAGCTTATTTTTCCCACAGAAAACAACCATTTTGCTTATATCATTGAATTCTGTGCCCTTGATAACGTAATTCAATGTATAAGCTTTTCAATTTTTGTCGGTGTCCACTTTATTCTTTTTTCTTCCATAATAATTCTTATTTTTTTTTTTTTTTTTTTTTTTTTTTTTTAATACTTGCAGCTTTAATTCATAATAATTGACGGTGGTAGGTTATGTTTAATTAATGGTTATATATATATATATATATATATATATATTCAGAAAGTATGACAAACAACATTGTACACAATACCCTGCAATCAGAATTAAAAAATAATGAAAATTGGATGAAAAATGTTTACTAAATAATGTTCCACTGCGCATGCGTGAATGCAATCAAAATATAATGTGCATATGTGAAAGTCTCAAAAACATAGTTTGAAAATTCTGAAAGTTATCGTCGATAGAATAAGGTCAAAATCGGTTGTTCCCAAAAGGAAACAAAAAGAGGTTGGTTGGTTGATTTTGTGACGGCCGATTATCTACGCTAGGGATATAGGCCCGAGGGGGGTGCCCTTCGTGGGGGTCTTTCTAAGGGAACCTAACCCGTATTAACGCATGGAAATCCATGGTTCGAAAAAACCCACGAAAACTCCGAACGATTAGGCCGACGGGCGCGATTGGGATCGAACCCAGCACTTCCCGTCTACCAGTTTCGAGAGCAGAACCTCTCAGCCACTGGTGGGGCGAAACAAAAAGAGGAGGGGTTGCATCCAAATATAGTAGTACGTGCAATATTGTGTGTGCTATATTGGCACTAATCAACGGATATTTGGGTTCAGCTTCTCACTTTTTTGCTTTCTTTTGGGAACAACGGATTTCGAGCTTATTCTATCGAAGATAATTTTCAGAATTTTAAAGCTACGTTTTTGAAACTTTCATAAAAGTTGCTCTATACACTTAGCTAATGCATTATGCACATTATATTTTGATTGCATTTGCACATGCGCAGTGAAACATTATTTAGTAAACATTTTTCATCCAATTTTTATTATTTTTAAATTCTGATTGCAGGGTATTGTGTACAATGTTGTTTGTCATACTTTCTGAAAATAATTTTTTTTTTATATTAAGAACTCTGCAAATTATAAGCAAAAAACTTGGCGAAATTTGGGACTGTATTTATAAAAACCTTAATTTCTCTATAGTATAGATTCTATCCTCATAAAAATGAACACAGTTTATCACAATAAGTCTCTTAATCATATTCTAGAGTTTGAATGCTTTTGCTACATTACTTTTTACAGGGTTATCTAAAAAATATTCGTTTTTTTCAATTTGTTGACGGTCCCCTATAGGGTTTCGCGAAAAAACCTTCGCAGAAATATATGACCTATACTATTGTGTTTACACACCTGGAGTTTCAGGATAATTCCTTTTAGTTAGTTCTGCTTTTCTCAATTAGGATAATTCCTCCAAGGATTATTCCAAGGATAATTCCTCATGTATTTTTCTAGATATTCAACGAAACGTCTAAAATCGCAAGTGACCAGTCATCATTGGCTCATATAGTGTGCCAGCAACATGATATAAATGCAATGATTGATATCTTTATTTCAGAAAATTTTCTTTTATTCACCGTTCATAAAATGATATTTTTTAAAGTTTTTTTGAAAAAAGTTTATTTCAAAATGTTACAACAACGTGATTTACTATGGCCTGCGGTATATTGGACAGTCTGAAAGCCAATGTAACACAGAGGACGGTAATGGAATTGTTGGAGTTACGAGAAGCGTTATTTTCCTGATAAGAACTTGGGTGTTTGTTGTAAGAGGTGTTGGCCGCCATGCGGAGTGTCGGCCCCATCTTGCCAAGAAGATCCAACTCTTTATAATTTCTTTGATCTTGCTATGCAACCTGATACCAGGACTTGGGACCTATTGGCGAGGCTTGCGCCAGGCAAGAGGTACCTAGCCAGTGGTTTCGAATCTGCTAAGATGGACACCTGCCAAAAACGAAAATTTTCTCCAGACCATATTCCAGAGGCGTATTAACCACTACTCGGACCCCTAAGCTTGACTTTTTTGCGGGCCCCCACCTCTTCTTCAAAGCGATTTAGACCAGAAAATTCACAAAATACATGTCTGCTCAATTATCTCATAAACCACTGATAAAGAAAACGTACTTCCATTTACAGAAAGTATAGAAATTAAGTCAAGTTTTTAGATATAGTATTTGTTCTACAATGTAGAAAAAAAGACTAATGTTTCTTAATCTACGAAAATGTACAATAATTAAGAAAGCGAATATATAATAACCTCTTCGGAGTCACCCAAGATTCCGAAAAGTGTTCCTTTATCTTCAAAAACCCCAGAAAACAATTCATTTTCGAAATTTATAGAAGAATTTATAAAACTAAATTGTTAGCTGCCCAATAGCTGCCATAATTTTCGGAAACGTTTCCTAGTAGCTTTTACAAGGCATTCATCAGTTCTCTGTACCCAGAAAATCGGTTTTTCGGATTCTATCAATTCTCAAGTAAACATTTTCAGCTGCATAAACTAATTTGTGCATACAATTGTAACAAAATACAGTAGAACCTCTTTTATCCGAAACTCTTTTAACCGAAACTCTCGGTTAACCGAAATGAATTTTTAAAGCTTATTATTATTTTTTTTTACTATCACATTCCTTGTGTGCAAAATCTATTTTGAAAGCTTTTTTTTTAAACTATCATATTCCTTGTGTGCAAGCGGTCCTTTCCGAACCACGAGTACATATAAATATTTTCGATCCCCTTTCTTAGAATTCCTTTGAACCTTTGAATTTAACTTGAGTTCCCGTAAGCTGCGGAGTGCAACGAACAAAACGAACAAATTAGCAATTTTGAAAGTTTTGAATGTTTTGCAAAAAGTTTGGCATGGCTGGAACAGCAGAAAGACTGTGATACTGGTGTAAAGTATTAAAAATAAAATTTCAAAGCAAAGGCAATCGAAACTGCGACAAACAAAACATTGTTTCAAATCCTTGTAAAAGGTACTTAATTTTAAAATTAAAATTCAGGTAATTTATTCTTGTTTCTATTTTGCTATTGCTTTATTTTTATTAAGCACTTGTTACCATAATAAGAAATACACATATATTTCACCTTAATCTTATAATTGAAGCATTCTAGATTATCCGAAAATTTCGATTTTCCGAAAGAGGGTCGGTCCCAATTACTTCGGATAATCGAGGTTCTACTGTAATGTTAATTTTCATATTAATGTTAATGTTGTTAATTTAGTACATTAGTCTGTTAAACATGTTTTCTGATTATCAAAATATCTATTTGAGAATTGATAGAATCCGAAAAAGCGATATTCCGATTTGAGAAAATGGATTAGTGCACTGTAAAAACTACTCAGAAACGTTTCCGAAAATGACGGGCAGCTGATAAAAATTTATTTTTATAAATTATTCTTTAAATTTCGAAAATAAATAGTTTTCTGAGTTTTTTAAAGGTAAATGAACGGTTTTTGGAATCTTCGGTGACTCGGAAGAGGTTATTTTATATTTTCGTCCTTGATTATAGTGCATTTTTGTAGATTTACAGTGAACCTAATAAAATTCTACATTTAATTTTGATACAGTCCGTAGGCCTTATAGGTTATATTAAAAAAATGTTTTTTTGTCTAAGAGGAATAAAACAAGAAAATAAAAATTAAAAAAAAAACTATTATTTTACAACCAAAACTTACCAAATTATGAATTTTATGTAATTTCAGTGTTTTCTAGCACTAGAAACGGAAAGAAATATTATTTAGTACAGGTAAACGGCATACATTGAATTTTCATAAAATCCAAAATATTATAATTTGGTAAGTTTTAGTTGCAAAAGAATGAGATTTTTAAAAAAAATGCTCTTTTTAGATGAAAGACAATGCTCTTTTAGGACCTAGGGGCCGTACTTGTCTCGAAATTCCTAAAATTCCTGAAAAAATGAAAACACTTCATAAAATTCCCTAAAATATGGTAACCTGTCGTGAAATTTCCCGAGTTTGTACTATAGCAATAACAGTCATGATTTTTCCGCGAATATATATATATACATATATAACCATTAATTAAACATTACTGACCAACATCAATAATTGTGATAGTATGAATGAATTTACAACAATACAGTGTCCCCAAACACACTGAATGGATACCAAAGACATAATAAACAAGCTGCTATGTATAAAATAAAGTCCCTTGTACTATATAACAAGAATTAATAATGAAGAGTAAGAGAAAAATATGGATTTCGAAAAAATAATTGAAAAGCTTATATATTGAATTACGTTATCAAGAGTAGAATTCAATTATATAAGCAAAATCAGTCGTTTTCTGTGAGAAAAAAAAGCTAAAAGCTGAAATTTTTTTTTTCTCCTGTACTCTAACGATCAATATAACCAGTAGAATAGTTTCAAACTGAAAACAGAATAAAATTAAATGCTATGAAATGGAAAAAGCAATACAACCTTTTAAATAATTAATTTATAGCAAGGAAAAATAGTAATATTACACAAAATACCTAATAAAATCCCAGTTATTCTAACCAAATACACATCAGCACATGGTATCCAAAAGCACGATAATTTTAATGTTATTTTTACAGTTAAGTTAACACAGATTTTAAAACCTAACGTATACAGTTAATCTATTTTGAAATACCGTGATAAATGCAATTAAAATAATATAAATAGAAAATAATTACATAATGAGCAAATTACCTCTTAACACTTTAAAAATCTTTTTAATTTCTTAACTAAAGTAAAAAATTCCAAAACTATAAGTTTACAAAATCGCAAATAGCCAAAATTAAGCTCCACCCTGTGTTAAAAATTGATATTATTAGTCTATTCGAAGCATCAGGCAGAATCCAATTTAAATTTTAGTGCTGCCATCTATGATATTAACTTGAAACTAATATGAACAAAATGTCATAAAGATTATGCTATTATAAGTTAATTTATTCATAATATACCAACTGCTATATCCCAACAATTCCTAATTTAAAAATACCATATTAAATTTCGTTATTCATATAAATATTAAATAAATACAAATGTTAATTACAATATATTCTACTACCATACCCAATTAATCTATACAGAAAATTTAAATAAATTTAAAACAATAATAATATAATATAGCAATGTATGCTATAAAACTAAATAATTTATATATAAAAAATTATATATAATAAAAATAAACTATAAGAAATACTTATAAATATAAAAAAAATTAATAAAATGAACAGGAAGAGAAGAAAAAATAAATAAATGGATGTTGATATAATTATGTCAGAATCTTCATTTCCCAATTGCCTAATGATAACAAATAAATTGTGTGGTTTATGTTCATATTAACCATAAAAAATTAAAGAATGTGAATATGGAATTAACATTCACAAAAAACCGTTAACTAATCATTTAATACTAAGTTCAAAATTAAACATTATTAAAAAGTATAGAGGAATAATAAAATACTAATATCCCAATTTTAATACAATCTGTAATATCATTAGTTATATCAAATAAACTTATTATGTATATTATTCACCATAAAGATGGTATACAATTAGAAATTAATATGATATTGTCCCGAGAAGACTAAAAATTAAAAACAAGTTAATTGTTAACTTGATTAAATATTAATTAAGCTTAATAAATACAATATGAATTGAAATAAAAATTTAACGTCACCATATATATATAAAGTATCGAATCACCTCCATGTAAAAAGTGTATTAGCAATGTAGTTATAATTAAAATGCCCCATCAATTTTTTTAAAATAAATTAACCATTGCGTATTATCCAGACAACACCACCCTCCTCCGTACTCTAACATCTACCCACCCATCCGTCTTATAATAATTTTTTATTATTTTACATTTTTTATATAAATATTTTCTTATTTTATAAGTTTTTTTGTAATTTTGTTTACGCAAGTGTTAATTTGTTTTTTTAAAAAGATCATGTAAGTACTAATTGTATATTAAAGAATATATGAATTTCTTTGGAAAACCTTGATTTAATGCATCATAAATTAGTTTTTTAATATTATTATTAATTAGATGAGAAGAACATAAACATCTTATTCTATATAAATGGTTAAGTATCATATTTCGATATACAGAATTATGAAGACAAGATTTAAATTTTATAAATGTATTAACTTTGAATTAAAATTCTTTACGTTTATATATATATATATATATATCAGTGGCGTGGCGTGAAAATTTTCGGTGGTCATCGCAATTATTTAAGTTTGTGGTGAAAAATTATTAACTCTAAAATTCAATGGTTGAATGTTCAAAAAAGAAACTTTAAATCTTACCTTCACTTATACATGAACTCCAAATGTTCTGCTAAAACTGGATCGTAGAGTTTTAAAAGCTTATTAAGAGTTTTAAAATATTGCTTGGTCATCGCCGCATCCAGCGATGACCGGACGCCACGCCACTGATATATATTCCCGCGAATCCTTTATTTTTGCAAAGTTCCACAAAATCAGTATTTCGAATTAATAAGTATGCATAGGAGAGAAAAAAAAACATGAGCCAGAAAATAGTGAAACATTTTGTCATCTGATGATAAAAAAAACTGATAAATTTCGTCAAATGGTCACAGGAAAAAAAAAAAAAAAAAAAAAAAAAAAAAAAAAAAAAAAACGGGAATTTGTCAGCAAGACAGGAAGGAAAATCATCATGAATTTCGTTAATCGGTTGTTCAGCGATTTCTTCAGAGTCGAAAAAAACATCATTGATGTGAAAACATAGCGACACAGAATTTCGTCAAACGACCCAGGAATAAAATCGCCAATTCCGGCCAATCATTCGAGCAAAAAATCGTGACTTTCGTCAAACAACTGCGGAAAAACTCGCGAATTTTGTCAAGAGGTCGCGTAAAAAAAGACGCAAATTTTATCAATCCGTCCCGGGAAAAAATTGCGAATTTCGTCAAACAATTGCTGAAATTAATCGCGGAATAAAATCGCGAATTACATCGAACGATTGCGGGAAAAAATAGCGCGATTTCGTCAAAAGGTCGGGTAAAAAAATAACAAATTTCGCCGAACAAGTGCAGAAATTAATCACGGAATTCGTGAAACGATTGTTAAAGAAAATAGCGAATTTCTTCAAACGATCGCGGAGAAAAAAATCGCGAATTTCAGCAAACGATCGCGGAGACAAATCGTGAATTTCAGCGAGCAATTGCGGAAACAAATCGCGAATTTCGGCAAATGATCGAAGGAAAAAAACACGAATTTCGGCAAACGAACGCAGAAAAAATCGCGAATTTTAGCAATCAATTACGGAAAAAACGCGAATTCCCTCAATAGATCGAAGAAAAAAACCCTAATTTCAGCAAACGATCGCGGAAAAAGCGTGAATTTCGGTAAACGATCGCAGATTTCAGCAAACGATTGAGGAAAAGAATCACGAGTTTCAGCACACGATCACAGAGAAAATTCGCGAATTTCAGAAATCGATCGCGGAATGCAATCACGAATTTTGACAAACGATCAAAGAATAAAAACGCGAATTTCGGCAAACGATCGTGGAAAAGAAACGCTAATTTTGGCAAACGATCTCAGAAAAAATCGCGAATTTTGGCATTAGATCGAAGAAAGAATCGCGAATTTCGGCAAACAATCGCGGGAAAAGCACGAATTTCGGCAAACGATCGCGAAAAAAATTGCCAATTTCGGCAAACGATCGTGGAAAAAAACGCAAATTTCGGTAAACGATCGCAGAAAAAAATCGTGAATTTCGGCAAAAGATCGGGGAAAAAATCACGAATTTCTACAAACGGCCGCGGAAAAAAGTAGTATGCTGGGTAAATGTATCCTGAAGTATGACCAGTACTACTACCCCTGCAGGGTCCATATAAAATATAAAATTTCGTATTAGGTAGATTTCGTAAGAAATATTACCTGTTGCAGTCGTTACCATGGTGCGACTTTTGAAAAAAATTTAATATGTATAATGGCCTACTTAAAACAATTGCCATATCTAAAGTCTGTACTTAGACTTTCTTCAGTTGGAAGTACGTTTCTATCGTCAGCGGTCTAACTTCTTGATATTTTAAGCATTAATTATAGCAGTACTCACGCAATTTTAACACACATATTTTTTTTTTTCAAATACAATCAAATCAAATTGAGGATATCCCAAAACATGTAAATTTCGGTCTAGCTTTAAAGGTGGGAGGAGTTAGGGTGAGGTCTGGTGACTGACCATGGAGTTAAAATGTAAGGAGTTGCGAATAGACAAATGCTTGACTAAAATTTAAAAGCTTCTTTAAAAGATATCATTCGTAGAGGTAATGTCAAAATCTTGCCTAGGCCGCCGTGGCTACTAGTCTCCTCTGTGTAATTCTTTCCCAAACTGAAAGCCGAAAAATTTCAAGAATTCAATACTTTCTTTTTATGAATAGAGAAGAAATTAAAAGTAGAGTAGCGTTTGGACTACAATTAATAATTAATAATTTTCAATAAATGAGTGAAACAAAGAATATTGCACACTAGCCGCCCTTGGCGACCTGTTTGGTCTCCCTAAAATTTATGTTTGGGAAAGCATGCTAAGCATTGTATCATGTTACTTTTATTCATAATTTAATTTACTTGGATTCCCTTAAATATAATTAATATAATCCCTTAAGCTAATATTAGTTTTTGTTGCATTAAAATATCTGAATTTGTTGATTTTCTGTAAGCAAGTAAACCCTATAGGTTTACAATGGAAATTTGGCAAAATATTAGAGATATCGCCAAGTTGGCGTCACTTTTGGCTACAAACATTGGTCGCCAAATATGGCAATATATCGCCAAGTTGGCAACAAACTTGGCAGCATTTGGCGACAGAACAGGGACCCCCCTAATGGGTTCCCCGAAATTGCCGTTTGTCACACAAAAAGTGAAGCAGTCATCCCGGAACTGTTGATGACAGTCAAATGCTTTGCGCTTTTATTATATAGATGATTTCTCTTTTGCATTAAATGTTAGCTCAATGTGAAAAAAAAAATCTTAGCACATAGAGGCCCCTAGGCTTCAGCCTACTCAGCCTAATGGGTAATCTGCCTCTGCCATATTTCCGGGTTTCTGGCTTAGCGGATTTTACTGTATTTAAAACTTATGTAAATACTGATCGTCTCTCATCTGTATTTTTCTTTTATTGATGTGTGTGAAATGATTCATTGTATTTGAGTAAAAGTGTTTCCATATAAGTCAAGTTAGCTTAACTTTTTAACAAATTAAATAAAAATATGTTATATTTTAGGCGATGATGTATCTGCACTGAAGTCTGTCACTCCTGCTATTTATTCATTCTTGAGGGGTATGAAGCCTATGAAGAATTATGAGGTAGAAATGTTTCATTTTTGTTTAACTTAAATTGAATTTTCTTGCTTATTTGATAAGTTTAAAACTAATCTGTATTTCATCGATATTTAGTAGTTATACATATTTTTTATTTTCGTTATATTTGAACCTAGTAAAATGTACTTTGTATCTTACAGCGCAGCATTTTCTTTTTAAATTCTTAGAACTATATAGAAACTATAGAACATTTTCATTAGAATTTAATAAAAGGCAGCTGTGCTATATAATAGAAAGAGGAAAATATTTTCTGTATGAGAAAACATTTCCTTCTTTTCAGGTGGGTTCGTAATTATATTAATAGGTAGGTAGCACCTATAATCGTTGTCTGGTCCGTCCGTCTATCCGCATATAACAGCGTAAAAACTACCCAACCGAATGGTTTCAAATTCAATATATATAAACGCTACAGAATTTTGTCGAGTCATTTCAAATTTTATGAAAATCGAATCAAAACTTAAAAAGATAGTCATAAAAGTTTTCATCGTTCTATTAAATTCTATTATACGTAATGAATTCAATGATACCCGATGATAGGTAGTGATCCTAGGTTGCCATGGTGATGACGTCCTATTTAAGATGGAGTCCTATTATTTCCGTATTGCTGAATTGAATATACAGAATCGTAATACATTTTGTATGCATGCATTTTTGCATAAGAGTGCAACAGCTATTGCACCAAGAGCTGAATACTTATAAAACTGGTTATAGTACGAACGCACCTCATTTGACATGTTTTATGTCTTATTTCCAACTTGTTCTATCATTACATATACCGACAACTGGTCATTTGACCACTGCAAACTAAAATATTTCCTGAATATTAATGTTGTGAATTATCACATTGCTAACAAAGCGTAAACCAACTTAGTGAAAAATGTCCAAGCCGGGAATCGAACCCGGGTCTCTGGAATAGATCTCCAGTGCTCTACCACTAAACCACAAGGACGATGTCCATTTCAGCAGTGATGCTGAAATGTAGTTGAAAAATTAATTAAAATTGTATATTCACCGGTGCTGGGTTTGTTTGCGTCTCATGTTACGCCGCTAGGAATGTGTGCTCATGAAGACTTCTCCATCTTGTGCTGCGGTTGCAGCCTTACCGACTTATATAAGTGAGAAATGCCAGGCTGGACATCGTCCTTGTGGTTTAGTGGTAGAGCACTGGAGATCTATTCCAGAGACCCGGGTTCGATTCCCGGCTTGGACATTTTTCACTAAGTTGGTTTACGCTTTGTTAGCAATGTGATAATTCACAACATTAATATTCAATAATTTCAAGCGTAATTTCACTGCTGAAATGTAGTTGAAAAATTAATTAAAATTAAAATATTTCCATTTGAACAAGAAATTTCTGCATAAAATAAATAAAATAAAAATAGTACAATAGTATGTTAAATTATAAACTAAATAGTTTTAAATATAGAAATTAATCAGTTTTTTTTTTTTCTTTAGAGTGACAATCCATTCATGAGGACCATCTACTTTTCCATTTCCATCGGAGGGGACACAGATACTATTGCATCCATGGCAGGCGCTATAGCCGGAGCTTATTATGGGGAAGACATGATTCCAGATGTTGTACAAAAGAGATGTGAAGGAATTGATGAAATTATTTCTTTAGCAGACAAGCTCTTTGATGTAACTTATAAAGAGAAATGAACGTTTTTATTTTTTACTTTATTTTTTTCATGCAATAAAAATGGATGTACACTAAACTCCCCCAAATCCGCAACCTTAAAATCTGCAAACGCCTGAAATCCGCACATCATCGCAGATGTAAACAATCGAACTTTCAATTCAGATGTAGGGACAAAATTACAGAATTTTTTAGTTTTATATCATTCCGTTTGTATTTTAATATGTAATTAATTCTCTATAATATAACCGAACTCATGGTTTTTTCATGAAGGAAGTATAATTTATTTCTGAAAAAAAAAAAAGATATTGCTGATATCTTTGATATAATCACAATCTTTTTACCTAATCTTTTATGTATTAATCGAGATTTCTTGGTTATTAAGACTGGCTAAATCTGAAATAAAACTTCCTTACTTTAGGATTTTGATGTGAATTAATAAGGTACCATTATGAGGCAAGTTTCATTCAATAATTCAAGGAAAAGGTATCTTATCTTTATTATGCAGATTTAATTATACACTATTAATTATTTACTTGACCTTTACTTTTAATAATTTAATCACTTTTAAAATTATCTTACTTCTTATCATTTTAACTTATTACTTTACTTAATTATTTTAATATTTTACTATATTGCAAGGATTCTTTATAATTTTGATTGCATTATTACATTCAAATTACTGTTTAAAAAGTGTAAACAAAGCAATGACCAGAAATCCACAAAATTCCAAAATCCGCACAACCTCTGGTCCCAAGCTGTGCGGATTTGAGAGAGTCTACTGTATATTTATATTCAAACCTTGTTATAGGGTCATCTAAGAAAACCGTGCAAAAATAACCTTCTGTGGAAGGTTTTCCTAAAAAGTGTAATGTTACATGAACTTTTTATGCTTTTTTTCTTTTGTCCTTTTTATAAATATAGATTCCAGTTAATAACAGCAATATTGCTTAAATATATGTGTGATCTGTATAAATTGTTGCAGCAGCATGAGAAAATTCAGCTATTAAAATTAAAATACAGTCTTTTAAAGTTGTATTTGAAATATAAATATTTATTGTAAATATATATTGTAAAAAATGTATGTTGTAAGAGAAGTTACATTAAATAAATATATATATATATATATTCAGTCATTGTGTACAAATAAATAGATTATTTATACAAATTTTCTTTACTTATTTCTTTATCTGCGAAAATTTTATCTTTAAAAAAATATTTTATACAATAATTAGAATAACAGAAATTACCAAAAAAGAAAGAAAAAGGGAAAAACTCTTACTTTAAAACCTGAAAGTATTATTTAAAATCCCTGCCGGCCCGGCCTACAGGCGGAGGTAGATTTAAAAGTTAAGTATATTAATTGCACCAACAAAAAATAAATCATGAGTAGATATAAATCACTTTAACAGTTTTATCTGACTGCTTTTGATGAGTTTTTATTACATTTTTACATAATAACTGGTTTTATCAGAATCAAGTTAAGGCGGTATTAAAAAAAATAATTTTTCATGCTCCACAACTCGAAATTTTCTGGCACATTTTCAGATTTATTTTTAATAGAAAAAATACGAAACTTGCTGACGTGATTTTTGAAAAGATTTATAATCGACCTGTGTTTTTATTTTTCTTTCAATTAATTGAAACTTGATTAATAAACAATTATTTTCTCAGTAGGGCAATATTTTTCGTTTCTACAACACAATCGCTTCGGGAAATTCTGTTCAAAATGCCCACTTTGACATCATTTTTTGAAATATATTCTGCCTCTATCAAAAAATCGATCATTACGGTACATTATATAGTTTCTGAAGAAGAGAATCTATCAATTGGACGCGTTTGAGATCAAAAATAAATTTAAAAATGAGTCAGAAAATAAGCAGTTTGGATTTGAATACATTCTCAATAAGATGATTTTTTTCTTCAACCGCTATGTATTTTTAGTTTGTTTTTGCTGTAAGAATTGGACCTATCAAAAACTTGTCTATATAAATGTTGAAGACAATATTAAGGAGGTATATGATAAATTCATGGGGATTTTATATCTTGTGAATTGACGGAGTTATGGAAATTTTTCTTCTTCACCCCTTTTTTTGTTTTCGTTTTTCATGACCAAAGCACCGCCTAATGAATAGTAGGCCTGCGCGTTGACACAAAAATAGCGGCTGTCGTAGGCGTGTTTTTATAAGCGTTTGTATGGTCCCCTGAATTTAGACACCAGTACTTTCTAAAAGTTTTCTATGACATATTTAATCTCAGAAAAATCCGCCCAAAACTACCATTTGGCAGAAATTTTTCGCTTCCTGATGGACCTGACCAATCTTATACATCCTAGCTGTTCTGGATCTGCACTCCTGAGACTCGCCCCCTGTCGCGTTAGAGTCACAGACAATTCTGTGGTTAGAGCCTTTGTCGACCTCTGGCAGTCCTAGCGCCCCTTGTCGCGAAGGAGCAGGGCTCCGACGCGCATACCATCGTGGCGATGTGGTCCTGAATCATGATCATCAAGTTTTTTAGCCCCCGGTATGCTATTTCCTTCTCCCAGCTTATTTTGTCTTCAATAAATAACGTTACCTTGTATACGCCAGCCGTAAAACAAAAGCCTATGTTTCATTGTGCGATTAAATACTCTACAGCATTTTTAAAAACTTCTAAGCATCGCACATTTTCAATGTTTATACCGTCGTATTGGGGAAAAAAAGTACTTTTTAATGCAATTTGTTTGAAAACTGCATCTCCATTTATTTTTTAAATATAAATTTTTTTGTAGTTTTTAGCGACATTTGTTTCATTTTGGCAACTCAAGTACTCCATTTCTGTAGAAAGTAAAGGGAAAATACTTGTAAAATATTAATATTTTATTTTTATTACCATTTTTTCATAACAAACGAAAGAAAATGTAATTAAAATACGTGCTATTTTGAGAAACATATAAATGAAGGATTTATGTTAAAACATATAGCGATTATAAACTATATTTAATTTTAAGTATCTATATTAATGCAAATGACGTCATTTTACATAAAATAAAAGCGTGTGCTTTAAGTCTTAAAATTGAAATATGTTTTGCACTACAGTAGAATCCCGATTATCCGAGTCTCGCTTAACCGAGTTATTTTCTTCTGATGGACTGGTGGTTTCTATTATTATGAAACAGCCATTATAAATGAAGCGTTAGGAGAAGATGAAAGAGCAGCCGTAAAAAGTTAGAACTCTGATTTTCTAGTCAGAATGGAAAAAAATAACCATTTTTTTTTTTTTTTTCAAATAATAATAAAATTATGGCCATTTTTTTTCTATTAAAATAGAAAAAAAATAACCATAATTTTTTTTGAAAAAAATAATAAAATTATGGAATTTTTTTTTTCTATTCTGACCAGAAAATCAGAGTTCTAACTTTTTACGGCTGCTCTTTCATCTTCACCTAACGCATCATTTATAATGGCTGTTTCATAATAATAGAAACCACCAGTCCACCAGAAGAAAATGAAGTAATGGAAATGTCGTGGGCAACAATAAATTCTGAAAAAGCAGAATTCCTGTTCTCTAGTTTTCTTTTCTTCTTTTATCAATGGACTCCTCCAGCATTGTGTGAAATATGCATCCAAACAAAAATAAACGATGCCCCATATCCAAAATCAACAAACAGACCCAAAACAGGCAAAGTGCTTGATCTGATACACACGGACGTATGCACATCTATCGGTACACCCACTATCTGCGGAAAAACAATGTTCGTCACTTTTATAGACTACTATTCAAGGTTCACAGTAATTTACTTGCTTTCGTATAAAAATGTTTACGATAATTTAAAAGATTATGTAGCCATGGTGAAAGCCCAATTCGGCAGATTCCCTAAAGCTATTACATCCGATAATGGGGAGGGGGGGGTGGGTATTTAGGTAAACAAACAGAAGAATACCTAAGGGCAAGAGGTATCCAACACCAGTTTACGGTACCATGTTGTCCGAGCGAAAACGGCTTAGCTGAAAGAAAGAACATGTCATTATTAGATAAGACTAGGAGTCTACTCTCCGAAGCAGGCTTACCTCAAAAATTGTGGGGAGAAAACATAAATACCGCCAATCACCTGCTGATTAGGCTACCAACCAAAATAACAAACAAAACACCGTTCAAAATCTGGTTCAACCGAAAACCCACCTTACACTACCTGCGAACATTCGGCTGTAAAACTTATGCATATATACGCAAATACCAGCGAAACAAATCAGATGATAGAGGGCGGGAAGGAATACTTGTGGGGTATGACAACAAAGCAAAAGGTTATCGAATATTAACAAAATAAACAAAATAGTAATAGCGAGAACAGTTAAGTAGTAAATATAGAAAAATTTATAAAAAATAATATAAACAACTTAAAGGAAAGCAAAGAGGTAGAAAACTTAAATAATGACGACAATTACATTGAAACAGAATTAAGTAACTCGGACGAAGAACCAACCGCGTCCAAACAACCCGACGTAGAACAGAGAAGATCTCAGAGATCAAATAGAGGTGAACCACCCGAGAGACACGTCTGTCACGTCAAAACAAATTACGCATTCGAACGAACCGATTTTAATGATATAACAAACATGAATAACCCAGTAGAAAAGGAAAATTAGCTCAAAGCACTACCCCCTACATACTAAATGCCTCTCGCATTCACTGTTTTCCCCATATAAGAACTGGAAGTCAGCTTAGCCCCAAAATGCTCTGCCATCTATCGGTGACAATTGACATGATTTTTAAAAACCTGCAGATAAATAACATAAATTTTTGTTATTTATTCCTAGAATTTCACTTTTTTTTTCTCTTTTCGTATTTATTTTAATTGTTGTATTAAATGATATTTTTTCTATAAAATTTGAAAAGAGAAATTATTTCATATTTTCTCTTCAATTTCAAATGATGAATGATAAAATGACGCACATAATTTATTTTATTATATGAATTTTAAATTATATGTTCTTTTTAAAAATTAATTATAATATATAAATTAATAGCACTTACATTTACTTGTAAATAGATTTCCATCAAAAATAAAATAAACAAGGTTTATGAAGTGAAAATATTTATTAACACTATAAAATGGTACATGAATTTTAATCAATGGATCAAAAACTATGAGCAAGTTTAAAAAGGTTATTGCAAAACATAAAAGTATTTGATTAAATTAAATTTTACTAAATAGTAAGACATGTATTTCTTTCAGGCAAAATATTAATAATAAACAAAGTTAATGTGGGGTGAATGTGTCAGTGAAGGACAATCTTAAGGAATTGCTTTAAAAATAATTTTTAATTAATAATTATAATTATTATATTCCTGTTTTTTTGACATTATATTAATCTATCAACAATATTTAACTAACTTCATAGTTGTACTTCCCATTGTGAATTAAAATTTAATTCTAATAACATAATTACTTGACACTCCAGTACTAGTACCATACAGTTGCCTCAATAAATAGATTGCAATATTTTTCTGAACTTCCCTATTTAATATTTTCTATCTAAAATAATTAAATCATTGATATTGTGATAATAATACTATAAATATTAATTACCTTTATCATAATAATGAAACTAGCAAGTCTTTTTTTAAGTGTTTAAAAAACATTTAACTCACAGTTTCATTTCTTTTATATTTGAATTATTAATTATTATAAGTAATCATCAAGTACTTTCAGGAAATTTAAATAGTTGGAAATATGATTCTGTTCAATGATGCTCCAAGACGCATTTTTTTTCATCTGTTTGACTACTCCCCCTCCCCCCCCACACACACACACCAGGGCCAAAACTAGCCTTTTTTGCACCCAGGGCAAACATGGATTTTGGCGCACCCCTCCCCCCCCCCTCCCTCTTCCACAAAGTATATTTACAAAGAGAATTTTACTAATTTTATAATAGACGACTTATTTCAAAATTTAAAATATGTAATCATAAAATATGTAATACTGAACTAGGTAATCTACAGTGGCGGATCCAAGGGGGAGGTCCCTCTGAACACCAGCAAAAATATTCTAAAGATAATTTTTTAAATGAAATATACAGTAGAGTCCCGATTATCCGAGTCCTGCCTAACCGAGTTTCCGCTTTCACCGAGTTATTTTATTCTGATGGACTGATGGCTTCCATTATTATAAAACAGCCATTATAAATTAAGTGTTAGGTGAAGATGAAAGAGTAGTCGTAAAAAGTTAGAACTCTGATTTTCTGGTCAGAATGGGAAAAATATGGGCATATTTTTTTTTTCATTTTTTTTCCCCATTCTAACCAGAAAATCAGAGTTCTAACTTTTTACGACTGCTCTTTCATCTTCACCTAGCACTTCATTTATAATCGCTGTTCCATAATAATGAAAGCCACCAGTTCGTCAGAATAAAATGATCCATTCTAAAGGTAAAATCCTTCGTTTGGCGCCCCTTCATTCTGACGCCCGGGGCACATGCCCCCCCCCCCCCCTTAGTTTCGGCCCTGCCACACGCACACATACACACGCATGTTGCCTGAATAAATTTATTACAATGTTTTTCTGAAATTCCCTATTTAATATTTTCTATCTAAAATAATTAAATTATTGATATTGTGATAATAATATTATAAATATTAGTGACATTTATTGTAATAATGAAATTAGCAAGTCTTCGGGTCAGGACCTCAAACGTCAATTCTGCAGCTTTTTTTTTCTTTCTCCCTGTCTCTCTCTCTCTCTCTCTCTCTTTTTTTTTTTTTTTTTTTTTTTTTTTTTCAGTGTTTAAACAGTCAGCTCACAGTTTCATTTTTATTTGCATTATTAATTATTACGAGTAATATATGAAGTACTTTCAGGAAATTTAATAAATTGGAAATACGATTCTATGCACTGATGTTCCAAGACACTTTTTTCATCTTTTTTACTACACATCCTTTTTTCGGGTCAGGACCTCAAACATCAATTCTGCTCTCTCTCTCTCTCTCTTTTTTGCAGCGTTTAAAACAGTCAACTCACAGTTTCATCTCTTTCATATTTGCATTATTAATTATTACGAGTAATATATCAAATACTTTCAGGAAATTTAATAAATTGGAACTCTCTCTCTCTTTTTTATTTTTTTTTCTTCTTGCAGGGTTTAAAACAGTCAACTCAGTTTCATTTCTTTCATATTTGCATTATTAATTATTACGAGTAATAGATCAAGTACTTTCAAGAAATGTAAGTTGGAAATACGATTCTGTGCACTGATGTTCCAAGACACTTTTTTCATCTTTTTTACTATCCTCCCCTCCCCCCCCCCTCCCCGATACACACACACGTTGCCTCAAAAAATTGAAAAATGTATTTTTTTTAATTCCCTATTTTATATTTTCTATATAAAATAATTAATTTATTGATATTGTGATAATAATACTATATATATTAATTACATTTATTATGATAATGAAACTAGCAAGACTTCCGGTCAAGGCCTCAAAACGTCAATTCTGCAGTTTTTTTTTTTAAACATTTAATTTAGTTTTATTTCTTTTATATTTGTATTATTAATTATTACAAGTAATAATCAAGTACTTTCAGGAATGAAATTATTGATATATTTCAATTATATAATATTTATATTGCTTCAAAACACAATGCTATGAATACATATTTATTTTGATCACATTACTAATTCGTATTCGATTTCATCGTGTATCATTTATTATTACTATCTTTATAATTTTGCTGGAAGAAATTTAAATAATTTTGAATGTTATTGTATTTTTATTTTCATACAGAAAAGGCTTAGCATAATTATTTGATAAAAAGAAATACTTTGATCTATCATTTTTATTATTAATAATAACAATATTATTTCGGATTCTTTCAGATTAAGGTACTCTTTTCCTTTTAAAACATTGTAAATTAATAAAAATACATCTTATTAATAGCAACTGTACATTAATTTAATTTATTATTATTCAACGGAATGTTATTAGAAACATGCAAATAATACTAGTAAAAATATCTATTTGTATTTTTAAAAATACAATGAAAAAAAGTTAAAAAGACTCGTTGACTGTCTTCTACAGGAATGGTGAAAAGAAATATTTTCCTTTATTTTGCTGGATGAACAGCAGTAAGGCACACAGCAATATGGCAATTTATAGAGAATATATTAACTTCATTAAAAGTAAACATTCTGTTTAAAAAAATCACAAATTACTGCAAAAAAATAAAAAAAATAATAGTTTTCAAAGGCAGGTCTATGAGGCGATCCATGTAAATACAGCAATAACATACCCCAAACAGTAGCGCCATCTATCAACCTTGCTGACTTCCATTTTTGAGTCAAATGCGAGAGGCATGTAGTATGTAGGGGGTAGTGCTCAAAGCCACTCAACAAGAAATCAACTCCTTAAAGAAAAATAAAACTTGGGACTTAGTGGATCCCCCACCAAATAAGAAAGTTATTGGAAGTAAGTGGATTTTTAAGAGAAAGTTAGATAATTTAGGAAATGTACAAAAATACAAGGCCCGCTTAGTAGTGAAAGAATACAATCAGAAGTGCGGCAAAGATTATGATGAAACCTTCGCATCCGTAGTTTCGCACACAACAATCCGCACATTTTTAACCTCGGTGACATATAAAAATCTTACTGTTCAACACGTTGACGTAAACACTGCATTTTTTTCAAGGCGAGATAGAAGAAGAAATTTTCATGAAACAACCAGAGGGTTTTATAGAAAAAAATTGGGAAAACAAAATGTGTAAACTGAAAAAAACTATCTACGGCTTAAAGCAGGCAGCTAGACCCTGGCACAAAAAGATCGCAGAATCATTAAAAAATAGTAATTTTGGGCAAAGCACAGCTGACTCACGTTTGCTTACTAGAAAAGAAAAGAAAATTTTCACATATGTTATCGTCTACGTTGACGATATTTTAATCGCGAGTAAAAGTGAAATAATTAAAGGTGTGATGAAACAATTGCAAAATGAGTGAAAGGCTTAGCTGAAATAAGTCAGTACGAAGATTTGGTTAGAAAGTTAAATGTAACAGACGCAAGCCCTATTGTCACACCGATGTAAGTAGGTTTTTACAAATTAGAAGACAGCGACAATTTACTTCCAAACAATACAAAATTTAGGCAAGCGATTTTTTTAATAGTTTTTTATGAAAGACATATCGAAATTATATTAATATTAGAATTTTTTAAGATTTCGAATTGAATTATCGATCAAATGTTATTTATATACTACAGTAGCGCTCAAAAGTATTTTGACAAAGATAATAATTCACTTAATGGAAAAGAATAATAAAATACAAAAATCAATCATTTATTTTATTTAACCATATTTAATGTTTCAGAGAATTTTAATAAATTCACAATAAATGTTAATAATATTAATAAAATTATATGTATACTATATATATATATATATAATGTCTCGGCCAAGTTCGTTGGCCAGCTTCATCCGCCATCTTGTTTAAAAATGACGGCCATTGGAATTTTTGAATTTTTTTTATGTTTTCTAACATTGTATACTTATAGAAAATGTTATGTTTCACAAAATGCAAACTCTTATGTATCATTTTAAACAGAATGTTAGAAACATTAAAAGATATTTCAAAGAGTCACACAGTGTAAGTTAACAACATAGGTCATTTTAAAGAGAAAGTTAGGAATCCTAAAAATTTCCGAACGTGTTCACAAAATTCAAATGGCCGCCATTTTTAAACAAGCTGGCGGATGAAGCTGGCCAACGAACTCGGTCGGGTCATTAATATGTACTATGCATATGAAAAATTTCATCCAAATCGGTTCAAAAATTCGAGAGTTACAGCATGACAAAATTCAGATATAAATATATATATACATATCTATATAGTACATATATAATTTTATTAATATTATTAATATTTATTGTTAATTTATTCATTGAATATGGTTAAATAAAATAAATGATTGATTTTTGTATTTTATTACTCTTTTCAATTAAGTGAATTATTATCTTTGTCAAAATACTTTTGAGCGCTACTGTATATTAAAAATCGTTAACAAAACATTAACTGCAGTCATGTAAATATCAAATTTGCTGTTTTTGTAGGTCTTAAAGTTTTTATTTATAAAAATTACTATTTTACTTTTGTTTTTTATGAAAATTAACTTTTCATATTGATGCGTAAAGTAAATTCAATGAAAAGGACAGCAAATTTAATACTTAAATTTCGAAAAATTGGAAAGAAAAAATAGTTTAAATTTTTGATGTGATGTATAAAGAATAAGAACAAAAAAACTTCTTAAAACACCACCAAAAATTTTTAAATGCGCTACGCCTTTCGAAAGATCTGAGTCTTTCTTCGTCAGGCGCAAAGAATACGTCCTTCTACTATGAAAGCAGAGGCAAGACTGAAATGAAGGATAACGGAAAGGAAACAAGCTGAAGAAACAGCCAATAGGGAGTTAGAAATGAACAGCCAATAGGAAAGTAGAAGACAACAGCCAATCACAGAAGAGTATAATCAAAACAAAAGAACACAGAGGAGGAGGGGCAAAAATTGGGAGGTGGAAAATACATATAATTAAATATGGGAACACATGAAATTAAAAAGATAAATAAATAAATGAAAAAAAAAACAGATTAATATTAATTAATACAAAAATAAATTAAATGGTAGTACTGAAAAGGTTTTTCCAAGCTGCAGAGAGCATTGTGGAATCAGATTTATCATTAACAATAACATCACGATTAAGATAAATAGCTAGATTTTCAAGCAAAATTTCTAACTTCCTATTGGCTGTTTCTTCAGCTTGTTTCCTTTCCCTTATCTCTCATTTCAGTCTTGCCTCTGCTTTCATAGTAGAAGGACGTCTTCTTTGCGCCTGACGAAGAAAGACTCAGATCTTTCGAAAGGCCTAGCGCATTTAAAAATTTTTGATGGTGTTTTAAGAAGTTTTTTTGTTCTTATTCATTCACACCAGTTTTAACTTATTCTCTTGTATAAAGAATATTTTTAAATCGTTAAACTTCTTTTGGCACGAAATTTTCTACTGATATTTTTTAATTAAAAACAGCACGTTTCTAATCCATTTGGAAACGGAATCGAGCACGCGGGGTGACGTCAAACAGCGAGTCGTTCCGGCTCCCTATTGGCTACGGGGTGAAATGGCGCAACCAGGGCCGTACAAAAGAGACCGCTAATATCCGAACCCTCAAGCGTACAACACCTTTGGCGAAAGTTAAAGAATGTCAAATGATTTGGCGAGTAGAGCGCTATTCCGAGCGCATTTTTATCGCAAATCAAATATTGATTTAACATTTTCAATTTGTCGGTTAATTGATTGCCTGATTTAAGATGAATATTAGATAATTTACTAGATAATTTATTAAAGAAATGATTAAATCAAACAGATTTTTGGCATTTTCTCAAAAAAAAAAAAAAAAAAAAAAAAAAAAAAAAGTTTACGTATTTTCAAAGTTTACTATTCATTAAGGCTGTTCTTAACTGCTCTGCTCAACAAGCGAAAAACGTTTTGACACATTTACAAACTCATTTTTTAACGGAAAGGCATAAAATTGGAAAGCCTGGCCATCGAAGCGATTTAGAATTGAACTGGTTTTTCCATTTTTTGATCAATCAATTACCTATTGAGTTAAAAGAAATTTTGATCACGTAACAAACCCGTTTTTTTGCCCGCTCTTGAGACTCTTTCTTCCTTCGCGCGGAAATTTGGTTCAAAACGCCCATTTTGACACTATTTTCTGAAAGATCTATTGCGTTTGCAAAAAAAATGAAAAAAAAACAGCTCAATTACATAGTTTCTGAAGAACAACTCCAGCTAGTTTCCTGCGTTTTCGAACAAAAATAAATTAAAACTTATGCCAGAAAGTTGCCCTTTTGGATTTGAGAACACCCTTAAAAAGATTATGTTAAATTCATTTTTTAGTAATATAGTATATTGTTAACACCGAATAGATTTTTTTAAATTCACTTTTTTCATTGAGCAATAGTATTCAACGATGATATATTACAATAGATCCAGATTTACCAATTTGTATTTGAGTTTTTAAAATATGAATTTCCATTTTACATGTGTGTGAAATGTATGAATCATTAAAAAAAAATTATTAGAGGTAACAAATTATAAATTTCCATAAATCTGAATGGCTCTCTAATTTTTTTTTTATAAAAAGGATAATTTTAAAAATGTTATATCTCTGTTTCTAAACGATGCAAAACCGTAAGGAGACGATTTTGGAAACAGAATAACTTTGAATCAACGATAATTCAAATATACTGTCAGTAATGTCAACGCAGAAAGCGTTCTTCTCGCAAAACTATTTGGCACTCTCCGAATTTCGCCGAAGTGTTGTACGATTGAGGGTTTGGATATTAGCCGGCAGGCCCTAGTAATAATTTCAATACCGGCCCACACCGTAAGTATAATACAATAAAACATGCTTATAAAAAAACGAAAAGGACCAGTGAAAATTTCCTTTTTATATAGCTTGTTTTCATTTTAGAAGGTATACCATAATATTCATCTGTTCAACCAATTTATTACAGGCATTATATAGCATTAAAATATACTAAAATACAGTAATTTTAAATACACCAAAAACAGTGTAGATGTCAAAATGTTTAAAAGTACACATACTCTAAAACATAAATAAAATATCCGTAGAAATGTAAAATGATTTTTAAATATTTTCACCTCTCTTACTGAGACATCTTCAGTTAATGCTGTTTTTCGTCTCATATCTTGAAATGAGAAGAAAAACGACGTTAACTGAAGATGCCTCAGTAAGGTTGGTTGTTGGTTGTATTTATGACGGCCAATTATCTGCACGAGGGATATAGGCCCAGGGGAGAATGTCCTTCGTGGGGGTCTTTCTAAGGGAACCTAACCCGTATTAACGCTTGGAAATCCAAGGTTCGAAGAAAACCACGAAAACTCCGAACGATTAAGCCGACGGGCGCGATTGGGTTCGAACCCAGCACCTCCCGTCTACCAGCTTCGAGAGCAGAACCTCTCAGCCACTGGTGGGGCGATGCCTCAGTAAGAGAGTTTGAAAATATTTTAAAATCATTTTACATTTCTACGGATATTTCATTTATGTGTTAAAGGACGTATATTTCTTTAAACATTTTGGCATCTACACTATTTTTGGTGTACGGTATAACTTCACAAATCCGGCATCGTCATGACCGAGACTATGCCGGATTTTTGAAGGAATATCAAAAGTAGTAACTATGAATATCAAAGTAGTACTATATTCTTAATGGTTCCTTTAGCCATAATTTAATTCATTATTAAGTGATAATTATGTAAGAAAAAGAGAAATATGATATTTTCTATGTTACAGAAAAAAAAAAAATCTAATAAAGTGGGAAATTATTCCTTCCCTTGTAATTTAGGAAACATCGATGTCAACTTTCTTTGCTTCAATTTATTTGGCATTTCTTTAACAAGTATTTTTTTTAACCATTTGGAAAAATGGTTATTGTTCTCGTCAGGATGGGAAATCAAAAGCATATCTGAAGGTTTTTATTGGTTGAATCCGCATTTTATTCGTGTTCTGATTGGTCTATACAGTAATCTATATTTTCCCTTTACTTTCAACAGAGATCTGTTGCCACTATGACAAAAAAGTAATAAAAACTACAAAAAAAATTAATAACTCAGAAACAAATCGAGATACAGCTTTCAAACAAATTGCATTTAAAAGTACATTTTTTTCTCTATACGACGGTGTAAAAAGTAATAGTGTGGGATGTTTAGAAGTTTAAGAATGAAATTTCATTTAAAATGGGTTGCCAGATTTCTTGGAAATCTGACGATGGAAAAGCCTTTTCCCGAACAGCCAATGAAATGCTTGGATAACATAAGTTTCAGGTGGATAATCCGTACGCGTCGCAGGCGATTTTTGTCGCTTGGAATTTTTACGTCTAATAACATTATTAATGTTTAATTCATGGCGTACGTAATGTAGGATCAACTCCGTGCGATTTTTTATGTCTTAAATTTTAGTCTTCGATAAAATCGTTTTCCAAATGGTCGTTGTAATTTGATAAATTGCTTTTTTTTCTCTTTTGTTGGAAAACGTCTCAGTGTAAGTGATTTTACGTCCAACATCACCTCGCCTGTGAAATGACAATTTACTTGTGACATGTGCAACGCGTCTTCATTTTTTTTTTTAGTTGTGAAATATGTTCCAAGATGGCGACACTTCCCTGAGCGAAGTTCTCGTAAGATCACGGACTAACGAACAATTGTGTAAAAGACTTATGTTTCGAAAAGGCGACAACAGATAGCAGCACCAGAAAACTTCTCTGAACATATAGACTCATTTAATTAGAACCTTTTTTGCTTGTTAAGCAGTTTTATTGTTTCCAGACTTTTTTACTCTGTTTTAACTCTTAATATGTTCCAAGATGGCGACACTTCCCTGAGCGAAGTTCTCGTAAGATCACGGACTAACGAACAATTGTGTAAAAGACTTATGTTTCGAAAAGGCGACAACAGATAGCAGCACCAGAAAACTTCTCTGAACATATAGACTCATTTAATTAGAACCTTTTTTGCTTGTTAAGCAGTTTTATTGTTTCCAGACTTTTTTACTCTGTTTTAACTCTTGTGGGCCCCTTTTTACTTCTTCACTTGAAGGGCCGATTTTGTGAGGTCAAGACGCACGGTTTTTTGTGCGTTAACTCTTTGTCTTATGGAAGACTAATGTCTCCTACTGGTTTTTTCAACGCCATTACTCTTATATTATTCATATTTAACCTTTTACTTTATATTTTTTAGTGTGTGAGTGTGGAACCCTGTAATCAAGTCATTCTTCAAGAATTAAATATTTTTTTCTCTACGTCTACATTATTCAAAGAAGATATTTTTCACAATTCACCACATCTATTAAATAAATAAAATATTATAGGTTGTTTTCACAAGAAGGAAACCAGCATATGTCTGCTTTACCAGAAAGGTAAGAAAATAAATTTCTATCTTTCATTATTGATGTAAAAACTTTTGGTATAACAATTTTATATTTATACTGGGTCCTTAGCTTGAAGCTAATCGCGAACTCACCCTTTCTAGATATTTTAAAAGATTATGAGACTGAGTTGAAGGGGAAAGTAAATAAATAAATAAATAAATAAATAAAAAAACCCAGTAATAAAAATTTGTTTATCTGATTGTGATAAAATGATGAACAAGATGCACATATGAGATATGAAATATTGAAATATATACATGAAAATAAAAATAAATGTGCATGAACAAATAACGATATATATAATATCGCAAAAAAAAAGGTATTATTGTGAATGAATATTGATTGATTATTATGAATAAATGTCATTTTATTTATATTTATGAATATACTCTAAGGAATTATTTTAAGAAAGTCACAAACTTCTTATAGTAAATATATTTGTTATCAAAGAATTTATAATACTTGAATAACACGCTATGTCTGCCTCAAAAGAAATTACGGCAGTAGAGAAATTAAACGATAATAATTATAATCATTGGTGTTTTAAATTAGAAAATTTGTTAATTAAAGATGATTTATTCAAATATATAACAGAATCTCCACCTGCCGCACCCGATGATACATATACTAGAAACGCGGCTAAGGCGAAAGCCATAATTTGTTTATGCATTGAAAATACACAAATTGTGCATATCAGACATTTGACATCTCCCAAAGACATTTGGGAAAGATTAAAAAGTGTTCACCAAAGGGCGAATTTATCATCCAAATTATTCCTTTTGAGGAAACTATATTCGCAAAGGCTCAACGAGGGCGGAGACTTAAATCTACATATCAACAATATTTTAACTATCCGCGACAAACTCGCTGCCATTGGAGAGCTCATAAATGATTCGCACATTGTGGCTCTTATGCTTTGCAGCTTGCCTCAGTCATACGCTCCTCTTATAACGAGCATGGAGGCTAGAGACGAAAAGGATCTAGACCTCGAGTTTGTAAAAAACAAACTCATCGATGAGTACTCTCATCGAATCGAATACAAAAACACCAGCACACGACCAAGGGACACAGCATATAAAATTGTAAATAAAGGCAACAAAAAGTATTGCAGCTTCTGTCAACGAGATGGGCACGCTCGTTCAGAATGTTACAAATTGAAAAACAAACAGAAAAACAATTACCAAAGAAGGGAAAATTATAACAGTAATAAATTTAACAACCATGCCAACTTTAAAGCCAATTCGGTAAACACCAAAAATCAACACAATGGTAGTAAAACCGACTCCTCGAATTTTTGCTTCAACAGCAAGTCAAATATAGAGGATGAGGTCAACCAATCGATCATTCCTCTCTTCCCAATGGAAAACAATTTTGAAATTGAGTCAGTAAAAATTAACCAAACACAAACAACAGATCCAAACACATATATCATTGACTCGGGTTGTACCAGGCACGTTGCATCAGCAAAAACAAATTTTGCTACATTCACAGCCGGGAATTTTGGGAATATAACAATCGCTAATGGAAAAAGGCTTAATTCGGAAGGTATGGGCGACGTAAAAATAAAAACTGACAAAAACCACTACATTACACTAAGAAACGTATTATACTGTCCAGAACTAAAGGGCAATTTATTGTCAGTTAAGAAAGCCACTGAAAATAATATAAAGGTAATTTTCGAGAAAAATGCATGTTTATTTGTCAAAGATGATAATATAATCTTGACAGCTAAATTAAATGATAATCTCTACGTATTAAACCCTGAAGATGATTACGGCTATACTATAAGTACTCAAACTTTCTGTAACAATACAAATTGTATTTCATTGTGGCACCGAAGACTCGGACACAAAAATTTTGATGATATTAAATACCTTGTTAATCATGAATTCGCCAATGGGATAACAATTAACAAATGTAAACATGACACGCGATGCACCAAGTGCATTGAAGGGAAACTTTCCGCTCTGCCCTACCCTAAAGTAGCCACAAACAGAAGCAAAGACATCGGTACCCTCGCACATTCCGATATATGTGGCCCCATGAATACTGAAACGATAGGAGGGAAAAGGTACTTTATAACATTCACGGATGATTATAGCAGGTACACAATAACATACTTAATCGCGCATAAATCGGAAGCCGTTATCAAACTGAAAGAATACATAGCGCTAACAAAAAATAAATTTGGCAAGTTGATAAAGGCAATAAGATCCGATAACGCAAAAGAGTATATCAGTGATGAATTTGAAAACTGCCTGATAGAAAACGGGATAGAACGTCAATTGAGTGTTCCCTATTCTAGCCCGCAGAACGGCGTTTCAGAGAGAAAGAATAGAACGATAGTGGAAATGGCTAGAACCATGTTGTCGGACGCCAAGTTACCTAAGAAATTCTGGGGGGAAGCTGTCATGTCCGCCACCTACCTCATCAACCGTCTACCAACAAAAGCTAACAAAAATAACATGACACCCTATGAACTTTGGCATAAAAGAAAACCCGATCTCTCGAACATCAAAACATTCGGATGTAAGGCATTTGCCTATGTCGACAAACCTAAAAGAAATAAATTAGATGAGAAAGCCATCGAGGGAATAATGTTGGGATATGATTTCAGAAGCAAGGGCTATAGGATATATACGGGTGAAAATAAAATTATAATATCTAGAACCGTAAAATTCTTCGAAGAAGGTATAAAAGATGAGGAAATTAAACCCGCCAAAGAAAATCAAAACAACGAACAAACTCCCGCAGATAATATTGAAATTGATCTAGAAGAACGCGACGATGATCAGAATAACAACCCCACCGACACATCCCTTGAGCCGAGAAGATCGCAAAGACAAAATCGTGGCGTACCACCTAACCGTTATGGAATAAGCGCAAACCTGTGTCAAATTCAGGAGCCAAAGTCATGGACAGACCTACAAAATATCAATGACGCAGAAACTAAAGATAAATGGCTAAAAGCCACTAGTGAGGAAATAGATTCTCTGAAGCAAAATAATACTTGGAGATTAATAAAACCTATCCTGGGAAAACGCGTCATAGGTTGTAGGTGGACGTTTAAGGCAAAAAGGGGAGCCAACGGGTCTATAGAGCGATATAAAGCCAGATTGGTCGCTAAGGGATATGCTCAAAAATATGGAAGCGATTTCGACGAGACCTACGCACCCGTTGTAGCGCATACCACCCTGCGAGCATTCTTAAACGCAGCGGTGTACAAAGACCTTAAAATAACTCACCTAGATGTCAAAACTGCTTTCTTACATGGCGATTTAGAAGAGGAGGTTTATATGCATCAGCCAGAGGGATACATAACAAAAGGGGAAGAAGATAAAGTGTGTAGTTTAAACAAAGCGATTTACGGCCTTAAGCAGGCAGCTAGGGCGTGGAACCAAAAAATAAGTAAATCTCTAAAAGAACTAAATTTCGTTGAATGCGCGTCAGACAAATGTCTGTACAAAAGAGTCCAAGATGGAAAAATCGCATACATAATAGTGTATGTTGATGACATCGTAGTCGCAGGAGACAAAACAGACACACACGAAATATACACTGAATTATCAAAGCAATACGAAATCAAAAATTTAGGTCAAGTAACACAATATTTAGGCATAAACATAAAGGAAACAGCAAACGGTAATCTAGAATTAGACCAGGAACACAAAATAATACAAATCGCAGAAAAATTCAATTTGTTAAATGGTAAGCCTACGTATACACCCATGAATACTAACTACTTTAATCTAGATCCAAACGGGAAACTAATGGGAGATAACGTAAAATTTAGACAGGCTATAGGAGGGCTTCTATACATTGCAACTTTAACTAGACCCGACATAGCATCAGTCGTTAACATCTTGGGAAGAAGGAATGAATCCCCAAGGGAAGTCGATTGGCAAGCTATCGAGAAATTAATTAGATATCTGCTTACTACCAAGGATCTTAAATTCGTCATAGATAAAACAAAACCTCCAATCCTAACGGCATATAGCGATGCCGATTGGGGGAACGACAGAATAGACAGGAAATCAACCACTGGAAACTTGTTTAAATTAGGAAATAATATATTGGCATGGTCATCGAGGAAACAGAGTTGCACAGCACTCTCGTCCACGGAGGCTGAATATATCGCTGCCTCTAATGCAGGTCAAGAAATCTCGTGGTTATTAGACTTGTTAAATGAACTCGAACTATGTCAACAACTACCCGCAACATTGTACGAAGATAACTTATCAGCCATAAGATTGACCGAAAACGAAAAGGCACAGACAAGAACTAAACACGTGGAAGTTAAGTATCACCACATCAGACATCTATGCCAGAATGGCATAATCAAAATAACTTATTGCCCATCGAAGTTAATGCTGGCAGACGTGCTCACCAAGCCGTTGCCTAAGCCTCATTTCGAGTGTTTGAGAAATAAGTTAAACATTTTACGCTCGTCGGTTTGACATAAAAAGCGGGGGTGTTGGAAAACGTCTCAGTGTAAGTGATTTTATGTCCAACATCACCTCGCCTGTGAAATGACAATTTCCTTGTGACATGTGCAACGCGTCTTCATTTTTTTTTAGTTGTAAAATATGTTCCAAGATGGCGACACTTCCCTGAGCGAAGTTCTCGTAAGATCACGGACTAACGAACAATTGTGTAAAAGACTTATGTTTCGAAAAGGCGACAACAGATAGCAGCACCAGAAAACTTCTCTAAACATATAGACTCATTTAATTAGAACCTTTTTTGCTTGTTAAGCAGTTTTATTGTTTCCAGACTTTTTTACTCTGTTTTAACTCTTGTGGGCCCCTTTTTACTTCTTCACTTGAAGGGCCGATTTTGTGAAGTCAAGACGCACGGTTTTTTGTGCGTTAACTCTTTGTCTTATGGAAGACTAATGTCTCCTACTGGTTTTTTCAACGCCATTACTCTTATATTATTCATATTTAACCTTTTACTTTATATTTTTTAGTGTGTGAGTGTGGAACCCTGTAATCAAGTCATTCTTCAAGAATTAAATATTTTTTTCTCTACGTCTACATTATTCAAAGAAGATATTTTTCACAATTCACCACATCTATTAAATAAATAAAAAATTATAGGTTGTTTTCACAAGAAGGAAACCAGCATATGTCTGCTTTACCAGAAAGGTAAGAAAATAAATTTCTATATTTCATTATTGATGTAAAAACTTTTGGTATAACAATTTTATATTTATACTGGGTCCTTAGCTTGAAGCTAATCGCGAACTCACCCTTTCTAGATATTTTAATTTTTTTTTTTTTTTTTCATGCAAATGGAGAATGTCTATTTCGGAAACACAGTCTTGTTTCTCTAAAGAATATATTAATACTCCAGTCAAATTTATGCATTTTTCTAATGACACCTTTTCTTCAGCCGGTTGCTCATTCTCGTCTTCTGAGCTGCTACTAGCATTATCGGCGGTTCTATTTAGCACAGTGTCAGCAATCTCCCTGTTCGTTAAATTTTTTGTTGTTGCTGCATTTTCGTCAATGCTTAGCCAATTTTCTGTATCCAGTTTTTCGACACTTAATGCATTTTCAGATTTTGCATGTTCAATTCGTACACTCTAAAAAAAAAACTGTAAAATTACTAAATTTTTTCTAGGAAACTGGGGTTTCTAGAACTTTTTATGTAACGGCAACAACAAAAATTCATGTAACAGACACACTTTTGCACCGAAATTCAAAAAATCTGTAAGGTTACTAGGAATTTTTTTAGGAAACTGGATGCCTAGAACTTTTCATGCAACTGCAACCAGGGTTACAGATAAAATTTTAGTAAGATTACTGTAATTTTAGCAGATTGATTTGTAAGGCTACAGATTTCTGTAGCTTTACAAAAACTAATTTTGCAGATTTACGGCTTTTTTTGTATAGTTACAGATGAAAGTTTAGTAAGCATGTAACTTTACATCTGTAGAACTATAGATTTTTTTTTTTTTTTTTTTTTTTTTTTTACAGTGTAAATTGCAGCCCCTTTTCACGGCAAATTTGAGTCTGAAAATTCTTCCTCATCATTGATGTCGCCGTTGCCGAAAATTCGGTCCAGCCATATATTGTGCCATGCATTCGCCAAAGTTGCGCCCAAAGTTGTTCTCGTTGATAAGCAACAGTGCAGCTCCCAGAAAATTTGTTCAGAAAATAATCGCCTCTGACAAATGTAAAAAAAAAAAAAAAGTCAAATATCCTTTTTGTTGCATTTTTGTCTTCGATCTTGAAATTTTTAATTCATAAAGAATTGCTATTTTTCTTCTCCCATAACTTTAAAGTGTAAAAGAAAAAAACAAGTGAAAAGATGGTTTTGATGTCGGATTTTTGAAGTCACACTGTATTTTAAATTACTGTACCTTAATTTATTTTAATGTTATACAATGTGTGTAATAAATTCGTAGAACAGATGAATCTTATTATTAATATATGACATTATAAAAGAATACATTTATAAAACTGTATATATATATATTCTTTCAGTTGGCAATCTCCCCACTCCTAAGCCTCCCACCTTCATCCAAAATAAATAAATAAATATTAAAATGAAATGAAACTTACAATGTAAAAAATTAAAGTGAGAATTAAAGGACCTATTTTCAGTCATTCGAGGCTTTTCTTGAATTTTAGAAGGACGGCTCGTGCTTCACGTGCCTTTTGGGTAATTAGGCACTGTGCATGATACATGTTTTAGTATGTGATTGGCTTAGCACTCCGTTTGAATTTGAAGATTATGAATGTAAAGTAGATTCTTTAAGGCTTCTTTTTCTATTTAAAAAAAAAAAAAAAAAAAAAAAAAAAAAAAGACTTGGTGAATTTATAATTAACGTAATGAGTGAACGTACCGTATTTTATGGAAGAAACGCCGCACTCCTCAAATTGGCCTGAATAAGCTTAAAAATATCGTAATCGCCGCACCCGTTGTAAACGCCACATCCGTCGGAACACTACTTTTGTCGACAGCATCATATTGACCTAACTTTAATCAAAGTTTTCTGAGCAGTGTAGGATGCCTCGTTTTTAATATCTTAAGATATCTGAAGTTTTATTTAAAATATTTAAATTCGATTTTAAATATTTTTATGAATTTTGAAATTAAGGAAACTCAGTTGGTATTTTAAAAAATCGTAAACGCCGCACTTGAAAAAAAAAATTAACTTTTAAACTCGTAAACGTCGCGGCATTTCTTCCATAAAATACATAATATTTACTTATTATTATATCTATTAAATTACTTATTTCTATTTATTCTTATTATTTATTTCTTATTCTTTTTTTCCATGAATGGTATTTAAGTTACAAATTCCCCATAATTGGTGCATTTTCTCAGTATTTTTTCTATATCTCACAGATTTGGAGCCGCCTGCGCCCCATGGAGTTGCAGAAATTTTTCCAGGAGAAATATGTCGGAATTCAATACTGATTGAAAATTTCCGATTTTTTTCTGCCTATCTTATAATTTATGCTAATAAAATTTATCTGAAAACGCAAGTTTTCGAACAACATCAAAAACAATATATCCATCCGAAAATTATATGCGTTTTTCCGTTACCTTAGATTGGAAAAAGCAAAAATTGTGTTTCTTCTAACGCCTACCTTTTTCAAAGCCGATTAAAACAAAACCGCAAAAGCGCTGGTTTCGTTTTCGTATTTTCATCTATGTCATTTCAGTCTACGCACCAACCTTCCAGTTTCAACGTATGGGAAATCCTCATACAAATGCCAATGATGTCATCTTTTCGCATTTTCCTGCTGTGCACTGATTGGTTGTTGGCCAGAAGCTATCCATTCAATAACACATGATTCCCAGAATCTGCGGTTCTTTCATCATATGATGCAATGTAAACAAACAATTCAAGTGGGAGTTGTATAACTTGTAGATAATTCAGCAACTGTAGACACTTCTTCCTATCAATCAGAGCACACGTCGCATTTCGTCGCCAAAACAAGAAAAATTTTAAACTTTGCTAAGAATCACTTTGAAACGATACGTCGTAATCCTATCGTTTTTTCTATGCTATACGCTACAAATTTTTATTTATTCCTCATATAAAATTATGTAAACTAAACTTATTCACGGAAAACAACGCTATTAACAAAAAGAAAGAAATATATATATATATGCTGAGAAAAAACTGATAAAACACAATTTTTTTTTAATAATGCAATCAATTAATACTTAGTATTTTTTAAACTTATTATTTAATGCACATTATTGCTTTTCTATTTTATAAGTATACATATGCATATACATATATGTGTGTATGTATGTATAAATAAAAGAAAAAACATTTATCTTACGCATAGTATTTAAAAAGGTATAAATATTCATTTTGAAACAACAAGAAAAATCAATAGTTCCGCACTTATAACTAAACATTAAGAACGTAGCCGAGGGTGGGAGGGAGGGGGGGGGGTGACGCTTAAATGGCTGGAGCCCAGTCCCGGTACAAAATCAGTGGGGTTTTTTTATGTAATTAAAGCACATTCTGCCCATTTCCATAGAAATTATTTAATATTATAATTACTCAACCCTCCACCAAAATAAAATACTAGCAGTTGTCCATGTTCGCTGTGCCTTTACTCAAAGCCTCAGAAGGCTTAGGTATCATTTCGTCTCCTTGATAGCATATATATATATATATATAATAATTAATACGTAAAAAAAATTATTATTAATATTTTTAATAATATAAAAAAGTATTGTTTTTTTAGTAATATAAAAAAACAGTTATTACTATTACTATTATTATTATTATTATTTTGGTCGTGGGTGAACATGTGAGTAAAAACAAGTTTCAAATCAGGGGGTAGTCCGGAGGGGACATTCCTTCCCGGAGCATCAAAATTTTCGAACCCAGAAGATTTCGAATTTTATGCTTATTAATGGTCTGTCTAGGTCTAGAAGCCTAATTTATCTCCCCAGAACTCAACAGTACCCCACCCCTTTCAGTACAGCTTCAGAAATCCCTGCCAGAGAAAAATGTCTGAATTCTATACTGGTATAAAGACAAATCATTATTTTTAAAAAATAAGTCATTAGTTCCATGATCCAACAACTAATATTAAAATATTCAAAATTGTAAGAAAATTCAGACTATCGAAGTTCCCATCCCCCGCGCTTAATAATAATTTGTAATAATAATAGCTGTCTATTATTACTACAAGCTAACAAATGAACCACCAATTGGAGGAAGGGAGTAAAACCAAAAAAATAAGAATGGAGATAATTTAAAAAAACTTTATAACTTTTTACTTTCAACTTATAGGTTCATGTGATACCAATGATAAAGAAAAAAATATAAATTCTGATTTATTTACTAATAGAGCTGGCTGAAATATATAATATTCATTTATATATGTATATGTAAATATGTTGGATTTATTCCCTTCTTCCAATTTATCATATACTATATACAAAATAATTTGAAATAATAAACAATATAATGACAAAAACTATTTATTTATTATAAAAACGCAAGGACACCCTATTATTCATCTATTTCTTCACTTTCGGATCTTGTTGTTGGCCAGGTCAGAATAATATCATAAAAATCTTTGAATTCGTCAGGAATATATCGGTTTATTTCTTGTATGTCATTCATTTTTTTTCTCATTTATGAGTATTTTAGTAACATATGCCGGAGTTCCTGGTATTTTCGGGTTTGTAGAAGGTTTTTGGAGCAAAAATGTAGATTTAATGAAACCATCGATAAATTCGGAACATGTCAAGTAACCTTTATGACTTGAACTATACTCGCAAAGCTTCTATATTGCGAAATCGTGAATGTTGTTGCCTTGTCTAATGACTTACAGCTTTTCTTGAAACATCGCTGCCATGAGTTTTTAAAATCAAGTATGTCGTTAGAAGTAATGGATTTAACTGAAAAACCCCTGATTTTTGCTGCCAAAATAAGATATTCATTTGGAACGTAAATTCTGTCCTTTCTCCTAATGAGTCTTTTAGCGGTCCCGAAATTTCTGTCACACTGTAAAAACGAATGGCCACGCACAGGAAAGTATTGATATATTTTCTCAAAACGATTCATTGCAACAAGAGTGAAAAAGAATCTTATAAGGGTGTTATTTCTATTTTGTCCCCCGTAAGCATCGCTAAAAATGTGTAGTTCTTTGACAGAGGGATCCATGTTCTGTATAGTTTTCCACAATAAACTGCATACTTCATCCGGGCCGGGCCCCGTTTAGCTTCACCCTCGTGGTAAGTGTAGAAATCAGCTGAGTTCATCTTTAAGTCGTGAACACAAAATACATACAGCCATAGTTTTCTTAAATAAAACATCTCTTGAACTGGGATCTGAGGAATGGGCAGATTTTGCATGTAATCAAATACAACGGCTCCTACATCTTCTCTTTCCTGACACAAAGCCAAAATTTCTTTCTGTTTATTATAAAACTTTTTAGCACATTTAAGATGTATCATTTTTCCGCAACTGCCACTCTCTGCGCAGTCTCATTGAGAGATGAAATTTTTATTTTTGCATTGAGTTCTTCGCAAGTCGAGCAAACGTCTACTTTTACCGACCGAATCTGTAGCCATGATTATCATTAAAATATTTCCTGTAATAGTCGTATTTTACGCATTGGTATTGGGGGTATTTTTTTTTTTTAAGTCCATGCATTATTTTGACGTTTAGGTTCGCTTCTAAGTATTGTATATTTTTGCTGCAGTAATAAGATTGTTTAAGGGGAAATGAACGGATATGTTCATCAATAGCCGTAATTGCTTCGTTTCTTAAGACATTACCTAGATTACTATGCTGCCCTCGTTTATCTTCAGGTAGTTTTCCCACCGATTTAACCCCTTGGGGACGAGCGGCACGTATACGTGCCGCTTGAAGCACTCAGAATCCTTGTTTTTCCTCACCAGTAAAATTTTAATGTAAAATTTGCCTTAATTAATCAGCACATTTTCTCGATTCAATAAGACATAAATTTCTGTTTTTAAAAAACGGTGACAAAATATTAAAAATTTCGTAAAAGGCACCCGTCCCGAAGGTAAGGCGAAAAATGGCCTTATTTTTTATAGCGTATAAAATGGAGAAAGCTTGACGGCATACTTGAATTTTTTTCATTTCCTTTCATAGCAAAATACGTGAATGTATTGCCACGTTTTTTGATTGAACGTGATGACGTGATGAATTTTTGAAGGCTGGGACCACACCACAGCCTTCAAAAATTCATCGATTTTGAAAAATAATTGCAACACTTATCATTATAGATTATTCATGGAAAACTGGTTTACTAGATTATACCCATATACGCTCAACAAATCTGGTACGATCCCGATGGAATATTTTGTGTTTTTAAAAGAGTAACTTTAACTTTGACTTTGACTGTGTCCAGGACATGTTTCGATATTCTGCTGTTGCTGATATGTGTACTGATGAGGCTGTGTGTTGCACAATGAAACGTCTAATTTTGTATATATTTTTATTTTTAATTAAATGTTTTTACATATATTTTTAATTAACTTAATTTCTCTGTTTAGTATAGTCAAATCTGTCTAGTGTATGAAAATTTGTTTAAAGATTTTAATTCAGACGTTAAAATGTATGTGTATCTTAAAAATTAATAATTGTTAATATAATTAATAATAAAACTGAAATTTATCGTTTAATTATTTAAAAACTATTATATAAACTATATAATTGTTATTATAGGGATTCTTATAAATAGGTTATTTATTTAAGTAGTTAGTTTATTTATTTCTGCCCTTTTAAGCAAATGTAAAATTTTCTATTTTTGGTAACTATAACCACTTGTTATTTATTCACTTAATTAAAATATGTAAATTATAAAGATTCTAAGGATATATGTAAATGATTATTATTTATTTATTTTATAATTTTTTTCTTGCACTTTAAATATAATTAACAAACATCTTGCTGCTAGTAAATTATAAAGTAATAACTGTAAAAAAAAAAAAAAATATATGAATAATAACTTCACTTAAAAGTATTAAAAGTTGTTTTTATGTATTTGTAGCGGTTTCATTAATTTTTTTTTTTTTTTTTAGTTGCTGATTACTTAAACATTATATGCTTTTAACTTAGTTTTCTAATAAATTGTTTTTATTTTTTAGAAAAAACAACTTATTAGAAATTTTAATAATTTAACAAGTTTGTAAACAAATTTTAATAAAAACTATGCAATAATTAATTAATAATAATACTAATTAACAACAGCATTATTAACTATTATGAGTTAATTTTAATAACTTATTACTCATTAAATTAATTATTAATTACTAGGTTTAATTATTAAACTAAATTAATTAGAAATTAATTACATTAATTCATGTATTAATTTAATAAGTTATTAATTAAATAAATTATGAATATTAATTAAAATATTACTCACTCTAAATAAATAATATTATTAATATAAATTATTAACTTAATGAAAATTTTGTTTTAAATAAAATAAATGGATTATATAATATAGTTATATATTCATTCTATAGTTATATAGTTTATACTAACTATAAATTGATATTTATTATTTGCTGTGTTTATGACTGATAATTAAATTGAAATTTATCATTTACCTGTGTATTCAGTTTATATTTTTAGTTACAGAAATTAAGAATTAAACAAAATTATTAAATTAATAGAAATGTTAATGTTAATTAATATTTTAATTTATGTATTTTTAGATAAGTAATTTTTTTATTTATTAAGCTATTGCAATTCATTACTTTTTAATTATTAGTTAAAAAATTAATTTGAATTTTTTCAACAATTTGTTAGAATTTGCTTAAAAGATTTAATATTTTTTTTTAAAAAATTTAGGAACATTTAAATTAAACAAACAAATAATAGTAACTTAAAACAAATAAATACACAAAATTTTGAAACAAAACTATCATGCTATGAAATTGCTGCCATGTACTGTTCAGTCACAATCACAGTTTTTTATTACATTACTGAGTTTAAAAATATATATATATATATATATATATATATATTTTTAAGATTTGGTGGAGGGGTGGGGGCTACTCTGCTACTCTTTGCGTACAAGTCTGCAAATCTGCATGTTTCATAGGCTACCGATGAATATTTGAAATAATCGCCTATGCATATTAATGTTTGGAGTCATTGCAAGTACAAGGGGGACTTACAAACCCTATAAATCAGTAAACAAGTAAAATATTTTCTCAAAGAATTAAGCATCAAACAAAGACAAAAATTTCCATGATTTTATTTATTTTTTCAATCCAAGTTCAATAGTTCATCCTGAGCAGCGGTAAACTCGTCTTGTAAACAATATCATGGGATCAAAACAACCTTGATAAAATCGCCAAAGAGAAACTTGTTTAGGCGATGAACAGAGCTGAAATTTAATTGGCCAGAAAAGTGCCTACCATTGTTGAATTATCAAGAAGTGATATATTAATCTTACTCTGGAGCAGCAGCAGTTCTGATCTTCGAAGTTTCTCTGTTTCTCGTACGATACTGTTAACTGTCAAATTTGTGACTTGTTTGTAATTTTATATTACAGATTAGTTCTCATAAATAGTATTTATAATTTTTAGATTACAGATTAGTTCTCATAAGTACGAATGGCCTCTCTTGAATTTTCCAGCTCTGTACTCAAATCTAAATTTAGAGGATGTATGATAGGTGCCTTAGTAGGAGATTGCCTTGGTATTCCATTTGAATTTAAAGATTATGAATGGAAAGTAGATTCTTATAAGATTGTTCTTCCTTCGAAACAGAAACTTGGTGAATTTATGACTAATGTAATGAGTAAAGGTATTTTTTACTTATTATTACATCTATTAAACTGCTTATTTCTATTTATTTTTATTATTTATATAGTCAGTAGCGCCAACTTTTCAAAAATATTGGGTGGGATCAAAATTTTTTGTGTGTGGAAAGAGAGAGAGGGAAAGAGCGAATGAATAATGATGATAATTCGAAATTAAATTATGTTTATCTGAGCAAATTTTAAAATTATTATAATTTTATTATAATTTTATGAATAATTCATTAAATTTTTTCCTTATAAATACATTAATATTTATTTTAGATAACATTAACAACTATTGAAAGTGTAAAAAACTAAATGTCAAGAAAAGCATACATTTTAGCCACCTAAGTGCTTTATTAATTCAAGACATCAAAACAGATGGCAAAATAGGCAGGAAATTTCTTTTCGTGATAAATTTAACTATACATCCGCTGAAGGGGTTTTCAGTGCTCCTGTAAGTTTAATTGATATCCTTACTATTTTCCAAACAAAGCTATTTTGAGAAGGTTAATGAAACCAAATTTCATTTCAGCGATTAAATAATTAAAAAAATAAATTACGAATTAAATCAATTGAAATTGGGTGGGCGGAGAGATCAAATTATTGGGTGGGCTCGCGCCCCATAAGCCCATATAAGCCACTGTATATATTGATATCTATTATTTAACTTTTTTTTTTTTTAAATTTCCAAATTATATTTTTAGAGTCAACAGAAGAGACGAAAGAATTACATCATACAGATGATACAAGAATGACAATGAATATTGCTTCATCGCTAATTGAAAAAGGTGAATTAAATGTTAAAGATTTGGCTAAAAAGTAAGTCAATCTTCTATTTGCATGTTTCAATGTAATAATATTAATTCCTGTCAAACGTATGATAACTAACTATGAAAAGAATGCTGTAAGTAATATTAAACATCATAAATCATATTCTTATTCTTTAAGTATAAATTGTAACTTGGGTTCTATTTATTCCTCTAGACTTATTATTTATTTATACATATATATATATATATATATATATATATATATATATATATATATATATATATATATAATGGTTTTATGCAGTGGCGTGGCGTCCGGTCATCGCTGGATGCGGCGATGACCAAGCAATATTTTAAAACTCTTAATAAGCTTTTAAAACTCTACGATCCAGTTTTAGCAGAACATTTGGAGTTCATGTATAAGTGAAGGTAAGATTTAAAGTTTCTTTTTTGAACATTCAACCATTGAATTTTAGAGTTAATAATTTTTCACCACAAACTTAAATAATTGCGATGACCACCGAAAATTTTCACGCCACGCCACTGGTTTTATGATGGTTTTATAATGGTTTTATGTATATATATATCTATATATAGTTTTTTACTTCATATTAGGTATTCTATATATAAATCACACATATGCAATCTTAACATTAGAGATTTTGTCAGGTTTTGTTAAGAGAACTTGATAGTTACCTTTTGATTTACAAAGGTATTATATTTATATATATATATATATATGTTTAATATTGAATAAAAATTTGACATTCCTTTTTTGATATGATAAAAGAATGTCTTTCACGCTTCTTTATAATGTGAAATTCATTTTATCAAAAAGTATTCTTGATAATATTTATTAAAGTCTGCCAAACATAATTCCTAATGCTTTCAGATACTTTTTTTTAAAATGGTATTATCAAATATTCTATTATTTAATATTTTGAATTTTATGGAAATCTAGGAATGTGCAAAACAAGGCTGTGGCCATAATTATTATTGGTCGTCAGGGGGGGGGGGGGGATACCTTATAGGTTTTAGGCTACAATAAATATATTTTTTTATTAAGATTCTCGAGCCCCTATACCATCCCCTAGCTATGACCTCAAAAAAGAATAAATTTGATATTTGCAATATATTAACTATATTAATTTCAATACAATCATTAATAACAATAAAATATTTCCCTAAACGTACATTATCTTCTCTGAAAATAATAGTTAGATAACGATTTTGATAGAAATAAAAATTGGCAACCTATGTTGCAAAAGCAGGATAAATTATAAATGTGTCTGTGTGCGTGTGAATATGCATGCATGAACTATTTTTAAAAAACAACCAAAAGGGCTTTTTTTGGTTTTGGGCTTTTTTTTTTCTCTATGCCTTTTACGTTTAACCTTTTATCTACTGACGGTACTTATAAGTACCATTAAAATAACTTGTTATAAAATTCATTTAATACATCAATTAGTAGTAATACAGTTTAGAATGAGTTATAGATGAATTACTTTATCTTGTTCCAGTTCCAAAATCATTATTGGTTACACAAAACAAAAATATTTTTTAAAGGATGATTTCTTTTGCCTTTGCATCTTTTCAGCTTTTTTGGCGTTGGGAGGGCGAGGGGGGATTTTCAATTCGGAAATATTTCTATTGTAAGAACATTATATTTGTACATTTCCTAATTCTACAAAATAATAATAAAAAAAAATTAAAATAAAAGATTTGAGTGGGGTTATAAATATTGCACAAAATCCCTATAAATTCAAATTTAATTACTCCTTCTAATTCCTTCAATCCTTCTTAAATCCTTCTAAAATTTATTAAATGATTATGTAAATCTTCTAATGTAGCTTCAAAAATTCACGAAAAATGCTTTAGAAGATAAAATTTTCATGAATTCATAATTCAGTACATAAAGCGTTAAAAACAGTGGCGCCAATTTATATGGCCTCAATAATTTGATCTCTCCGCCCACCCAATTTCAATTGATTTAATTCGTAATTTATTTTTTTTTAATTATTTAATCGCTGAAATGAAATTTGGTTTTATTAACGTTCTCAAAATATTTTTTTCTTTTCTTTTTTTTTTCTTTCTCTTTTTTTTCTTTCTCTTTTTTTTTTCCTTGAAAAGTCGTGAGGACCCCAATTGGACTTACAGGACCACTCCTTGAAAGGCTGCATAGTTACATTTATCACGAAAACAAATTTCCTGCCTATTTTGCTATCTGTTTTGATGTCTTGAATTGATAAAGCATTTAGTGACTAAAATGTATGCTTTTCTTGACATTTAGGTGTTTTTCTTTTTCACTTTCAATAGTTAGCAATTCCAATGTTATTCAAAATAAGTATTGATGTATTTATAAGATAGAACTTATAAGAATATAGTTCAATAAAATTATTTATAAAATTATAATTATAGATTATAATAATTTAAAAATTTGCTTAGAAAAAACATAATTTAATTTCGAATTATCATCTTTAGTCATTCGCTCCGTCTTTCCACACACATACACACTAAGGGAAGAAATTGTGTGTGTTATTTTATTCAAATTTTTGAGCATACCCAATATTTTTGAAAAGTTGGCGCTACTGTTTAAAAATTGTGCCCGTCAGAAAGTTTCGCGTTGTTTAACGGAAAAAAAAAAATATTTTTTGAGAACCGCTCTAACTGTCTCAAAACTGCCATGAAATTTATTACACATAGAAATTAAACTCATAAAAATGGTGATTTAAAAAAAAAGTGTAGACACATAAATATTCAGCAATTTACATAATTTATAGAAGAATTTTTTTCTACCCACGCCATAGTTATTAAGAGAATAATAATAACGATAATAATAAATCCATAGCGATTGCGGTAATACGTTTATAACAAATAAGTATGTAGAAACAAGTAAAAATTGAATCTAAAAAATCAAAAAATCCGACTGCGTAAAAAGCGAACTAATTATTTCTCATCAATGTGAATTTTTTTTTTTTTTTGTATTACTTACCTATTTTTTTTATTTACTTCTATTAATGACTTTTAGTTGTGTTTAATTGTTAGTTCCTGCCTATAAACACTGTTTTGATGAGGGCTATAGATGTTTATGATGGTTAGAGTTGCAGTAAAGCTAGAGATCCTATCTACACAACTTCCAGGTTGTGTAATATTTAAACGGAGCTTCTGACTGTAAAATAGTCAATGAAACATCGTCTTCATTTTGAAAGACCTATCCAATGGGGTGCGTAATTTTTTTTTTCGTATCTACCGTCATTTTGTGTTTTACGGCCGCCGTTTTAAATTTATAAAAACAAAATCTAGCCTATAACCATCAGACGGTTAAAACTAATCGATGGAGACCCCATTCAGTAAAATCCATCAAGCCGTTCGGATGTTTTGAGGATATAAAAAAATCCACATACCCAGATACGCGTGAAACACATAGGCAGTCGGGTAAAAAAAGTGTTAAATAATGATGCTTTATTTCGAAAAGTTTAAAAATTCAAAATTCTATTACAAAATTTAAAATTCCACACCTATTATTATTTATTTAATTATTGCTTGAGTTTTCGACATGTTGTTACTTGTAAAATAATAATAATAATAAATTAATTTTTTTCAGTTGTTTAATTGCGAAAATAACAACTTCAACTGCGAAATATTAGTGAAAAAAAACATAGTTCACGTTCCAAAAATCATAGGATTATGAAATTAGGGTATGGAGCATGCGGCTATTTAATGGCATAAATCTCAAAATTAATGTTCCGTCGAATTACAAAACTTTTTAGTTAATTAGTTCCCTCAAAATTAGAGCAATTTGCTAAAATAATCTAACTTACCTGAAACAAATAAACACATTTGTTAGATAAAAGGTGTTATTGACAGATTTTTTTGCTTTCGTCTCCAGAGTGGCTAAGGTTGAAATTAAAACTGAATATTCGACTTTTTAACTCTTTAAATGAAATCGCGGAGACTGAAATAAGATAAAATAATTATCTTTTATTTAAAAAAAGAACATATTTTGCATTGTTGCGTAACTGAAATCCGTTGATGAAGTCTTAATATATTTTTCATATTTTTAATCTTTCAATTCTAACGGTGTTACCCGTTTTAAAAAATATTAATATTTATCCTTTCAAAAAAAATAATTTTCCAGATGTCGAATTGGTGTGTTTCGTATGTTTAGAAATTATCTTTTGTCCTCCTGAACGAAATACGTAAAAACAAAAAATACCCACTTATAGATGGTGACTTTCCAAATATAACATTGCTGTTTGCTTTATAAAATATTAATATTAATCCTTTAAAAAAATATTTTTCGAGGGCCTTTTTCACGTTTTTCGTTTATTCTGCAATTAAAAAAAAAAAATGAATCTCCTTTCCTAATCAAAATACAAAAACATAAAAATACCCACATTATCAGTTTACGTTTTCTTTTTTAACGACGCCGTCTTTGGTTTAAAAAATATTAATATTTACGGTTTCAAAAGAATTATTTTCTCAGTGCCCATTTCGTGTTTTTGTTTTTAAAAATCCGCATTCGCTTCCCGGAAGGAAATAGAAAAGAAAATACCCACTTATTCATTTTAACTTTGCCCTTCTATTGATTCTTTGTTTTATGAAAAAATATTAATATTTACTATTTTTAAAAAAAAAAAAAGAAATTTCGGAAGTCCTTTCACCACGAGTTCTCCAAAAATCTCTTTTTTCTCAGTAATTGTCCGGAATTCATAACCTCCGCCTTCGAAATTGAAATACAAAAAAAAATAAATAAATAAATAAAAAAAAAATGCTATTGTCTGAATAACTCCCATGGTGTAAAAAGTACTTGAGTGAAACAACTGTTTTGCTTGACTTTATCATCTTTAATATTTACGAAACACCTCAAGTCCAGAAAAATATTTTAGTACTAAATACATTTCATGTTTATATGGAATTTTTGGTACAATCCTGGTTATAAACTTGTTTTTGATTTCTGTCTGGACATCTGACAAACCAATATTATTCCTATAGAAAGAAATTTATTTTTTAGATTATTAATATGTGTATTATTAAAAATAACGTAAATTCAGACTGTTAAAAAGAATGTTATTTTAATGTAAGAGTTAATTGCAATATTGAAGATGACTTACGCATTTTAGCTTTTAGAAGTATTGTAGTAGCTTTATAGTTATAGAGACGGAGACATGTACAGAGATTGTGAAGCCGAGTACAGACATGGAATGTGTCGTTCATACACTTAAGGGTGTATTCAAATCCAAGCTTCTTATTTTCTGAATTATTTTAAAATTTATTTTTGTTTTAAAACGCATCATTTTGCAGATTCTCTTATTCAGAAACTATATAGTGTGCCGTGCTTGTCGATTTTTTCATAAAAGCAGAATATGTTGCAAAAAAGGACATAGGCGTAACCAGCCTTTTGAACGGGGGGGGGGGGGGCGTGCCCAGACTTTTTAATCTGAACATGTTGGATACAAAAATATCTTATATAGTGAAACCTGCTAAAACGGAACACAATGAAACCTGTCAAATTTCCATTTTAGACAAGTTTTCATCTTAGAAGGTCATAATTGTGTGGTATTTCTTTTAAAAGGGTTCAAACGCAATTTTTGTTTGCGTGAGGGGAAGGGGATGAGAAGAGGTACAAAACATCAAAACTGAATCTAATGGTAAAAAAAAAAAAAAAAAAAAAAAAAAAAAAAAAATGATATGCTCCTTGCAGCAGTGACATAAGACAGTGACTAAGTGTGGTCACAAGTGTAAAACCTTTTGGCACCATAACTTCTTATAAAGATTAAAAAAGGCCTTTAATCATGCTGGAAACTTCTATAGGCACAGGGGAACATTGTGTGAGATCTAAAATTATCTCAGTCAAAGTCTTGTACATGAAATGTTGCCGGATGGTAAATCTCAGATAATACATGCGGTACACCGGTACGCTTTTTCAGGAAGGCTCACGTTTTCAGCACCAGCCTTGGCGAGTTGGCGAAAGCGAGAACGTTCATCCAGCTCTAACGCCAATCGTCGTCTTGTGTTTTGCTTTGAGCCGAAATGGCGGAAGACGAACTAAGATATTTTAGAATAACAGTCCTACCTAAATTAAAGAAATACTTTCAATTATGTGTTCTAGATGAAAAGAAATCTTCTTCGAAAGAAATTGTATTACGAACTCTTATACTCTGTTTTATCAAAGGCCTTTATTACTTTTGATGATATAGACTAAAATTTTGATTATTTGATCCCCTCAAAAATCTACATTTTCATTCAATTGAGTATTATTAATTCCATACCTGTTAAACAAAAACTCATTACCTTCATAAATCTAGATATTTGATTACATATAAAGATGGATTTATGGGGATGATGAATTAATGCAGTTTCATTGCATTTTGATGTATATAAACACAGATTTAAAACATACCTGTGGCAGAAAATTACTATATTTTCTGCGATGAACTTATATAATTAATTTAATACCAAATCATTCCGCAGAAACAGTACCCAAAGTCGAGTGAAAACAGGCTAAACCAGGAAAAAGAAAAAAAAAAAAAAAAAAAAAAAAACCTATCTCATTCCCAACTAGGATGTTTAGAAATTGCCTTTTTAATGTGAGATGAAATTCTTAAGGGGAGGTGGGGGAGAAGGAATATTGAATGACTATCTTTTGTTACTTCAAAGTAACAAATAAAATCAGTACAGAAATTTTTTAACTATGTATGATAGTGAGGGGCTGTAGATTTAAATAGTTAAATTTATCAATTAACAAATAGAAAAATAAACCAAAGAAATTAAAAACTTGGAATATTTAACTTTTAAAGTTAATCCTGATTTTTTTTTTTTTTTTTTTTTTTTAAATCTTTCATTCTATTTTTTTTCCTTTTCTTTTTTTATGGGAAATTATTTATTTGTTATTTAAAAATCAACAGATATAGCAAAACACATTTTTAACTAATCTTTTCTGCAAGGCAACAATGAATTTTAAATGGTCAAAAAATAGTGTGCTGGAGAAGAGGGTGGGGGTGGGGGGGGGGGAGGAGAAGAGAAAATTCGAAATGGGAGGTTGACTCAGATGATTGATCATTATTTTATTGCCACTTCAACTTAATAAATAGTACAATATGTGTGCAGAATGACGAAAAATGGAATGTGTGTGTATGGGGGGGGGGGGGATTTCATCCGAGAGAATTTAAATGATTTATTCAAATATAACAAATGACTATTTTAAAATAACAAATAAAACAATTAAGACGAAATAATATTTAAAAATATGGCAAAAATTTTAAAATAAAAAACTGAAGAATTTTAAAGATTTTTAATTTTGTGCACTAGGGGCAGACCAATGTTTTTTTTTTTTTTTTTTCCATAAGAACTCAAATAATGATAAAGATTTAACAGCATTAAAATGTAATAGTAATTGATTTAATTGCAGGATACAGCTAAATAATTTATGATTTATTGTTCAATCTAATTATAATCGAATTGATTTTAGTTTCAACTTCCTATTAATGTCTAATCGCAATTAAATTAAGAACAATTAATTTTTAATAAATTATTTCAGTGAAAATATGTTTTATTAATGCAATCAACACGTCACACAATTATGCCGCTTAATTTAAAAAAAAAATTCAATTAATTCAGTAGTAGGGTCATGTGAGGTAATTATGACCGCCGTCATATTGGAGAAAAATGTGTATGGTAAAATTTTATTTCAAGCTTAGATATTAACCTCATAATGTATATTTCATCTTAGATATTCTTTATTACTAGTCTGAAGCCTTTTTAGAGATCCGAATAGCAATTTGAATCTAAGTCTATAAAATTTTTGATAAACGCATTTGTCACTTTGGAGTTCAAAGTGGTCACAATTACCCCAAACAAATGTGTATTAGCAAGTATAAAGAGAAGATATAGTGGTCATAATTTCCCCACTAGTGGTCTTAATTACACCAAACTTATGTGATTGTGAGTTTTTGGTGGGGTAATTATAACCATACTTTTAACTTAAAAAAAAAAAACAGCTATGAGAATTAAAACTTTTAAAAGGTGTTCTTAAAGAATCAAAGTTACTTCCTATGTACTGAAAACACCACTTTTCCAAACAGAAATAAGCAAAAAAAATAAATAAATAAATAAATAAATTAAAAAAAATAATAATAATAATAACAATATTGAAAATGTAAAAAGTGGTCATAATTACCTCTCCTGACTATAATGCTAATAAAACTAAGTTCAATTGTGTTATAAAAACATGATCAATAGAATTATATTTATTACAAAAAAAATCTTTACGTCTGTTTTTGCGAATTAATGAAATAAATGAATATTATTGAACTGAAAAACATAACTTATGTTTGAATTATATATATTGTGCAATTAAAAGCACTTTAATGCGAAAAAGCTCTTTGTTTCAAAAGCAAAAAGCTCTCAGAAAAAGGAATGGGGTTGCTGTTCGCTACGCGTAAGACGTCAGGAACAAGAAAGAATGCGTAGCATTGAATTCATCCCCGCGCCAACCGTTACTTTGGCGATAAAGTGCTCAAAACGTGAGCCTTCTTCAAAAAGCCACCGGTACATACGCACGAAAGTTTTACAGAATGTGACTCCGTGACTTCTTAGGGATCACCGGAAGGACCCAAGAAATTTTGAAGGAAAGTCTATATAAATAATTATTATAATATTATAAATAATTATAATATTCATTAATTCATGTGTTTACCTCAGAATGTGTCGAATATGTTAGGTAAAGCAAGTCATAATAATATACACTAAATTTTATCAAGATGATAAAAATTATACTACTATGATGCGACTGTAATAATAAAGATAGGTACTTGTCTGTCTGTGTGTGTGTGTGCGTACGCGCGCGCACTGAACTCTGAAAAGACTATGTAGCCCGCACAGTCGCAAGATTTGACAGGAAAGTACCTCTATGCCTGAAGTCAAGCATATCGAAGACAATTTCTGGAATTTTTCAATTAATTTTTTGTGAGAAGTTCTTCGCATTTTGAGGTAATTTTTTCAAATTAGTTTCGAGATTCTTACAGCGATTTTTCAATTTTTAACAATTTTTTAATTTTATTTTTAGAAGATTTTATTAGCATTTCGAGGTGATTTTTTGTTTTTACATTCCTAAAAAGAATCCGTTTTAAATCTTTTATCCAATTATTTAATTTCGTTCTCTGCGGTTTTTTAATCTTTTCGGAAATTTTAATGCGATTTTTAGAGTGGTTTTTCGTAGTTTGAGGAGATTTTTTTACTTTTTTTGAAACAGAAAAAAAACCCGGTAATTTTTGCAATTGCCGTGATTAAATTCAAATTGGAAGAATGTCAAATCAGTTCTTATAAGAAAGCTGAAAATTTAATTTGGCTCGAAATAGAAAATCGCAATAATTCAAGATTCGCTTGTTTCGAGACAGAAGTGATCGTAGCTTTCTCGGGAGTACGTTGTTGAAGGCAGTTCGCCCCCCCCCCCCACCCCCCATCCTAGATTTGTTTAATTCTATGTTCATTTTTAAAAAAACCAAGCGGCGAAACTCCTCTAGTAATGAAGTTTTCTTTGAGGGGCCGTGTTTGAAATAACGTGCGGAATCGCGCGATTTGTGCACAGAAAAGGAAAGTCCCGCATAATAAAAAATGCTGTGCAGTATTTCTCCCCTCAAAATTCTTTCATAGACCTGTGATTCTTCAGTGAGTATTTACAAATTTTTTTGAAGTCCGCGATTTTTATTTCTTTTATGGAATTTCTCAAAATAAATTTTTAAATCGGTCCCGGAAAAAATTTGAGAATTTCTTCAAACGATCGTGGAAAAATATCGTGAATTTCGATAAAAGAGTGTAGAAAGAAATCGCGAATTTCGTCAAAAGATTGCACAAAAAATCACGAATTTCGATAAACGATTGACGAAAAAATGTTGCAAATTTCGGCAAAAGATCGCGGAAAAAAGTAGAGAATTTTTTTAATAGGTGCGGAAAGATATCGAGAATTTTCCCGAACGGTCGCGCAATACTATCGCGAATTTCCGCAAATGACCTCTGTAAGAAAATCAGTTTTGTCAATCGGTCGCAAAAGAAAATAAATTTCGTCAAAGGATCGCGGTGAAAACGAGAATTTCGTCAACGGATTGCAGAAAGAAAAAGCGAATTTCGTCAAAAGATCGTGGAAAGCAAACGTAAATTTCATCGAAGGATCGTGCTAAAGAAATGCCAATTTCGTCAAAATATCGCGGTAAAAAACACGAATTTTGTCAAGGGTTAGTGGTGAAAAGTGCAGATTTAGGCAAAAAAGCGCGTAGAAAGACGTGAATTTCGTCAAACGATTTTGGGAAAAAATTGTAAATATCATGAAATGATCACAGAATAAAATCGCGAATTTCGTCAAAATTTACTTCACTGGGCTAAAAGATTGAAACCGGGTTCCTTTTTCTAGTTTCAAAAGAACGCCTCAAAACGAGAAGTAACTCTAAAAATCGTATGAAATTTTTCAGAGGAAAAAAATTACTATTTTGACCTGAAAGTCTGCAATCATATTCATTTACGAATGTCAAAAAATGGCTGCGAAAGACAAAATTTAATCAACCAACCAGCCTCCAGATTAATCTGAATTTTCTGTGCTATTATTTCTCATTTTCAAAGGAGTCAGGGTCTGTGCACTTTCCCCCGGCAAATCACATTTTAGAGTTATCGTTTCAAATCTGCATTTCCTTTCAAATTTCTTTGCTTCTTTCTAGACTTTAGACTACGAAAGCAAAGAGGCAAGTAGTTTCTATCCTCGTCAAGAACTTGAGATAATTTCTCATGAAATTGCAGAAACATGCAATAGAAAGACCGGTGTAAAAAATACCTCCCACAAACAAAAGTCGTCAAAGTGGGATTATAAAACCACCTTTTTGACTTACTATGACTAATACAGAACCTTGTAAATATTCTATTTTTAAAAAAGATAAACAACATAATTTTCTTAAAGAACGGGGATCTCTTCTTTTATCAAATTTCAAAACTTATAGGCTGTTAATTTTCTGAACTAAACTAATTGAACTCTGCTTTCACTTCTGTTTTCTTTTATAGATTTTGATTTTTTAAAATAATTGTGTTTGAGTCTGCGCAAGCGCCCTGGGTATGTATATGAAATCAGGTTCTATGAATTGAGCGAAAAATGAAAATACACGGCCGCTTATACGTCTGTTTAAAAATCATGTCAGCAAGTTTCATGTTTTCACCTTTAAAAATGAGTCTTAAAATGAGTCTCAAAATGTGTCCGAAAATGTTGAGTTGTTGAGCATGGGAAATTTGCTTCCCTCCCCCCGCCCCAATAAGGGTTAAAATGCACCCTTTGGAATAGGGTTGAGGGCCCTTTTCAACTTAAGACCTTTTGCACCAATTGTACCCCTATCTATGAAAATAATAAAACTGGAATATTAATTAAACTGTAAAAATGCTAACATAGGTTTCCAAGGAAGTGGGTAAAAATCCTTTTTAACGGATAAGTTGCCTCTTTTAATTGTTTGGTATTATTTTTCTAGTATTATATATAATTCACATTGTCATTATATCATCATATTATATCATCATATTATCATCATTATTCTAGGATTATTTATATTTCATAAGCCAAAATTCTGTTATATACAAGTTCCGTTTTTACAAGTTTTACTCTATTAATAAAAATATTACAAGTTTTTGATGCTTTAATCCCTAATAGTTAATTTAAAAATTGGCAAAGCTAATAAGTATTTACTTATTCTATATATTTTATGATTAGGTTTGTTCATGACTATTTCCATCAAGAGATAGACAGAGGCTATGGAACACATGTAAGAATAGTGTTTAGGAAGTTAAAAGAATCACCGTTTGAAGATGTCTTTTTACCTGCCAAGGAACAATTTGATGGCAAAGGATCATTTGGTAATGGTGCAGCCATGAGAATCTCACCAATCGCATTGTTTGGAAACAATAGAAGTGAAGAATACATGATGGTAATAATCGTTTTAAGTCATATTTTTTTAAAGTTTACTTTAGAAAATTGTTTTAATTAAAAAATAAATAAAGTTATCATATGCTTTTGTCACCTTACATGGTATTCTCAATTACGTGTGAAGAGATATCATATACGCTGAGCCTTTTTGCATATGTACGCCAAAAATCTCAGATTTATTATTCACCAGCATTCTAATTTGACAAGAACATTGTAGCCTTAAAAATATTTTAATGAGTAGTTAACTTTTTTATATAATTTTTACTATTCAATTTTTTTCACTCATCCTGAATTCGACTCCAGACTTATTTATTGTGCAGATTAAAATAACATACCGTGCCGCACTGAAATCCGTTTTAATAATTTATAAATCATATTTTTTTTCCTATTGCTTCCACATTTTGTTGACATTTTGCCATTTTTAATTACATGACTATAAAACTTGGGTCCATTATGTATATTATTATTTAAGCTATCTTTTAAAATTCAATTTAAAAAATAAAACTTTGGAATATTGATAGAGAAACGAAATGATTTGGAAAACATACACGTTGTATGGTTTGGTGACAAAATGATACTACATTGCGCGTACAGTGAGATTTATAATATGTTAATTAAATAAAAAAGCAACTGTAATTTTTTTAATAGTTTATGCATGTTAAACAAAATTGTACCTCTTGTAACGAACATAAAATCAAAATTCTCCCATAAACTGACTATTATTTATAAGTCTTTTTGCGTGCCAAAGACATTCTTACGTGTCATGTTGCGCACGAGTGTCATAGCTTCGTCACCACTATTATATAGTTATGTTTTGTTATTGTTCATGTGTATTATAAGGAATGATTTTAATCTGGTATATTATCTGGTATATCTGGTATAGCTGGTATATATTTTTAAGTGCTGTAAACTGTTAAAAATCTTTGAGGTAGAAATTTCAAGTTTCGTATACAGATGCAGAATGATATTTTATTTCATGTTTAGTGTGTTGTAAATAAGCTTTTATTTTATAAAAAAAGCAATTTTTTAAAGGAAAAAGGAATATTTTCCCATGGCACATTATTTAAATTTTAGCGTTTTTACAATAATTATTATTTTTTGTCCGATTTTTATTATAGGCTATATAAAATTAAAAATATATTATGATAGAGACTAAATTTCAAAGAAGGGGGGAGTTGAATTTCAGGGCGTTCCCCCTGGGGTTCACTTTCCTAACTTTTTCCGATCTCCTCAGTCCTCATATGATATATAATTGGATAGCCCTTTGACCCCTTTTTCATATTATGCACCTTCCGTCCCCCCTTCAACCAATTTGCCCCCGGGGCACTGTTCTAACTTTTTCCGATACCCGTCATGCGATATGTCGCTGTACAATCCTTTGCCCAATCTTTCATAATATGCACCTCCCGGTAGGTTACAGTTCAATTGCGATTAGGGTACAGTTAGGCTGCGGTTAAGTTGCAATTAGGTTACGGTTTCATTACAATTAGGTTACGGTTTCATTACAATTAGGTTACGGTTTCATTACAATTAGGTTACAGTTAGGTTACAATTACGTTACGGTTAGGTTACTGTTAAGTTGCGGTTACGTTATAATTAGCTTACAATGTTCGTGTAAAACATATTGCGCCCTTAATTTATGAGTAATGGTTACCATTATTTCCTAATAGTAATTTCAGCAAATTTCTTAAATTTTTATTTGAATCCCCCACCTCCTCGACTAATATATCTACAGGTAGGTTGAATAACGGAGTTTCTTTCGGATACGGGTTTGTTTAGAAAAGAGTGCGCCCCCTGGTGATGGAATGTCGAACTAACAGGTTTCTATTATTTTAGTCCCAACCTCCTCGACTAATATATCTCCGAATACACTATTAAAAATCTGCAGCTTTTGCTGCATAGTCACTCCATCGCTTTTATAGAAAACAATTACTTGACGATATTACGGAGCATTCTCATTGGTCAGAATAGAGATAGTCTAAAAGCGGTGGAGTTACTATGCAGCAAAAATTGCAGATTTTTAACAGTGTAGCTTGAACAACAGAATTTCTTTCGGTTAAAATTTGTTTAGAACAACGTGCGCCCCCTGGCAGAGGTGAATGAAACTAACAGATTTTGCAGCGCGTGCGCAGCACACCAGCTTTTGCTTTGTTTAAGAAAATAAGAAATTTTAAATTTTGCTTGAACGCCTAGAGAAATGAACGCCTAGAGAGAGAGAACGCCTAGAGAATAGAGAACGCTAGAGAGAACGCCTCAGCATTTTAAATTTCGTTTAAACATTTTTTTTTGTTTTAGAAATTTAAAGTTTTATTTAAATCTCCACTAAACTTTTAAAATTTCGGAATTCAAAAAATTTTGGAAACTTTGAATTTTACTTTACTTGAATATTTTTAATTTGATAAAAAAAAAACTTCATTTTATAATCACTTTAAACTTAAATTAATTGGTGCTACCATCTATGTAAGGATTTAATAATTATAAATTAACAATTTTGATTTATTAATTAAAGGATCTTTTGAAAGGATATTAAACAAATTTTGAAAGAATATTAAACAAAACCCTCTGTGCGATCTGCGATCACACTTACCGACTTGTTAAATAGTTTGTGTATAGGTATACCAAGTGAGTTGTTACTTTAAAAATATATTCAATTTGACATTCGACGTGTTGATTTCATTTAAATATTACATAAAAATAGAATAATTAACTTTTTTAAAATAAGAATATGTATTTATGGAATTGCTATAGATATGTATACATTCTTTTAGAATTCTGTTAAAGAATGTTCCCTCATTACTCATTATCATCCGAATGGCTACAGAGGAGCTATGCTGCAGTGTCTTGCTACCAATGCTGCTCTGAGATTGGATCCATCGCAAGATTTTGATCCTGTAAATTTTATTGACAATTTGCTGGAGAAAATGAACCAAATTGAAACAGAGGTAATATCAACAACATTTAAAAAGAAAGTATTGCAAAATATTAATTTTATAAAGTACACTGTTAAAAATATGCAGCAAACTGTCCAGTCATTCGACCGCTTGTATATAAAAAGGCTACATAACCGTAATTTAACTCAATTTTGGCCATATTATTGCCCATATTATGGTCAGAATAGAGTTAAATTATGGTTATGTAACCGTTTTCTAAAAAAAACGAACTGGACAGTTTGCTGAAAGTCAACTTTTTTCATAGCTAAAGTATTGATAATTTCCTCTATATTGTATTAATCTCTATATCCACTTACTGATTTTTTTTTTCTTATGGGTTTTCTAAACTGATTTAGATTAGTAATGTATCGATATAAATAAAAAATAAATAAAAATCAGTAAACAAATTATTAAAGAAAACATATCTTTTAAAGGATTTTTTTGACAATTTAAAAAGTTTTTTACAGTTTAACAGTTTTTTTTTTATGTTTTCTTACGCCACATCAGTTAAATCTTAGCGTTTCTTCAATAATTATTATTGTTTTAAGTTCGATTTTTTATTATAGGCTATATAAAATTATTAAAAATAATTGTGATAAAGAATAAATTTTAAAGAAGGGGGAGGGGAGCACCCAGGAAGACTTTTCTAATTTTTTTCTGACTCGTATCATGTGAAATATTATTAGACAGCCCTTTGATCACTCTTTCGTATTATTAAATTTTTAACAGTTCCGATAATTGTTTTACAACGTCCGGCATCCTGATTCCATATCTTATTTTGAAATGTATTACAGTAAACTAGGGATGCACAACCTGTGGCCCGCGGGCCAAAAGTGGCCCGCGATGGGTTAACTTGTGGCCCACGAATTTCGTCAATTTATAACTGGAAATAATTACAATTTTTGTCCATAGGTCACAGGAATAAATCATAAATTTTGTCAATTTGCCACGGGAAAATTAAAAATTTCGTCACTCGGATAAGAATCGTGAATTTCGTTGATCGGGTGCAGAAAAATAGCGAATTTTGTTGATGAGGCTCGGAAAAATAGTGAATTTGGTTGATCGGACACAAAAAATCGCGAATTTCGTTGGTAGGGAATGGGGAAATCGCGAATTTCGTTGATGATGCGTGGAAAAATTGCAAATTTTGTCGATGATCCGCGGAAGAATTGCAAGTTTTGTTGGTCATCTGCGGCAAAATCTTGAGTTTCGTAAGTCGCGAATTTCGTTGATTTGCCGCGGGAAAAAATAGAAAATTTCGTCAGTCAGTTAAGAATCACGAATTTCGTCGATCGGGTGCGGAAAAATGAAGAAATTTGTCGCTCACTAGCAGAAAAATCTCAAAATTCGTTGATCGCGCTGTGGAAAAATCGCGTGTTTCATCTGTTTATCGCGATGTTCGTCAATTTGCCGCGGGAAAAATTGCAAATTTTGTCAGAGTCAGTTACAAATCGCGAATTTTGTTGATCGAGTTTAAAAAAATCGCAAATTTCGTCGATCAGGTGTGGGAAAATAGCTAATTTCGTCGATCATTCGCGAGAAGATCGCAAATTTCATCGGTCGGACACTGAAAAATCGCGAACTTCGTTGGTCGGGTCGAAAATATCACGAATTTTGTCAATCAGGCACAGAAAAATCGCAAATTTCGGAAATCGCAATTTTCGCAAATGGTTGATCGGACACAAAAAATCGCGAATTTCGTTCGTAGGGAATGGGAAAATCGCGAATTTCGTTGATGATGCGCGGAAAAATTCCAAATGTTGTCGATGATCCGCGGAAGAATTGCAAGTTTTGTTGGTCGTCTGCGGCAAAATCTTGAGTTTCGTAAGTCGCGAATTTCGTTGATTTGCCGCGGGAAAAAATAGAAAATTTCGTCAGTCAAGAATCACGAATTTCGTCGATCGGGTGCGGAAAAATGAAGAAATTTGTCGCTCTCTATCGGAAAAATCTCAAAATTCGTTGATCGCGCTGTGGAAAAATCGCGTGTTTCATCTGTTTATCGCGATGTTCGTCAATTTGCCGCGGGAAAAATTGCAAATTTTGTCAGTCAGTTACAAATCGCGAATTTTGTTAATCGAGTTTGGAAAAATCGCAAATTTCGTCGATCAGGTGTGGGAAAATAGCTAATTTCGTCGATCATTCGCGAGAAGATCGCAAATTTCATCGGTCGGACACTGAAAAATCGCGAACTTCGTTGGTCGGGTCGAAAATATCACGAATTTTGTCAATCAGGCACAGAAAAATCGCAAATTTCGGAAATCGCAATTTTCGCAAATTGTTGATCGGACACAAAAAATCGCGAATTTCGTTGGTAGGGAATGGGAAAATCGCGAATTTCGTTGATGATGTGCGGAAAAATTGCAAATTTTGTCGATGATCCGCGGAAGAATTGCAAGTTTTGTTGTTCGTCTGCGGCAAAATTTTGAGTTTCGTAAGTCGCGAATTTCGTTGATTTGCCGCGGAAAAAAATTGAAAATTTCGTCACTCAGATAAGAATCGTGAATTTCGTTGATCGGGTGCAGAAAAATAGCGAATTTTGTTGATGAGGCTCGGAAAAATCGTGAATTTGGTTGATCGGACACAAAAAATCGCGAATTTCGTTGGTAGGGAATGGGGAAATCGCGAATTTCGTTGATGATGCGCGGAAAAATTGCAAATTTTGTCGATGATCCGCGGAAGAATTGCAAGTTTTGTTGGTCGTCTGCGGCAAAATCTTGAGTTTCGTAAGTCGCGAATTTCGTTGATTTGCCGCGGGAAAAAATAGAAAATTTCGTCAGTCAGTTAAGAATCACGAATTTCGTCGATCGGGTGCGGAAAAATGAAGAAATTTGTCGCTCACTAGCAGAAAAATCTCAAAATTCGTTGATCGCGCTGTGGAAAAATCGCGTGTTTCATCTGTTTATCGCGATGTTCGTCAATTTGCCGCGGGAAAAATTGCAAATTTTATCAGTCAGTTACAAATCGCGAATTTTGTTGATCGAGTTTGGAAAAATCGCAAATTTCGTCGATCAGATGTGGGAAAATAGCTAATTTCGTCGATCATTCGCGAGAAGATCGCAAATTTCATCGGTCGGGTACTGAAAAATCGCGAACTTCGTTGGTTGGGTCGAAAATATCACGAATTTTGTCAATCAGGCATAGAAAAATCGCAAATTTCGGAAATCGCAATTTTCGCAAATGGTTGATCGGACACAAAAAATCGCGAATTTCGTTGGTAGGGAATGGGAAAATCGCGAATTTCGTTGATGATGCGCGGAAAAATTGCAAATTTTGTCGATGATCCGCGGAAGAATTGCAAGTTTTGTTGGTCGTCTGCGGCAAAATCTTGAGTTTCGTAAGTCGCGAATTTCGTTGATTTGCCGCGGGAAAAAATAGAAAATTTCGTCAGTCAAGAATCACGAATTTCGTCGATCGGGTGCGGAAAAATGAAGAAATTTGTCGCTCACTAGCGGAAAAATCTCAAAATTCGTTGATCGCGCTGTGGAAAAATCGCGTGTTTCATCTGTTTATCGCGATGTTCGTCAATTTGCCGCGGGAAAAATTGCAAATCGCGAATTTTGTTGATCGAGTTTGGAAAAAACGCAAATTTCGTCGATCAGGTGTGGGAAAATAGCTAATTTTGTCGATCATTCGCGAGAAGATCGCAAATTTCATCGGTCGGGCACTGAAAAATCGCGAACTTCGTTGGTCGGGTCGAAAATATCACGAATTTTGTCAATCAGGCACAGAAAAAACGCAAATTTCGGAAATCGCAATTTTCGCAAATGGTTGATCGGACACAAAAAATCGCGAATTTCGTTGATGATGCGCGGAAATATTGCAAATTTTGTCGATGATCCGCGGAAGAATTGCAAGTTTTGTTGGTCGTCTGCGGCAAAATCTTGAGTTTCGTAAGCCGCGAATTTCGTTGATTTGCCGCGGGAAAAAATAGAAAATTTCGTCAGTCAGTTAAGAATCACGAATTTCGTCGATCGGGTGCGGAAAAATGAAGAAATTTGTCGCTCACTAGCGGAAAAATCTCAAAATTCGTTGATCGCGCTGTGGAAAAATCGCGTGTTTCATCTGTTTATCGCGATGTTCGTCAATTTGCCGCGGGAAAAATTGCAAATTTTGTCAGAGTCAGTTACAAATCGCGAATTTTGTTGTTCGAGTTTAAAAAAATCGCAAATTTCGTCGATCAGGTGTGGGAAAATAGCTAATTTCGTCGATCATTCGCGAGAAGATCGCAAATTTCATCGGTCGGACACTGAAAAATCGCGAACTTCGTTGGTCGGGTCGAAAATATCACGAATTTTGTCAATCAGGCACAGAAAAATCGCAAATTTCGGAAATCGCAATTTTCGCAAATGGTTGATCGGACACAAAAAATCGCGAATTTCGTTCGTAGGGAATGGGAAAATCGCGAATTTCGTTGATGATGCGCGGAAAAATTCCAAATGTTGTCGATGATCCGCGGAAGAATTGCAAATTTTGTTGGTCGTCTGTGGCAAAATCTTGAGTTTCGTAAGTCGCGAATTTCGTTGATTTGCCGCGGGAAAAATAGAAAATTTTGTCAGTCAAGAATCACGAATTTCGTCGATCGGGTGCGGAAAAATGAAGAAATTTGTCGCTCACTAGCGGAAAAATCTCAAAATTCGTTGATCGCGCTGTGGAAAAATCGCGTGTTTCATCTGTTTATCGCGATGTTCGTCAATTTGCCGCGGGAAAAATTGCAAATTTTGTCAGAGTCAGTTACAAATCGCGAATTTTCTTGATCGAGTTTAAAAAAATCGCAAATTTCGTCGATCAGGTGTGGGAAAATAGCTAATTTCGTCGATCATTCGCGACAAGATCGCAAATTTCATCGGTCGGACACTGAAAAATCGCGAACTTCGTTGGTCGGGTCGAAAATATCACGAATTTTGTCAATCAGCAACAGAAAAATCGCAAATTTCGGAAATCGCAATTTTCGCAAATGTTTGATCGGACACAAAAAATCGCGAATTTCGTTGGTAGGGAATGGGAAAATCGCGAATTTCGTTGATGATGCGCGGAAAAATTCCAAATGTTGTCGATGATCCGCGGAAGAATTGCAAGTTTTGTTGGTCGTCTGCGGCAAAATCTTGAGTTTCGTAAGTCGCGAATTTCGTTGATTTGCCGCGGGAAAAAATAGAAAATTTCGTCAGTCAAGAATCACGAATTTCGTCGATCGGGTGCGGAAAAATGAAGAAATTTGTCGCTCTCTATCGGAAAAATCTCAAAATTCGTTGATCGCGCTGTGGAAAAATCGCGTGTTTCATCTGTTTATCGCGATGTTCGTCAATTTGCCGCGGGAAAAATTGCAAATTTTGTCAGTCAGTTACAAATCGCGAATTTTGTTAATCGAGTTTGGAAAAATCGCAAATTTCGTCGATCAGGTGTGGGAAAATAGCTAATTTCGTCGATCATTTGCGATAAGATCGCAAATTTCATCGGTCGGACACTGAAAAATCGCGAACTTCGTTGGTCGGGTCGAAAATATCACGAATTTTGTCAATCAGGCACAGAAAAATCGCAAATTTCGGAAATCGCAATTTTCGCAAATTGTTGATCGGACACAAAAAATCGCGAATTTCGTTGGTAGGGAATGGGAAAATCGCGAATTTCGTTGATGATGTGCGGAAAAATTGCAAATTTTGTCGATGATCCGCGGAAGAATTGCAAGTTTTGTTGTTCGTCTGCGGCAAAATTTTGAGTTTCGTAAGTCGCGAATTTCGTTGATTTGCCGCGGGAAAAAATTGAAAATTTCGTCACTCAGATAAGAATCGTGAATTTCGTTGATCGGGTGCAGAAAAATAGCGAATTTTGTTGATGAGGCTCGGAAAAATCGTGAATTTGGTTGATCGGACACAAAAAATCGCGAATTTCGTTGGTAGGGAATGGGGAAATCGCGAATTTCGTTGATGATGCGCGGAAAAATTGCAAATTTTGTCGATGATCCGCGGAAGAATTGCAAGTTTTGTTGGTCGTCTGCGGCAAAATCTTGAGTTTCGTAAGTCGCGAATTTCGTTGATTTGCCGCGGGAAAAAATAGAAAATTTCGTCAGTCAGTTAAGAATCACGAATTTCGTCGATCGGGTGCGGAAAAATGAAGAAATTTGTCGCTCACTAGCAGAAAAATCTCAAAATTCGTTGATCGCGCTGTGGAAAAATCGCGTGTTTCATCTGTTTATCGCGATGTTCGTCAATTTGCCGCGGGAAAAATTGCAAATTTTATCAGTCAGTTACAAATCGCGAATTTTGTTGATCGAGTTTGGAAAAATCGCAAATTTCGTCGATCAGGTGTGGGAAAATAGCTAATTTCGTCGATCATTCGCGAGAAGATCGCAAATTTCATCGGTCGGGTACTGAAAAATCGCGAACTTCGTTGGTTGGGTCGAAAATATCACGAATTTTGTCAATCAGGCATAGAAAAATCGCAAATTTCGGAAATCGCAATTTTCGCAAATGGTTGATCGGACACAAAAAATCGCGAATTGCGTTGGTAGGGAATGGGAAAATCGCGAATTTCGTTGATGATGCGCGGAAAAATTGCAAATTTTGTCGATGATCCGCGGAAGAATTGCAAGTTTTGTTGGTCGTCTGCGGCAAAATCTTGAGTTTCGTAAGTCGCGAATTTCGTTGATTTGCCGCGGGAAAAAATAGAAAATTTCGTCAGTCAAGAATCACGAATTTCGTCGATCGGGTGCGGAAAAATGAAGAAATTTGTCGCTCACTAGCGGAAAAATCTCAAAATTCGTTGATCGCGCTGTGGAAAAATCGCGTGTTTCATCTGTTTATCGCGATGTTCGTCAATTTGCCGCGGGAAAAATTGCAAATCGCGAATTTTGTTGATCGAGTTTGGAAAAAACGCAAATTTCGTCGATCAGGTGTGGGAAAATAGCTAATTTTGTCGATCATTCGCGAGAAGATCGCAAATTTCATCGGTCGGGCACTGAAAAATCGCGAACTTCGTTGGTCGGGTCGAAAATATCACGAATTTTGTCAATCAGGCACAGAAAAAACGCAAATTTCGGAAATCGCAATTTTCGCAAATTGTTGATCGGACACAAAAAATCGCGAATTTCGTTGGTAGGGAATGGGAAAATCGCGAATTTCGTTGATGATGTGCGGAAAAATTGCAAATTTTGTCGATGATCCGCGGAAGAATTGCAAGTTTTGTTGGTCGTCTGCGGCAAAATCTTGAGTTTCGTAAGTCGCGAATTTCGTTGATTTGCCGCGGGAAAAAATAGAAAATTTTGTCAGTCAAGAATCACGAATTTCGTCGATCGGGTGCGGAAAAATGAAGAAATTTGTCGCTCACTAGCGGAAAAATCTCAAAATTCGTTGATCGCGCTGTGGAAAAATCGCGTGTTTCATCTGTTTATCGCGATGTTCGTCAATTTGCCGCGGGAAAAATTGCAAATTTTGTCAGAGTCAGTTACAAATCGCGAATTTTGTTGATCGAGTTTAAAAAAATCGCAAATTTCGTCGATCAGGTGTGGGAAAATAGCTAATTTCGTCGATCATTCGCGACAAGATCGCAAATTTCATCGGTCGGACACTGGAAAATCGCGAACTTCGTTGGTCGGGTCGAAAATATCACGAATTTTGTCAATCAGGCACAGAAAAATCGCAAATTTCGGAAATCGCAATTTTCGCAAATGGTTGATCGGACACAAAAAATCGCGAATTTCGTTGGTAGGGAATGGGAAAATCGCGAATTTCGTTGATGATGCGCGGAAAAATTCCAAATGTTGTCGATGATCCGCGGAAGAATTGCAAGTTTTGTTGGTCGTCTGCGGCAAAATCTTGAGTTTCGTAAGTCGCGAATTTCGTTGATTTGCCGCGGGAAAAAATAGAAAATTTCGTCAGTCAAGAATCACGAATTTCGTCGATCGGGTGCGGAAAAATGAAGAAATTTGTCGCTCTCTATCGGAAAAATCTCAAAATTCGTTGATCGCGCTGTGGAAAAATCGCGTGTTTCATCTGTTTATCGCGATGTTCGTCAATTTGCCGCGGGAAAAATTGCAAATTTTGTCAGTCAGTTACAAATCGCGAATTTTGTTAATCGAGTTTGGAAAAAACGCAAATTTCGTCGATCAGGTGTGGGAAAATAGCTAATTTTGTCGATCATTCGCGAGAAGATCGCAAATTTCATCGGTCGGGCACTGAAAAATCGCGAACTTCGTTGGTCGGGTCGAAAATATCACGAATTTTGTCAATCAGGCACAGAAAAAACGCAAATTTCGGAAATCGCAATTTTCGCAAATGGTTGATCGGACACAAAAAATCGCGAATTTCGTTGATGATGCGCGGAAAAATTGCAAATTTTGTCGATGATCCGCGGAAGAATTGCAAGTTTTGTTGGTCGTCTGCGGCAAAATCTTGAGTTTCGTAAGCCGCGAATTTCGTTGATTTGCCGCGGGAAAAAATAGAAAATTTCGTCAGTCAAGAATCACGAATTTCGTCGATTGGGTGCGGAAAAATGAAGAAATTTGTCGCTCTCTATCGGAAAAATCTCAAAATTCGTTGATCGCGCTGTGGAAAAATCGCGTGTTTCATCTGTTTATCGCGATGTTCGTCAATTATCCGCGGGAAAAATTGCAAATTTTGTCAGTCAGTTACAAATCGCGAATTTTTTAATCGAGTTTGGAAAAATCGCAAATTTCGTCGATCAGGTGTGGGAAAATAGCTAATTTCGTCGATCATTCGCGATAAGATCGCAAATTTCATCGGTCGGACACTGAAAAATCGCGAACTTCGTTGGTTGGGTCGAAAATATCACGAATTTTGTCAATCAGGCACAGAAAAATCGCAAATTTCGGAAATCGCAATTTTCACAAATTGTTGATCGGACACAAAAAATCGCGAATTTCGTTCGTAGGGAATGGGAAAATCGCGAATTTCGTTGATGATGCGCGGAAAAATTCCAAATGTTGTCGATGATCCGCGGAAGAATTGCAAGTTTTGTTGGTCGTCTGCGGCAAAATCTTGAGTTTCGTAAGCCGCAAATTTCGTTGATTTGTCGCGGGAAAAAATAGAAAATTTCGTCAGTCAGTTAAGAATCACGAATTTCGTCGATCGGGTGCGGAAAAATGAAGAAATTTGTCGCTCACTAGCGGAAAAATCTCAAAATTCGTTGATCGCGCTGTGGAAAAATCGCGTGTTTCATCTGTTTATCGCGATGTTCGTCAATTTGCCGCGGGAAAAATTGCAAATTTTGTCAGAGTCAGTTACAAATCGCGAATTTTGTTGATCGAGTTTAAAAAAATCGCAAATTTCGTCGATCAGGTGTGGGAAAATAGCTAATTTCGTCAATCATTCGCGAGAAGATCGCAAATTTCATCGGTCGGACACTGAAAAATCGCGAACTTCGTTGGTTGGGTCGAAAATATCACGAATTTTGTCAATCAGGCACAGAAAAATCGCAAATTTCGGAAATCACAATTTTCGCAAATGGTTGATCGGACACAAAAAATCGCGAATTTCGTTCGTAGGGAATGGGAAAATCGCGAATTTCGTTGATGATGCGCGGAAAAATTGCAAATTTTGTCGATGATCCGCGGAAGAATTGCAAGTTTTGTTGGTCATCTGCGGCAAAATCTTGAGTTTCGTAAGTCGCGAATTTCGTTGATTTGCCGCGGGAAAAAATAGAAAATTTCGTCAGTCAAGAATCACGAATTTCGTCGATCGGGTGCGGAAAAATGAAGAAATTTATCGCTCACTAGCGGAAAAATCTCAAAATTCGTTGATCGCGCTGTGGAAAAATCGCGTGTTTCATCTGTTTATCGCGATGTTCGTCAATTTGCCGCGGGAAAAATTGCAAATCGCGAATTTTGTTGATCGAGTTTGGAAAAAACGCAAATTTCGTCGATCAGGTGTGGGAAAATAGCTAATTTTGTCGATCATTCGCGAGAAGATCGCAAATTTCATCGGTCGGGCACTGAAAAATCGCGAACTTCGTTGGTCGGGTCGAAAATATCACGAATTTTTTCAATCAGGCACAGAAAAAACGCAAATTTCGGAAATCGCAATTTTCGCAAATGGTTGATCGGACACAAAAAATCGCGAATTTCGTTGATGATGCGCGGAAAAATTGCAAATTTTGTCGATGATCCGCGGAAGAATTGCAAGTTTTGTTGGTCGTCTGCGGCAAAATCTTGAGTTTCGTAAGCCGCAAATTTCGTTGATTTGTCGCGGGAAAAAATAGAAAATTTCGTCAGTCAGTTAAGAATCACGAATTTCGTCGATCGGGTGCGGAAAAATGAAGAAATTTGTCGCTCACTAGCGGAAAAATCTCAAAATTCGTTGATCGCGCTGTGGAAAAATCGCGTGTTTCATCTGTTTATCGCGATGTTCGTCAATTTGCCGCGGGAAAAATTGCAAATTTTGTCAGAGTCAGTTACAAATCGCGAATTTTGTTGATCGAGTTTAAAAAAATCGCAAATTTCGTCGATCAGGTGTGGGAAAATAGCTAATTTCGTCAATCATTCGCGAGAAGATCGCAAATTTCATCGGTCGGACACTGAAAAATCGCGAACTTCGTTGGTCGGGTCGAAAATATCACGAATTTTGTCAATCAGGCACAGAAAAATCGCAAATTTCGGAAATCGCAATTTTCGCAAATGGTTGATCGGACACAAAAAATCGCGAATTTCGTTCGTAGGGAATGGGAAAATCGCGAATTTCGTTGATGATGCGCGGAAAAATTCCAAATGTTGTCGATGATCCGCGGAAGAATTGCAAATTTTGTTGGTCGTCTGTGGCAAAATCTTGAGTTTCGTAAGTCGCGAATTTCGTTGATTTGCCGCGGGAAAAATAGAAAATTTTGTCAGTCAAGAATCACGAATTTCGTCGATCGGGTGCGGAAAAATGAAGAAATTTGTCGCTCACTAGCGGAAAAATCTCAAAATTCGTTGATCGCGCTGTGGAAAAATCGCGTGTTTCATCTGTTTATCGCGATGTTCGTCAATTTGCCGCGGGAAAAATTGCAAATTTTGTCAGAGTCAGTTACAAATCGCGAATTTTCTTGATCGAGTTTAAAAAAATCGCAAATTTCGTCGATCAGGTGTGGGAAAATAGCTAATTTCGTCGATCATTCGCGACAAGATCGCAAATTTCATCGGTCGGACACTGAAAAATCGCGAACTTCGTTGGTCGGGTCGAAAATATCACGAATTTTGTCAATCAGCAACAGAAAAATCGCAAATTTCGGAAATCGCAATTTTCGCAAATGGTTGATCGGACACAAAAAATCGCGAATTTCGTTGGTAGGGAATGGGAAAATCGCGAATTTCGTTGATGATGCGCGGAAAAATTCCAAATGTTGTCGATGATCCGCGGAAGAATTGCAAGTTTTGTTGGTCGTCTGCGGCAAAATCTTGAGTTTCGTAAGTCGCGAATTTCGTTGATTTGCCGCGGGAAAAAATAGAAAATTTCGTCAGTCAAGAATCACGAATTTCGTCGATCGGGTGCGGAAAAATGAAGAAATTTGTCGCTCTCTATCGGAAAAATCTCAAAATTCGTTGATCGCGCTGTGGAAAAATCGCGTGTTTCATCTGTTTATCGCGATGTTCGTCAATTTGCCGCGGGAAAAATTGCAAATTTTGTCAGTCAGTTACAAATCGCGAATTTTGTTAATCGAGTTTGGAAAAATCGCAAATTTCGTCGATCAGGTGTGGGAAAATAGCTAATTTCGTCGATCATTCGCGATAAGATCGCAAATTTCATCGGTCGGACACTGAAAAATCGCGAACTTCGTTGGTCGGGTCGAAAATATCACGAATTTTGTCAATCAGGCACAGAAAAATCGCAAATTTCGGAAATCGCAATTTTCGCAAATTGTTGATCGGACACAAAAAATCGCGAATTTCGTTGGTAGGGAATGGGAAAATCGCGAATTTCGTTGATGATGTGCGGAAAAATTGCAAATTTTGTCGATGATCCGCGGAAGAATTGCAAGTTTTGTTGTTCGTCTGCGGCAAAATTTTGAGTTTCGTAAGTCGCGAATTTCGTTGATTTGCCGCGGGAAAAAATTGAAAATTTCGTCACTCAGATAAGAATCGTGAATTTCGTTGATCGGGTGCAGAAAAATAGCGAATTTTGTTGATGAGGCTCGGAAAAATCGTGAATTTGGTTGATCGGACACAAAAAATCGCGAATTTCGTTGGTAGGGAATGGGGAAATCGCGAATTTCGTTGATGATGCGCGGAAAAATTGCAAATTTTGTCGATGATCCGCGGAAGAATTGCAAGTTTTGTTGGTCGTCTGCGGCAAAATCTTGAGTTTCGTAAGTCGCGAATTTCGTTGATTTGCCGCGGGAAAAAATAGAAAATTTCGTCAGTCAGTTAAGAATCACGAATTTCGTCGATCGGGTGCGGAAAAATGAAGAAATTTGTCGCTCACTAGCAGAAAAATCTCAAAATTCGTTGATCGCGCTGCGGAAAAATCGCGTGTTTCATCTGTTTATCGCGATGTTCGTCAATTTGCCGCGGGAAAAATTGCAAATTTTATCAGTCAGTTACAAATCGCGAATTTTGTTGATCGAGTTTGGAAAAATCGCAAATTTCGTCGATCAGGTGTGGGAAAATAGCTAATTTCGTCGATCATTCGCGAGAAGATCGCAAATTTCATCGGTCGGGTACTGAAAAATCGCGAACTTCGTTGGTTGGGTCGAAAATATCACGAATTTTGTCAATCAGGCATAGAAAAATCGCAAATTTCGGAAATCGCAATTTTCGCAAATGGTTGATCGGACACAAAAAATCGCGAATTTCGTTGGTAGGGAATGGGAAAATCGCGAATTTCGTTGATGATGCGCGGAAAAATTGCAAATTTTGTCGATGATCCGCGGAAGAATTGCAAGTTTTGTTGGTCGTCTGCGGCAAAATCTTGAGTTTCGTAAGTCGCGAATTTCGTTGATTTGCCGCGGGAAAAAATAGAAAATTTCGTCAGTCAAGAATCACGAATTTCGTCGATCGGGTGCGGAAAAATGAAGAAATTTGTCGCTCACTAGCGGAAAAATCTCAAAATTCGTTGATCGCGCTGTGGAAAAATCGCGTGTTTCATCTGTTTATCGCGATGTTCGTCAATTTGCCGCGGGAAAAATTGCAAATCGCGAATTTTGTTGATCGAGTTTGGAAAAAACGCAAATTTCGTCGATCAGGTGTGGGAAAATAGCTAATTTTGTCGATCATTCGCGAGAAGATCGCAAATTTCATCGGTCGGGCACTGAAAAATCGCGAACTTCGTTGGTCGGGTCGAAAATATCACGAATTTTGTCAATCAGGCACAGAAAAAACGCAAATTTCGGAAATCGCAATTTTCGCAAATGGTTGATCGGACACAAAAAATCGCGAATTTCGTTGATGATGCGCGGAAATATTGCAAATTTTGTCGATGATCCGCGGAAGAATTGCAAGTTTTGTTAGTCGTCTGCGGCAAAATCTTGAGTTTCGTAAGCCGCGAATTTCGTTGATTTGCCGCGGGAAAAAATAGAAAATTTCGTCAGTCAGTTAAGAATCACGAATTTCGTCGATCGGGTGCGGAAAAATGAAGAAATTTGTCGCTCACTAGCGGAAAAATCTCAAAATTCGTTGATCGCGCTGTGGAAAAATCGCGTGTTTCATCTGTTTATCGCGATGTTCGTCAATTTGCCGCGGGAAAAATTGCAAATTTTGTCAGAGTCAGTTACAAATCGCGAATTTTGTTGATCGAGTTTAAAAAAATCGCAAATTTCGTCGATCAGGTGTGGGAAAATAGCTAATTTCGTCGATCATTCGCGAGAAGATCGCAAATTTCATCGGTCGGACACTGAAAAATCGCGAACTTCGTTGGTCGGGTCGAAAATATCACGAATTTTGTCAATCAGGCACAGAAAAATCGCAAATTTCGGAAATCGCAATTTTCGCAAATGGTTGATCGGACACAAAAAATCGCGAATTTCGTTCGTAGGGAATGGGAAAATCGCGAATTTCGTTGATGATGCGCGGAAAAATTCCAAATGTTGTCGATGATCCGCGGAAGAATTGCAAATTTTGTTGGTCGTCTGTGGCAAAATCTTGAGTTTCGTAAGTCGCGAATTTCGTTGATTTGCCGCGGGAAAAATAGAAAATTTTGTCAGTCAAGAATCACGAATTTCGTCGATCGGGTGCGGAAAAATGAAGAAATTTGTCGCTCACTAGCGGAAAAATCTCAAAATTCGTTGATCGCGCTGTGGAAAAATCGCGTGTTTCATCTGTTTATCGCGATGTTCGTCAATTTGCCGCGGGAAAAATTGCAAATTTTGTCAGAGTCAGTTACAAATCGCGAATTTTCTTGATCGAGTTTAAAAAAATCGCAAATTTCGTCGATCAGGTGTGGGAAAATAGCTAATTTCGTCGATCATTCGCGACAAGATCGCAAATTTCATCGGTCGGACACTGAAAAATCGCGAACTTCGTTGGTCGGGTCGAAAATATCACGAATTTTGTCAATCAGCAACAGAAAAATCGCAAATTTCGGAAATCGCAATTTTCGCAAATGGTTGATCGGACACAAAAAATCGCGAATTTCGTTGGTAGGGAATGGGAAAATCGCGAATTTCGTTGATGATGCGCGGAAAAATTCCAAATGTTGTCGATGATCCGCGGAAGAATTGCAAGTTTTGTTGGTCGTCTGCGGCAAAATCTTGAGTTTCGTAAGTCGCGAATTTCGTTGATTTGCCGCGGGAAAAAATAGAAAATTTCGTCAGTCAAGAATCACGAATTTCGTCGATCGGGTGCGGAAAAATGAAGAAATTTGTCGCTCTCTATCGGAAAAATCTCAAAATTCGTTGATCGCGCTGTGGAAAAATCGCGTGTTTCATCTGTTTATCGCGATGTTGGTCAATTTGCCGCGGGAAAAATTGCAAATTTTGTCAGTCAGTTACAAATCGCGAATTTTGTTAATCGAGTTTGGAAAAATCGCAAATTTCGTCGATCAGGTGTGGGAAAATAGCTAATTTCGTCGATCATTCGCGATAAGATCGCAAATTTCATCGGTCGGACACTGAAAAATCGCGAACTTCGTTGGTCGGGTCGAAAATATCACGAATTTTGTCAATCAGGCACAGAAAAATCGCAAATTTCGGAAATCGCAATTTTCGCAAATTGTTGATCGGACACAAAAAATCGCGAATTTCGTTGGTAGGGAATGGGAAAATCGCGAATTTCGTTGATGATGTGCGGAAAAATTGCAAATTTTGTCGATGATCCGCGGAAGAATTGCAAGTTTTGTTGTTCGTCTGCGGCAAAATTTTGAGTTTCGTAAGTCGCGAATTTCGTTGATTTGCCGCGGGAAAAAATTGAAAATTTCGTCACTCAGATAAGAATCGTGAATTTCGTTGATCGGGTGCAGAAAAATAGCGAATTTTGTTGATGAGGCTCGGAAAAATCGTGAATTTGGTTGATCGGACACAAAAAATCGCGAATTTCGTTGGTAGGGAATGGGGAAATCGCGAATTTCGTTGATGATGCGCGGAAAAATTGCAAATTTTGTCGATGATCCGCGGAAGAATTGCAAGTTTTGTTGGTCGTCTGCGGCAAAATCTTGAGTTTCGTAAGTCGCGAATTTCGTTGATTTGCCGCGGGAAAAAATAGAAAATTTCGTCAGTCAGTTAAGAATCACGAATTTCGTCGATCGGGTGCGGAAAAATGAAGAAATTTGTCGCTCACTAGCAGAAAAATCTCAAAATTCGTTGATCGCGCTGTGGAAAAATCGCGTGTTTCATCTGTTTATCGCGATGTTCGTCAATTTGCCGCGGGAAAAATTGCAAATTTTATCAGTCAGTTACAAATCGCGAATTTTGTTGATCGAGTTTGGAAAAATCGCAAATTTCGTCGATCAGGTGTAGGAAAATAGCTAATTTCGTCGATCATTCGCGAGAAGATCGCAAATTTCATCGGTCGGGTACTGAAAAATCGCGAACTTCGTTGGTTGGGTCGAAAATATCACGAATTTTGTCAATCAGGCATAGAAAAATCGCAAATTTCGGAAATCGCAATTTTCGCAAATGGTTGATCGGACACAAAAAATCGCGAATTTCGTTCGTAGGGAATGGGAAAATCGCGAATTTCGTTGATGATGCGCGGAAAAATTCCAAATGTTGTCGATGATCCGCGGAAGAATTGCAAGTTTTGTTGGTCGTCTGCGGCAAAATCTTGAGTTTCGTAAGTCGCGAATTTCGTTGATTTGCCGCGGGAAAAAATAGAAAATTTCGTCAGTCAAGAATCACGAATTTCGTCGATCGGGTGCGGAAAAATGAAGAAATTTGTCGCTCTCTATCGGAAAAATCTCAAAATTCGTTGATCGCGCTGTGGAAAAATCGCGTGTTTCATCTGTTTATCGCGATGTTCGTCAATTTGCCGCGGGAAAAATTGCAAATTTTGTCAGTCAGTTACAAATCGCGAATTTTGTTAATCGAGTTTGGAAAAATCGCAAATTTCGTCGATCAGGTGTGGGAAAATAGCTAATTTCGTCGATCATTCGCGAGAAGATCGCAAATTTCATCGGTCGGACACTGAAAAATCGCGAACTTCGTTGGTCGGGTCGAAAATATCACGAATTTTGTCAATCAGGCACAGAAAAATCGCAAATTTCGGAAATCGCAATTTTCGCAAATTGTTGATCGGACACAAAAAATCGCGAATTTCGTTGGTAGGGAATGGGAAAATCGCGAATTTCGTTGATGATGTGCGGAAAAATTGCAAATTTTGTCGATGATCCGCGGAAGAATTGCAAGTTTTGTTGTTCGTCTGCGGCAAAATTTTGAGTTTCGTAAGTCGCGAATTTCGTTGATTTGCCGCGGAAAAAAATTGAAAATTTCGTCACTCAGATAAGAATCGTGAATTTCGTTGATCGGGTGCAGAAAAATAGCGAATTTTGTTGATGAGGCTCGGAAAAATCGTGAATTTGGTTGATCGGACACAAAAAATCGCGAATTTCGTTGGTAGGGAATGGGGAAATCGCGAATTTCGTTGATGATGCGCGGAAAAATTGCAAATTTTGTCGATGATCCGCGGAAGAATTGCAAGTTTTGTTGGTCGTCTGCGGCAAAATCTTGAGTTTCGTAAGTCGCGAATTTCGTTGATTTGCCGCGGGAAAAAATAGAAAATTTCGTCAGTCAGTTAAGAATCACGAATTTCGTCGATCGGGTGCGGAAAAATGAAGAAATTTGTCGCTCACTAGCAGAAAAATCTCAAAATTCGTTGATCGCGCTGTGGAAAAATCGCGTGTTTCATCTGTTTATCGCGATGTTCGTCAATTTGCCGCGGGAAAAATTGCAAATTTTATCAGTCAGTTACAAATCGCGAATTTTGTTGATCGAGTTTGGAAAAATCGCAAATTTCGTCGATCAGATGTGGGAAAATAGCTAATTTCGTCGATCATTCGCGAGAAGATCGCAAATTTCATCGGTCGGGTACTGAAAAATCGCGAACTTCGTTGGTTGGGTCGAAAATATCACGAATTTTGTCAATCAGGCATAGAAAAATCGCAAATTTCGGAAATCGCAATTTTCGCAAATGGTTGATCGGACACAAAAAATCGCGAATTTCGTTGGTAGGGAATGGGAAAATCGCGAATTTCGTTGATGATGCGCGGAAAAATTGCAAATTTTGTCGATGATCCGCGGAAGAATTGCAAGTTTTGTTGGTCGTCTGCGGCAAAATCTTGAGTTTCGTAAGTCGCGAATTTCGTTGATTTGCCGCGGGAAAAAATAGAAAATTTCGTCAGTCAAGAATCACGAATTTCGTCGATCGGGTGCGGAAAAATGAAGAAATTTGTCGCTCACTAGCGGAAAAATCTCAAAATTCGTTGATCGCGCTGTGGAAAAATCGCGTGTTTCATCTGTTTATCGCGATGTTCGTCAATTTGCCGCGGGAAAAATTGCAAATCGCGAATTTTGTTGATCGAGTTTGGAAAAAACGCAAATTTCGTCGATCAGGTGTGGGAAAATAGCTAATTTTGTCGATCATTCGCGAGAAGATCGCAAATTTCATCGGTCGGGCACTGAAAAATCGCGAACTTCGTTGGTCGGGTCGAAAATATCACGAATTTTGTCAATCAGGCACAGAAAAAACGCAAATTTCGGAAATCGCAATTTTCGCAAATGGTTGATCGGACACAAAAAATCGCGAATTTCGTTGATGATGCGCGGAAATATTGCAAATTTTGTCGATGATCCGCGGAAGAATTGCAAGTTTTGTTGGTCGTCTGCGGCAAAATCTTGAGTTTCGTAAGCCGCGAATTTCGTTGATTTGCCGCGGGAAAAAATAGAAAATTTCGTCAGTCAGTTAAGAATCACGAATTTCGTCGATCGGGTGCGGAAAAATGAAGAAATTTGTCGCTCACTAGCGGAAAAATCTCAAAATTCGTTGATCGCGCTGTGGAAAAATCGCGTGTTTCATCTGTTTATCGCGATGTTCGTCAATTTGCCGCGGGAAAAATTGCAAATTTTGTCAGAGTCAGTTACAAATCGCGAATTTTGTTGTTCGAGTTTAAAAAAATCGCAAATTTCGTCGATCAGGTGTGGGAAAATAGCTAATTTCGTCGATCATTCGCGAGAAGATCGCAAATTTCATCGGTCGGACACTGAAAAATCGCGAACTTCGTTGGTCGGGTCGAAAATATCACGAATTTTGTCAATCAGGCACAGAAAAATCGCAAATTTCGGAAATCGCAATTTTCGCAAATGGTTGATCGGACACAAAAAATCGCGAATTTCGTTCGTAGGGAATGGGAAAATCGCGAATTTCGTTGATGATGCGCGGAAAAATTCCAAATGTTGTCGATGATCCGCGGAAGAATTGCAAATTTTGTTGGTCGTCTGTGGCAAAATCTTGAGTTTCGTAAGTCGCGAATTTCGTTGATTTGCCGCGGGAAAAATAGAAAATTTTGTCAGTCAAGAATCACGAATTTCGTCGATCGGGTGCGGAAAAATGAAGAAATTTGTCGCTCACTAGCGGAAAAATCTCAAAATTCGTTTATCGCGCTGTGGAAAAATCGCGTGTTTCATCTGTTTATCGCGATGTTCGTCAATTTGCCGCGGGAAAAATTGCAAATTTTGTCAGAGTCAGTTACAAATCGCGAATTTTCTTGATCGAGTTTAAAAAAATCGCAAATTTCGTCGATCAGGTGTGGGAAAATAGCTAATTTCGTCGATCATTCGCGACAAGATCTCAAATTTCATCGGTCGGACACTGAAAAATCGCGAACTTCGTTGGTCGGGTCGAAAATATCACGAATTTTGTCAATCAGCAACAGAAAAATCGCAAATTTCGGAAATCGCAATTTTCGCAAATGTTTGATCGGACACAAAAAATCGCGAATTTCGTTGGTAGGGAATGGGAAAATCGCGAATTTCGTTGATGATGCGCGGAAAAATTCCAAATGTTGTCGATGATCCGCGGAAGAATTGCAAGTTTTGTTGGTCGTCTGCGGCAAAATCTTGAGTTTCGTAAGTCGCGAATTTCGTTGATTTGCCGCGGGAAAAAATAGAAAATTTCGTCAGTCAAGAATCACGAATTTCGTCGATCGGGTGCGGAAAAATGAAGAAATTTGTCGCTCTCTATCGGAAAAATCTCAAAATTCGTTGATCGCGCTGTGGAAAAATCGCGTGTTTCATCTGTTTATCGCGATGTTCGTCAATTTGCCGCGGGAAAAATTGCAAATTTTGTCAGTCAGTTACAAATCGCGAATTTTGTTAATCGAGTTTGGAAAAATCGCAAATTTCGTCGATCAGGTGTGGGAAAATAGCTAATTTCGTCGATCATTTGCGATAAGATCGCAAATTTCATCGGTCGGACACTGAAAAATCGCGAACTTCGTTGGTCGGGTCGAAAATATCACGAATTTTGTCAATCAGGCACAGAAAAATCGCAAATTTCGGAAATCGCAATTTTCGCAAATTGTTGATCGGACACAAAAAATCGCGAATTTCGTTGGTAGGGAATGGGAAAATCGCGAATTTCGTTGATGATGTGCGGAAAAATTGCAAATTTTGTCGATGATCCGCGGAAGAATTGCAAGTTTTGTTGTTCGTCTGCGGCAAAATTTTGAGTTTCGTAAGTCGCGAATTTCGTTGATTTGCCGCGGGAAAAAATTGAAAATTTCGTCACTCAGATAAGAATCGTGAATTTCGTTGATCGGGTGCAGAAAAATAGCGAATTTTGTTGATGAGGCTCGGAAAAATCGTGAATTTGGTTGATCGGACACAAAAAATCGCGAATTTCGTTGGTAGGGAATGGGGAAATCGCGAATTTCGTTGATGATGCGCGGAAAAATTGCAAATTTTGTCGATGATCCGCGGAAGAATTGCAAGTTTTGTTGGTCGTCTGCGGCAAAATCTTGAGTTTCGTAAGTCGCGAATTTCGTTGATTTGCCGCGGGAAAAAATAGAAAATTTCGTCAGTCAGTTAAGAATCACGAATTTCGTCGATCGGGTGCGGAAAAATGAAGAAATTTGTCGCTCACTAGCAGAAAAATCTCAAAATTCGTTGATCGCGCTGTGGAAAAATCGCGTGTTTCATCTGTTTATCGCGATGTTCGTCAATTTGCCGCGGGAAAAATTGCAAATTTTATCAGTCAGTTACAAATCGCGAATTTTGTTGATCGAGTTTGGAAAAATCGCAAATTTCGTCGATCAGGTGTGGGAAAATAGCTAATTTCGTCGATCATTCGCGAGAAGATCGCAAATTTCATCGGTCGGGTACTGAAAAATCGCGAACTTCGTTGGTTGGGTCGAAAATATCACGAATTTTGTCAATCAGGCATAGAAAAATCGCAAATTTCGGAAATCGCAATTTTCGCAAATGGTTGATCGGACACAAAAAATCGCGAATTGCGTTGGTAGGGAATGGGAAAATCGCGAATTTCGTTGATGATGCGCGGAAAAATTGCAAATTTTGTCGATGATCCGCGGAAGAATTGCAAGTTTTGTTGGTCGTCTGCGGCAAAATCTTGAGTTTCGTAAGTCGCGAATTTCGTTGATTTGCCGCGGGAAAAAATAGAAAATTTCGTCAGTCAAGAATCACGAATTTCGTCGATCGGGTGCGGAAAAATGAAGAAATTTGTCGCTCACTAGCGGAAAAATCTCAAAATTCGTTGATCGCGCTGTGGAAAAATCGCGTGTTTCATCTGTTTATCGCGATGTTCGTCAATTTGCCGCGGGAAAAATTGCAAATCGCGAATTTTGTTGATCGAGTTTGGAAAAAACGCAAATTTCGTCGATCAGGTGTGGGAAAATAGCTAATTTTGTCGATCATTCGCGAGAAGATCGCAAATTTCATCGGTCGGGCACTGAAAAATCGCGAACTTCGTTGGTCGGGTCGAAAATATCACGAATTTTGTCAATCAGGCACAGAAAAAACGCAAATTTCGGAAATCGCAATTTTCGCAAATTGTTGATCGGACACAAAAAATCGCGAATTTCGTTGGTAGGGAATGGGAAAATCGCGAATTTCGTTGATGATGTGCGGAAAAATTGCAAATTTTGTCGATGATCCGCGGAAGAATTGCAAGTTTTGTTGGTCGTCTGCGGCAAAATCTTGAGTTTCGTAAGTCGCGAATTTCGTTGATTTGCCGCGGGAAAAAATAGAAAATTTTGTCAGTCAAGAATCACGAATTTCGTCGATCGGGTGCGGAAAAATGAAGAAATTTGTCGCTCACTAGCGGAAAAATCTCAAAATTCGTTGATCGCGCTGTGGAAAAATCGCGTGTTTCATCTGTTTATCGCGATGTTCGTCAATTTGCCGCGGGAAAAATTGCAAATTTTGTCAGAGTCAGTTACAAATCGCGAATTTTGTTGATCGAGTTTAAAAAAATCGCAAATTTCGTCGATCAGGTGTGGGAAAATAGCTAATTTCGTCGATCATTCGCGACAAGATCGCAAATTTCATCGGTCGGACACTGGAAAATCGCGAACTTCGTTGGTCGGGTCGAAAATATCACGAATTTTGTCAATCAGGCACAGAAAAATCGCAAATTTCGGAAATCGCAATTTTCGCAAATGGTTGATCGGACACAAAAAATCGCGAATTTCGTTGGTAGGGAATGGGAAAATCGCGAATTTCGTTGATGATGCGCGGAAAAATTCCAAATGTTGTCGATGATCCGCGGAAGAATTGCAAGTTTTGTTGGTCGTCTGCGGCAAAATCTTGAGTTTCGTAAGTCGCGAATTTCGTTGATTTGCCGCGGGAAAAAATAGAAAATTTCGTCAGTCAAGAATCACGAATTTCGTCGATCGGGTGCGGAAAAATGAAGAAATTTGTCGCTCTCTATCGGAAAAATCTCAAAATTCGTTGATCGCGCTGTGGAAAAATCGCGTGTTTCATCTGTTTATCGCGATGTTCGTCAATTTGCCGCGGGAAAAATTGCAAATTTTGTCAGTCAGTTACAAATCGCGAATTTTGTTAATCGAGTTTGGAAAAAACGCAAATTTCGTCGATCAGGTGTGGGAAAATAGCTAATTTTGTCGATCATTCGCGAGAAGATCGCAAATTTCATCGGTCGGGCACTGAAAAATCGCGAACTTCGTTGGTCGGGTCGAAAATATCACGAATTTTGTCAATCAGGCACAGAAAAAACGCAAATTTCGGAAATCGCAATTTTCGCAAATGGTTGATCGGACACAAAAAATCGCGAATTTCGTTGATGATGCGCGGAAAAATTGCAAATTTTGTCGATGATCCGCGGAAGAATTGCAAGTTTTGTTGGTCGTCTGCGGCAAAATCTTGAGTTTCGTAAGCCGCGAATTTCGTTGATTTGCCGCGGGAAAAAATAGAAAATTTCGTCAGTCAAGAATCACGAATTTCGTCGATTGGGTGCGGAAAAATGAAGAAATTTGTCGCTCTCTATCGGAAAAATCTCAAAATTCGTTGATCGCGCTGTGGAAAAATCGCGTGTTTCATCTGTTTATCGCGATGTTCGTCAATTATCCGCGGGAAAAATTGCAAATTTTGTCAGTCAGTTACAAATCGCGAATTTTTTAATCGAGTTTGGAAAAATCGCAAATTTCGTCGATCAGGTGTGGGAAAATAGCTAATTTCGTCGATCATTCGCGATAAGATCGCAAATTTCATCGGTCGGACACTGAAAAATCGCGAACTTCGTTGGTTGGGTCGAAAATATCACGAATTTTGTCAATCAGGCACAGAAAAATCGCAAATTTCGGAAATCGCAATTTTCACAAATTGTTGATCGGACACAAAAAATCGCGAATTTCGTTCGTAGGGAATGGGAAAATCGCGAATTTCGTTGATGATGCGCGGAAAAATTCCAAATGTTGTCGATGATCCGCGGAAGAATTGCAAGTTTTGTTGGTCGTCTGCGGCAAAATCTTGAGTTTCGTAAGCCGCAAATTTCGTTGATTTGTCGCGGGAAAAAATAGAAAATTTCGTCAGTCAGTTAAGAATCACGAATTTCGTCGATCGGGTGCGGAAAAATGAAGAAATTTGTCGCTCACTAGCGGAAAAATCTCAAAATTCGTTGATCGCGCTGTGGAAAAATCGCGTGTTTCATCTGTTTATCGCGATGTTCGTCAATTTGCCGCGGGAAAAATTGCAAATTTTGTCAGAGTCAGTTACAAATCGCGAATTTTGTTGATCGAGTTTAAAAAAATCGCAAATTTCGTCGATCAGGTGTGGGAAAATAGCTAATTTCGTCAATCATTCGCGAGAAGATCGCAAATTTCATCGGTCGGACACTGAAAAATCGCGAACTTCGTTGGTTGGGTCGAAAATATCACGAATTTTGTCAATCAGGCACAGAAAAATCGCAAATTTCGGAAATCACAATTTTCGCAAATGGTTGATCGGACACAAAAAATCGCGAATTTCGTTCGTAGGGAATGGGAAAATCGCGAATTTCGTTGATGATGCGCGGAAAAATTGCAAATTTTGTCGATGATCCGCGGAAGAATTGCAAGTTTTGTTGGTCATCTGCGGCAAAATCTTGAGTTTCGTAAGTCGCGAATTTCGTTGATTTGCCGCGGGAAAAAATAGAAAATTTCGTCAGTCAAGAATCACGAATTTCGTCGATCGGGTGCGGAAAAATGAAGAAATTTATCGCTCACTAGCGGAAAAATCTCAAAATTCGTTGATCGCGCTGTGGAAAAATCGCGTGTTTCATCTGTTTATCGCGATGTTCGTCAATTTGCCGCGGGAAAAATTGCAAATCGCGAATTTTGTTGATCGAGTTTGGAAAAAACGCAAATTTCGTCGATCAGGTGTGGGAAAATAGCTAATTTTGTCGATCATTCGCGAGAAGATCGCAAATTTCATCGGTCGGGCACTGAAAAATCGCGAACTTCGTTGGTCGGGTCGAAAATATCACGAATTTTTTCAATCAGGCACAGAAAAAACGCAAATTTCGGAAATCGCAATTTTCGCAAATGGTTGATCGGACACAAAAAATCGCGAATTTCGTTGATGATGCGCGGAAAAATTGCAAATTTTGTCGATGATCCGCGGAAGAATTGCAAGTTTTGTTGGTCGTCTGCGGCAAAATCTTGAGTTTCGTAAGCCGCAAATTTCGTTGATTTGTCGCGGGAAAAAATAGAAAATTTCGTCAGTCAGTTAAGAATCACGAATTTCGTCGATCGGGTGCGGAAAAATGAAGAAATTTGTCGCTCACTAGCGGAAAAATCTCAAAATTCGTTGATCGCGCTGTGGAAAAATCGCGTGTTTCATCTGTTTATCGCGATGTTCGTCAATTTGCCGCGGGAAAAATTGCAAATTTTGTCAGAGTCAGTTACAAATCGCGAATTTTGTTGATCGAGTTTAAAAAAATCGCAAATTTCGTCGATCAGGTGTGGGAAAATAGCTAATTTCGTCAATCATTCGCGAGAAGATCGCAAATTTCATCGGTCGGACACTGAAAAATCGCGAACTTCGTTGGTCGGGTCGAAAATATCACGAATTTTGTCAATCAGGCACAGAAAAATCGCAAATTTCGGAAATCGCAATTTTCGCAAATGGTTGATCGGACACAAAAAATCGCGAATTTCGTTCGTAGGGAATGGGAAAATCGCGAATTTCGTTGATGATGCGCGGAAAAATTCCAAATGTTGTCGATGATCCGCGGAAGAATTGCAAATTTTGTTGGTCGTCTGTGGCAAAATCTTGAGTTTCGTAAGTCGCGAATTTCGTTGATTTGCCGCGGGAAAAATAGAAAATTTTGTCAGTCAAGAATCACGAATTTCGTCGATCGGGTGCGGAAAAATGAAGAAATTTGTCGCTCACTAGCGGAAAAATCTCAAAATTCGTTGATCGCGCTGTGGAAAAATCGCGTGTTTCATCTGTTTATCGCGATGTTCGTCAATTTGCCGCGGGAAAAATTGCAAATTTTGTCAGAGTCAGTTACAAATCGCGAATTTTCTTGATCGAGTTTAAAAAAATCGCAAATTTCGTCGATCAGGTGTGGGAAAATAGCTAATTTCGTCGATCATTCGCGACAAGATCGCAAATTTCATCGGTCGGACACTGAAAAATCGCGAACTTCGTTGGTCGGGTCGAAAATATCACGAATTTTGTCAATCAGCAACAGAAAAATCGCAAATTTCGGAAATCGCAATTTTCGCAAATGGTTGATCGGACACAAAAAATCGCGAATTTCGTTGGTAGGGAATGGGAAAATCGCGAATTTCGTTGATGATGCGCGGAAAAATTCCAAATGTTGTCGATGATCCGCGGAAGAATTGCAAGTTTTGTTGGTCGTCTGCGGCAAAATCTTGAGTTTCGTAAGTCGCGAATTTCGTTGATTTGCCGCGGGAAAAAATAGAAAATTTCGTCAGTCAAGAATCACGAATTTCGTCGATCGGGTGCGGAAAAATGAAGAAATTTGTCGCTCTCTATCGGAAAAATCTCAAAATTCGTTGATCGCGCTGTGGAAAAATCGCGTGTTTCATCTGTTTATCGCGATGTTCGTCAATTTGCCGCGGGAAAAATTGCAAATTTTGTCAGTCAGTTACAAATCGCGAATTTTGTTAATCGAGTTTGGAAAAATCGCAAATTTCGTCGATCAGGTGTGGGAAAATAGCTAATTTCGTCGATCATTCGCGATAAGATCGCAAATTTCATCGGTCGGACACTGAAAAATCGCGAACTTCGTTGGTCGGGTCGAAAATATCACGAATTTTGTCAATCAGGCACAGAAAAATCGCAAATTTCGGAAATCGCAATTTTCGCAAATTGTTGATCGGACACAAAAAATCGCGAATTTCGTTGGTAGGGAATGGGAAAATCGCGAATTTCGTTGATGATGTGCGGAAAAATTGCAAATTTTGTCGATGATCCGCGGAAGAATTGCAAGTTTTGTTGTTCGTCTGCGGCAAAATTTTGAGTTTCGTAAGTCGCGAATTTCGTTGATTTGCCGCGGGAAAAAATTGAAAATTTCGTCACTCAGATAAGAATCGTGAATTTCGTTGATCGGGTGCAGAAAAATAGCGAATTTTGTTGATGAGGCTCGGAAAAATCGTGAATTTGGTTGATCGGACACAAAAAATCGCGAATTTCGTTGGTAGGGAATGGGGAAATCGCGAATTTCGTTGATGATGCGCGGAAAAATTGCAAATTTTGTCGATGATCCGCGGAAGAATTGCAAGTTTTGTTGGTCGTCTGCGGCAAAATCTTGAGTTTCGTAAGTCGCGAATTTCGTTGATTTGCCGCGGGAAAAAATAGAAAATTTCGTCAGTCAGTTAAGAATCACGAATTTCGTCGATCGGGTGCGGAAAAATGAAGAAATTTGTCGCTCACTAGCAGAAAAATCTCAAAATTCGTTGATCGCGCTGTGGAAAAATCGCGTGTTTCATCTGTTTATCGCGATGTTCGTCAATTTGCCGCGGGAAAAATTGCAAATTTTATCAGTCAGTTACAAATCGCGAATTTTGTTGATCGAGTTTGGAAAAATCGCAAATTTCGTCGATCAGGTGTGGGAAAATAGCTAATTTCGTCGATCATTCGCGAGAAGATCGCAAATTTCATCGGTCGGGTACTGAAAAATCGCGAACTTCGTTGGTTGGGTCGAAAATATCACGAATTTTGTCAATCAGGCATAGAAAAATCGCAAATTTCGGAAATCGCAATTTTCGCAAATGGTTGATCGGACACAAAAAATCGCGAATTTCGTTGGTAGGGAATGGGAAAATCGCGAATTTCGTTGATGATGCGCGGAAAAATTGCAAATTTTGTCGATGATCCGCGGAAGAATTGCAAGTTTTGTTGGTCGTCTGCGGCAAAATCTTGAGTTTCGTAAGTCGCGAATTTCGTTGATTTGCCGCGGGAAAAAATAGAAAATTTCGTCAGTCAAGAATCACGAATTTCGTCGATCGGGTGCGGAAAAATGAAGAAATTTGTCGCTCACTAGCGGAAAAATCTCAAAATTCGTTGATCGCGCTGTGGAAAAATCGCGTGTTTCATCTGTTTATCGCGATGTTCGTCAATTTGCCGCGGGAAAAATTGCAAATCGCGAATTTTGTTGATCGAGTTTGGAAAAAACGCAAATTTCGTCGATCAGGTGTGGGAAAATAGCTAATTTTGTCGATCATTCGCGAGAAGATCGCAAATTTCATCGGTCGGGCACTGAAAAATCGCGAACTTCGTTGGTCGGGTCGAAAATATCACGAATTTTGTCAATCAGGCACAGAAAAAACGCAAATTTCGGAAATCGCAATTTTCGCAAATGGTTGATCGGACACAAAAAATCGCGAATTTCGTTGATGATGCGCGGAAATATTGCAAATTTTGTCGATGATCCGCGGAAGAATTGCAAGTTTTGTTAGTCGTCTGCGGCAAAATCTTGAGTTTCGTAAGCCGCGAATTTCGTTGATTTGCCGCGGGAAAAAATAGAAAATTTCGTCAGTCAGTTAAGAATCACGAATTTCGTCGATCGGGTGCGGAAAAATGAAGAAATTTGTCGCTCACTAGCGGAAAAATCTCAAAATTCGTTGATCGCGCTGTGGAAAAATCGCGTGTTTCATCTGTTTATCGCGATGTTCGTCAATTTGCCGCGGGAAAAATTGCAAATTTTGTCAGAGTCAGTTACAAATCGCGAATTTTGTTGATCGAGTTTAAAAAAATCGCAAATTTCGTCGATCAGGTGTGGGAAAATAGCTAATTTCGTCGATCATTCGCGAGAAGATCGCAAATTTCATCGGTCGGACACTGAAAAATCGCGAACTTCGTTGGTCGGGTCGAAAATATCACGAATTTTGTCAATCAGGCACAGAAAAATCGCAAATTTCGGAAATCGCAATTTTCGCAAATGGTTGATCGGACACAAAAAATCGCGAATTTCGTTCGTAGGGAATGGGAAAATCGCGAATTTCGTTGATGATGCGCGGAAAAATTCCAAATGTTGTCGATGATCCGCGGAAGAATTGCAAATTTTGTTGGTCGTCTGTGGCAAAATCTTGAGTTTCGTAAGTCGCGAATTTCGTTGATTTGCCGCGGGAAAAATAGAAAATTTTGTCAGTCAAGAATCACGAATTTCGTCGATCGGGTGCGGAAAAATGAAGAAATTTGTCGCTCACTAGCGGAAAAATCTCAAAATTCGTTGATCGCGCTGTGGAAAAATCGCGTGTTTCATCTGTTTATCGCGATGTTCGTCAATTTGCCGCGGGAAAAATTGCAAATTTTGTCAGAGTCAGTTACAAATCGCGAATTTTCTTGATCGAGTTTAAAAAAATCGCAAATTTCGTCGATCAGGTGTGGGAAAATAGCTAATTTCGTCGATCATTCGCGACAAGATCGCAAATTTCATCGGTCGGACACTGAAAAATCGCGAACTTCGTTGGTCGGGTCGAAAATATCACGAATTTTGTCAATCAGCAACAGAAAAATCGCAAATTTCGGAAATCGCAATTTTCGCAAATGGTTGATCGGACACAAAAAATCGCGAATTTCGTTGGTAGGGAATGGGAAAATCGCGAATTTCGTTGATGATGCGCGGAAAAATTCCAAATGTTGTCGATGATCCGCGGAAGAATTGCAAGTTTTGTTGGTCGTCTGCGGCAAAATCTTGAGTTTCGTAAGTCGCGAATTTCGTTGATTTGCCGCGGGAAAAAATAGAAAATTTCGTCAGTCAAGAATCACGAATTTCGTCGATCGGGTGCGGAAAAATGAAGAAATTTGTCGCTCTCTATCGGAAAAATCTCAAAATTCGTTGATCGCGCTGTGGAAAAATCGCGTGTTTCATCTGTTTATCGCGATGTTGGTCAATTTGCCGCGGGAAAAATTGCAAATTTTGTCAGTCAGTTACAAATCGCGAATTTTGTTAATCGAGTTTGGAAAAATCGCAAATTTCGTCGATCAGGTGTGGGAAAATAGCTAATTTCGTCGATCATTCGCGATAAGATCGCAAATTTCATCGGTCGGACACTGAAAAATCGCGAACTTCGTTGGTCGGGTCGAAAATATCACGAATTTTGTCAATCAGGCACAGAAAAATCGCAAATTTCGGAAATCGCAATTTTCGCAAATTGTTGATCGGACACAAAAAATCGCGAATTTCGTTGGTAGGGAATGGGAAAATCGCGAATTTCGTTGATGATGTGCGGAAAAATTGCAAATTTTGTCGATGATCCGCGGAAGAATTGCAAGTTTTGTTGTTCGTCTGCGGCAAAATTTTGAGTTTCGTAAGTCGCGAATTTCGTTGATTTGCCGCGGGAAAAAATTGAAAATTTCGTCACTCAGATAAGAATCGTGAATTTCGTTGATCGGGTGCAGAAAAATAGCGAATTTTGTTGATGAGGCTCGGAAAAATCGTGAATTTGGTTGATCGGACACAAAAAATCGCGAATTTCGTTGGTAGGGAATGGGGAAATCGCGAATTTCGTTGATGATGCGCGGAAAAATTGCAAATTTTGTCGATGATCCGCGGAAGAATTGCAAGTTTTGTTGGTCGTCTGCGGCAAAATCTTGAGTTTCGTAAGTCGCGAATTTCGTTGATTTGCCGCGGGAAAAAATAGAAAATTTCGTCAGTCAGTTAAGAATCACGAATTTCGTCGATCGGGTGCGGAAAAATGAAGAAATTTGTCGCTCACTAGCGGAAAAATCTCAAAATTCGTTGATCGCGCTGTGGAAAAATCGCGTGTTTCATCTGTTTATCGCGATGTTCGTCAATTTGCCGCGGGAAAAATTGCAAATTTTATCAGTCAGTTACAAATCGCGAATTTTGTTGATCGAGTTTGGAAAAATCGCAAATTTCGTCGATCAGGTGTAGGAAAATAGCTAATTTCGTCGATCATTCGCGAGAAGATCGCAAATTTCATCGGTCGGGTACTGAAAAATCGCGAACTTCGTTGGTTGGGTCGAAAATATCACGAATTTTGTCAATCAGGCATAGAAAAATCGCAAATTTCGGAAATCGCAATTTTCGCAAATGGTTGATCGGACACAAAAAATCGCGAATTTCGTTGGTAGGGAATGGGAAAATCGCGAATTTCGTTGATGATGCGCGGAAAAATTGCAAATTTTGTCGATGATCCGCGGAAGAATTGCAAGTTTTGTTGGTCGTCTGCGGCAAAATCTTGAGTTTCGTAAGTCGCGAATTTCGTTGATTTGCCGCGGGAAAAAATAGAAAATTTCGTCAGTCAAGAATCACAAATTTCGTCGATCGGGTGCGGAAAAATGAAGAAATTTGTCGCTCACTAGCGGAAAAATCTCAAAATTCGTTGATCGCGCTGTGGAAAAATCGCGTGTTTCATCTGTTTATCGCGATGTTCGTCAATTTGCCGCGGGAAAAATTGCAAATCGCGAATTTTGTTGATCGAGTTTGGAAAAAACGCAAATTTCGTCGATCAGGTGTGGGAAAATAGCTAATTTTGTCGATCATTCGCGAGAAGATCGCAAATTTCATCGGTCGGGCACTGAAAAATCGCGAACTTCGTTGGTCGGGTCGAAAATATCACGAATTTTGTCAATCAGGCACAGAAAAAACGCAAATTTCGGAAATCGCAATTTTCGCAAATGGTTGATCGGACACAAAAAATCGCGAATTTCGTTGATGATGCGCGGAAAAATTGCAAATTTTGTCGATGATCCGCGGAAGAATTGCAAGTTTTGTTGGTCGTCTGCGGCAAAATCTTGAGTTTCGTAAGCCGCGAATTTCGTTGATTTGCCGCGGGAAAAAATAGAAAATTTCGTCAGTCAGTTAAGAATCACGAATTTCGTCGATCGGGTGCGGAAAAATGAAGAAATTTGTCGCTCACTAGCGGAAAAATCTCAAAATTCGTTGATCGCGCTGTGGAAAAATCGCGTGTTTCATCTGTTTATCGCGATGTTCGTCAATTTGCCGCGGGAAAAATTGCAAATTTTGTCAGAGTCAGTTACAAATCGCGAATTTTGTTGATCGAGTTTAAAAAAATCGCAAATTTCGTCGATCAGGTGTGGGAAAATAGCTAATTTCGTCGATCATTCGCGAGAAGATCGCAAATTTCATCGGTCGGACACTGAAAAATCGCGAACTTCGTTGGTCGGGTCGAAAATATCACGAATTTTGTCAATCAGGCACAGAAAAATCGCAAATTTCGGAAATCGCAATTTTCGCAAATGGTTGATCGGACACAAAAAATCGCGAATTTCGTTGGTAGGGAATGGGAAAATCGCGAATTTCGTTGATGATGCGCGGAAAAATTCCAAATGTTGTCGATGATCCGCGGAAGAATTGCAAGTTTTGTTGGTCGTCTGTGGCAAAATCTTGAGTTTCGTAAGTCGCGAATTTCGTTGATTTGCCGCGGGAAAAAATAGAAAATTTTGTCAGTCAAGAATCACGAATTTCGTCGATCGGGTGCGGAAAAATGAAGAAATTTGTCGCTCACTAGCGGAAAAATCTCAAAATTCGTTGATCGCGCTGTGGAAAAATCGCGTGTTTCATCTGTTTATCGCGATGTTCGTCAATTTGCCGCGGGAAAAATTGCAAATTTTGTCAGAGTCAGTTACAAATCGCGAATTTTGTTGATCGAGTTTAAAAAAATCGCAAATTTCATCGATCAGGTGTGGGAAAATAGCTAATTTCGTCGATCATTCGCGACAAGATCGCAAATTTCATCGGTCGGACACTGGAAAATCGCGAACTTCGTTGGTCGGGTCGAAAATATCACGAATTTTGTCAATCAGGCACAGAAAAATCGCAAATTTCGGAAATCGCAATTTTCGCAAATGGTTGATCGGACACAAAAAATCGCGAATTTCGTTGGTAGGGAATGGGAAAATCGCGAATTTCGTTGATGATGCGCGGAAAAATTCCAAATGTTGTCGATGATCCGCGGAAGAATTGCAAGTTTTGTTGGTCGTCTGCGGCAAAATCTTGAGTTTCGTAAGTCGCGAATTTCGTTGATTTGCCGCGGGAAAAAATAGAAAATTTCGTCAGTCAAGAATCACGAATTTCGTCGATCGGGTGCGGAAAAATGAAGAAATTTGTCGCTCTCTATCGGAAAAATCTCAAAATTCGTTGATCGCGCTGTGGAAAAATCGCGTGTTTCATCTGTTTATCGCGATGTTCGTCAATTTGCCGCGGGAAAAATTGCAAATTTTGTCAGTCAGTTACAAATCGCGAATTTTGTTAATCGAGTTTGGAAAAAACGCAAATTTCGTCGATCAGGTGTGGGAAAATAGCTAATTTTGTCGATCATTCGCGAGAAGATCGCAAATTTCATCGGTCGGGCACTGAAAAATCGCGAACTTCGTTGGTCGGGTCGAAAATATCACGAATTTTGTCAATCAGGCACAGAAAAAACGCAAATTTCGGAAATCGCAATTTTCGCAAATGGTTGATCGGACACAAAAAATCGCGAATTTCGTTGATGATGCGCGGAAAAATTGCAAATTTTGTCGATGATCCGCGGAAGAATTGCAAGTTTTGTTGGTCGTCTGCGGCAAAATCTTGAGTTTCGTAAGCCGCGAATTTCGTTGATTTGCCGCGGGAAAAAATAGAAAATTTCGTCAGTCAAGAATCACGAATTTCGTCGATTGGGTGCGGAAAAATGAAGAAATTTGTCGCTCTCTATCGGAAAAATCTCAAAATTCGTTGATCGCGCTGTGGAAAAATCGCGTGTTTCATCTGTTTATCGCGATGTTCGTCAATTATCCGCGGGAAAAATTGCAAATTTTGTCAGTCAGTTACAAATCGCGAATTTTTTAATCGAGTTTGGAAAAATCGCAAATTTCGTCGATCAGGTGTGGGAAAATAGCTAATTTCGTCGATCATTCGCGATAAGATCGCAAATTTCATCGGTCGGACACTGAAAAATCGCGAACTTCGTTGGTCGGGTCGAAAATATCACGAATTTTGTCAATCAGGCACAGAAAAATCGCAAATTTCGGAAATCACAATTTTCACAAATTGTTGATCGGACACAAAAAATCGCGAATTTCGTTCGTAGGGAATGGGAAAATCGCGAATTTCGTTGATGATGCGCGGAAAAATTCCAAATGTTGTCGATGATCCGCGGAAGAATTGCAAGTTTTGTTGTTCGTCTTCGGCAAAATTTTGAGTTTCGTAAGTCGCGAATTTCGTTGATTTGTCGCGGGAAAAAATAGAAAATTTCGTCAGTCAGTTAAGAATCACGAATTTCGTCGATCGGGTGCGGAAAAATGAAGAAATTTGTCGCTCACTAGCGGAAAAATCTCAAAATTCGTTGATCGCGCTGTGGAAAAATCGCGTGTTTCATCTGTTTATCGCGATGTTCGTCAATTTGCCGCGGGAAAAATTGCAAATTTTGTCAGAGTCAGTTACAAATCGCGAATTTTGTTGATCGAGTTTAAAAAAATCGCAAATTTCGTCGATCAGGTGTGGGAAAATAGCTAATTTCGTCAATCATTCGCGAGAAGATCGCAAATTTCATCGGTCGGACACTGAAAAATCGCGAACTTCGTTGGTTGGGTCGAAAATATCACGAATTTTGTCAATCAGGCACAGAAAAATCGCAAATTTCGGAAATCGCAATTTTCGCAAATGGTTGATCGGACACAAAAAATCGCGAATTTCGTTCGTAGGGAATGGGAAAATCGCGAATTTCGTTGATGATGCGCGGAAAAATTGCAAATTTTGTCGATGATCCGCGGAAGACTTGCAAGTTTTGTTGGTCGTCTGCGGCAAAATCTTGAGTTTCGTAAGTCGCGAATTTCGTTGATTTGCCGCGGGAAAAAATAGAAAATTTCGTCAGTCAGTTAAGAATCACGAATTTCGTCGATCGGGTGCGGAAAAATGAAGAAATTTGTCGCTCACTAGCGGAAAAATCTCAAAATTCGTTGATCGCGCTGTGGAAAAATCGCGTGTTTCATCTGTTTATCGCGATGTTCGTCAATTTGCCGCGGGAAAAATTGCAAATTTTGTCAGAGTCAGTTACAAATCGCGAATTTTGTTGATCGAGTTTAAAAAAATCGCAAATTTCGTCAATCAGGTGTGGGAAAATAGCTAATTTCGTCAATCATTCGCGAGAAGATCGCAAATTTCATCGGTCGGACACTGAAAAATCGCGAACTTCGTTGGTTGGGTCGAAAATATCACGAATTTTGTCAATCAGGCACAGAAAAATCGCAAATTTCGGAAATCACAATTTTCGCAAATGGTTGATCGGACACAAAAAATCGCGAATTTCGTTCGTAGGGAATGGGAAAATCGCGAATTTCGTTGATGATGCGCGGAAAAATTGCAAATTTTGTCGATGATCCGCGGAAGAATTGCAAGTTTTGTTGGTCGTCTGCGGCAAAATCTTGAGTTTCGTAAGTCGCGAATTTCGTTGATTTGCCGCGGGAAAAAATAGAAAATTTCGTCAGTCAAGAATCACGAATTTCGTCGATCGGGTGCGGAAAAATAAAGAAATTTATCGCTCACTAGCGGAAAAATCTCAAAATTCGTTGATCGCGCTGTGGAAAAATCGCGTGTTTCATCTGTTTATCGCGATGTTCGTCAATTTGCCGCGGGAAAAATTGCAAATCGCGAATTTTGTTGATCGAGTTTGGAAAAAACGCAAATTTCGTCGATCAGGTGTGGGAAAATAGCTAATTTTGTCGATCATTCGCGAGAAGATCGCAAATTTCATCGGTCGGGCACTGAAAAATCGCGAACTTCGTTGGTCGGGTCGAAAATATCACGAATTTTTTCAATCAGGCACAGAAAAAACGCAAATTTCGGAAATCGCAATTTTCGCAAATGGTTGATCGGACACAAAAAATCGCGAATTTCGTTGATGATGCGCGGAAAAATTGCAAATTTTGTCGATGATCCGCGGAAGAATTGCAAGTTTTGTTGGTCGTCTGCGGCAAAATCTTGAGTTTCGTAAGCCGCGAATTTCGTTGATTTGTCGCGGGAAAAAATAGAAAATTTCGTCAGTCAGTTAAGAATCACGAATTTCGTCGATCGGGTGCGGAAAAATGAAGAAATTTGTCGCTCACTAGCGGAAAAATCTCAAAATTCGTTGATCGCGCTGTGGAAAAATCGCGTGTTTCATCTGTTTATCGCGATGTTCGTCAATTTGCCGCGGGAAAAATTGCAAATTTTGTCAGAGTCAGTTACAAATCGCGAATTTTGTTGATCGAGTTTAAAAAAATCGCAAATTTCGTCGATCAGGTGTGGGAAAATAGCTAATTTCGTCAATCATTCGCGAGAAGATCGCAAATTTCATCGGTCGGACACTGAAAAATCGCGAACTTCGTTGGTTGGGTCGAAAATATCACGAATTTTGTCAATCAGGCACAGAAAAATCGCAAATTTCGGAAATCGCAATTTTCGCAAATGGTTGATCGGACACAAAAAATCGCGAATTTCGTTGGTAGGGAATGGGAAAATCGCGAATTTCGTTGATGATGCGCGGAAAAATTCCAAATGTTGTCGATGATCCGCGGAAGAATTGCAAGTTTTGTTGGTCGTCTGCGGCAAAATCTTGAGTTTCGTAAGTCGCGAATTTCGTTGATTTGCCGCGGGAAAAAATAGAAAATTTCGTCAGTCAAGAATCACGAATTTCGTCGATCGGGTGCGGAAAAATGAAGAAATTTGTCGCTCTCTATCGGAAAAATCTCAAAATTCGTTGATCGCGCTGTGGAAAAATCGCGTGTTTCATCTGTTTATCGCGATGTTCGTCAATTTGCCGCGGGAAAATTTGCAAATTTTGTCAGTCAGTTACAAATCGCGAATTTTGTTGATCGAGTTTGGAAATATCGCAAATTTCGTCGATCAGGTGTGGGAAAATAGCTAATTTCGTCGATCATTCGCGATAAGATCGCAAATTTCATCGGTCGGACACTGAAAAATCGCGAACTTCGTTGGTCGGGTCGAAAATATCACGAATTTTGTCAATCAGGCACAGAAAAATCGCAAATTTCGGAAATCGCAATTTTCGCAAATTGTTGATCGGACACAAAAAATCGCGAATTTCGTTGGTAGGGAATGGGAAAATCGCGAATTTCGTTGATGATGTGCGGAAAAATTGCAAATTTTGTCGATGATCCGCGGAAGAATTGCAAGTTTTGTTGGTCGTCTGCGGCAAAATTTTGAGTTTCGTAAGTCGCGAATTTCGTTGATTTGCCGCGGGAAAAAATAGAAAATTTCGTCAGTCAGTTAAGAATCACGAATTTCGTCGATCGGGTGCGGGAAAATGAAGAAATTTGTCGCTCACTAGCGGAAAAATCTCAAAATTTGTGGATCGCGCTGTGGAAAAATCGCGTGTTTCATCTGTTTATCGCGATATTCGTCAATTTGCCGCGGGAAAAATTGCAAATTTTGTCAGAGTCAGTTACAAATCGCGAATTTTGTTGATCGAGTTTAAAAAAATCGCAAATTTCGTCGATTAGGTGTGGGAAAATAGCTAATTTCGTCGGTCATGCGCGAGAAGATCGCAAATTTCATCGGTCGGAGACTGAAAAATCGCGAACTTCGTTGGTTGGGTCGAAAATATCACGAATTTTGTCAATCAGGCACAGAAAAATCGCAAATTTCGGAAATCGCAATTTTCGCAAATGGTTGATCGGACACAAAAAATCGCGAATTTCGTTGGTAGGGAATGGGAAAATCGCGAATTTCGTTGATGATGCGCGGAAAAATTGCAAATTTTGTCGATGATCCGCGGAAGAATTGCAAGTTTTGTTGGTCGTCTGCGGCAAAATTTTGAGTTTCGTAAGTCGCGAATTTCGTTGATTTGCCGCGGGAAAAAATAGAAAATTTCGTCAGTCAGTTAAGAATCACGAATTTCGTCGATCGGGTGCGGGAAAATGAAGAAATTTGTCGCTCACTAGCGGAAAAATCTCAAAATTTGTTGTTCGCGCTGTGGAAAAATCGCGTGTTTCATCTGTTTATCGCGATATTCGTCAATTTGCCGCGGGAAAAATTGCAAATTTTGTCAGAGTCAGTTACAAATCGCGAATTTTGTTGATCGAGTTTAAAATAATCGCAAATTTCGTCGATCAGGTGTGGGAAAATAGCTAATTTCGTCGGTCATTCGCGAGAAGATCGCAAATTTCATCGGTCGGAGACTGAAAAATCGCGAACTTCGTTGGTTGGGTCGAAAATATCACGAATTTTGTCAATCAGGCATAGAAAAATCGCAAATTTCGTTGATAAGTGGCGGAAAAATCGCGACTTTTATCGATGGTGCGCGAAATAATTGAAAATTTCGTTTATCGGCTGCGGAAAAATCGCTAGTTTCGTCAGTTTATCGCGAGAAAACGCGAATTTCGTTAACTTGCCACTGGAAAAAAATGCAAATTTCGTCAAAGTCAGTTAAGAATCACGAATTTCCTCGATCAGGGGCGGAAAAATCGAAAATTTTGTCGATCGGGCACTGAACAATTGCGAGTTTTGTCGATCAGGATCCGAAAAATCGTGAATTTTGTTGTTTGGGCACGAAAAAAATCGTGAATTTCGTCAATCAGGCGAGAAAAAATCTCAAATTTTGTCAATCGGCCGCGGAAAGATAGTGAATTTTGTCGATCAGCTGTGGAAAAATCGTGAATTTTGTCGATCAGAAGCGAAAAAATTGCGAATTTTGTCGATCAGGCGTGGAAAAATTACAAATTTCATTGGTCAGGCGTGAAAAATAGTAAATATCGTTGATCAGGTGCGAACAAATTACAAATTTCGTTGATGGGCTCCTCCTGTCTCCTTCATTCTTAAAGTTCACATTTTTTTTTGGCACTAGATACTTTCATGCCTATGTTTGTTTTTTAGCACTTTTAATAAAACGAAATTTACTCCCTCGAATAAAGTCAAGGGATATTATCACTACTTCAAAATAATCCTGGGTATATCTCTGTTATATATACAATAAACGTAAACTGTTGATATATTCTTGTTAACTAAATTGGGTATGTTGTCTGGGTAGGGGAACCTAGAGGGGCAAAAATCTCCCCACCCCCTCTTTGAAACCTTATTTTTTATTTGATTATCGGCCACATATCACCTCCCCGAAATAGATTTATCTCTATGTTACTCATGTGCCCTCAACAACCCAGAAATTTTTGTAAGTGGCCCTTCTCTTAAAATGGTTGTGCACCCCTACAGTAAACCATTGTTTATGAATTTTCAAAAGAACTATCTATAAAATGAACATTTAAAAAAATCACTTCAGCACATGAATATATAATGAAAATCCAAAATATTAATAACATTTTGATAAGGCATTTTGTGACAATTTTAACTAAGTTTAAAATATCTTTAGTGAAAACGTTAAAATCAGAAAACAGATCTAGCAAAATTTAATTTAAAATACCATTATGCTTATGAATATGCTGTATACTTTTGACGTCTTAATAACTTTCATTCTCATTTGCAAATTAAATGTTAAAGATGTTCTTAAATTATAATATTAAAAAGTATACAAATCTGTTAGTGTTAAACAGTCCAGGTTCTCCGTTTAAAGTGGAATCCGACCCCTGAAAATCGCCAATGCTTGAGTTGGGATTCGAACCCAGCACCTCTTGTCCAGTTAACCACTAGACAAGCAGGTAAGCATTTGCTATTTGGAAAGTGGCAATTTATATATTAATGACGATATTTATAGGAATATTCAAGTATAGATACAAGTTTCTGAATATTGTTTAGTATTAATTTGTTTTACTTTTCCATAAACAGGGTGTTTCTAAATAAAATATAACAAACTTTCGGGGATGATAATAAGCATCAAGACAAACAGTTTTTGCATAGAAAACCATGATCACAATCTACTTATTCAGTCAAAAATAGAGTGTATCTTATTACTCCAAATCAAACTTGAGTTTTCGTTTGTAACTTTAACAGCAATGAAGTAAGTTCCTGACAAATAAACACTATGTAACTATAAAATTTTTCTTCTAATTCCTTCAAAATTTATTTTCGATTTTAAAATATTTGTTTCAGAATTTTTAATTCTCAGAAAAAGACAAGAAATTTAAAGTTTTATTAATTAAAGAAGTTTAAAGGCTATCACTATTCTTCAATATTAATTCAAAACATAGGGGTGAGTTGTGTATAAAATATATTTGTGAAAAGGTCTTGTTTATTAAAATGGAAGTACATGTGTTAAATATTATGTAATTTTTTTTAAATTTAACTTTTTAATACCTTTAAACCTTGAACTATAATAGTATTCAGGTGAAAAGCTAGTATTTGGCAAGCCAAATATTTAGTATTTGGCCAAATAGTTACTATTCAACTGGCTCGATATTCGATAGTCTCTTTACATGTGTACCGAATATTAGATATTCGGCCAAAATCACTATTCGGTGCCTCTCTATTGGCAATCAACAGTAATCAAAAAGGTGTATCTCATGTATGAAAAATACAATATGCTATTTGATTATCTGGGATCTGACTGAGAAACCCTGAAACTTTTAAAGAACATCTAGGAATGAAAAATAACTTTGAAAATCTCTCAAAGTTTAATGGTGTCGAGTGGAGAAAAAAAACAAATGTAAAAGTAAAATTAATTTTTTAAAAATATAATAAATAAAACCTTTTCTAACCAATCAATAATTATCTTTAAAATTACAGCTAATTTCATGACTACAATTCATGTATCATGATGTTCCTAAACATTTTCATGTTGGCATAAAAGTGCAAGCTAGTGAATTAATGTTTGTTCTGTTTCTTTTTAAGAAATGGCAACAGTAGAAAAAGTTATTTAAACTATTTTCTCAAGATTTCTAAATTGTTTTATGAACATATTATAATTTTTTAATTTATATTAATTCTATTAATTGATAATTACATCCTGAAAATATGAAAATATTGCATTGCCATCGGTAACACACACCTGTACACAATTTCTAGAACTCTAGCACAATAGGAAGTATATGAAATATGAATTATGAAATTCTTTACATACATACCAAGTTGTTAAACAAATTAATGTTGCGTAAAAAGTAATGTCTTTTGACATTATTTATGATACTTTAAACTTTTATTTATGATACTTTTAATTTTATTTATGATACTTTTAACTCTTTGTTTTCATAAATGCATATGTATATATAGGGGAGACTGGGGAGGCTTGACTATAAGGGTGGCTTGACCAGTCCTTCAGTTTTCATATTTAAAATAATTTCAGAACTTTGCGAATAGGTGGCAACCAAAGCTGCCGAAATACTCAAACAATAGTCGTCGTTTCATGAAGACATTCGAAACTGGTGTGGAAAAATCAATTGTGACGAGATCAGCGTAAAAAAGTGTATTTTTTAGAAACATTTTGTAAGATTTTTTTCAAAAAATATATATATCATAGAAATTTAAGTAAGTAAGATTTTAAGTAATGCAGAAATATTGAGCTTTCATTTCAGGCATTAAGATTGTACAGTAAATTAGGGTAAACATAACCATGTGCTATACTTTAAAAAGTGGCTATGTGGGGAGGGTTGATCAGATGGTCAAAGCTTCTTAATTAAGTGTTTTTGGATATCTTTTTATTCCACACTGTACATAATGAAGGGTTTATGATTATATTTCTAAAATAATGTAAATTTATTCCGTAAAGCTACAGTAAAATGGGGTGATAGAAAAGAAAATGTTTAAAACTGATTAAATGAAGATGTGAAAAATTGCTATAGAAGCAAGAAACAATTTAATGAAAATAAATTGGAAAATTGATAGGAATTTTATTAGTACCCACAGAAGGTAAGTAGAAAGAAGGGAAAAAATTAAAAAGGATAAAAGCAGCAGCCTTAAGAAATGATAGGTATTCATTCCTCTACAGAAGAACATAAAATTGATCAAAAGGATTTAGGATGATTTGGGAAGGTATATAGACATATTTCACCAAGATGAACACAGTGAGATGAAGCCAAACTATCTGACATTTGAAGGTCAAATGTCAGAAAAAGTGGGTGTTTAAAACTGAATTTTCCTCCTGTCCCTTGAATTCAGTCTAAGCAGGTTTGTTTAAATATCGCATTTTCGCAATTTTTTTAAAAAATAATAATTAAACCATGTAGCATAAAGTTATTCTGCCTTTTTTTTAAACTGATTTTATTTCCTTTAACAAGTATTTCAATATAAAATAAAAGTGGGTCAAGCCTTCCATAGGTGGGGAGTTTTGAGTTTTGACCCATTGTTTTCTCATGTTTAAAATCAGTGATTTCTCAAATTTCTCATATAGTACACTTACGCCGCAATTTTATTTTGATAACTGATTGTATAACGAATAAAATGATATATGAAACTTTATTCTAGGTTCGATATTTAAAAAATAAAAAATCCTTTTGTAAAAAATGGCTCAATCCTCCCTAGTCTCCGTAAATGCGGGTTAGGTTCCTTAGAAAGACCCCAAAGAGGGCACCCCCCCCCGGGCCTGTATCCCTCGAGTAGATAATCGGCCGTCAAAAATACAACCCAACCCAACCCCCCCTAGTCTCCCCCATATATTATAGGTGCAGATTTCCAAAATATGGAAGGAGGCAGTGGCTCCTAAACCTACATAATCCAGTGGCCACATTGTGCGACAAACACATGAAAATAATGGCGTTTATATAGGAAAAAATCTAAACAAAAAGACTCAGGAATTCAGGGTAAAAATAATTTATCTAATATACACACATGTACTGCAAAGCACAGACTAATTACATCAAATTTGTATATTTAATTTAATCATAAATTTTTGAAAATTGAATTAAATATAGTATAAATCTTAAACTATGCACAGTCAGGAAATTATGTTGGGCAAGATACAGTTTTAAAAAAAATATGTATAAGATAAGCACTAATTGATAATGGGAAATATGAGGAAGTCAATATTTCTTATTTTGATTTTGTCAAAAGTAATACAAAAAAAAAAAAAAAAAAAATCGTGAAAGTGTGAGACTATTTTGCACTATAAAAATTAGAACACATTTCAAATTTTTATTTTAATTTTATGAAAATTATCGTAAATACAACAAAAAAAATGTCGACTTATACACGAAATGTTAGTGGCCACAGCAAAAAATTTAGTTGCCATATGGCGACTGGCGACCATGAACCTGAATATATATATATATATATATAATAATATTAAAAAACTAATTTATGATGCATTAAATCATGGTTTTCCAAAAAAATTCATATATTCATTAATATACAATTAGTACTTTTCTTACATGATCTATAAAAACAAATTAACACATGCGTAAACAAAATTACAAAAAAATTATAAAATAAAAAAATATCTATAAAAAATTAAAAAATGTAAAATAATATAAAAAAAATATTATAGGTTGGTTGGGTGGGTAGATGTTAGAGTACGGAGGAGGGTGGTGTTGTCTGGATAATACGCAATGGTTAATTATTTTTAAAAAAAATGTGGGCTCTTGTATTATTACTATATTTTTGTTACGTATTTTATATGGATGTTGATTTGATATTTTATATGTAATTGGAGAATTTCATTAATATTATAATTAGCTTAATTATTGATTAATCTAATTTACAATTATTTGTTATTAAATTTTAATTTACTCAGGACAATATCATATTAATTACTAATTTTATGCCATTCTTATAGTGAATAATATACATATAAGTATGTTTAATATAAATATAGTTATACTGTATGCATTAAAATTGGGTAATTATTTTTATTATTATTCCTCTATTCTTTTTAATATTTATTATCGGTTTAATGTTTTTGAATGTCCCACATTCATACTTTATGGATTTTTATGGATGTCTGAAAATAATCCACACTCTATATTTGTGCTTTTTAAGTAATGGGAATTTAAGTATCATTTAACCTTCTATATACTTCCACATGTTTTTTATTTCCTGTTCATTTTATAAATATCTTATATATAATTCATTAAAAAATAATTTTTATATTATTTTTAATAATTATTTATATTAATTATTACTGAATTTATTTTGTTTTATAGCATATAGCTATATGCTATATATTATCAATGTTCTAGAATTATTTAAATTCTTAGTTTAGTTTAAATAAGTTAGCTAATAGAATATATTGTATGCTTTTAAATTTTATTGACAATAGTTTTTAAATACATTGTGTGGTTTATATTAGGTTTATAATTCTCTATATATAAGGATATGTTTGGTTTTGCTGTTTAAACAGTTATTTACATTCAAATGCTTACAAATATTTATCTTGCGATAGATGTTTAATATAAGTAATAATAGATGGCAGCACCAAATTTGTCTCTTTAAGATAGCTCTAATTTTTAATTTTTCTAGCTACATTTCAGTTATAATTTATACACCAGGGGGTATTTTTAGCTAAATTTTGACGATATTGTTAAACTGTTATTAATTAATTTAATAGTGCATTTTAAATAATGTAATTAATATCTATTTATTTTATATTAGATTAAATGTGTTTAACAAGGTATTTCAAATTTTATTTCAAAATGTATTAACTGCATCCTTTGGTATCATTTACTGTGATTTCTTAACTGTTTTATTCACCTTAATCTTTTTGATATACTGGTAGACATGTGCGCATGGATTTTTGTTAAAATACTGAAATATTAATCGGTATGGTGTTTATTATTTATATTTTATATCCTATAAATATTTAAATACGTTTTATTGATTCTTCCATTTCATATTATTTGTTTCTATTCTGCTTTCATTTTTAATCAATTCACTTGATTTTAATGGTTGTTCGGGCACAGGGGAAAATAATTTTTAGCTTTAGCTTATTTTTCCCACAGAAAACAACCATTTTGCTTATATCATTGAACTCTGTGCCCTTGATAACGTAATTCAATGTATAAGCTTTTCAATTTTTGTCGGTGTCCACTTTTTTCTTTTTTCTTCCATAATAATTCTTATAATATTTTTTTTTTTTTTAATACTTACAGCTTTAATTCATAATAATTGACGGTGGTAGGTTATGTTTAATTAATGGTTATATATATATAATATATACATTTATATATGTATATATATATATATATATATATACAAAATATTTCAAATATTTATGATTTCCTACATATTTATCTTTATTTATTTATTCTTTTTATGCATTCACCTTCCCGTTAATATTGACCTTTCACCTTTTAAATGTTATAATTTTTTAATACTTCATTTGTAAGTGATTGGATCTAGTTTTTTTAAAAATTATTAGTGATTAGTTAATTTAATAATTGTTGATCCGAATTTAATATGTATAATGTTTGTATCATGTCTTGATACTCAATTCATAAATTTTATTTGAAATTCACGATGAATTGTAATATTCTACAATGGTTATATATATATACTGGCTAAAGTACCCGGCGTTGCCCGGAATTTTAAGAAAGTTTCTTTTGAAAAATCAATTTCAAAATTTAACATGTAACATAAAAAATAAAATAACAAAAAAACCACTGGAAGTGTTGTACACATGAATCAAATGAAAACCCAATATAACAAATGGGTAGGTGTGATCACAGATCGCACAGAGGGTTTCGTTTAATAGTCCTTTCAAAACACTTTATCCTTTTGAAAAATCTGATAGTTCCACATTTCGCAACCAGGGGCATACTCTATTCTAAACAAACCTCTATCCGAACAAAATTTCGTTTTATATACTATCCGTAGATATATTAGTCTAGGGGATTGGGCCAATAGCACCCGAGATAAGTAGGCGACCCTGGCGGTAAAAAGTGGAACTATAATATGTAAGGCTATGGTGCATAATATGAAAGAATGCACAAAGGGGTGTCGTCAAAAGTTGGAAAAGTGTTCCCTGAGTGAAAAGGGCGGAGGATAGAAAAATTGCTTAAAATACGCAAGTTAGAACCCGGAAGATTAAATAATATAAGACTTTTTGAAAATTTTATGATTTGTCGCCTGGCCTCAGGTGTTCTGCTATAAGTATGCAAAATTTCAAATCTCCAATTTAATAAGAGGTCAGTTAGAAAGAATTGCTTAAAATACGCATGTGGCAGCCCAAAGGCTTAAATGTACGATTTTTTCAAAAATTTATGATTTGTCATATGATGTGTGGTGTTCAGCTATAAGTATTCAAAATTTCAAGCCTCCAACCTAATTAGGGACTCACTTAGAAAGAATTGTTTAAAATACACATGTGGGAGCTCAAAGGGTTAAATGTCGACTTTTTCAATATTTTATGGTTTGTCGTTTGATGTGAGGTGTTCAGCTATATGTATGTAAAATTTCACGCCTCCAACCTAATTAGGGGCTCACTTAGAAAGAATTGTTTAAAATACGCATGAGGGAGGCCAAAGGGTTAAATGTACGACTTTTTCAAAAAAGTATGATTTGTCGTATGATGTGTAGTGTTCAGCTATAAGTATTCAAAATTTCACGCCTCCAACCTAAATAGGGGCTCACTTAGAAAGAATTGTTTAAAATACACATTTGGGAGCCCAAAAGGTTAAATGTACGACCTTTTTCAAAATTATATGATTTGTCGTATGATGTGTGGTGTTCAGCTATAAGTATTCAAAATTTCACGCCTCCAACCTGAATAGGGGCTCACTTAGAAAGAATTGTTTAAAATACACATTTGGGAGCCCAAAGGGTTAAATGTACGACCTTTTTCAAAATTATATGATTTGTCGTATGATGTGTGGTGTTCAGCTATAAGTATTCAAAATTTCACGCCTCCAACCTGAATAGGGGCTCACTTAGAAAGAATTGTTTAAAATACACATGTGGGAGCCCAAAGGGTTAAATGTACGACTTTTTCAAAATTTTATGGTTTGTCATTTGATGTGAGGTGTTCAGCTATAAGTATGTAAAATTTCATGCTTCCAACCTAATTAGGGGCTCACTTAGAAAGAATTGTTTAAAATACACATGTGGGAGCTCAAAGGGTTCGACTTTTTCAATATTTTATGGTTTGTCGTTTGATGTGAGGTATTCAGCTATATGTGTGTAAAATTTCACGCCTCCAACCTAATTAGGGGCTCACTTAGAAAGAATTGTTTAAAATACGCATGTGGGAGCCCAAAGGGTTAAGAGTACGACTTTTTCAAAAATTTTATGATTTGTCGTATGATGTGTGGGGTTCAGCTATAAGTGTGCAAAATTTCAAGTCTCCAACATGTATAGTTTCTGAGAACGGGCTCTGTGACAGACGGACAGACAGACAGAGGAGCTAGACGAATAGGGTTTCGTCAGATGAACGAAACCCTAAAAATGTATAAATTTATATAACAGACGCAAAATAATGCAGCTATAAATGAACTTATTTCCATTCATCATTGGAGCAATAATGTTAAAATACGCCAATATTTCCATAATTGAGTTTTTATCATGCTTCAATACATTTTTTCCCACTTGTAGGACGTTATATATTCACCACGTCCTTAATATTTCCAATATGACGCAATATTCCATCTTTTTTATTCGTTAAATTAATTAAATAACTATAATTTTTCACACAGAATTCATAAAACAGAAAAATTATGACGTAACATTGACTTTTGTTTTTAATTCGTCAAACTATTTATTTTATGTTCCTTTTGCACGTGGAAATTTTGCTGTAGAACAGTTATGATGTCATTTTCACTTTTTTTAAATTCGTCAAACCATTTATTTCATTTTTTTTTTTCACTTGGAAATCTTGCAATACCACGGAGTAAAAGAGGCTCCGTGGCAATACAAAAGCATAGCCTACTAAATACATCTAGTAGTATCTAAGTATGCCTTGACAAAAGTAATTGTTGTGGTCAGAATTTTATTGTGGATTTTTAAGTGTTGGCAACAGCTATAACGAAAAATGTTTCAATTTGATAGGAAATTGCTGTTAAATTTGTGGTTTTTTGTTAATTAAAAATAAACTATAAGTTATTTCGATTCCGGATTACTTTAGTTGCCTCGGCCGTGTTTTAATGCACATGTACGTACCATTTCACAATTCTGGCTTCCAAACTGTGGATTTGTATAGCATTACAGACAGACAAATTTTCATTTTTATATATTAGATTATATAAAATTTTATTTGCTGATTTCAAATAATTCTTCTAGCTGTTTATCCTGAAAATTCTGTACATTTCTGTAAAAATTATTGTATACTATGTAACTGTAAAACTCGTTATAGAATTCTGCTATAAAAGTTCTAAATTTGCAAATTCTAGGAAATAAAATCATACTGTGAAAGTTTGGAAAAGATGAAGGAAATTTTTGTTCAAAAACGAGATGAGTATGTTACATCTGCAGAAATAGCTCGGTCTCTTGGCAATGGTAAATGCTTATATTTGAATCATGTGCATAGTTCTCTGTTTTTTAAATTATTATTAATATTTTATTCCTAGTTCATGTATTTAACTTATTGCAAATGTTTCGAATTTTAAAAGAACGCCTTATAAATGCAGCTTGAAATGGTACAACAAAGTACCATAACCAACCGTTAGAGTTTGTATCTGAACTGCTGTGGATAAATCTATCAAATTAAAGGTTAGCTTACGTTGTGAGAATCTGAATATCATGTAAATAAAGTTTTTTCGGAGTGAATATTTTTAAACTTTAAAAAGAAAGCGAAGCTTGCAAATTGCAATTCTTTTTGGAGTACAATATTTTGTCCCATTTAGACAATGCAGTGCTGGAAAATAGGACCACATTATTTAGGACCACAAACAAAAACAGTAAAGCTCTTACTTTAATGAAAAACGAATATCATTACAAAATTATACACATAAAGTTATGCAAGTTTTGTTATTTGTTTTAAATTATAATAATTTTTTTTTTAAGCAAAAATTAATTTCTACATAACACAGCTTGGTGGAAGAAATTGAGGACAAGTATATTTAATATTTAACTGACACTTGTAAAAAGTTTGTACATTAATTTTCAGTACTTCGTTAGCTTCCCCTTAACACGAGAGATTTCCAAAAGACGTTCACTGTAAAAAAAAAAAAAAAAAAAAAAAAAAAAACACTGTAAATTTGCCAGCACAACTCAATCACAGTTGAATGTACTATATCTTTCTTTAGTTTCCTGACTATTTAAACATGAAAAATACAGTAGTTGCGTAAAATTAACAGTACAATGTACTGGTAATTTTGGACCACAGCACAAACTACTGTCGTCCAAATTGCCAGTACATTGTGCTGTTAATTTTACGCAACTACTGTATTTTCCATGTTTAAATAGTCAGGAAACCAAAGAAAGATACAGTACATTCAACTGTGATCGAGTTTGTGCGCGAGATGAACAGTACTTTGTACTGTAAAAATGTCGTTTTTTTTTTTTTTTTTTTACAGTGTTTTTGCATATGGAAATGGCTATTTGGTTCCATATTTCCAAAATAACTGCTTTCAATTGAACAATCGAATCAACTGCTTTCCGTTGGCATAAACTTGACGAACCAAGATTCCCCAAAAGTTTTTTATGGGGTGTTGGTCAGGACTTTTAGCTGAAAAGTCCACAGTTTTAATGTTGTTTTCAGATAACCAATCTAAAGTTGACACAGATTTCTGAATAGAACCCTTATCTTGCAGAAAAATCAAATTCTGACCCATAAGTTCATCTTTAAATGGAACAAAATTATTGTGAAAAATATCTTGATAGTCAAAGGAGTTTGTCTTTGTCTTGGAGAAAAACAAACTTATTTTTCCTTTTGCATTAAAGTCTGCCCAAATCCAACCACTTGTGAATGTTTTGAAAGCATGTGCTCGTAATCATGCTTCGTAAATCATGCCAATAAGATCTTAAACCATCTGGTCCAGCAAGGTTGAATTTTTTTTCAGTGATAAAAACCAATTTTCGCCATAGATGGAATTTTAAGACATTGGAGGATGTGACTTTTAGTCTCGCATCAATGTGATGCTTTTGTAGTTTTGGCTTATCTTTGAATTAAGCATATTTCAAGCATTCAGAACACATTTATAACAATTCTGGACTTTACTGAGAATTCTACAACAGGTTCTACAGCAGATTTTATAGTAGAAGAATAGGCACAATTTTGAACCACCAGTCTAATAATGTTCCGTTTACACCGGGCTGAACGTTTTGATGGCGGTCCGCTTCTTTGATTTCTTGCATAGTTCATCGGATGATAAAAAAATTGTGCACATCAGGTTTAAATTTATTTATTTTTAGGGCAATTTGCCTTTCACTCAGCCCGCAATCCGAAAACCCCCTGATCTTACCCTTTTGTTACCCTTCTTTTTGTACCCTTCAGTCATTGATTTTTTGCGCCCCATGCTCAAAGCAGCAGTCGCATATCCCAAAACTTCAAATCTAACGACTACTAACCTACAAGCATCATCACCGATGAATCCCGAATAAAAGAAACAACTGATCCTAAACTTATTTCCATTTGTTAATATTACAAGATTTTAACATTTGCAGATAAAAGTATTTTTTTACGTATACAATTGAATTAGTTTCGCATATTATTACAGATATACAGAGTGTTTCATAAAAGATGGACAAAACTTTAAGAGGTGATAGTACACATCCAAACAAACAACTTTCATCAAAGAATGCATGGTCGGACTGGCACATTTGGAAACTTGGCCCATGGAAACGTTAAAGTTCCATTCCTGTTGCGAGTTATCGAGAAAAGAACGACACTAATAGCATGCAAACGTCATATGGGGAAAAGGAACGCGTATGCAAAATTCCGATTCGATTAATACATAAAAGCCGCTTATCTGAGTGTGCAACTGTCAATCGCGGTAGGAACGTATCTTAAGATGTTGCCCCTCCCTAATAGGAAAAGGCTGATATGCATTTTATCTATGGAACTGCAAATGGAAATGGCTGTGAGGCTCAACGATTGCACGGAGAGCGGTTTCCCACCTTGCTTTTGTCACTTAATCGTTCTTTGTGTGTTTTTGCCTCGTATAACAACATCACATTCAGCGCCCTCTACCACCTTTGCGTTTTAATTCCGACCATGCATTCTTTGATGAAAATTGTTTGTTCAGATGTGTACTACCACCTCTTAAAGTATTGCCCATCTTTTATGAAACACGCTGTAATGTGTCTAAATTCAAGATAAATAACTCTTTTGGAAATGTTCTTCTAAACAATAAAATTCGCATGTGGTCTGAAACGTTTTACCAGCACTGTACTTTTAGGTAGTTTCAGTAATGTATTTTTGGAGATATATTTCTGGAGCAAAGATCATTTTGACGTGCATACACTTAGCATGGATATTTGTTTTTAATCTTAGAAAGAAAGAAAGAGAAAAAAACTTAAGCAATCGAACAATCCAAAATAATATTTATTTTGAATAATTACTCACTGTAATCACATAAGTTCACCAAATGGATTTACATCTTTAGCAAATTGCCTTCCATTCTCTCTCTTTCTCTCTCTCTTTTTTTCTTTTGTTCAGTGAATCTATTCATTTATTCTTAGTTTAAATTTGTTTTCAGTAGTTCTTAAGATACGGGAAAAATTAATCATGCATATAATTATATTCCATTTTACTGTCTTATAAATACACTGTTTTACTATATGTCTAAATTATAAGAATTTGACGTTATTGTATATATTAAAATAGTAATTAAAGCCTTTGTGCAGGAATATTAAAAAGCAGTAAACCAACGTTTAAAATGCACAAATAATGCGTGAAAAGCGACTTGTCCACCCAGTCGTTTCCACTGCTTCTCTCTCATCGGTTGTTTCTGGCGCCTTCGCTACCCACATAGGGTATATAAGCCAGCGCGTCTCTGTCTATCACTTTGCTCAGCCTTGCTTTTTCTAGCACGCTGTTCCTTTTTCCCTATCTTGCACTGAAGAAGAATCTCGCTGTAGATTCGAAACAGCTGTTTGCTGCTTTTCACGCATTATTTGTGCATTTTAAACGTTGGTTTACTGCTTCTTAATGTTATTGTATATAGCTGGAAAATGTTTCCGCCTTTTTTTTCTATTTCTCACTTTCATGCATGCCTCTTTTATTACCCCAGAGCAGTGGTGTATCTGTTTACTAGCATGGGATTGGCTATGGGATAATTCAGAAATCTGTTTGAATGGAAATTTTTAATTTACGAAAAAAGAGAGAATAACTAGACAAGTGTAATACCTCTTCATAGAAGCTTGTTGCATTATTTCATTTGATACAAGTCTTTAGAAAGTCTTTATTTCTTATTTTGAAAAAATAATAGGATCCCTGGAAATACCACTTTCAAGTAATTAATAACAAACAGCTTAAAATTTCACCTTCATGCTGGAATTATCCGGCATTTTTTTCTTTAAAATATTTTTAACTAGACGAGATTAATGAAAATCGATTAGCCAAATGGCAGAGAATCACCAAATTTAGCCAACAAATTTGGAAACGCGACTATTTGAATAATCTCCAACAGAGGGAGAAATGGAAGTTTAAAAAAGATGATGTACAGAAAGGAACTTTGGTACTAATAAAGCAGGAAAATTTACCTTCCACCAAACGGTTGGTTGGTAGAATAGTTGAAGTTTTTAAGGGAAGGGATAATATAATTCGAACGGTGAATTTACGCTTGTCAGATGGGCGAATTTTTAAAAGAAACGTCAGAGATGTTTGTATATTACCAGTTGAGTAACAAATTTCCTTTCTTTCCTTAAGCAAACTCTAAAAAATATATTATTCTGTATTTAATCTAGTATTATAGTGAAATTATTCTTGTATTATTATTGTGTATGTAAGTTGTTATATCTTATAATTTTTTCTTGTATGATAATTTTTGCAAATTTATATGTTAATGTATATTGAAACTTACATTTCAATCCCCGGGGGAGTGTTTCCTCCGTGCATCATAATTGATAGTGAGAGGACGCTGCAAGCGCTCTGGACTTAGAGAAACTCCAACTAGGTAAGAGAAGCGACATGATGGCAATAAATTCTGATTGGTCCAAAGCTGTTTTCAACCGCCGCGGGCGATCGACTGCAGCGCTTCCATAGACATTACACAGGACGAAAATAGAGAGTTTTTTAATTTATGTAATTCATAATATTTTGACGCTTGTTTAGATTTTTAACACCAATTTTCAGGCTCAGAAATGTTTATATTATGGATATAAGCACAATTTTGTCTAAGAATTTCGCAATTTTCTTGAACAAATATTTTTTTTCTTCCTTAAGTTTCGTTTTCATTCTGTCAGCACCAGCATTATTCTTTTTGTTTCTGGTTATATTTTAAGATATATATATATAATTTGGATTATTTTTATTTCTATGACTGAAATGTATAGATATCCTTGCTTTGTTTCAGTGTAATCGAATCAAAAGTATTTTTTTTTCCCTATTTTGTGTCCTCAGTAATGAAAATAGGTGTTGGCGAAGAATGAAAAATCGCCAAGCGCGAAATCCTCCTATGAACTTATCTTGGGACTAATAGATTCGTTTCGTAAACTTCACATAGATGATTTGGGGTAATGGTTAAAGTACATGTTTGGTAAGGTAAAGGTAGCGGGTTCGATCCTCTTGGCTTCTACTTTTAAAATTTTGTTTCTTTATTGATTTGTTACCAGTTACCCTGCTTTTTTTTAATCGATTCTTGTCAATAAAACTAAATTTATTTATATATTTATTTTTGATAATTTATTATCAGTTAATAAAATATTATAATTTTTTAAATCGGTTCTTCTTAATAAAACTAAGTTTTTGTATTTAATATCACCCAAGGGCTATATTTTAATAATTAAAAACAAACATATATTTTAATGCAATAACATCGAATAAAATTACAACTTAAAATATGTTTATGAATTTAAAATATGTTTATGTCGTAATTTTAATAACATAAAAATATCTAATCACTAGAAGTAACATAATGTAGTATTCATTTTTATTAAATTAAGAATAATGCTTCATACATCAAATACGCATATAAATTCAAAACAATTTTGGGAGGATGGGTACGTATGTATTAAGTTGGAAATTAAAAAAAAAATAATAATAAATAAATAAATAAATAAATATATATATATATATATATATATATGATAGGGGAGGGATGTCAAAGGAGATTAAAGGTGGAAATTTTCTGAAGTGTTAATTTAGAAGATCATTTTTTGTTCTTCTTATCTTACTGCACAATGCCAAATAGAGAAAAAAAAGGGAGTTAAAAAAATTTAAACGAAGTTGCGCTCTCCATTCGACAAATAAATCTGTGTTATCAGTCATCATTGTGAAGCGATCGATTATAATTAAAAATGTAATATATTTATAGGAAAACTAAAAACGATATTCGATTCTAAAGAACTGGAATATAAAATTTCATGCATGACTACCTGTAAATTTCATGCATTTTAAGACACACCATGAGATCCTGAATGTGTGACTTCGTGAAATATGTTTATTTATGTAATTACTTATTAATTTCCTAGGCATCCTTAAAATAAATTGTGTATGGAGATAACCAATATACATTTTAGAGGGGGATTATACTTTTTTTTTTTCATTTTGTTTCCTATGCATTTTGAGGAGTGTAAGAAATAAATTAAGTTTTTTATGTAATGTCGGTTGAAGTATATATTTATGAGCAATATGTATATGCAAATATATGTATGAGCTAAGTTCTAAGCCTTAACCACAAAATCCCCCCCTCCCCCCCAAGAAGAAATATAAACATTTATGGCCGTTTAAATTCCCATAGTTTTAAAAATTAACACTAAGAAACTCCTGAAAATATAGAAATAATTTTTTTTTAATATATTGTAAAATAATATTAAAATGCATAAATATATGAATACATTTTATCTAAGTGCAAGGCATATTAAACCATTGGACTGAATTTCCGGATGCGACACCGCAGAAAAGGGAAACGTTGCCTTCTGAGACAGCAATAATCTATAATTCAAGATGTAATTCGCTTATAAGAAAAATAAAAAAAAACTGTTACATTGAAAATCCTTTTAATAATCGTACATGAAGAATCGTGCTTTTATGTTTAAAAATGATTCAGAAAGTTTCGCGTTGTTCAATGATGGAATTCTTCTTTGGAGAATCGCCTTAAGGCTGTTCTTAACTGCTCTGCTCAACAAGCGCAAAACGTTTTGACACATTTACAAATTCATTTTTTAATGGAAAGGTGTAAAATTGCAAAGCCTGGCCATTGAAGCAATTTGCAATCGAGCTGTTTTTTCCATTTTTTGATCAATCAATTACCTATTGAGTTATAAGCAATTTTGATCTCGTGACAAACACTTTTTTCGACCTTTTTGAGTGCTCTTTCTTCCTTCGCGCGGAAATTCGGTTCAAAACACCCACTTTGACATTATTTTCTGAAAGATCTATTGCGTTTGCAAAAAAAAAAAAAAAAAAAAAAATGAAAAAAAAAAAAAAAAACAACTCAATTACATAGTTTCTGAACAACAACACCAACTAGTTTCATGTATTTTCGAACAAAAATAAATTAAAACTTATGTCAGAAAGTTGCCCTTTTGGATTTGAGAACACCCTTAAGTAAATTAAGGATGGAGACAACCAATGTAAATAGAATACAAGTACTTTTTTTTTAAGTATTTCACAATTTTTTTTTCTTTTTTCCTCGGGAATTTTGAAGGTTGTTTTCAAATTCAAACTAATTACTTTCTACCATATTCACGAGGTTTTTTCTATCCGCAAATGTATACGAATTTGCAAATATTCTTTTCCAGTTGTGAGAAATCGAATAGCTTTTCCCGTTTTTCGATAAATAGAAAAGTCTTCTCCTAAAATGGCAATAAGAATTGCACATTCTGTCAATTTGTAAGGCACTACAGTCATGAAAATTTCGTCATAGTCGACTAATTTATTGTAATTGAAGGTGTGTCAAATTTTTAGAAAAATGGAAAACGCAGTGCCATTGTTTGGCGAAAGAGATCGGCATTTTTGGAAAAGCACAATACAAAAAAAAAAAAAAAAAAAAAAAAAAAAAAAAAAAAAAAAAAGAGACCACCTTTAATACATTGTTAAATGGCATATGTTCATAGTTTTTTTTATATTTTGGACAATATATAGGAGATATGTTCTAAATTTGAATATTCATAAAAATATCCATTTTAGTTGAAGGATGCTAAATTTATAAAGTTTTAAAAATAAACGCTAAAATTTCGTTATCAAAATCCCGAAGTTCGAGGAATATTAAAAAATGTTACTGATTATTAATGCGATTATGAATTCTGTTTTTGTAAGATCACTTAGTGATCCTGTTTCTTTTAATATATGTTTGTTTAATACAAATTATAGGGATGGAGACAATTAAATGGAGATATTAAATTTTTGAGTGCTTTTAAAATATATGCTATATATAAAAATGTAAAAAATAATTGTTTTAAAAAATACTTGGGGTTAACATTTATATTTTGTATTTTTCGGCCCAAATAGATTCACAGACACACAAAAGTTAACATAGATGGTTGTTAAATTCAAAAGGTTTAGAAAATTAACGATAAACCATACCCCCCCCCCCTTCCCGCAAGCGAAGAAATGCTAGAAAAATTTTATTGATTAAAAATTTGCATAAGAGCATGGATAGTTTTTTATTCCTTTAAAAATGTATTGTAAAATAGTACTGCAATGTGTAATTTCAGTTATTCAATTCGATGAGTTGAGTGATTTGATTTACCATATTTTTATAAAAAGTCTAATGAGAAAGTCAATAAATAAATATCTATTGTTAGATTCTAAATAATCAATTTAAAATCAATATTAAATGTGTTTATGAATAGAGAAATTTCCCTTAGAGCAACTTTTATTATAATATGCACAAAAACAGAAATAAACCCACAATTTGCAATATTTTGATTCGTTCTAAAATATGAGGAAAATTATTTTTTTTACTCTGTTCCATTTCGCAAGAACGCGCATTAAAATAATAATAATAATAATAATAAAAGTAACCAAAGCGCGAAAATGCGCCAAGCGTGGAAGATGAGCTTTGCATGATTTTTTCTTCCAAGGGACACTTTTCTTCCACAGAGCATGCGCACTTGCGCTCATGACATTTCTCTTACAAGTTGGAGTTTCTCTATCTGGACTGAAAGGAGCGCGGGCGAGAATTCCCCTCCAGATGAGTATTATATAGAATGATAGTATTGAATGTACTATAGTATGTAGTATAGAATGAACTATTTTATAGATGAAGTTGAGTATGATGTGTTCTTAAGACGTAAGCACAGTGTATCAACCACTGCCAGTCCCTTTTGAATATTTTTGTAAATAATAAATGTTTTCGTTAAGTTTTGTAAATGTGGACAATCCATCGAGTACGCAACACACTTCATTTAGTATTTTTAAGTATTTTCTACAGTCCATTTTGAAGCTATCGCCGACAATTGTGTTAAAATAAGGACGTTGACTGAAATAAGAAATTAAGAAATTTGCTTAAATTACTATTCGAAAATAGTGGATAGTTCAGCCTTCCACCGACAGAGAGCGCAACATGTTCTATACAAATATTACTCTACGTAACAGTGGTCAAAGGTCTGTTATAACTTACGTGAAAATTCCAAGTCAATCATTTAGTTCGTTTTATCAAATTCTAACAAATTCGCGTTCATTCTCTATTAAAAAAAGCGTTCAAACAGGCACCTCCAATTTTCCGTAAACCAACCAAAATCGCCGATTTTTTAGCAGATATTATGGCTCAACCAATGAAAGTAGAGAAAAAACAGAAAACAGTGTGGCAAACAAAAAGCCTGACAGGTTGTCAAGTTGGTTGCTAGACTGTGACGTCATTTGAAACTAATCCATTCTCTTAAAGTTCATTATTATTAAATATGTTTTCAAAGCACGTGTTTTACCTTCATGCTAAAATTTAATGTTTAGTTGAAAAAACAGTCATTCTTGAAACATTAAGCACTCAAATTGGTTTATTTAATGGACTTTATTCCAAATCTGAGTTCGAGGCTGAAAAAAGTCACGTGATACCGGTAATTTACTCAAAGAACTTCTAACTGATAAGGAAGGAGGCTACTACTGCTTTCCGGATGAACTGTTTCACTGGCTGGAGAGGGTTTTTCATTACGTCTACGGAGCCTTCCCTTCTTTACGCTAGAAGTTTTTACCTTGACCATGTGATCAAAACGTAAATGGAATATCCTCCATTGTATCCCGGTTTACTTAATTATTTCTGCGAAAGCTTTATACAACCAACCAACCGAAAGAAAGCGGAAAGAAAGAAACGTATTTTGATGAGCGATGCTTTATGAACCAACCAACCGAAAGTAATCTGAGTGTAAAAAGGCATACTTTTGATGAGAGTGATGTCCGAATATTAATTAATTACTCAGCTAATAATTAAAATATTAAAATTCTGCGAGCCAGGTATATCAGGAGAGACTTTGGTCTATTCTCACAAAAATTTTGAACCTGGTACATGCCGTAGATTTTGCTAGCCATCGCACACAGACAGACAGACACACAGAGCGATTTGTTCTTGTATTAGTATAGATTACGTAAAGATGACATATTTGTTCTTTTCTTATTGATGTATATATATATATATATACAGGGTGTTTCATAAAAGATGGGCAAAACTTTAAGAGGTGATAGTACACATCCAAACAAACAACTTTCATCAAAGAATGTTTGGTCGGAATTAAAACGCAGAGGTGCTAGAGGGGCGCCGAAGGTGGTGTTGTTATACGATGCAAAAACACACAAAGAACGATTAAATGACAAAAGCAAATTCAGAGACCGCTCTCCGTATAATCGTTGAGCCTCTGAGCCATTTCCATTTACAGTTCCGTAGATAAAATGCATATCAGCCTTTTTCCTATTAGTGAAGGGCTACGTCTTCCGATACGTTCCTGCAGCGATTGACAGTTGCACACTCAAATCAGCGGCTTTTATGTATTAATCGAGGCGAACTTTGCATAAGCGCTCTTTCTCTACCCCATATCATATTTGCACAATATTAGTGTCGTTCTTCTGCCGAAAACTCGCAACAGGAATTGATCTTTAACGTTTGCATGGACCAAGTTTCTAAATGCGCCAGCACCTTTGCGTTTTATTTCTGATCATGCATTCTTTGTTGAACGTTGATTGTTTGGATGTGTATTATCACATCTTAAAGTTTTACCCATCTTTTATGAAACACCCTGTATATGTATGTTATCATTGAATATGTTTGAAAAAAATCTTTCAAATAGATAAGGTAGCATGATTTTTTGTAACTAAAAAAATATATATTATTTTAGGTGATGATGTATCTGCACTGAAGTCTGTTCCTACTGCTATTTATTCTTTTCTGAGGGGTATGAAACCTTTAACAAGCAAAGATGCACCAAGATTTGTTCCTGCTGCTATTTGCTCATTTCTGAAGGGTCAAGAAAAGCACTATTTTGAGGTAAATATTTTGTTATTTTGGTTCAGTTTAAGTTGAATTATTGCATATATTTCTTAGCTTTCCCTCATTTCTAATTAATTCTGACCATTTTCTGTTTTTACGTGACAGATAAAAAAAATGTCATTTGCAAATTAAACGCATCTGTAATTCATGTAAACGTAAACATTGTGCAAAATGCTTTGAAAAATTATACTTAACAAGATTTTATTTGTTCGATTAATTGTATTTATTAATTAATTTATTTTTTATTTTTTACTGTTCTTTATTTCATTCTTTAGGGAATGCTTTTATATTACTTTTCAATGCAAGTATTAATTTAGTTCATTCTGTAGTTGCGCTTGAGGCAACTGAATTACAAGCACAAAGGCGGATCTTGATTTTCATTTTCAGTAACAATTGTTTTCATTCATCTTTGATGAACATCTCAAAATAATATGACGCAGGCATTGTTAGACATTTTTAAGTAGCTGAAATAGATTTTACACCGCATTAAAAATATAATTCTCATTTGTAAATGTTTCATAAAAAATATAAAAATACCACATCAATTTTAACACAATTATTTTAATTGGTAAATAAATCATATGAGTATGAGTTGTAAATTCCCAACTGGGCAAAAAATGTCCAGGCTAGTACTCGAACCAGGGATCTCTTGGCTGAAGCCGCCAATGCTCTATCAACTGAGCCATATCGGACGAATCTGGAGGATTTATTTGCCAAGTAGAATAATTGTGTTAAAATTAATATAGTGTAATTACGTATCCAGCGTTTTCTGCAGTTCCAATACCTGCGATTTATTGTATTAGGCTGATTAATATATCAGACCAGATGTCATGGTCAATAAGGTTAGCTGGGTAAATTGGGTCCTCCAGATTCATCCGGGATGGCTCAGTTGGTAGAGTATTGACGGCTTCAGCCAAGAGATCCCTGGTTCGAATCATGGCCTGAACATTTTTCGCCCAGTTGGGAATTTAAAACTCAATACAAAAGCAGTTATTTATTGAAATTATGTCACTTTTTGTGAAGCATTAAAATATATATATATATAGATTTCCATTGAATTTATTGTATTAATGAACAATCAGTATTTCATCCTTCCTTGAAATGCATTAAATGAGCCAAATATTAAGAGGAAATTTCTATAAATTACACTTAGCTTAGAAGATAAGAAGGTCTGCCTATTGTCATTATAAGATATAAGTGTATATATCTTGAGATTTAAATGGAAATGCATCTGTTCTTTATTTGATACTGTTAAAATTTAAAACTAGTGAAACATAAAACTGCCATCTAAGTGTTCAGAAATAAAATTGCTTTCATTTAATGTAAAATGCATAATTCGATTTTCTGACACATTTTAGATGAATTCTCTCCTAGAAAGTATACATTATTGTATAATAACATCTCAAAACAATGTGATGCATGCACTGTTAGATATTCTTAACTATTTGATGTAGAGTTTTACAAGTATTCAAAATGCAATAGTCCGCTTGAAAATATTTCATAAGATAAAAATAGTTATTTATTGAAATTTTACCACTTTCTTTGATACATAAAAATAGAATTTATATTTTTGCACTGAATTTGATATATTTATGAACAATTAGTATTTCTTCATTATTTGAAATCAATTCAATGTATTAAATATTAGCGAAACTTTTTATAAGTTACACTTAAAATTGAAGGACAGGAAGGTCTGCCTATTGTCATTTTGAGATGTAAGTGCATAGATCTTGGGATTTAAATGGGATTGCACCCGTACTTAAGCTGTTAAAAATTGAAAAGTAGGGAAACATAATTACTGCCATCTAACTGTTGAGAAATAAAATTGCTTTGATTTAATGTAAAATTGCATAATTTGATTTTTTGACACATTTTAGATGAATACATTTATAGATATATACATTTTCATATAAGATTTATACGTTCATATTTTCCCACTTTCGTTGAGGCATAAAAATAAAATGTATGGAGTTGCACTGAATTTGTTATATTTATGAACAATTAGTATTTCATCCTTCTTTGAAATCCGTTGAATGTATTAAATATTAGTGAAAATGTTTTGAAAATAACACTTAGCTTTGAATGACAGGAAGGTCTGCCTGTTGTCATTTCAAGATGTAAGTGCATATATCTTGAGATTTAAATTCGAATGCATCCATACTTATGCTGTTAAAAATTAAATAGTAGTGAAACATAAAACTGCCATCTAACTGTTCAGAAATAAAATTCCATTCAATATTTACGTGAAAATAAAAATCACAAATTTACTGAATAGTGTATATAAATATATACGCCATATTTTATACACTATATTTTATATACACCATTCAGTAAATTTGTGATTTTTATTTTCACTTTAATATGGAACTTTTCATTATGTAAATTTCCAGATCTTTTATTGAAATTGCATTCATTTAATGTAAAGTACATAATTTGATTTTTTTGGCACATTTTAGGTGAATTTTCTCTTAGAAAGTATATTTTCATATAAGTTTTATATGTTCATATTTTCAGAGTGACAATCCATTTATGCGGACCATATATTTCGCTATTTCCGTCGGAGGAGACACAGACACAATTGCATCCATGGCCGGCGCAATCGCAGGAGCTTATTATGGAGAAGACACGATTCCAGATGTCGTGCAAAAGAGATGTGAAGGAATCGATGATGTTATCGCTTTAGCTGACAAGCTATTTGATGTGACTTATAAAGACAAATGATCATTCTTTTAATTTTAGATTTCTTTTTTTGTGAAATAAGAAATCCAGTTCAACCTTCTTATAGGATTATATAAGGAACCATATCAATAGTCACCTTATTTTTTAAGATGATCTTATAAGAGAGATAAGAAAAAAATATCATTTTTCAGATGACTATGAAGTATGAAACTGTACTATAACTGAGATGATCCTACATCAAGGTTTGAATGTACTTGTGATACGATTATTGTAAACTGTGATAAAAAGAAGCTTTAATTACTTAGATAAAAAATATATATTTTTTTTTAAAGATCAAATGTTTTTTATCATTTTTACATTAGACTCTCTTTTTTTTTAATCTTTTGCAATAAGAATAGCTTTCTATAAAATTGAATTTAAGTTATGCAAAATTTTATATTATATTAGTTTTATATATTTTTAAAAACATATAAGGATATACATCAGTTTGAATTAGAATTAAGTTTATTTAATAAAATAAATCGAAATTAAAATTAGCTTGTTACTAAGTATTGTGTTATCTTTAAACTAGTGCAATGTGTGGAATTTTTTATACATTTTTTTTACTTATTTTTGACGTGATCCTATAAACGTGATTAAAATTTTGCTGTTAACTGAGATATATGGTACTATCGACCCTACATCAAGATCTGTGATACAGTAATTTTGAAATGTGATAAATACCAAAGTTTGATTACTTGTACATGTAAAATAATTTTAATTAAAATTTATAAATTAAAAAATTGAATTATAAAACGTTATATGTATGTATGTGTGTGTGAAATTAAATTAATATATTTACAGCTATACATCAGTTGGAATTTAAAGCCAGTTAAAGTAGTAGGATGTGTGGAATTTATTAAAAAGGCCACTGGATCACTAATTGATTAAATCAGCACGATTTTGTTATTTTGCATATTATACAGAAAACTTTTTTATATCAAAGTTCTTCAGAGCTCTTTCACATTTCTTTTCATAGAAATTACTGATAAAATTAGTTTCATTATATTTTTTTACCACTTAATCCCTCTGATCAATAATTATTCGTACATAAGTTTGAATGGATGCAATAAGAATATTATATTGTCACAAAATATAAGTTTTAGTTCAGCTTTGTAGCTATAATGTGAATCAGGACCATACCTAGGACTTTATTTAGGATTGGGAGAATAGAAAGACAAAATATTTTCAAACACTTTTGTTTACGATAAAATAATAAAAGGTAGTTGTTACTAAAAACCAAATTCACATTCAGTAAGTACATACTATTTTCATTTTTATAAGTTATATATGAAAAAATAAATCAAGGAATTTTTCTCCATAAACTCTGTGTGTGTATATGTGTTAAAGTGTTTCATTTTGAAAGGCAAAAAATAAAATGAGAATATTTTGCAGACTTTTGCTTAAGCCCCGAGTCTAAGTGATATAAAAGATATATATGCCAAATTTCATTAAGATTTAGGGGTTGCACACTTTGATCAGTTTTGTAAATGTAGGCAAAAAATGCGATTTTTTAATGTTAATTACTTTTTTGGGGGAAAATTAGTTATCACAAACTCCAAATAATACTGAAACTGGACACTAAGATTAATAGGAAGCATAATATGCAAAACATGTGTTATATTAATCAACTTTGAACGATGCAATCTGTTCTTTATTCACTTGGTCACGACTTTTCTGTGATACTCGACTACCCTCAACATGAATTCTTTTTGTTGTTTGTCCCTGACCAATTCGTTTCATCAGATCAATTCCTCTTTCTGTCGTATCATTGGCCGCAATAAGAGCGTTCACATGGCTTCTGAAGAGAATCGCTGTCACATCGTGGATCCCAAACTATTAAAAGAAAGTCTTTGCTTTATTAGTAACGAAATGGTTCAGGTCTTTTCCTTCAAAAACTAGGTTTTTACCCCAAACGAGTTGGAACCCGTCGAAATTCGACGAACTAAAATGTTTAGAAAGAAACTGTTAGGTCGAATTTATAATAAACCTACAAAAATAATTACAATAAAAAATTCATCTTACATTGGTTGTCTAACTTTTAAAACAAATAATATTTTTAACCTAAAATTACCAAAATTTTATTTCCACAAACTTCAACTGTTTAAATTATTGAAAAATTAAACTGTATTAGAATACGTAATAAAGATGAATAATTATGATGAAGTTATCGATTGAGGCTCTTACATTTGTTTTTACGGGATGAAAATTCAGAAAAAGGATTTTGCTTTGTCACATCATAAAATTTCCCCCTATAAAATCTAAACTATACGTTATTTTCACATTCTCAAAATTTACATATGCACCACTCAAGTTTACAATTTAAAAGTATTTTAACGCGCAATAGATTATTAATGAATGTGTCCGATACAATTTGACATGTGAACATTCTCACAAACTTTATGTTCTAATCTTACAACCCGCAATAAAAAATTCAGAAATTTGCCTTTAGTTGTCATAGTATTAGTCAAATATTTGGTTTTATCAAAGAAAATGATCGTTTTGTTTTAAATATGACATCATTTGTACTCACTAAATCATTTTGCCTAGCGTCTCAAACTCAGTATCAGCGTAATGTAAAAAAATTGAAATGTAACTGATTTATGAAGGAGAATGCGTGTTTTTTTAATGGCTAACGTCATTTTCTGTTCAAAAATTGTAAAAAAAAAAGTTACTTTTATTTGTAATGTGAAAATGGCATCTATAAGGATAAAATCAATAAAAATAAATAAACCATGACTATTTTCCCTTATTTATTTAACTGAATAACAAACATACGACTTGTGTGCTTGACATAAAGCCCGCTTATAAGTCGGAGACAAGATAGCACAAGGAAATATTACAACACAAGAGAAATACACCCTGGGAGTTCCACACAAAGTTTTCCCTTTACTTTCAATAGAAATAGTGTACTTCAGTTGCCACAATTACAAAATTGGTACTAAAAACTATAAAAAAATTAATATCTCAAAAATAAATTGAGATAGAGCTTTAAAACAAATTGCATTTAAAAGTACATTTTTCCCCTATATTACGGTGTAAAAATTGAAACTTTGCGATGTGTAGAAGTTTAAAAATTTGCAGTAGCGAAAATTGCAAAACCGAATTTTCATTTCAAATTTCAGAGTGTTGCCATCGCAGAATGACGTATGCGTTACGCACAGATATGTTTGTCCTTTATAATATAGATAGTTTCATTTCCTTTTTCTTTACAGGTTTGGTTTCTAAATTTAGATTCATATTTCCCTTATTAGCCGGAGTAATACATACGTCCAAAAAAGCCAATACTACGTTTGTTTCTAAAAGAAACCAAAGGTATCGGTACCAACTTAGCAACTGTGAGAAAACATTTTTTGACATCTGCATCTGTGGAAGTGTTCAGAAGCTGAAGCATATCCAAATCCTTCTTTTGAGCCCATCGACTTACAATTGGTTCATGTCAAATGTGAACATATATGATGCTGACACAATGCGCAACTCTTTTCATTCCTTTCAATTCTCGTTGAGGAATGTTCAACTGTTTAGAGAAGAGTACAATTTTAAGGGCATATACTGCCTTTGACATTCACCTTGCTTAATACAGAGCCTCTGGGATACTGAAACTGAAGTCGTTACCTTCTTTGGAGCTCATCGACTTACAACTGGCTCAAGCCAAAAGTGAACATATATGATGCTGACACAATGCGCAACTCTTTTCATTCCTTTCAATTCTCGTTGAGGAATATTCAACTGTTTAGAGAAGTGTTACAATTTTAAGTGTATATACTGCCTTTGCATCCACCTTGCTTGATGCAGAGCCTCTGGGATCCTGAAACAGAAGTCATTTTTAGACCAACCTTCTAGGTGTATGAGTTAGAATTGTAATAACTCTTTGTAATCTTCTCTTAGATGACTTATCTGTCTTTTAGGACATTTTGGAGGTAGTTAACACGGTTGTACACTTAGTTCTTCTTTTTTAGGCAAAAACCTTGTCAACTCCACTAACTGACGAACTCATATCATCTTCTCTTTGTGACCTAAGAAATTCTTTATCCTCTTGTGATATGCTAGTCATGCCCATCACATTTTGACAGGAAATATCAAATAACTTGACGAGATCACCTTTCCAAATCTGCTGTTTCACATTTGCTTTAGCCATATTTCTCGATTTCTCTTTACTCAGGTTTTGTTATTCTTTATACATCTTCATTAAACCAGCACTTATATTCTCCTCCGTCTTAACAGGAATATTTGCTTTCTTCTACAATTCTTATAGTTTAGGACTGGTAGATTTAGCAGAATCCGAAAGTCTTTCTTTCATTTCCTTATGATGGTAAATAAAACTAAGAGTACTTGTTCCTTTGCAGGGAATCGAGCTAATAAAAACTCATCACTAGGCACCTGTCCTAGCCACCAAATTCCTCTTAAGGTTCCCATTTTAAAGTTCAATTACCTTCACAAGATGAAAGAAACACATGAGAAGCCCATTAGTACAAAGTACTTCAATATTAGAAATTTCACTAATTTAAGATAAAAGTGATCAAAGTGTGCAACCTCTAAATATTATCCAATCTTCTTGAAATTTGGCATATATATCTTTTATATCACTTAGACTCGAAGCGCAAGAAAAGTCATATGGAAATCAAATCTTTGGAAAAATGAAACACCCTAGTATGTGTGCGTGTGTGTTTGGAGAAGGGATGCTAAATATTAATAATTTGCCTCCTTCTAAATATACAAAAGACTTAAATGTCCTTAAATATGTAAGTTGAAGACAAACAACTTTATCACTTTTGAAGAATTCATAATGATATTTATACAACATAAACAGAACATTCAAAAATATGACATCAATAAGCATCTGTTGTTAACGTATGAAAATATTTTAAGACAATTATTTTGTTGCGATAGTTTTCTTATCAAGCCTATAATATTAATTACCTCAATGTTATTATATGCAAGAACATGTTTTGTATATTCAACATTTATATAATAAAATAAAATACTATTGCCTCCGAACACTGAAAAGAAAATGAAGTACTTAAAAATGAGTAAATCGATGTACTCATATCGAAATGAGTATGTTTGAATCAAAAATGAACCTATCAAACATCACATGTTATCAAACGCAAACGAAGCGGTAATTTTGTACTTTTAAATGGTCTATTTCATAATGACTTCGTAATGGTTTATAGCGGCATAAAGAACGTTCATTAATGTAAATATTAAATTTTGTACAGTATTTTAAAATAACTTAAAAGTTCTTCAAAACAACGCTCTTGTTTTCAATCACTTTTAAGTTAAAAATATTCGATTTGGCTATCTTGATAATGATTTTGCTTATTTTTTTAATAAATAATCAATTAAATGTTTTTTGTTAATAATTTTGAGCAGGAAATAAATGTCGGTACATTTTTACTTTAATCTGTAGTAAACGGGGGGTTCAGGGACTCCATACAAAATGGTTCATATTTGAACACATTCATATAATCAAAAATGAGTTCAGGTGTTTTTCAATTTTGAGTACATTTAGATCGGAGCTATTTTGAGCATGTGATTTACTTAACCCGTTCAGGACCGGCATCTTTTACACAATTTTTATTTGTTTGCACCACTTTTTGTCAATTATTTGACTTAACTTTATAAATCACGAAAATACCGTAATTAAATGAAATCAATTTTACTTTTATTAACCATTTGGAAAAAGGGTTATTGTTCTCGTCAGGGTAGGAAATCAAAAGCACATCTGAACGTTTTCATTGGTTTAATCCGCAATTGATTTGTTATCTGATTGGTATATACAGTAATCTGTATTTCCCTTTGGTTTCAACAACGATGGACAACAAAGTGTTGAAACTATGATAAAAAAGTAATAAAAACTACAAAAAAAAAATTAATAAATCAGAAACAAATTGAGATACAGCTTTCAAACAAATTGCATTTAAAAGTACATTTTTTTCTCTATCCGACGGTATAAAAAGTAATATTGTCGGATGTTTAGAAGTTTAAGAATGAAATTTCATTTAAAATGGGCCTTCGGATTTCTTGGAAATCTGACGATGGAAAAGCCTTTTACCGAACAGCCAATGAAATGCTTGGATATTTACGTAAGTTTCAGGTGGATAATACTTAAGTTTCATGAAATCTGACGGGTCGCAGGCGATATTTTTGGCTTGCAATTTTTACGTGTAATAACACTATTCATGTTTAATTCGTGGCGTACGTAATGTATGATCAACTCGGTGCGATTTTTTATGTCTTAAATTTTAGTTTTCAAAAAATCGTTTTCCAAATGGTCCTTGTAATTTGATAAATTGCTTTATTTTTTTTTTTTTTTTACTGGTATAAAACTCAGGCGTTTTAAGCACTTTTTCAGGGTGCATATATGCACCCATGGTCCCGAACGGGCTAATTGAGTACTTTCTACTCAATTTTGAGAACCCATTTTTTTAAAGTTGATAAAATGTTGTGGGCCAAATCTGATTGAATTACACAAGACTTAATATATATAAATATATGTACACATAGCCTAACTCGCCTAATACGAGCACAACTAATACGAGAGCACGGATAAAACGAGCAAATTGCATGTTAAGAATGGTTCAAATTTAATGGTTTATACTATACAGTAAAACCTCCCTAAAGCGACCACGTTCCGTTCCAATAAAAATTGGTCGCTTCGAGAGGTGGTCTCTTAATGGAGGTCATGTTTAAATCTAGATTTTAATTGTTGAAAAAAGGTAACAATTAATGTTACTAAAATTTATTTTTCACATTAGGAAAAAATATGAAAATTTAAGTATCAATACAGAAGTTAATTTCATAAGTTAATTACATAAGTTAATTACTGCAGAGTTTTAAAAATGAATACACTGACGTTTACTTTGATTTTACGGTTTTATCTTTTATAACTTTTATTTCGAAGTTCAGTAAATAAATACAATTTTTTTTTTTTTTAGACGGGAACAAATAAGGACGATTTTATTCATTTATCAGTTTCTTTGAGAGTTTCCTGACAGAATAGGGTAGGGGAGTTTATTGACTGCCATTCTTAATTTGTCATCAGAATTAAATTCATTGCCAAAAAAAGGCAAAGGGGTTTAACCACTTAAAAGTTACCGGAATAAAAAAAAGTTCTAAACTTAGTTTAGAAGTTTGATGAATAATGCGCTCTCCGGAATTATTTTCCTAATAAAACCTTCTTCAAGCGACCAGGAAAAAACGGAATTTGTTTCCTTTTCTTCAAATAAGTGGGTCGCTCAGGGAGGGAGTTCAACTGGGATGGTCTTTGAATGGAGGTAAAATTAGTATTCAGCCTATGGGAATAAATTTCGTTCCATGAAAAAATGGTCGTTCAGGGAGATGGTCGCTTAATGGAGGTGGTCGCACAGGGAGGTTTCACTGTATTAAGATTTTCATGGTTTTTATGAGCTACTAAATCAGGATCCCGGCTAATGCGAGCAAAATATGTGCTAATTTCAGTGTGATTTTCAGTGAAAAGCTAGAAAGAAAACCCTTTCTTGTCGAATACTGTTCTCTCTCAGCGATTTTATTTTTACATTACAACTATGTGTCATAATGTAGTAATACATCACTTTTACTAAACAGAACTAAAATTTTCAAGGCGACCACCGCTTCACTCAAGAAAATGCAAAGGAATGTCCTGAGGTCTTGAAAGAATGAGAACAAAATGAGACAAGGAAAAGAAGGATTATAGAAGAAAAACTTTATTTATTTATTTAAATGCGGAATTTGGTTCACAATTACAATTCCTTTCATGTCTCTTATTGTTCTGTTAGCCAGTTAAGAGAGTTTGGCTAATATATACGTCATCGCCAATTTCAATGACGCACCCAGTAATAGATTTTTTTAAATAAATTACTCGCTTAACCAGTTAGACGGATATATAAGCCATCGCCAATGTCAATTACGCACCCAGTAATAGATTTTTCTTTAAATAAATTACAGGCTTAAGAGGTTTGGCGTATATATATACGTCATCGCCAATTTCTATTACGCACCGGTAATAGATTTTTTTAAATAAATTACTCGCTTAACAGGTTAACAAGGGATGAATTATTTAATTTTAAACTTTTTAAGCGAGTTTGACATAATATATATGTCATCCAAAAGTTCAAATATGCCCCTAGTAATAGATTTTTTAAAATAAATTACTGGCTTAACAGGTTTGACGTATATATACGTCGTCGACAATTTCAATTACGCACCTAGTAATAGATTTTTTAAATAAATTACTCAATTAATAGATTAAAATGAAAAGGATTATGTGAAATCGATAGCTCGAAAATTGCAGTAATTGTAATGTTAGCCGAGTTTTTTCAAATAAAAAGAGGATTAGTTGCTTCACTGTACGCCATTCCTGTTCTAATTAAAACAGTTAATAGCAATAATTATAACTACTTTAAATATGTGTATGTTTTTAAGACTTTTGTTATCTTATATACGCATAATTAATTAATAATTTTATATAAGTACTAGGGGGCTCTGCCCCCTGCAAGCTACGCTCTCCAACCCCCGTTCAGACACCACAGAATCTAAAAACACGCTAATCTGATGGGTTTTAAAATATTAGAGAAGATTGAGTTATACTGAAAAAAGCTGTGCAGATGTCCCTGTAAACGGGTGTCCATTCAATTCCCTTTGATTGCAAAAATTTAAGGCCGAATCAGTTGCTGGTAAGACATCCAATGGTTGTTTTCGTTTTTGATTAAAGAGGATCAGTTAAAACATTTGAAAAGAAGCTAAAATAAAATGAATTAAGTATACAGTCTTTGTCACCCGATATTTTAAAACAATCTCTATAACAATAGCCTAAGTCATGTGACTATCATCAACAGTTCCGGGCGGACCACTTCGCTTTTTATACTCTAGGTGCCATTTCGGTACTTTAATGTTAGCCAGGCACAAATGATAAGTCATCAAATATTATTCTATCGCCATCATTTCATCTATATTATAATAGTTCTAGTCATCAACTACCATAAACAAATACGGTCTGATCCCTTCGCCTTTCATATGAAAGTTTGGCACAGATGTCATATACATCTGTATTGACCCGATTTTTTTCCGACGCCAATTTGGGGAAAGCATCAACAGTATAAACAACAACATCCGACTTACCATATCAAGCAAAATAACGATACTTTGGCGCCAGTTAAGTACCCGTTTCGTGTATGACATTGGCATCAGAAAAAAATCGCGCCAATATGGGGCCGTATATGACATCTGTGCCGAAAGTTTTTCATTTTGATTAAAAAATCAAATTTTTTTTCGAATAAAATTACATAAAATTTACCATGGTCGCAAAAAATTCTTGGTACTGTTACGCTAACCGGGTGTAAATCTCGCCAATAGCTTTTTTTCAACTCGCCAATTAGCATTTTTTTTTTTTTTTTTTTTTTTTTTTTTTTTTTTTTTTTTTTTCCGAGTTGTAAATTAAAACATTGATTTGAAGTTGAAATATACGCACCGCAGGTATGGCGTGATATTTTTTTTTACGAAAATTTGGCGAAAACCTCGTTTTCGAATACCAGTTACGAATGTATTTTTGGTACTATACTTAATTATCCTGTCGACCAAAATCTATCGCCAAACTATAAGATTAAATGCCAATAATGGTTGATCGTAAATGCCACATTTCACTTGATTTTAATCAAGTTACACGTGTTTACGTCATCAAGTGATTTTTATTTCGACGTTCTATTTGTATATTTATTAATGTTATACTAATTTATTTGTTCTTTCGTTATTTAAAATAAAATTATGTCAATTTGTATAATTTGGCGATTTATATAATTTAGCGAAATTGGTCGACGGAATAACTAAGTAGTACCATATTTTTTTAATTATTTTCTATTATTTTCAAAAGGAAATAATAAAAACATGATTGATAACTATAGAACAAAATAATTTATATAATTTAAAAAAAAGAAGTAAAAGTAAATAAACATTTATTATTAAATAAACAACAATAGCCGGGTTACCATGTCAATCAAAATAATGCCATTTTGGCGCCAATTAGGTACCCCGGTGCATATATGACATCCGTGCCTAATATTTTTCTTTTTTTTAGCCCCACCAGTGGCTGAGAGGTTCTGCTCTCGAAACTGGTAGACGGGAAGTGCTGGGTTCGATCCCAATCGCGCTCGTCGGCCTAATCGTTCGGAGTTTTCGTGGTTTTCTTCGAACCATGGATTTCCATGCGTTAATACGGGTTAGGTTCCCTTAGAAAGACCCCCACGAAGGGCACTCCCCCTCGGGCCTATATCCCTAGTGCAGATAATCGGCCGTCACAAAATCAGCCAACCATCAACCAACCAGTTTTGTTTTTTTTTTAAAAGAAAGAAATGAAAACCATCAATTTTAAATGTTTCACTTTTAAATGGAAATTTTGTATTTTAAATAAAATGATTGAAAGGATTATATTTTAAATGAAATTAATGAAATATAAAAAAAATGCGACGGGAAAAATGTTTGGCGATTTATCACCAGCGTCTCGCTAACATAAAAATACCGAGTTCTTGATTTCTCTATCAGAACCTTTCGATTTCGCGAAAGATTGTTCAAGTAAATTAAATTATGAATAAAAGTAACATGATACATTTCTTAGCATACATTTAAGGAAGGCCAAACTGGTCGCCAAATTAATTTAAAATAATAACCTTTTCTGAAATATGAAAAAAAAATAACTGTTATGATTAAAATTTGAGTTGCCATCATTAGAAAAAGTATTTAAAATTAGAAAAAAATTAATATTTCGAAAACTAATTCGAATTTAAAAATTCTAATACCAGTTTTGAGATCTGTGGATCAATACGGATTTTTGGTGTTAATTATATCTCAAAGTATTCCATATTTTAGTAGAAATCGCCGTGAAACGTAATCAGTTGTTTAGTCAGTCGTTTCATAGAATCGTTACTTAAATTCGTTTCAATTCAGTCGTTTCATAATATCCGTTTCATAAATTCGTTTCATTAGGATTTTATATATATAGGGTAGATAAATGTATTAAATACTTTAAATTTAATTTTTAAGACAATTTCGTTTACGGCCGAAACTAGGAAGATAACTGAAATTCGGTTTCAGTCTTATAAAAACTTGTTTCGGTCGAACACTAGTTTCCATTTTGAGAAACTTCTCTCAGTCTTTACAGATGTAATTGGTGTGTATTTAAAATAACTGAGTCACTCACGAGTATATCTTTCTGAATTTCGAAAGTTGTAGTTTTTCCATTTAAAATATAAGTAATGTCTTATGGTGTCAAGAACCTATTATATTTTACAAAACATTATTTAATTTTGTAACAACATATTCTCCAATTCTACTCTTGACTTGTTTCAGAGCTCATTTTAGTTTATCTATGATAAATGTTCAATTGCGTCGAAGAACTCCATTATTATGAAAATTGAATCAGAAGCAAACAATTGCCTAAATCGCAGAGAAATGTCTTGAAGAAAAGAACAAGTCGGAAATTGTACGCCAAACTTGGCAAATGAGGTGCGTTCGTACTATAACTAGTTTTATAAATATTCAGATCTTTCTGCAGTAGCTGTTGCATTTTTATGCAAAAATTCATGAATATAAAATTTATTACGATTACATATATTAAATTCAGTAATACGGAAATAATAGGACTTCATCTTAAATAGGACGTTATCACCATGGTAACCTAGAATCATTACCTATCATGGGATTTCACTGACTTAATTACGTATGATATAGGATTTGAAGAATGAAGAACACTTTTATTAATATCTTTTTAAGTTTTGATTCGCTCTTCATAAAATTTGAAATAACTCGACAAAATTCTGCAACGATTATATATATCAAATTACAAACCATTCGGTTGGGTAAATTTTGCACTGTTGTATGCGGTCAGACGAATAGACAGACGGACGGACCAGGCGACGATTATAGGTGCTACGTATTTGTATAATTACGAACTCACCTAAAAAAAAAGACTCTGAAACTTGAGAAAATGTTCTACAAATCTTTAAAAAAGTTTCTCTAAAAGAGAACAAAGGTCTTTTAGAAAAAAGGGGTAATGTTTTGAAATTCACTAAACTTCAGGTCTCTGATAATGATTTTAGTAAAATCAAAGTTGGTAAAACATTTTGCCAAAAACATTCAACAACAACAACAAAAAACATGCTTATTATTTTAATGAACTTTGTAAATAACTTTCATTGAAATTTTATTTTATTTTCTTTGATTTAATATCAAAATTCAATCTTTTGAAATTTTTGTTTCTACTGCTAAAATGCAATCTAAGTTTATCCCTGAGTACTCATATTAGTCAACATTTAAAAAGCTTTATGCAACATTTATTTTGTTAAAGTTCTTCATCATACAACTTCCGAATTTCTCTTGCTAATGTTAAATCTGTGGGCGTAAAATGCATTCCTATGTTTAAAATATCTCCTCAGGAAATTAATATTTTCAGCTTTTTTTTCTGTGTATTTTTTTTAAAGGATGTCTCTTTTTAGGTGCGTTCGTAATTATATAAATACACAGCACCTATAGTCGTCGTTCAGTCCGTCTGTCTGTCCGTCCGTTCGCATGGAACAGAGCAAAACCTACCCAATCGAATGGTCTGAAATTTTAAATATATAATTGTTGCAAAATTTCGTCGAGTCATTTCAAATTCTATGAAAATCGGATGCATAATGTAATTACAGGAACAGTCAAAAGTTTTCCGTTACATTACGACCAATGGGAAAAAATTATTTCAAGTGCATTTTAATGTTGTTACAGGCTTTTGAACTGAATGAAATTGACATGCACTTATGAAGTGTACTAAAATATACATTCAGTACAACATGCGGTACAAAAAATATTTATAAAGCTAGTTCTAGTACGAACGCACCTCATTTGCCACTTTTGACAAGCAATTTCCAACTTGTTTTCTTAGTTCTCAAAATATTGCTAAAATCTATGCTTAATTTAATATTTTATGTGTTAAAAGCTGACGAACTGTGAGTAAGATTTTAACACTACTCATAAAATTAAGCAGGGTGAAACACCTAGTAACTCGCACCTTCAGGATTCTGTCTTGTTCAAATCACTATTACAAAATTTTAAGTTCATTTTATACTTATTTTTCTTTTTGAAGGTATAGAAGAGATACATTAAAAAATTACTATTGACAAAATTCTTAAAAATTATACATTGCATTTATTATTTTTTATTATTATTATAAATATGGTCAATAACACCAATAACAGACGCCAACCCCATTTTTAAAAACCAATAACTGACACAACGTGAACCAGTATCAGACAGTTTACACTTGCAAAGATAATTTAAAAAAAAAAGTTATTTTATATTTCAAATAATTTATGTTTTAAAATAATCGCTTATTATAAAAACAAAATACTTAAACCTTATTTATATATGATATCATACTAAAGATGCATGTGTTCCTTTTTTCATGCTTTAAATTATTAGTAATGCAGATGTCCAATAACTGACATTTATGACCATTAACTGTGAAATGGTGTCAGGCCTGGTAGAACAATTTAAATTTTAATGGTGTTGGCTATAAGATAAATTTAATTTAATATTAAGTTTTTTAAATAGTTCAGATATTAGATTTCAAATTTCTTTAATATTACCAATAAGTAACACCTCTTTCGCAGAATGGTGAAATGAACATTCTGGAACCAATAACTGGCGCTCCCCACTAAAGGGTCTCAGGACTCTTAAAATTGGGAAAAATTTTTTTAAAATGACCATTTTCAACATTTAATATATTAGAATGCATTTGAGTTAAAGACATAATTTTAATTGGGATGAAAGGCATAAGTATGTTCTTTCATTTCACGTATTTAAAAAAAAAAAAAAAAAAAAAAAAAAAAATCAAGATGCAGAATTAGCATTTACAGGGGGCTCGAAACTGTCAGACGTTTCACGAGCAAAAAATCGTCAGAACAGATTACGCGAAGGATTACGAAATAAATTTTGCAACTGGAATGAAAATTATGGTACCTACTTATACTTCAGATTGCAGTAATTACCCTGAACCTAAATAAATTTGTATTTAAAGCATTTTTATATTTTTAATACAAAGTTGTATTTAGCTAATGCAAAATTTAGAAAATTTCAATAGTATAATCACCTAAAAAATATTTTTTTGAACAAGAAAAAGATAATTTTAGGTTAATTTTATACAGACTAACATGAAACATATGTTTTGAAAATTTCATAAAAAAAAATATTCAGCAGTTTTGGAGATATCGTGCGCATTATGCCCGAAAACGTCATTTGGAGAAAAAAGACTTCAAAGTATCGGAAACGCCTCTTCAGCTATTGAGCGGGTATAATTCTGAAAGCCATAACTTCTGTTCTAATAAGAATTTCAAGGAAACAATTATATCAAAATGTTCAGAAAAGATAGGAGTTTAACATCTTAAAAAAATGAAATTTCGAAAATTTTAAGGCTTTAAGAGTCCTGAGACCCCTTAACGAGCTGAAATATTATATTAAATAACTAGAAACTAGAAATCACAGTCCTAATGTATCATATGTATCTTCGTTTTAAACAATTCTTCAACAATAACTTTAAGAAAAAGTTTCGGATGGTTGCATTACAAATAGATTTTTAAAACAACAACAACAACAACAAAAAAAAAAAAACACTATTTTTATTTTAGAAATAAGAGGATGCCTCAAAATGGTAGTTTTTGTGTTCTCAAAAGTTCCTTTGTCATTGATGTGTTCTTGGCCTACTAGTGGTGAATAAATTGACACCAAAATAAAAATAAGTGTCTAAGTTACCACTACATGACATTAATTTGTAGAATTCTACAAGAAAATGAATATTTGGGTTAGATTTTTGCTGTCAGTTACTGGTTAGATTTCAGTAACTGGGGGTTTCAATCTATATAGTTTAGAAATATTTTGACAACTAAATAAAAAAGAGACTCCTTTAAGAAGAGTACACAGAAAAAGAAGTTAAAAATAGAAAGTTCCCGTGGTGATATTTGAAATATACCAACTGATTCAACGCCCATATGTTTAACATTAGCGAAGATTTGAGTGACTAACAGTCTTAAGTGATCGTTCTATTTTAATCGTAGTGTTTGAAAAAGTTCAAAACCAAACGCAGTGCTTTGCTAACATTATAGAAGAGCTAGTTTATTTTTAGGTTTATTGAGCTTCTTTGAATCTGAAACAACTTCAAAGTATTTTTCTTCTAAATTTATTTCGTGTATTGATTTAAAAGTACAAGGTATTTCATAAAAGGGTAGTAAAACCCGTTGAAGGGGGAAAGCAGATTACAAAATTTTTTGTTTCGTTTCGTGTATAGGAAACTAGGACTGAAATTTATTTATTCAGTCAAAAATCAGAGAGTTTCACTCCAAGTCAAACCCACTATTCCATTTATAACTTTAAAAGTACTAGTTCCGTGGCAACCCGATATGTTGATTTTGAATTGAGATCATTCTTTTGGGAAAATGAAATCTAACTTTATTGTAAATTTAGAAGGCAATTATAGTATTAATTTTACTAAATACAATATTTCAAATAATAAATTATATTTACAATTTAAGTCAAAAGCTTTCTCAATAAAAATGCACATATTCTATAACTTTATTTTCCAAAAGCTTTTCGTTCTTCCAAGATTTGGCTTCTAATTCCTGAGCTGGTAGAAATAACGTCATTTGGGTGAACTTATACAAAAATGACTTTGTTTTGGCGAATTTATTCAAAAGCATTTTATATTTAGGAATTAAAATAAATGCTTAGAGAAGTATAATTTTTCTCGCTAAAACATTTTTGCTTTTAACTTTCTTGTGGAAAGTATTAATTGTCATTATAAGGGAATATTTAAAAATCTGTTTTTCTACTTTAAATTAAATTAAAAATGCTATGATGGATTTTTTTTTTCCTTTTAGCATCAATGTAATTTGTCTCAATGTTCCAGTCGACAGATGATTTTTTGCTTTATAAAAAAAACTGCTTCCTGAAGTTGAATATGTGAAAATAAGTTTGTATTTCTTGAAATTTTCTTAAAAAATACAATTCAGTCACAATATTATCTTCACTATCTATTCAAATAAAAATTAATTTTAATTTGAAAAATTTGTCAATCAAGGAAATTTAATAATCCTATCGTTTTCCCTTTTCTCCTTTTTATCCACAAAAAAGGAGCAATTTAGTTGCCATCATTACAGAAATGTCATTAAAAATACGAAAAAATTAATATCACAAAAACTAATTCAAATATTAAAATTCTAAGACTATTTTTGACATCCTCGTATCCCTACGGAAAACTGGTGTTAATTTGATAGTCCAACGTTTCATATTCTAGGAGGAGTAGCTGTGAAAAACAAACTGACAGTCACTTTTTAATATAATAGATTGAGGAAGTTTTAATTTCATTATGAAAAATTAGCCAGAGACAAATACTTAACAATTTATTTTGTTTTAAGTGCTCCAAATGGATTTCGTAATGGAGCCTGCATTCATGCCATGATGGAGATATATTTTAAAAAATTATGCCTGAAAATTATTTTAAAAGCTATAATAAATCAGTCAATTAAGATACTGTTTTCAAACAAATTGTATTAGAAAGTAGATTTTCTTTCCCTATATGACAGTGTAAAAATTTAAAATGTGCGATGTTTAGAAATGTAAAAAATTGCCGTAGCCAAACTTGCAAAACCAAAATTTCATCGTCAAGCGTTGCCATTCGCGAAAAGACGTCAGCGTTACGCACGGGCACGTTTGTCCTTTATAATATCGATTGTAGAATTTATCAAAATTTTCAGTAAAATAACTTTGCTTTATAAGAAATGTGGTGCCATCATGTGAAATGCTGAGAATGCTCTGAAATTCAGAGAGTTTAGATAAATTTCAATTATGGACAGTGTTGTGTTGTAGATCAGTGTTTCGATGTAAATGGTAGCCATTTGCAGTACTTCCCATGATGTGATAATATTTTACAGAAAGCAAAGTAAGTTTTTGAAAATAAGTTATTATAGTATTTTCATTATTTTTCAAATTATGAACAGGGCTGGATGATTTATATAAGCTTGATAGAAATCTGACTTAAATCAGGAATTAAATTACTTGATTCGTTTAAAAGTAGTATTGATTTAAATCAAAAATACTTACACACACACACATATATATATTACATTATAATTTTTCTTGTGAAAATTCAGTTTCAATTTTCTTGTCAGTAATGAAGTTTCTGGCCAAATCAAAATTCACTTCCAAGATTTTCTTTTTGAATCTGACGCTGTAAATAAGATTTCTCCGTTGATCTCGTTAAAAATGCTTTTTAATTTGAAGAATTGCGTATTGTACTCTATAGTTCTTTTCAGTAATGAAATTTCTGGCCAAATCAGATTACTTCTGGGATTTTCTTTTTTAACCTGAAGATATAAATAAGATGTCTCCATTCATCTGATTGAAAATGCTTTTTAATTTGAAGAATTGTGTACTCTATATTGTTCTTTTCAGTAATGAAATTTCTGAGATTACTTCCAGGGTTTTCTTTTTTTGAGTCTATGACGTTGTAAATAAGTTTTCTCCATTCGTCTAGTTGAAAATGCTTTTTAATTTAAAGAATTATGTACTCTATAATTCTTCTCAGTAATGAAGTTTCTGGCCAAATCAGATTACTTCCAGGATATTCTTTTTGAATCTGGCGTTGTAAATAAGATTTCTCTATTCGTCTGATTGAAAATGCTTTTAAATTTGAAAAAATATGTACTTTATACTTCTTTTCAGTAATGAAATTTCTGACCAAATCAGATTACTTCCAGGGTTTTCTTTTTGAATCTGAAAATATAAATAAGATTTCTCCATTCGTCTGATTGAAAATGCTTTTTAATTTGAAGAATTGTGTACTCTATATTGTTCTTTTCAGTAATGAAATTTCTGAGATTACTTCCAGGGTTTACTTTTTTTGAGTCTATGGCGTTGTAAATAAGTTTTCTCAATTCGTCTGGTTGAAAATGCTTTTTAATTTAAAGAATTATGTACTCTATAGTTCTTCTCAGTAATGAAGTTTCTGGCCAAATCAGATTACTTCCAGGATATTCTTTTTGAATCTGGCGTTGTAAATAAGATTTCTCCATTCGTCTGATTGAAAATGCTTTTAAATTTGAAAAAATATGTACTTTATACTTCTTTTCAGTAATGAAATTTCTGACCAAATCAGATTACTTCCAGGGTTTTCTTTTTGAATCTGAAAATATAAATAAGATTTCTCCATTCGTCTGATTGAAAATGCTTTTTAATTTGAAGAATTCTGTACTCTATTGTTCTTTTCAGTAATGAAATTTCAAATAAGATTACATCTAGGATTTTCTTTTTTTTTTAATCTGACGTTGTAAATAAGATTTCTCCATTCGTCTGATTGAAAATGATTTTTAATTTGAAGAATTATGTACTCTATAAAGAAGCTGAAAGAACAGTATCACAAATTTTACAACCAACAGCTTTCTAAGCTTCTTTTGCAAGAGTATTTTCCCTCTTTGGATCGTAGTTCAGGCAGTATTTAGAAGTAGTATGGAAAATGTAAAGGGAAATGTGAGCTCGTGTTTTTTGTTTTTAAAAAGTACAAAATAAGAATGAAAAGTAATTTTTGGATATGCAGTTTTAATTTTTTTTTTTTACGAATATGGATACTAAATTTTTCTAATTATTTTTTTCTTCTTTAAAAATTTATCTAAAATTTTGAGGGAAAAAGATAATTTTGTTGGAGTTTTGCATTTTGTCTCTCAACAAATCAATAAATGTATTTTCACTTATACTTGATTTTGTGTTTACTTAAGGCGGCTCTTAAGTTCACTGCTCACAAGTGCGAAACTTTCTGACAAATTTAAGGACTCATTTTTAAATATAATGCCCAAAATTCGCACTAGTGAAGCGATTTGGAATCGAAAAGAGTTTTCCCTTTTTTGGTCAATAAATTATTTATCGAGTTATAAGCTATTTTGCGTCACGTGACTTTCCTCCTTTCGTCCGGAAATTCTATACAAAGCGCCAACTTTGGCAATATTTTCTTAAAGATTTTTTGCATTTATCTAAAAATGGAAAACGTTTTTTGATCACATAGTTTCTAAATAACAACGCCAGCCAATTTCATGCGTTTCCGAACAAAAATGAACTAAATCTTAGTCGCATAAATTTGCCCCTTTGAATCAGGGTTCGTTGATTTTAATCAGCTTGATTTTAATCATAATTAAAATCACGGTCTAAATCAATTGATTTTTTTTTAAATCATTGATTTAAATCAACTTTTCTTTTAAATTATTTTAAAATAAATTAAAGATGTAAACAAACGTAATAATGTACTTTAATATAATTTAGTTTTATATAATTTAATACAGATAATCAAACAGCTTTTAGAAAGATAAAACTTAATATTTGTAAAAAGTAAAGTACCATGTAAAGTTTAGAAAAGAATTCTTTCAAATTTCGTTTGAATCAAATTATAAAATCTTGAAGCAGTAAGGAAATCTAAGCAGGTATATATTATATATTGCAATATTTACTTGTTAGTATTCAGAAAAACTTCTGCAAGTTGCGGTAAAATAAAATTGTATGACTTTTTCGGCTCTCTATGGTGATGCCTATCTATATTATAAAGGACAAACATATCTGTGCGTAACGCATACGTCATTTTGCGAATGGCAACACTTTGAAATTTGAATTAAAATTTCGGTTTTGCAATTAAATCTACGGCAAAATTTTAAACTAAACATCGCACATTTTAAATTTTAACACCATCGTACAAGGAAAAAAATGCTCTTTTAAATGCAATTTGTTTGAAAGCTGTATCTCAATTTATTTTTGAGATATTAATTTTTTTGTAGTTTTTAATACAAATTTTGTAATTGTGGCAACTGAAGTACTCCATTTATATTGAAAGTAAAGGGAAAATAGTCATGGTTTATTATTTTTATTGATTATATCCTTATTGATGCCATTTTCACAATACAAATTAAAGTAACTTTTTTATAATTTTTGAACAGAAAACGATGTCAGACATTAAAAAAAAACACGCATTCTTCTTCATAAATCAGTTACATTTCAATATTTTTACATTACGCTGATACTGAGTTTAAGACGCTAGGCAAAATGATTTAGTGAGTAAAAATGATGTCATATTTCAAACAAAACGATCATTTTTTTTTTTTTTTTTTGATAAAACTAAATATTTGACCAATACTAAATGGCCAATACTATGACAAATAAAGGCAAATTTCAGAATTTTTTTTTCGCGGGTACTGACATTAGAACTTAAAGTTTGTGCGAATGTTCCCATGAAAAGTTGTATCGGACAAACGTAACTTTAAGTTTAGAAATACATTCATTAATAATCTATTGCGCGTTAAAATACTTTCAAATTGTGAATTTGAGTGGTGCGTATGTAAATTATGGGAATTGAAAATAACGTACAATTTAGATTTGATGGGGGAAAATTTTATGATGTGACAAAGCGAAATCCTTTTTACTGATTTTTTATCCCATAAAAACAAACATAAAAGTCTCAATCGATAAATTCATCATAATTACTCATCTTGATTACGTATTCTAATAGAGTTTAATTTTTCAATAATTTAAGCAGTTGAAGTTTGTGGAAATAATATTTTAGTAATTTTAGGTTGAAAATATTATTTGCTTTAAGAGTGAGACAACCAATGTTAGATGAATTTTTTATTGTAATTATTTTTGTAGGTTTATTATAAATTCGATCTGACAGTTCCTTTCTAACATTTTAGTTCGTCGAATTTCGACGGGTTCCAACTCGTTATATTAAAGTTTCAGCAAAATCTGAACCATTCAATGAAGTTTCGTTTGAATCTAATATTATAGTGGATCTTGGTCCTTTAGAATGGTGGAAAGTACCTTTTACAGTTATCGAAAAGGCTGATACTAAAAAACTTAAAGAATTCATGATCAGCTAGCTTTTTACTGCAATAGCTTCATCTGCTTTAGTGGAACAAATGTTTCTGCCTTTGGTTTGGTCCATTTGAAAATTAGGAATAGACTGATAAAACTGCTAAACTCGTTTTTCTGTAACAGAAATTTAACAAAACAAAATTTAACATCTTAATTTGCTTCTAAATTTGTTTAAAATTTTTATGTCCTGCAGTTATTTTTATTTTAACTAAAATACTTAAGGTTAAATTAATTTTTGAAATCTGATTTGTAGTTTTCCATGCATTTTGTGTAATAAAGATTGTTCCATGGCCTAAAATGTTACCTTTTAATCATTTATGTAAATTGTGTAATATTATTAATATATATTGGTAGTACTTATAACATGCATATATGTGTGTGTATAATTTTTATTTTAAAAATTATAAGAAAAGTCATAAAACAATAACGCTGTGTAATTTTTTTTTTTTTTAATAAAAAAAATCTGATTTAAATAAAAGAAATCCGATTTAAATAAAAAAATCGATTATTTTTATTTTTATTTAAAAAATAAAAAAAACATGAACCCTGCTTTTGATTTTGAGAACAGTTTTAAATGCTAGTACTTTAAAAATTAATTTGATAGTGCATAGAGTTGTGCGTATATATTGATGAATAAATATTGTGTATATAATGAAGAAAAACTTGTTCTGACAAAGAGCAACTTAGAATGCTTTTTGTCTTTTAATTTTTTTAAGATATAAATTACCTCTACCTTTCATACTAATTGACGGGATTTTGCAATTTAAAAGAGTTTTGTTGAGTAAGAATTAAAAAATCATGATTTTATGCATTTAATACATAGTTTATCATACGTAAATAATTATGGGGCATAATTATAATATAAAAAATAAATAGTATAATGAAAACTTAATTAATAATCATAATAATGTAATCATAATTTAAATGACTTTATTTGTAATTTTTCACTTGTAAATATTGAAAAAAATATATATAATAATCCGTTTTAAATAATAATAATAATAATAATGATAATAATAAGTTCAGATTAAAAAAAAAAACTTTATGATTATTACCAGATTTTGATCTATACACATTTTATTATTTTGATAGACACAATATTCCAAACGATTTTAAAAGAAATTACTTTATTTTTTCGTAACTAAATTCAATACATATTTAAATTTATATACATCCTTAAAATTCCTTATGTATAAAATCAATGTGTGTGTGCGCCCGTGCACGTATGTGTGTGTGTGCGCCCGTGCACGTATGTGTGTGTATACATATTCATAACATAAAACCAGGGTTATGATAAATATTTTTTATTGCACAGAATTAAAATCTAAAGTAAAAAAAAAAATACATTTTATCTTTTAAAATATATTACGAATAAATAAACCTTTTATTTTATTATCACAGCTTACAGTTAGTATTTCAAAAGTACAGTCAAAGGTCAAAGTAAAATCATCCACTAAGGCAGGTCGCATACGGAGACAACAAGCGACACAACACGTGACTTAAGCAGGTCACACACTGAACAGACAAGCAGACAAAAACGTGAGACAGGAGGCAAATTGTAGTGTTCAAACCGATTTCTTCTTTGTTATCAGGGTTAAATGTCTCTTGACTTACGATTTTTGTTGCTTGTCTGTTCAGCGTGTGATATGCCTTTTAGGGGACAAATTCTGAAATTTAAACCTGTTTCTTCTGCGTCACGCGTTGTGTCGCTTGTCGCATTGGTGTGCCTGCCTTTTACAGCGATATAATTCTCCATGAAATTCAAAACAAAGAATCTTAGTCCGCTTTTGCGTGAAACCAATTTTACATGAGGTTTTAAGGCCACAATTTCACAAACTTTTTTTTTTTTTTTTTTTTTTTTTTTTTTTGCGTTATTTATAAAAAGAAATGACGTTTATCAAGGCTGCTAGTCACTCAGCTTCCGAATTCCCTTCATTAATGTTAAGTTTATATGAGCGTTTGGTGCATTTGTATACTTTAAATATCTCCTCGGGAAATTAATGTTTTTAATTTCTTTTTTCTGCGAACTCTTCTTAAAGGATGTTTATTTCCATCTTAATTCTCAAACTATTTCTAAAATATATACTTAATTTTATATAAAGTGTTAAAATCTTACTCACAGTTCGTTAGCTTTTAACAGATGAAATATTAAATTAAGCATAGATTTTAGAAATATTTTGAGAACTAAGAAAAAAAATAAACATATTTTAAGAAGAGTACAAAAAAATCAATTAAAAATACAAATTTCCTGAGAAGATATTTTAAATATATGAAGGCATTCTACGCCCATAGACTTAGCATTAGTGACGAGAATTTGGAAGCTGGGTGACTAGCAGCCTTATTATCATTTCTCAGAAAAAAAAATTACTATGTAGATTCGACCAATTTTCTCTCCAATTTTATTCTTTTCTCTCAATCATATTCATTTCTCTCGTTTATAGCTATCAAATTAAGCTGTCCAAATTACTTATAGACTCATTTTTAAATAGACAGTATTTCTAAACATCAATATGCAACATAATCTTTATATCTTTTTTAAATCTAAAAGTTTTAAGAGTTTATTAAATCTGCTTTAAGTAATAAAAATATTTATGTTTTGTTTTGACTTTGTGCAATCAATTTAAAAATTGTGCCAGAAAAATAACTAACTTCTGTTATTAAATTTGCATTTAGTAGAATTAAAAGTAAGAACCCCGAAAACACTGCTATTTATATTGCACTCTAAGAAATACGTCCTAGAAAAGAAATCGGATATAATTTTGACTTTAGTCATCACATGTTTAGAATTTCAAGTAATATGGTCATCACATGTTTAGAATTTCAAGTAATAGCTTCAGATTTTGAAGTAACTGTATTTTATCTTTGTAACTTCTGTTACATCATTTTTAGTTTTAAATATTTTTTAAATATTTTTTTTTCAATTTTATAAAAACTGGTAAAGAAAGTTTATATGAAAAACCAACTTACTTATCTGTATACAATTACTGAAAAATTAATTTATTAAATATAACCTCTTTTAGAGCAATTTACCTTTATGTACTCCAACTTTAAAATGCTATATTTTAATTTCAAAATTGAATTTTCTCATGCTGGTGCACAATTTATAGAGATCACACATATGTGTAAACAATTAAACATTTGCACTCCACACCAAAATTTCAATCACCTACCAACAACACCACGCCATTCTTACATTATTTGAAATAATAAGTGGGGAACTCCCTAAAAGTATGTTTATTTGTTGCTTACCGTATGGGTGGCAGTAGTTTGTAGTTAAACTTAGTATGTCACCGTATGGGTATCAGTGGATTTGTGTTTAAACTAAGCATGTCCCCGTATAGGTGTCAGTGGAGTGAATAAAAAGGAAAGTGCCCAGTTAAACTGATGGCATTGAGCTCTCAGGCTATTCATACTAATTGTATATTATACTCTTATTTCAAAGAATAATGCCCCTCGAAAAATAAATTAAGGGGGGGGGGTAAATTTATATCCCCCCTTTTCCCATCTTTATACTTAACCAATGAGCCTCCAAATCTCATCAGGGAAGCGCCTTATCAGAATAAACCGGGATACCCAATTTGAAGCAAATCCGATAGAAAAACCTTTATCTAAATTAAGGGGGGGGGGGGGTTGTATTAACCCCGAGTTCCCCCTTTTATACTTAACCAATGAACCTCCAAATCTAATCAGGGAAGCGCCTTATCAGAATAAATTGGTATGCCAGATTTGAAGCAAATCGGATAGAAAAACGCATTATCTAAATTAAGGGGGTATTAGCCGCCCCCCCCTTTATACTTAAACAATGAACCTCCAAATCTAATTATGGAAGCGCCTTATCAGAATTAACCGGTATACAAAATTTGAAGCAAATCTGATAATTCTGCATGAAAAACCCATTTATCTTAGTTAAGGGAGGATTAGCTCCCGTACCTCCCCCCCCCTTTATACTTAATCAATGAAACCCCAAAACTAATCAGGCAAGCACCTTATCAGAATGAACCTAGAAAAAAAAAAATTAAGCAAATGTGATATTTCTATCAAGAGTTATCGCGTTACGTACATACATACTTACATACAGACATACAGAACCTGCGGGAACATTAGCTCTCAGGCTTTGATAGCCTGTGAGCTAAAAAAGTTAAACATTTGCTGCCATTCAGTAAAAACTATTTTAAAAAAAGGACAAAAAATACCTTAAAAAGTTCATATAAAATTGGTATTGCACTTTTAGGAAAACCTAGCATAGAAGGTCAGTTTTACACCGTTGCCATAGGTGACCCTACAGCAAGGTTTGAATACATATGAGGACCCCAGAAGCCAAGGGATACAAGTGACAAAATTGAGATTTGGAGTAAATTGAATTCAAAGTTGAACATCAATAGTAATTGACTGAATTAAAATATGAAACTGTTGCTTATTTCATATCGGTCCTTGAGCTCTTATTTCAATAACTGTGAAAGAAAAGTGGAGTACAATATTTTTAAATTTTTAAGTAGAGATTAAACAGGTTAAGGTGTTAAATAGTTTAAAAGCTGACCTCTAGAACGCAGCACATAATTAGAAAATCGCTTGTATTTCTTTACATACAAACAAATAGCCTTATTTACATATAGTCTGTGCAATTAGCTCAGTTTTTGCAATTTTGTCACTTTATACCCCTTGGCTTCTGGGGTCCTCATATATAGTTTTTATTTCACGTAAAAATAAGTTTAAAATTTTTTTTAAATGTTGATCTCTCTTTATAAGTTACTTCAAATAACTTGTCTGCTAAAGAAATAATTTCATCAATTCCCTCACATCTCCTTTGCACAACATCTGGAATCATGTCTTCCCCATAATAAGCTCCGGCTATAGCACCTGCCATGGATGCAATCGTATCTGTATCTCCTCCGATGGAAATGGAAAAGTAGATGGTCCTCATAAACGGGTTGAAACTCTAAAAGTATGAAATCATATAATTTGATTAACTTCTATACTCACTTAAGGAAACACAGGACCTTTAAACTTTCAAAAAACCAGTTTTCGGTTTTTGTTTTATTCCGGGTTGTTTAAAATTTCTGAACAATATGCAAAAAACCCCATTGAAAACACCATAAAAATGTGCATTATTTCTTGAGTTATAATTCTTTATAGACGGTGAGTATAAATTGTAGGTCCATAGATATTGAAACTTTAAAACGCGTTTTCTCATGTTAGTAAATATGGAGTTTGTGGGTATGATGTAGAATCATATATTGATAATTTAATATGCTCAAAATCAAGTTTCTTCCTAAATTACATTCCGTTACTTTACGTGTGCTCTCATAAATCGTAAAATCTATTCATTAACTGTCTAATATAGCTTGATTTTTTTTCTCATCTAAAAAGCTCTCTTTTTAAATAAAAGTAAATATACAGTGAAACCTCCCTGTGCGACCACCTCCGTTAAGCGACCACCTCCCTGAACGACCATTTTTTCATGGAACGAAATTTATTCCCATAGGATCAATACTAATTTCACCTCCATTCAGAGACCATCCCAGTTGAACTACCTCCATGAGCGACCCATTTCTTTGAAGAAAAGGAAACAAATTCCGTTTTTTCATGGTCGCTTGAAGAAGGTTTTATTAGAAAAATAATTCCGGAGAGCGCATTATTCATCAAACTTCTAAACTAAGTTTAGAATTTCTTTTTTATATACCGGTAACTTTTAAGTGTTTAAACTCCTTTGTGCCTCTTTAGGCAATGAATTTAACTCTGATGACAAATTAAGAATGTCGGTCAATAAATTCCCCTGCTCTATTCTGTCACGAAACTCTCAAAAAAATATATAAATTAATGAAATCGTCATTAATTGCTCCCGTTAAAAAAAAAAAAAAATGCTTTTATTTACTGAACTTCGAAAGGACATGGAAATAAAACTTATAAAAGATAAAACCGTAAAATCAAAGCAAATGTCAATGGATTAATTTTTTAAACTCTAAAGTGATTAACTTATGTAATTAACTTTTGTTTTGATACTTAAATTTTCATAATTTTTCCTAATGTGAAAATTAATTTTTAGTAACATTAATTGTTACTTTTTTTCAACAATTAAAATCTAGGTTTAAACATGACCTCCATTAAGCGACCACCTCTCGGAGCGACCAATTTTTATCGGAACGGAACGTGGTCGCTTTAGGGAGGTTTTACTGTATATTGCTACAATTGACGGTTATTGAATGCAGATGTAATCATAATATTTATTTCCTGTCTAAAATAAATCTTTATGTTAGCTAAAGTACTTTCCTTCGTAATTTAACTGTGCCTTGCATTTCACTAATCTTTGTAAAATTTGTAAGACAGAAATTAAACATATGTCACTAGATATAAACAAAATAATATATATAAAAGATTTAAATGCTCATTTCAATTAATCATTATGAAACATTTTTTATCCGTGATCTATCGCCAGATTGACTTCATTAGATTTTGAATTTTTATATGCAGCAAGGCTAACGGATTTTTGATTAACGTTTTTCGTGATTCGATAGAATATATTTCTCGGGGACTTGGCAACCGGCTCTTGTAAGCTAAAGAGGTGAATTTTTGTGCTCATGTTAGGGGGATCACCTCACCCCTTTTGGGTTGTCTTTTTGCTTTGAATAAAAGAAACTTCCATGGATTTTAAGTGTCTTCAGTCTGTCTTTCTACCCAGTATTTTAGCCCCACCAGTGGCCGAGAGGTTCTGCTCTCGAAGCTGGTAGACGAGAGGTGCTGGGTTCGAACCCAATCGCGCCCGTCGGCCTAATCGTTCGGAGTTTTCGTGGTTTTCTTCGAAGCTTGGATTTCCAAGCGTTAATACGGGTTAGGTTCCCTTAGAAAGACCCCCACGAAGGGCACTCCTCCCCATAGGGCCTATATCCCTCGTGTTGATAATTGCCGTCATAAACACAACCAACCAACCCCAGTATTTTTATTTCAGGAGACGGACCGAAGTTATACCCTGGTTTTTAAATGTAATCTACTCACTATTTCAACGGCACACAGATCAACGGCCTTAACTTAGCTTAACCTAACCAACAAATGTCCTTAGATAAACAAAATTAAATTGTTGACACCATAGAGGGCACCACTGTTACTTTCAAACTAGGTAAGCTACAGCTTTAAAAGATTAACCAAATATGCGTTTCTTTATAGTTTACATTATAAAACCAAAAAAAATTAGCATATTTTGGTGTTTTTTTTTTCTTTCTCACTTGAAAATCTTGGAAAAAAATTTGAAATTTTTTAATTTATTTTTATTTTGTGCTAAAATTAAATTTCAAACAAAAATTGTTGTGTATATTTTGGTTTTAATTTAGAAGTAGTTGTGTTATGATTCTTTTTTGTTCAAAAATTGCTTTCTATATGCATCATTTAGAGTTTTATCATGCGCGCAGCACTTAATAATTTTAATTCACTCGTTAGTGAGATGAATTTTTAAATTAAAAATTTAAATATTAATTTTGTACATATAACATTTGTTTTTATGGATAATACAGTGAAGGATACATACTTTAGGCAGCAATGTAAAACAAAAATCTTAATTGCATATTATTTGTGTTTTAGTAATTTGAAAAAAGCGATGTCTTTGATCGTTTCGACAAACTGAAAGGTCCTGTGTCACCTTAAAAGGGTCAAAATGTTCAATTTGTCAACTATTGCATAAGTTTTTTTTTTTCCTTATGTCCCAAACTATCGCCTGAGTAGTAATATTTATCATATTTAAATGTAGAATTCTGCAGTTAAATAAAGCGGAGATTACTAGTAAAAAACTATTGTTAAATGACAACAAAAAAGAAGAATAATTAACAGCTACATATATTATATGCACATAGGTAAATTTAAAATATTTAATTTTTTCTTTTTCTAAAAAAAAAAAAAAAAATGCTTTAAATTTTGAAAAAATTGTATGACATACAGAAACATATGTACTAGGGCTGGATTATTTATCAATATATCGACAGATATTTCTTAACTGTCGCACTAACAATATCTGAACTTTGACTCTGTTGATATATCCCAATAAAATAAGTGTTTAGAAAGCACTGCAATTACAAACACGAGCCCCGAAAAAAATACCGTCAAATATATCAAAACTCAATAAAATAATAATGTTTTGCCCTCACCGCCAGAGCCACGGAAAAAAAAAAAAATCTATTTTAATGTTTTCAACCTCCTGCCTCATCCGAAATAGAAAATCTACCTTGATAATCTTTTTTTCCGCTGATTATCTCCGTTAGAAATTATTCCAATTATTGCGATACTTTCCTTCACTCTAAACCTAGATTTCTTTCGACTGTCTGCGTAAAATACTGAATAACACTTATCGTCCGTTCTTCTGTCGTTGGACTACACGTATTGCAATAACTCCAGATATTGATAAATTATGAATATTCACATGACTGGGTATTCGTTGTCGCGTTTGATACAGCTGGTTTATCGGCGCTGCGCCAGAAGACAGCTGGTTATCATCGAGTCTATACCTGAGAAGCTGAAATGCTCGGATTGCGAGCAACCAATCAGAATCCGCTAATGGGAAAGTTTCGCCTTTTGTTAGAAACAAGTTGGTGAAAAGCTCAAGATCAAAGCAGTCATTCACTGTGATGATTTTTTGCTTCCTCCTAGAAGAACTTCCCAGTCAGTAATGCATAGTTATATTGTACCTCGTTCATTCTTCTTTGTCATTTTAGAGCAAAGTTTCCTCGAGTGAATTTAGTATATCCTGTCTTGATATTTTTCAGCTATGAATATTTATCAAAAAGCAAATTTTAAATTAATATAAAAGTATTCCCAAATGTGATTTGAGTATTTATATATATATTTAAATGTTTCAAGGTTGGTTTTTTGTAGTAAATAGGTAGGAAGATATAACTACAGTTATTTTTTTTTCTATTAAGAATGAATTGATTCCTTAGAGAAAGATTGAAAAGCAACATTTCTGTTGCGTCTATCATCCACTGAAACCTATTTAATAAGAAGTATATTATCGTGATATGTGACATTAAATTAATTTTAGTTTTCCTCAAGCTTCCTCTCTTCCTGTGCTAATTAAAATAAAATCGTCAACGTCATAAATTTGAGAATATTTTATTTTAGTTTGCAGTGTTGAATTCAGGGGGTGGCCCGGGGGGGGGGGGGTATTCCTCCCCAGAGCAATGCGTTGTCCCCCCCCAGAAGATTTCAGAGTTTGTGTATTGAATGGTCAAAAAGTGCAATCCCCCCCCCGGAACTCTATAAGGTCCCCCCCCCCGGAGCCAAAGATATCCCTCCCGGAGAAAAGTGTCTGAATTCAACACTGTTAGTTTGTATTTTATAATTTTCTCACTTATTCGCAATGTAATTAAATAGTTAAAATGTTACTGATAAATAATGCTTAGGGTAGGAAGAATAGGAAATATACTATTTTTGAAGGAAAATACTTTGAAACAAATGGTATAAGTGTAAACATATATCAAACATTGTTTTCTTTTCTAAAATATTTTTTGTATGAATATACTATATACTTAATTTAATGATGCTGTGTGAACATATCGGTATGAGACATTGATTCGTTGCTCTCTACATCTGTTTTTACTTAAATTGATGCTATTATACCATTCATGTTTCGAAATTAACAATATTTGTATTTTTGCACAATTAAAGGGAGGTATCGCGATATATCATCAATATCAATATTAACTCATTGATATATTGCGATATTAAATTTCTGATATCGTCCAGCCCTAATATGTACTACAGAATGTTAGGGCTCCAGTCCCTCCCCCCCTTTTTTTAAAGAAATTAAGCCCCGACTGTATTATCGTGGCCCCAACCTGCAAAATGAAATGTTTATATGAAATTTAAATTACTAATTCTAATTCTATCTTGAATGTTTCAATACGCAAATGATCTAAACTATATATTTCAGTCAATAAACAAATGCAGTGATAATGCAAAGTGAATAATAATAATTTTTATAATTAAAACACCTTTAAAATAAATTAAACTTTGGGAAAAAGAATATATTATTTTTTTTTTCTATCATAGCACAGCAGCATTTAATTAAATTCCAGTGAAAGAACTGTATATTTTCTATAGTCCGAAGAATTTAAAAAGAAAATGCTGCGCTGTAAGATACAAAGTATACATTTTAACTAGGTTAAGAAATAATGAATATCAAAAACATACATAACCATGCAATATCTGTGGGAAATAGATAACTTTAAAACTTATGAAATACGTGAAATTATTCAACTTATGTAAAAGTGAAAAGATTTCTACCTCATAGTTCTTTATAGGCTTCGTACCCCTCAGGAATGAATAAATAGCAGGAGTAACAGACTTCAGTGCAGATATATCATGGCCTAAAATAATATATATATATATATATTATTTATTTATTTATTTATTTAAATTAAGCTCATCTATATATCTGAAAATGCTTTTACTTACTCAAATACGATTATTCATTAAATACATACCCAAGTAGCACAGATTGTTGGCCATCGCTGGCAGATTGTGGAAACCGTACGGAAATGGTAAGCTTGCTGTGATGGAACAGTGGCGCAGCTGTTGAGTGATTGTCACCACTAAATTTTTATAGTATTCTTGGCTTTCAAAAATCTCAGAAATTCTGTCCTGAAGTTAGATGAAGAATACTAATAAAAATTTGCTGTGTCAATTGATTCTCTGCTGCTACACTGTTCCATCACTGAGCTTGGGAATGTAAGGGTTGGAAAATGACATGTACCCTTTAATTTCGAGTGTTTGTGCATCATAAAATCTTTAATATCCCAATTAAACTTGCAATAAATTCCACTTCAGATCTCTCCATCTGACACAATGAAAAGCATAGGCCAAAATCTTAGCTTTGACAGTTTCTTAGACAGTTCGGACGTAATAATTCTTACGATACTTGAAATGCCTCTTCAAGTGCGGCCACTATCAAAGAATTAGCCTTAGATATACTATACACAGATGCAACTGAGGCCTTTCAGGAATTCTTGCCTTGGACTCGCCTAGGTGAAGACCTCATTCTGCGCTCTCTGCGTAGGTTTGTCCATGTAGGTAAGGACAGGAAGCGGCGAGATACGAACTCTCTCCGGACAGTCTACGTGAGATTTAAAATATAGAGTACGGTGTACTCTGTCCAGTGACCCAAGCGCAGTACTAAAAATACTTAGTTAAGCTCTCAAATTGTGAACCTACTTTAAATATTTTTAATCTTCTTCTGATTAGTTTGAAGAAGCCCTTGTTTTCTGTGTCGCTGTAAAAATAGAGCTATTTGTATAGCTAACGACCATCCTGAACTTCTTTCATGACGGTACAGCGATTTAAATCCGAAAATCGACAACTTAAAATTTTAACGGCCGCCATTTTCTTCAGGATCGAAAAATTGATAAACCCATCTGAGAAGGACTACAAAATATCGTAAATTTTAAGGTTTTTGTTTGTCTTTTTGTTACAGATAAGCAGATTCCGAGATTCATCTGGTACCGCGGTACGCTTCACTTTTTTACGCACCTCTGTATCAAAGGCTCCCAGAGGATCATTTTTCAACCAATTTCCAAATAAAAAATTGTTTTTAACCCCTTGAAGAGCGGTGGGATATATTTCATCCCACCTAATTTTAATTAAGATTTGCACCAGAAACTTTTTATTTAAATTTACCTTTCTAACTGTGGTGGAAAAAAGTAAAAAAATTGCTTTTCCTTATTTTAAAACAAAATTTTTCGAATATTCCGGTGTGACTTCAACATTACAGAAATGCAGTTGCTTGCCCCTGAAAGGGTTAAAACTCCAAGATATGCTCTTTCATTTTCAAAAAAAAAAAAAAAAAAAAAAAAAAAAAAAAAAAAAAAAAACATTATTGTTAATGTATAAATGTGCTTAAAAAAAAAAAAACGCTAAAAGTTTGAAAAATTCTAGGGAATTTTTCTTAAAAGTTATAACATGTCTTAAACATTCAAGTTTCATCTGTAAACGAGGATAATACATATCAAGACAAATGATTTCTGTGTTGAAAACAACTGTGAAATTTTTAGTTATTTAATGAAAAAATACAAGGTACAGAACTATCATCTTTCGCTTTTTTCTTGTCAAGTCAGATCAAATTATTTTGAACCAGGAGAGTTACTTAAGTTATGAAAACAAATAAGTACCTCATAGAAATAAAACAAATTCTGTTAAATATATTTCTGATTCAAAACATGGTTTTTGAACATATTTGATTTAGAAATTTTATACGCTGGGCCATGGTAAATCACGTTGTTGAAGCATTTTCATTGAAAATGCTTCAACAACGTGATTTACCATGGCTTTTCATATTAAATCTTCTAAAAAAAAATATTGAAACGTAGCACTTTATGAAAAAAAACAGTGAAAACAAGAAATTTCTGTGAAATCAAGATATCAATATTTATAGCACCTTTCTGGTATCTAACGTCACAGCGGATTTCCAAGCCTCCTTCTCTTGATTTCTGCTAAAATCTGTACTATTGTTATTTAGATCTATTTGAGTTATCGATGAATTTATTAACTAATATCTTCAAAATTATGTGCCATTTAAGAGGAAAAAATATTTTATCTCATGTTTTTATTATCCCACATATTGTAAGTTAGTATTTTCTTCATAAAGAGCTTAGCATTTGCTATTTTTCGTTTTCAACATTATGTAGCAATAATATTCACTGACAAACTGGAAAAGTTGTACATATAATAAATACAGTTTATAGGACGATTAATAGTCATGTAATTTTTTCAGCACTTGACTAAAAAAACTCTTTTGCATCATCCTGTCCTGCGCTTTCTGTACATGTTACAACGTTTTGTTTTGTTGGCAAATAATTAGATTTTTAAAATTACAATGTTGAATTACAGTGTTGTTATATTTGTGCATTTACGGATATCTTCTTCACATAAAAAAAACCAATAAGAGACAAAATTGAAAATTTTAGTAAATTGTAAATTTAGCTATTGAAATTTTCAGAAAATTTGGAATTGGCTTTCTGCCATTGTTTTGCAGGGTCCGGCTTGGGCCATCTAGGGCCCCGGGACAAGCATCATTCTAGGGTCCCCACTTCTATCTATCCATAGAAATCCTTCGTGAATAATGTGGAAGTGGCTAGTATTAATCTTCATACATATTGTATGTATGCATATTTTTCGTACCAAGTACTATTCCTATCTGTATACAGGATATCACAAAAAAGATGGTCACAACTTTAAGAAAAAACACTACTAGGATAACAGTAACAAAAAAATGAAAGATTGGTTGACAGGAGTATTTGTTTGCAAACTTTTACTTTGCTTATCTACGTATGTTATAAGATGTCTAAAAGAAAATGGCCAGAATTAATGGTTTTAACTTACCTCGTTACAAAGAAAACGTCCATAAAGAATTTATTTTGAAAACAATAGAGCTAAGTTGTTATAATAATATTTTAATCATTGGTTTTCTAATGATATAGTTCGGTTTTTTTTTTTTTACATATGTAGAGGGGGTACAGGAAGCAGAGAGGGGAAAGGGGACCATACACTCCCTTCCTAAAGATTTGAAAATGTATGAATTTGATCCCTTTTGGCCAATTTTAACCATTTGCCCCTTTTAATGAAAATCTTGATCATCCACATAGGGGCCACCTAAAAAGGGCGGGCGCAGCTGCCTCACATGCCCCTGCATTAGTCAGGCCGTGATTGTTTGAAGTACTAGTTAGTTTTAACCGGGGAGGACGCGCGCCGCGTCTGATAGACCCGGAGTGCGTATCGTTTTTACTATCGTCACCACTAACTTTTTAAAAGTAATCTTCAACTTCTTTTATCGCAAAATTGTCTCCGACTAAATAAGGTGACGAATATTATTTGTTTTTTATTGGTGACAGAGTAAAAACCATTCATACACTGGGTACGCGCGCGTTTTCCCGGGCTAAAATATTTTTGCCTTTCTTAAGCATTCATATGTACCATATATAAAGGGTGGTAAAAGATATCAAGACATAATTTTTGCATAGGAAACCAAAGTCAAAATTTACTTATTTAATGAAAAATACAGGGTACACCAATCTTCCGCTTATTTTTAAAGTCAGATCAAATTACTTCGGACCAGGAAAGTTACTTAATAAATGAAATCAAATAAGTACCTCATAGTAATAAGAAAAAAATCTAGTAATTATATTTTCTGGTTCAAAACATGTTTTTTGAACATGTTTGATTTGAAAAAAATATCGGAAAGTAGTCAGCTATGAATGTATCTCACCCTAAGCCCAATCCAGATTTTTCTTCATAACTATTACAATAATATAACAATATTTTTTTTTATAAATGATTTTCAATTTTAACAACAAACCTCCAACAGAATACCTTTATTTTCTTTGAAATGTTATGACATCAAATGGAATGCCAGAATTGGTCTGCGCGACGTCACGTTGTATGCACTGTCAAGGTACCTTCCGAATTGTGAAGCGTTTAGCTCACAGCTAGGGATTACAATACCGAGCCTAATTTCCAATTTCGGGATTGCTTAGATTCAATCCCGGGATTACGAAAATTAGAACTTCTCTAATATCACCAATTTTTATAATAGCTAAATATCATAATCTTATAGAAAAGATAATTAAAGCAAAAATACAGTCTAACTTACATATGAAAATATACCAAGTTAAAAATTTAAGATTTTAATTAACAATAAAAAAGTATAGAATAAATTACTACAATTGAAAATTAAAATAAATATGCCGTTGATGTTTCACAATGTAACAAAAAACATTAAATGTCTATGTTCCACCTTCTAGATAATTTCTTTTATTTCCTGTTAAACAAGTTTTTGAATGGCTTAGTATTTACAATATTAAAAAATAATTAGTATCACTAATTAAATATTGATTTATTCTCAAAACCACGTAATTAAAGATTACAATTCTAGGATTTCGCAAACACAAGATTTTCCCTAACATGAAGCTTTTCTTGAAATAAAGAACTTAACACACACACACATACAACAATAAATAATTACATAGATGTATAGTTTAAATTTCTAAGATAGTTGTTAAAATTCGAAAACGTTGCATAATATAAAAAGTTATTAAAACGACAAAAAAAAAAAAAAAAAAAAGATTAGTTTGAATACTTCACTGTTTCTTAACTAATCGGTTTTCTTCGAAAACATGATTTCTATTTTCCTCTTTTTAGAAAGCAACGTATCTTCTATGCAATCTTGACTTGAGAAAGAAAGAGAGATTGTATTAACTTTTTTTTTCACTTTAGTACCATCTTTCGTAGATAAATGTGTATGCAGCCCCTTTGTCTACCCACCTAATGTTTTAAGCACTGCGCTACATCTAATAGTAGTAGTATCATAGTACTAAATAATAGTAGTATCATAGTACTAAATAATAGTAGTATCATAGTACTAAATAGTAGTACCATATTGAAGATGTATCATTATCTTTCCTATGAGCTACAAAATCGTTTTCATTAGACATCTTTAAAGCAAAATAAAGTATAAAGCGCGAAAAAAAAAAAAAAAACGAAGTTAACGCATAATAATGACTATGATACACAAATGCGACGCTTATCAGTAAATTCTAATTCCAAAATCACTTTCGGAGGGAAAGATATTTTCTACACACGCTGCGAAATCGAAATAAACAAATGATTTCATTTTTGCTGACTAATAGTTGTGCGGGTTACATCTGTTTCCAAGTCAAAAGATTTCCACATTAAAAGATTTAATCGCTTAGAAATATATGTAAAAAATAATTGATATATATATTCTTCTTTTTCAATGATATATAAATTTCATTAAAATGAATTTATTTTTTTTTCTCCAAAAGCGAAAGTCTATATTTTTTAATTTCAGTTGAATATTGTCCTTAAAAAAAAAAAAAAAAAAAAAAAAAAAAAAAATCTCTAAAGTCCCGGGATTTTCGGGACTAAAAATAAAGCGGGATCCCGAGATCCCGGGATTGTAATCCCTACTCACAGCTCAGTGCTGTTAGCAAGTGTGTAGTGGTCATTTCATAGCTGCCAAACATTTTCATTTTTTTTTTTTTTTTCAAATTAAACATGCTTTGAACTAGAAATATTATTTAATAAAATGCGTGTTGCTTGTATGTAGTACTTCTTAAGCTTATTAGGAAGATTGCCAGTTATATTTTTCTTTAACTAAGTAGCTGGTTTCTTATACAAAGGAAAAACTTTTTGTTTGTTTGTTTGTTTTTTTTACATCTATCATCATCCCTTGCAGTTATGAAAGTCAGTTTTAATATACTCTATCAAAACTGACTACTTTATCAAAACTCTGTGTATAATATATACATATGGAGGAGATTCGATTACATTATCTGTGTATAACGTATAGTATGGTATACATTATACACAGATAACGTATTCGAATCTCCCCCTCCCCCGTCAGGGAAACAATGCCCATTGTCAGGCAAATCCTGGCGCCGCCGCCCTGGTAAGAATTATAGGATAATTTCTCTTGTACCATTTCAAGCCGTGCTTAGGACACTTTCTTTTGTATTTAAAAAGATTTTCAATAAGTAATATACACAAACAAAAGATGAATATAAACTCATCTTTTTAAAAACATGGAACGATGCAAATGATTCAAATTTAAGTAATTTACCATTGCCAAGAGATTCGGCTATTTCTTCAGATGAAACATCCTCTCGATTTTGAACAAAAAATTCTTTCATCTTTTTCAAGCTTTCACAATACGGTTTTATTTCCTGGATGAATTAAAAAAAGTGGTTTTCTAGAATTAACAATTTTGGAACTTTCAAAGAATAATGCTAAAATAGGTTTTTAAATCATTTACGAAACAATTTTTAAAATGTGAACGAACAGTTTTCACATAATTTTCAAGAAATGAAGTAAAAGAAATATTTTATAGCACCTAGTGAAATACTATACTACTAATATATTTTTTAAATCATTAATAAAATCCGTTAAAAGAAGACACGACTAGGACGGCACGCCCACTCGCATTAATTTTACTCTAAAATTTTATACTCATTTGTTATATGTAACTAAATTTTATCCAAGTGTTTATATATACTTTAACTAGGGGGCTCTGCCCCCTACGAGCTACGCTCGTTAACCCCCGTTCAGACACCGCAGACTCTCACTACGATAATTTAATCGGCTTTAAAAAGATTACGGAAGATTGAATTATAATTTGAATCTGAGCATTATAATCCGACGTAATTTTCACCAAACTTTTCTTTTTCTTTTTAATATTCACGTAAAAATACTTTTGTAAGAAATGAAATATTATGATTATCTTAAAATATCAAATAAATGTCTCGAGCAATTTTTAAATTTAAACTGTTTTGCAATATTATTTTTTGTTCATTTTATATAAAAAGTGTAATGTGACGTAAGTTCTCCTATTTAAGATTTCTAACGCATGTTTATGAATTTATTATTTAACAATATTCTGTCTCTTTTAAAATTCACGTGTAATTATACTTTTTATGACGTAATTTTCAATGAGTTCCTGCTTTTTATATTTTCTGTTTATAATAGTCACGTGTAAAATAATTTTTTAATTTGAAGTAAACATTATTGTTTGCGCTGTTTATACAACTGGCAACAGTTTAAATTAATAATAGCTCTCTATTCTAAAAAAAAGTAACTACCGCTATCACCGCCGCCGCCGCCGGTTTTGATTTTTAGGGTTTCGTTCATCTGACGAAACCCTATTCGTCTCGCTCCTCTGTCTGTCTGTCTGTCCGTCTGTCTGTCTGTCTGTCTGTCCGTCACAGAGCCCGTTCTCAGAAACTACACATGTTGGAGATTTGAAATTTTGCATACTTATAGATAACCACCACACATCATACGACAAATCATAAAATTTTGAAAAAGTCGTACATTTAACCCTTTGGGCTCCCACATGCGTATTTTAAACAATTCTTTCTATGTGAACCTCTAATTACATTGGAGGCGTGAAATTTTGCATACTTATAGCTGAATACCTCACATAAAAGGACAAATCATAAAATTTTGAAAAAGTCGTACATTTAACCCTTTGGGCTTCCCCATGTATATTTCAAACAATTCTTTCTATGTGAGCCTCTAATTAGGTTGGAGGCGTGAAATTTTACAAACTTATAGCTGAACACCTCACATCAAACGACAAACTACAAAATTTTGAAAAAGTCGTAGATTTAACCCTTTGGGCTTCCACATATGTATTTTAAACAATTCTTCCTAAGTGCGTCCCTAATTAGGTTGCAGGCGTGAAATTTTGCGTACTTATAGATGGACACCTCAGATCAAACAACAAATCATAAAATTTTGAAAAAGGTCATACATTTAACCCTTTGGGCTCCCACATGTGTATTTTAAACAATTCTTTCTATGTGAACCTCTAATTACATTGGAGGCGTGAAATTTTGCATACTTATAGCTGAATACCTCGCATCAAAGGACAAATCATAAAATTTTGAAAAAGTCGTACATTTAACCCTTTGGGCTCCCACATGTATATTTTAAACAATTCTTTCTAAGTGAACCCTAATTAGGTTGGAGGAGTGAAATATTGCATACTTATAGCTGAATACCTCACATCAAACGACAAATCATAAAATTTTCAAAAAGTTGCATATTTAACCCTTTGGGCTCCCACATGTGTATTCTAAACAATTCTTTTTAAGTGAGCCCCTAATTAGGTTGCAGGCATGAAATTTTGCGTACTTATAGATGAAAACCTCAGATCAAACAACAAATCATAAAATTTTGAAAAAGTCATACATTTGACCCTTTGGGCTCCCATATGTGTATTCTAAACAATTCTTTTTAAGTGAGCCCCTATTTAGGTTGGAGGTGTGAAATTTTGCATAATAATTATAGCTGAATACCCCACATCAAACGACAAATAATAAAATTTTGAGAAAGTCATATATTTAACCCCTTGGGCTCCCACATGTGTACTTTAAACAATTCTTTCTAAGTGACACCCTATTTACGTTGGAGGTGTGAAATTTGGCATACTTATAGCTGAACACCTCACATCAAATGACAAACCATAAAATTTTGAAAAGTCGTACATTTAACCCTTTGGGCTCCCACATGTGTATTTTAAACAATTCTTTCTTTGTGAACCTCTAATTACATTGGAGGCGTGAAATTTTGCATACTTATAGCTGAATACCTCACATCAAAGGACAAATCATAAAATTTTGAAAAAGTCGTACATTTAACCCTTTGGGCTTCCCCATGTGTATTTCAAACAATTCTTTCTATGTGAGCCTTTAATTAGGTTGGAGGCGTGAAATTTTACAAACTTATAGCTGAACACCTCACATCAAACGACAAACTATAAAATTTTGAAAAAGTCGTAGATTTAACCCTTTGGGCTCCCACATGTGTATTTTAAACAATTCTTTCTAAGTGGACCCTAATTAGGTTGGAGGAGTGAAATATTGCATACTTATAGCTGGACACCTCAGATCAAACAACAAATCATAAAATTTTGAAAAAATCATACATTTAACCCTTTGGGCTCCCATATGTGTATTTTAAACAATTCTTTCTATGTGAACCTCTAATTAGATTGGAGGCGTGAAATTTTGCATACTTATAGCTGAATACCTCACATCAAACGACAAATCAAAAAATTTTCAAAAAGTTGCATATTTAACCCTTTGGGCTCCCACATGTGTATTCTAAACAATTCTTTTTAAGTGAGCCCCTAATCAGGTTGCAGGCATGAAATTTTGCGTACTTATAGATGAAAACCTCAGATCAAACGACAAATCATAAAATTTTGAAAAAGTCATACATTTAACCCTTTGGGCTCCCATATGTGTATTCTAAACAATTCTTTTGAAGTGAGCCCCTATTTAAGTTGGAGGCGTGAAATTTTGCATACTTATAGCTGAATACCTCACATCAAAGGACAAATCATAAAATTTTGAAAAAGTCGTACATTTAACCCTTTGGGCTTCCCCATGTGTATTTCAAACAATTCTTTCTATGTGAGGCTTTAATTAGGTTGGAGGCGTGAAATTTTACAAACTTATAGCTGAACACCTCACATCAAACGACAAACTATAAAATTTTGAGAAAGTCGTACATTTAACCCCTTGAGCTGCCACATGTGTATTTTAAATAATTCTTTCTAAGTGAACCCTAATTAGGTTGGAGGAGTGAAATTTTGCATACTTATAGTTGAATACCTCACATCAAACGACAAATCATAAATTTTCAAAAAGTCGTACATTTAACCCTTTGGGCTCCCACAAGTGTATTTTAAACAATTCTTTTTAAGTGAGCCCCTATTTAGGTTGGAGGTGTGAAATTTTGCATACTAGCTGAACACCATCATGCGACAAATCATAAAAATTTGAAAAAGTCGTACATTTAACACTTTGGGCTCCCACATGCGTGTTTTAAGCAATTCTTCCTAACTGAGCCCCTTATTAAATTGGAGATTTGAAATTTTGCATGCTTATTATAGCAGAACACCTGAGGCCAGGCGACAAATTATAAAATCTTGAAAAAGTCTTACGTTTAACCCTTTGAGCTACCACATATGTATTTTAAGCAATTCTTTCTAAGAGAGCCCCTAATTAAGTTAGAGACATGAATTTTTGCATACGTATAGCTGAATACCTCAGACCACACGACAAATCATAAAATTTTCAAAAAGTCTTATATTATTGACTCCTCCGTGCTCTAACTTGTATATTTTAAGCAATTTTTCTAACTTCCGCCCTTTTTACCCGGGGAGCACTTTTCCAACTTTTGCCGACACCCCTTTGACCATTCTTTCATATTATGCACCATAGCCTTACATATTTGAGTTCCACTTTTTACCGCCAGCGGTGCCTACTTATCTCGGGTGCTATAGGCCCAATCCCTTCGACTAATATATATACGGATAGTATGTAAAACGGAATTTCGTTCGGATAGAGATTTGTTTAGAATAGAGTGCGCCCTTGGTTGCGAAATGTGAAACTAACAGATTTTTCAAAAGGATAAAGTGTTTTGAAATGAATATTAAACGAAACCCTCTGTGCGATCTGTGATCACACTTACCCACTTGTTTTGTGACTGTAGGCCTTTCTTCGTTAATATTAACAAAAATAATGCATACAAAAATATAAAAATCGGTGGTTTTATACAGAAATGTTTGATAAACACGCTGATGCAGACAGTTTTCAAATCGAAGAATTATTTTAAGAGTTATTTAATGCTAAAGTTGGACAAAATCGTTCCACTAAAAAAGTTTTATAGCAGCAAAAACTATACATCGCAGTGTAATCATTTTTAGATCATTTTATGCGTTAGAATTTGCCGGAGTGCAGATTGCATTAATTTTTTTTTTTTTTTGACTCATTTTTTCAGGTTTTATTTCTATTTTAAATTCAAATTTTCAGCATTTCTAGAGATATTTTTTACAGATTTCAGAAAATTGTACTAATTTAAACTGTTGCCAACTGTATAAAAAGCGCAAGCAATAATATTTGCTTCAAATTAAAAATTTATTTATACGTGACTATTATAAACAGGAAAAAAACTTTCAAATTAGAATTAAATAATTACGTATAAAAAGCAGGAACTTGTTAAAAATTACGTCATAAAAAGTATACACGTGAATTTTAAAAGAGAAAGGATATTGTAAAATAATAAATTCATTAACATGCGTTAGAAGTCTTAGGAGAAATTAAGTCATATTTATGTCACATTATAGTTATTACATAAAATGAACACAAAATAATATTGCAAAAAAGTTTACATTTAGAAATTGCGCTAGACATTTATTTGATATTTTGAGAATTAATTTAAAATGTCTCATTTAAAAGAACTTTCTTTTCGCTTTGTTAAAAAATACCAGGAGACAAAGACTCTCTTTACTTAATTCCTTTTATATTAGCTTATTTTGAAATGTTGTTACACGTGTATACGTCATCAAGTTATTTTTATTTCGACGTTTTATTTGTGTTTTTATTAATGTTGTACGAATTTATTTGTTCTTTCGTTATTTAAAATAAAAATTATATCAATTTGTATAATTTGGCGAGTGGTTTGGCGATTTATATAATTTGGCGAATTTGGTCGACAGGATAAGCAAGTAGTACCGCAGCGGATTTGGCGTTAAAATTCCCCAATCAAAGAGAAATGAATAGAAATTCGTTTATAGGGAGATCGCCATTGTTTTTTAAATTATAATTCAATCTTTCGAAATCTTTTTAAAGCCGATCAAATTAGCGTGCATTTAGAGTCTGCGGTGTCTGGACGGGGGTTGGCGAGCGTAGCTCGTAGTTGGCCGAGCCCCCTAGTTTTCTAAAATTTGTAAAAAATATCTCTCGAAATGCTGAAAATTTGAATTTAAAATTGAAATAAAACCTCAAAAAATGAGTCAAATAAGAAAAATAAATACAATCTGCACACCGGGAACTTATAACGTATAAAATGATCTAAAAATGATTAAATTCTCATATATAGTTTTTGCTCCAATAAAACTTTTTTAATGGAACGATTTTATCCAACTTTAGCATTAAATATCTCTTAAAACAATTCTTCGATTTGAAAACTGTCTGCATCAGCGTGTTTATCAAACATTTCTCTATAATACCACCGATTTTCATATTTTTGTATGCAACAGTTTTTTTAATATTAACGATGAAAGACCATGCTTAAGCATTCAAATTGGATGTGGATCTACCCGGAATATCTACGCAGATTTTCATTGGTCCATTTCCAAATCAAGACTTTTTTTTATAGATAGAAGGATTCATTTCTTTGATAAAACTGTGGAAGAACTTCACACAAGTTAGAAGTGTCTAAGTTTTTAGCTCTTCGAAAAATTGCACTTTTCAGCTAAAAAACCCATAAACTCCTAAAGTACTCGAGCGATTTCGATAAAACGTTTTTTGGTGGTAGAGTATAAATATAAGTTCATATGTGGTAGACAGACTAAGAAAAATGTAATTGGTTTCATAAAAAAATATTCTGAAAAATTGGAATTGCTTTAAAATAAAAAGTTTTAGTTTCAGAAAAAAAAACTGTCTGCCATAAGTCTTGAGCATAATCCACTAAATACGAATTCCAAATTTCATCAAAATCGGTCAAGTAGTTTTCGAGGAAGCGGATCTGAAAGCTCGCATCTTTCCCATAGCATTGCACATGCAGTACGTATGCAAATCTATAGATCATATAATGGAATGAAAAGAATAACTTGACTACATTTTTTGACAAAGGAAGCTAATTGCTAAAACTGGATTAATATGTGTTATATATTTTCTAAACTGTTTACAAACACATCTTCTTTTACCTTATTAAACGGTGAAGCTTCGTTACATTTTTCTCGATGTGTTGGAAAGTGTTTCACATTCTATGCTTGAAGCATCATTTTCCGTTCTTGTTTAAATTAGTAAACTCCGCGGATTTCACCTTCCGTAAATTACGGTAAATCATATCAAAAATTACCTCTGTTTCGATTTTTTCCATTTTTTCTATCAAACCATCGGTAAACTTGACTGGATCCAGTTGTTGCGATGGATCTAGATCCAGACCAGCGTTGACAGCAAGACACTGCAGCATAGCGCCTCGATAGCCATCTCGGTGAGCATGGGTGATGAGCGCATTTTCTTTAGCTGCGTTCTGTAAACAAACACTTCTTGTAATTATACAAACTAGTAACAATCAATAACCATTAATTGCATACAAAACATAATATGACCAAGAACTTCGGAAACTGTGCTAGTATGAGCAGGGCGTGACTAATGCAGGGGCATGTGGGGGCCTCCCAATTGAGGGGGCCCACCATGGGAGTAATCATGATTTTCCTTAAGAGCGAGCCAAATGGTTAAAATTGGCCAAAAGGGACTCAGATACTTTTTGGGTAAAAACATATCCCAAGATTTAGGAAAAAGAAGTGAGGACCTCCCCTTCCCCTATCTGTTTCTTGTATCCCATGCCCCCCCCCCTCCCACACACACACTAAAAAAAGAGCTGCATCATCAAAAAACTACCTATTAAAATTTACTATAACAACTTAGTAGTTCATTGTTTTCAAGAAAAAATCATTATTGACGTTTTCCTCTTAACAAGGCAAGTTAAAACCATTTATGATGACCAATTGGGTGCAGGTTTTTTTTAAATATCTCATGACATAAGTAGATAAGCAAAGGGAAAGTCTGCAAACAAATAATTCCATCAATCAATCCATCATTTTTTTTTTCTAGTTTCCTGCTAGTTTTACAACTTGTATTCTTCTTAAAGTGGTGATAACCTGTATAGAGATGTGAACTTTACCTGGTATAACATTTAGGTATATATTCAAAAAGCATGAAGTTTAGTACTAGTAGCTTAAGCATAATTCAGGAACTATTTCTATGCATAGATAGAAGAGGGGCCCCCAGATTGTTGCTTGCTCCGGGGCCCTACGTAGTCTAAGTCGAGCCCTGGATATGAGAGGAAGAACTTCTTGACCGTGGCGCAAGTTGTGAGGGAAAAGTACGCCAGCAACGCAGGGTTTTTCCAGCCAGCGTTTGTTACTGAACTGTAGTCGCTCGCATTCATTAAAAGTAAGAATCGTGTTTTAAGAACGTGAGAATATCAATTTCTGCAGCGTTTCAAGAAATCGCTGACAGAAACATTGCATTTGCATACGTTGCAGCAGGTACACGGTGAGAGTACAATGTGTTCTGCGAAAAGTAATGTGTTTTGAAAGGACGCCGCTTGAAGACAGTATCTGAGGTTGAGGAAGGTGCAACATCCACAATCAAGACCATCTCCTCCAAAGAAGGGCCAACGCAATGTCGTGCGGGCATTGGCTAATCACTTAGCAGGGCTCAACGTCTCTGACTTCAATATTCGGGAATAAATATCATTAAAAAAAAATTGTATATATCATAGAATAATTTACAATACACAAGGTGGCCAGAAATAAACGCCCCAATTAGAAAATTCAATAACTCATTAACTTTAATAAATATGAATATGAAATGAGTGACATTATCTGGTGGGTCGTAAATTTCATGTACTGTAAATGTAAAAATAGTTCAAATTTCCGCCAATAGATGGCGCTGCACCGTCTCAAACATTTGGAAAACTCAAATAAATTTTAAAATTTTTAATTGTATTTCGTGTTTAAATCGCTAAATAGAATAATACAACTTGAGATTTTTTTATGCTGATTTACACGCTGGTTTGAGCATTATTGTAGTTTGAGGCGGTGCAGCGCCATCTATTGACGGAAAGTTAAACTATTTTTACATTTACAGTACATGAAATTTAAGACCCACGGGATATAAATGTCACTCATTTCATATTCATATTTATTAAAGTTAATGAATTATTGAATTTTCAATTTGGGGCGTTAACTTCTGGTCACCCTGTGTATAAAATGTGGGGAAAATAGCATGCAAATTCTTTCACGTGTAATATGTATAATTATTTTTAATTTCTAAAAATCTACCTTTTAGAATATTTTAAATATTTATTTTTTGCGTTTATGGTTACTTTCAGGATCATCACATCTATACATTCCCCGACAATTATATATATCAACTTTAACTTTGGCTGTAAGAAATAACGTTAAAACTTTTTTTCTCGAAAAAACATTTAAAGACAAATTTAGAGCAATAATATCATTATTTTACACAGGGTAACGTTATTTCGAATTGTATCGAGAAGCTCGGGTCCCCTAACAAGATTCCAACTGGCGCGGGGCCCTGGGCAGCCGCCGCAATTGCCTGGTCCCTGCTCCAAAAGCTTTCAAGATTGTTTTCACCATTTGTCATCACGCTGGCAGAAATGCATAGCCGAAGAACGGGAGTATTTTGAAAGCGGAAATTTACATATAGCCCAGTGGTTAGGGGGTTGAATTCGGAATTAATTAGGGAAAAGCTGGAAATTGTTTTAATCCCTTCAGTTTAGGTCTAGAATGAATATGCTATGTTTTCCCCCTCGTACTAGGTGAGCGTTCGGAAATATGTATGGATTTATAGTCAAAAAACACGTTTTTTTACATACCGTAACAGTATCTCAAAGCAGCTAACTCTGTCAAAAACATTGTCAATACAAATGTTGTAGAGCTTAAAATTCTGAGTAAAATGAGTACCTACACTTGATATTTTTGTTGAACATTAAGGTCACAATTCTTCTTTAAAGTTTTAGACTCGTGGTCAGGGAGGTTGAACCCAGAATTAATTAGGAGAAAATTGGAAATTGTTTTAATCCCTTCAGTTTAGGTCTAAAATGAAAGTACTATGTTTTCTTCCTCGTACTTGAGTGAATATTAGAAAATATGTACATATTTATTTTCGAACAACCCTTTTTTTTTTAATTACCTTAACAATATCTCAAAACAGCTAACTCTATAAAACATTGTCAATACAAATGTCGTGGAGCTTAAAATTCTGAATAAAATGAGTCCCATCATTAATATTTTTGTTAAACATTAAGGTCGCAATTCTATTTCAAAATTTTGCCTTGATCGCTAATCAAGAGCTTGAAGCCAAGATAGACCAAGTTAACTTAACAATATCTCAAAACAGCTAACCCTATCAAAAACATTGTCAGTACAAAAGTTGTAGAGCCTAAAATTCTGAGTAAAATGAGTACCTACACTTGATATGTTTGTTCAATATTAAGGCCTCAATTTTGAGATATTGTTAAGTTAACTTGGTCTCTCCTGGCTTCAAGCTCTTGATTTGAAACATTTTGAAATAGAATTGAGACCTTAACATTGCACAAAAATATTAATGATGGTACTCATTTTATTCAGAATTTTAAGCTGTACAACATTTGTACTGACAATGTTTTTTATAGAGTTAGCTGTTTTGAGATATTGTTAAGGTAATTAAAAAAACGGGTTTTTCGAAAATAAATATGTACATATTTTCTAACATTCACTCAAGTACGAGGAAGAAAACATAATACGTTCATTTTAGACCTAAACTGAAGGGATTAAAACAATTTCCAGTTTTCTCCTAATTAATTCTGAGTTCAACCTCCTGACCACGGGTCTAAAACTTTAAAGTAGAATTGTGACCTTAATGTTCAACAAAAATATTAAGTGTAGGTACAGTAAATTCTGTCTAAGGCGGACTCTGTATAAGCCGGAAATCTGTCTACCGCGGAAAATTTTTCAAGTCCCGGCGAACCCGTAGAAAATTACATTATTCCATGCTGCATAAGGCGGAATCTGTCTAACGCGGAAACGGAAAGGATTTTAAGGTCCCACCGAAACCCAAATTTTGCATAAGGCGGAAAAAAGGATAATTTAAAAATGAAAGGCATTTTGTTTATTAAACTTTAAAACTGATAAGTCAAATACTCAATGTCGAGCATGTCAGTTAAATTCCGTAACACTTTGAAAAAGTTAATTCAAAAGAACAGAACCTGTTTAAATTCTAAGGAATTTATACTTATGTCATTTTTTCATATGCAAAATTGCATTTAAAAGTTAATATTTCTAGTAGAATGATCAAGATACATATTTTCGAAAGTAAAATGTATTATACTTTAAGGTTGTACTCAAATTCACAGTTATAGCGTTTTGTCTCATTCTCAAAGTTTATTTTTTTTTTTTTTTTTTTTTTTTTTTTTTTTTTTTTGTGTGTGTGTGTGTCTAAACTTGTAATTCACATGTATTACAGCAGTACTAAGAAACTGGATAGCGTTTCCCATTTATCTATAAGGACAAAATGTCTTTCTGAATTTCAGTTTTCAAGCGATTTCGAGCCAGGAAAATCAATGAAAGACCATCATCTTCAAGGGATTTTTTTTTTTTTGGGGGGGGGGGGGGGGGGAGCTTTTTTGCATAAGCCGGAATATTGTCTATCACGGAAAATTTCCTCAGTCCCGATCGATTCCGCCTTAGACAGAGTTTACTGTACTCATTTTACTCAGAATTTGAAGCTCTACAACATTTTTACTGACAATGTTTTTGACAGAGTTAGCTGTTTTGAGATACTGTTATGGTATGTAAAAAAACGTGTTTTTTTACTATAAATCTGTACATATTTTCTAACGCTCACCTACTACGAGGGGGAAAACTTAGAATATTCATTCTAGACCTAAACTAAATGGATTAAAACAATTTCCAGCTTTCCCCTAATTAATTCCTAATTCGGCTTTTTCCCCCTCTCCTACCGCTGGGCTAATATAAATCATATATATTAGATCAACCTCCAAAATTTTTCGTCTATATAGTATTACATAAAAAAAACATGATAATCAATTTATGTAAATGAACGAAAAGAACGGATAGAAATGCGCAATGGTTAACATGAAATAACTTACTGCTTATACAACAAGAAATCAAAAAGTCAGAATATCACAATGGGAAAAACGATAAACTTATTTTTCTGATAAAAATAGGAAACAAGCACCCGCAAAAAAAAAAAAGAAAAAAAAAATATTTTTAGGAAAAGGGGTACTGACATGTTCGTAAAATTATCTTTCTCCTCGAGAGAGGATAACATTTAAAAAATCAATTCTCGGAAAGTCTTTTTTTTTTTTTTTAAGTGTTGTTTAGAATATGTACAAACTTTCTTCTGTTCCAACCAATATTTAAGATGTATCAACTACATGAAAACGAACAAAAATAACGAAATATGTCTTATACAGTTTTTATGAAAAATAACGAAATACGTCTTATAGAAATTGATTTTAATGTAAAAGTATGTAAACAATATAAAGAATTTTTTTAATGAAAAAATAATGTGTCATGTTTCTAATAATTTGAATAACATATAATGGAAAAATGTCTATACTGCGATAGCTCTCTACTATGATAGATCTGTGTATGCCTGGAGATTTGGTATAATATAAGTATATAAGTATAATACGGACATTACAAAAGGCAGTTATTGCTGTCGATAAAAATTAACTAAAAAATATATTAACTAGTGTCATGGCTGACAAACAGCTGATCAAAAATTTAAATGCATATTTTCTTGAGAATTTTTTTTTTTTTTTTTAAATCTGTGTAGGCTCTTATATTTACAATGTTCGAGTTAATGACGTTTTGTTTTTAAAAAATAAAACTAAACATTTTTAATTGGATGACAAACTTTTAAACTTCAATTTCTTATGCAATTTCGAAAATGATAATTGGTTCCAAAATTTGACCTCAAACTTCAGACAGCCGGCATATTGTGATATTTTGATTTATCTTATCGATTTTAGGTTTAGCCTCTAACTAATTTAATATATTTTGAGATCCATGTGGTTTTTTTCGTTTGAGATTTTTATTAAGAACGCAATCACCTTCACTGAGCTAAGTGTACGAAGTGCATAGTAAACTTTAGAGGAGTTTAGATCGATTAAAAGATCAACATCTTTATATGATAATATTCACACACTTAACACATTATGCACGTTGAAAATGCAATAAATTCGATATGCTGTATATGGTGCTCGCAAACAGTGTTGAATTCAGGGGGAAATGTTCCCCTGGAAGGTTTGAGATTTTATGTTTTTTAATGGACAAAAGTGCAATTTCCCCACTGGATCTCTAAAATATAACACACCACCCCCCGGAGTCGCAGAAACCCCTCCCGGAGAAAAACGTCTGAATTCAACACTACTCGCAAGGAGTGGCGATGGGGGCAAGGAGGGGGGGGGCAATTGCCCCTCCCTCCCACGATTTCCAAATTCAATTAATTAAATTTTTTTTTATCTGCTCATATTGAAAAAAATAATAAAATTCATTCTTCTCAAATGTTTTAAAATAAATAAACACTAAAAAAAAGGAACTAGATTTTTGTCTGCACCCACCTTGAAAGACAGTATTTAGTTATTTTTCTCTTTTTTGTGTTCTTGAGTTGAAAAAATACCTGAAATTGGGAATTCATGGGGCATAGCCTTCCTCATGAAAAAATAATTAATAATAATAAACTGTTTCTTCTAGAGAAAAAAAAAAAAATCTTTCAAATCTTCATTTTGAAAAAAGCCAGTAGAAGTTTATTTTTGGATTTTCAATAGTATATCTAATTTTTTAAATTTTTGTATTATTTTCTATGTTTAAAAATTGTTTTTCACATGGGTTCCATATGCATAGATGGAATATATAAAACGAGACGACGTCTTAATTCGACGGAGTATAAAGATTCACCAGCCATAACACTGGTCAACAAATTTGAACTTTTGCTCTGTCCTAAAACGGAAATTAGTTGTTTTTTATGCGGTTTTCTGTGCTGATTCCGAATCTAGTTTTAGATTTACTCCAGCACGTCAAGTTTGAGAGATATTTGCATATATCAATTTATGCAAATTTAGTAAATTTTATACAATTATTTGCAAATTTAAGGTATAAAACAATATCAGACAGGGTGTTATGTTTTATGTTAGGATTACTACCTAATTTACTTCACAAAAACGTTGTTTCTGAGATTATACTGACATGTGACTGTGAAATATTGTACCTAATTTGCATATTTTTCATGTTTTTCTAATAATGTTTCTTGACGTTCAAATATTTCTGCCGCACGAGTACGCTAATATGTTTCTAAACCAGTTTTTTGAGCTGATTTCAAATCTTGTATCTGTTTTCTTCTATCACGTCTAGTTTTTGAAAAAAGTGAAATTTTAGTTTTTGGTCAAAAAAGCCTGAAATAGCTTTTTATGATACTTTGTATGATAAACTTCAACTAGTTAGGATAGATTCTACTACTTATTTTTTTTTTCGATTATATAAATTTTTGTTTATGTCTCTGATATGAATCTGACCCTGTTCACCTTCTTGCCAATGGATTACACACCCCTAAAAAGCATCTTATATCAAACCTGTGTTAATGCCGTGCAAAAGTAGAAATTCATCTTAATCAAAAACTGGACATGACATAAGAAAACAGACTGCAGATTTGAAATCAGCATAAAAATCTAGTCTAGAAAAACATTACGTCAATTCTGTGTCAACTATTTTAAAGTTGATAGTGATATAAACATTACACCATTGAAAAATATGCAAATTAGGCTTAATAACTGATAAATAAATGCTAAGAATATGAAAATCGTGACATTTATCTGAAGCAAATAGTCAAGTAGTCATTATCTAGAAAACGTAATTAGATGTGACATATATTGTATCTAAAATTTGCATAAAATAGCACAAAAAAGCTTAAATTCGCATAAATTTAAATATGCAAATTTCTCAAAACCTGAACCACCTCGAGATAAACGGAAAGCATATTCGGAATCAGCGCCCAAAGCTGATCTGGAATCAACTAATTTTAGTTCTAATAACAAAACCACTGTTGTACAGTGCAATAGATTCACTGGCCATGATGATAGCTGGGGTCATTATCAGAAGAGTTTTTGCAGGAGTCGAATGTTTTTATGCAAGGCTTAGGTAACTTTCTGTTCAGTTTAATTAGAGAAAGCAAAAGTGTTTCTCTGTTATTTTATGATTATAAGATCAAAATGTGGCCATTTAAGTTATGTTAACCCACTACCCATGTAATCTGGTATCCATTTTTTCATCTATTTTATATCTTACTAGAAAGGTAGCCCGTCAAAAATGACGGAAATTTAGATATAAAGATATATACAACTCATGTGCAAGAATATGAGTTTTCTCGCTTGTTCCGCAGTGATAGATGAAAATAACACATTTAAAGAACGAAACACTTTTATGAAAAAATGTGTACAGTAGAAGACCACTAATCTGCACAGTTTGGTTCCAAGTGTTATGCAGATTTGAGGCTTTTTGCGGTCATGTCTATTCAATCTTTGTTTACATTTTTTTTAAATTCATATATTGGACAATTTAGATTGTTAAGCCTTAAAAATAAATAAATTTTACACTTGAAGTAAGGTAAAAACTATTAAATTATCGTATACGATTTCATGAAATGGTATTATATCGTAATATATTTGTGTGCTTCACGATCTTGGTTACGACGTTGGCGAAATTGGCTGCAACTTGTCATAATAGTGTGGGCCGCTTTAACAAAAAAGTAACCAGTTTTTAACAAAATTTCTGATATAAAGTAGTTTTCAAAAACTTGTGTAAAATTGCAGGCCGTTCTCATGTTATGTCAGTCCTAAGAATAATATTTCTAACACTGAAGAGTTTCCATGTATATATGAAATTTAGAAAAGCTTCTCCAATAGAAAGGTCCTGAAATGACAATGTAATTCCTGTAACTTCAAAGTTTAATCGGGCCCTGATGCTGTTTACTGAAATCTAATAAATACAGTTATTTTGAATATTACAACAGAATTAAACAGTTAAACTTATCTAACATAAACCCGCTGTTACTTCCCGATGTTGTTTTTTTACTATTAAGAAAGAAAATTATTTAAATTTTTCAAATCATGCATTTATAATTTTTTTCCGACTTTAATAACTAAATAATGAAAAAATATGCTTTTGTTCTGAGCTCATAAATATGACAATAAAATAATGTAACTAAGAGACATTGCAAAATTAAATCTTTGTGATTTCAAACCATAAACAAACGATACCGCCACCATTTTACCTACTATGATGTCATTAGAATATTGCCCATTGATTGTTGGAGAACTTACTTTGTGAGTGATTACCTCAATGATTTAAATTTTTTTAAAGTTTCACGATGAATGAATCACTTGTGTTTGTTTAGGTTTATGGAATGAGATATTAAGCTGTGAACCTAATTTCAACTAAAGTTATCCAAGGATATATGTATTTTTAATTGAAATAAAAAACAATGCTTTGATCTCGAAATAAAAAGTTTTAGTTTGTATAATTGGTTATTTCTATTAATTATTTAGGTACTTTTCCATTATAGCGCATTTTAAAAAAAAGCTTGGCGCAATTCGGGCATCAGAAAGTGAGATATGTTGCCAAAATATATAAACAGCTATGAAAACAAATCTAATGAACTTTTATTTCTGTTTATATATGCACTTATATACATAAAAAAATCGTTTCTAAATATATATAACATTTTTTTATATACAAATTACGGCACAGATTTCAGATATGAACCGGGATAACTAACTGGCGCCAAAATGGTGTTATTTTGCTTGCTATGGTAACCCGGCTATTGTTTTTTATTTATTAATAAATTGTTTATTTATTTTTATTTTCTGTTTTTAATTATATAAACTGTTTTGTTCTATAGCTATTATTCAAACTTTTATTTATTTATAGATATTTCCTTTACAAAATGATAGCAAATATTTTAAAAATATATAAGTAACTGGTATTCGAAAGCGAGATTTCTGCCAAATTGGCGTCAGAGAAAAATCACGCCAACGCCGATGCGTATATGACATCTGTGCAAAAATTACGACACAGATGTCATATTCGCCCCATATTGGCACGATTTTTTATCTGACGCCAATGTCATATACACACCGGGTACTTAACTCTCGCCAAAGTGTCGTTATTTTGCTTGATACGGTAACCCGGATGTTGTTGTTTATGTTGTTGTTTTCGCCAAATTGGCGTCGGAAAAAAATCGCGCCAATATGGGGCGAATATGACATCTGTGCCAAAATTACTTCTGTTAAAAAATGGGTAAAAAAAATAATTAAAAAATGGGTAAATAGCTTTTTTTTACATTAAATAAAGGTACTTGTTAGTTATCCCGCCGACCAAATTACTGTCGCCAAATTGTAAGATTAAATGCCAATAATGGTTGACATTAAACATGATCATGTGTTTCTTACGTCATCAAGTGATTTTTAATTCGACGTTATATTTGTATTTTTATTAATGTTTTCCTAATTTAATTGATCTTTCGTTGTTTAAAATAAAAATTGTCAATTTGTATAATTTTGCGAGTGGTTTGGCGATTTATATAATGTGGCGAAATTGGTCGACGGGATAGCTAACAACTACCTAAATAAATTGCATATGGAAAAAATTGCTTGTGAGTATGAAGCAGTAAATAGGTTGTCAGAAAATACGTTGGCAAACCTCTTTCTCGCCAAGCAACTTTTATCCGAAGTATTGTACATAAGCAATGATTGCTAGAAATGCAATTTTAATTATGATATGCGCTTTTATGTTTCACTACATTTATGCATACTATACTGTGCGTATAAATGCTACTGTTCATATGCAGGGCTACACAAAAGAATTCGTAAGGGTTACTGAGTATGAGAGTAAATTGCTTAAAGGTGGTTTTTAAAGGAATTATACGTTTTTACGCTGAACTGCATTTAGTTTACTAAGAAATGTTTGTAGAATATAGATAAAATGATATACAGGGTCACGCAAAGAATTGGATACATAACCGTCTATGGATGATAATATCTGGAAATGTGATTTCAGTAGTTTTAAGAGTAGTTTAAATTAAATTTAGGCTAAATAGTGGCATGCAATAACGATACTATTGGCTATGGACGGTAACTGCTGAAATCAATTTTTAAAATTTTTTATGCGTCTTCTAAAATGTTTACTTAGTTATCTTATTTCCCAAAATAACGAAGTTTTGTTAAAGCATTCAGGATGTGTTGGAAAGTGTTTCATATTCTATGCTTAACGCATGATTTTTCTTTCTTCTTTAGTCTTATTTTGCATTTATTTTATTCTTAATTTTTTAGTCTTATACTGCTTTATAGAAACTTTGGCACAATTGTCATATACGCCAATTTGGCGAAAACATCAACAGCATAAACAACAACATCCGGGTTACCATATCAAGCAAAATAACGACACTTTGCCGCCAGTTACCCGTTGTGTATATGACATTGGCGTCAAAAAAAATCGCGCCAATATGGGGCGTATATGAGATCTGTGCCGAAACTTTAATATTTAATTTTTAAACTCTTCGCTCCACACCCCTTACATATAGTACAAACTATAATACAGATAGCGCAAAATAACAGACAATTTGGTACTTTTCCACTGTAGGAGCTTTGGCGTTTTTTAAAAAAAAGCTTGATGTAATTTGGGCATCAGAAAGTAAGATTTGGTTTCGTTTCGTTATACGGATACCTTTGTCGCCAAGCGTAATAGATGTCGCAAAATGAAAATCACGTGAATTGGAGTATTTGAAAAAATAAAAGAAAAAACATTGTCGATACTAAAGTGAGCATTTAAAAAATATAACATTTGAAAATTCTAGACTTTTACGAACTATTTCATTAAATCACAATTATATACTTAAAATAAGTGAACAAATAACTGTTATAAAATAAAACAATAAGACAAAACTCATATTAAACTGCTGGCATAAAATTAAAAATATCTTTTAGCATTTTGAAGTAATTGGCGCATTAGCATACATTTTGGCATGGTGTCCGTATAACGGAAAAATATCGAGATTTGTTATCAAATCATATAAACAGCTATGAAAACAAACTTGATGAGCGTTTTTGTTTGTTTTATACGTTTATTTTATATATATATTATTGATGTTTTTATGTACAAATCACATCTGTTTCTTTATAAAATTAGAGAAACGTCTTTTTTTATATTAAATAGCGTGTATATATAAAATTAAACAGTGGATAGGTTCCCGGAAAATATGTTGCCAAATTTTTCTTTTTCGCCAAGGCACCTATACTGGAAAAGTACCTAAAGCACATTAAAATCGCGCAGTTAGAAGTTCACACAGTACAGCGTCGTCTATTGGCGGTTATTTTATTAGTAGCATCGGGAGGAAGATGTAAAGATGTACTTTAAATTCTCACTCGTACATTTTGAAAAAATATCTTAAAAGAGCGGAGTTTAAATTAAATTTCGGTGACCTCCTTTATGAAAGATTAATAGTTTTAAATGGGAATTTCGCCAAATTAGCCAGCTATCACCAAGTTGGCTAACATTTGGTGCTACTGTGGTAACCCTGCATTAGTTTTTTTCAACAATTACTCATTTCAATGAGGCGGTCCTACCGGAATCGTGAGGGACACACAGAGACTTGGATTTTATATAAATAGATTAAATGTGGGTTGTCATTTCCAACCAAGTGTAATCAATTGAAACATTATAGTTAAATTATTATACTATTGGCTATCACACACACACACACACACATTTACATGTGTACGTGTATATGCAGCCTCGGAAGCGGACTGCAGGCACATCTGTTCCGAAATCTGGCATCGTCCGGAATTTTGTTCTGCGAGCTCCCATGGGATACATGATATTTTTCTTAAATAATAATAAAAAATAAATAAATAATATAAACATTTCCTATGATATATTGAATATTATGAGATTAAACAAATTATAATATGAGTTTAAACAAACATTACCATGACATATTCTTCGCCCCTTCTATTTCCAAACAGTGCTATTGGTGCGATTCTCATGGCACCACCGTTGCCAAACGACCCTGAGCCATTGAATTGTTCCTTGGCAGGTTTAAAGACATCTTTATAATTGGATTCTTTTAATTTGAAAAATACCATCCTCACGTGCGTGCCATAGCCCCTGTTCATCTTTTGACTGAAATAGTCGGTAGCAAACCTAAAGATGCGATAAGTACAGTGCATATAAGCCGAACATTCATATTCACATCTCTATTAATTATCAGGACCGTGCGAAAGGAGGGTGAAGGGGGCGGTCGCCAAGAGAGGGTGTTCAGAGGGCGCCAAATTTATACTACCAACCTCGGTTTTCTTTCTCTCTTTTTTTTTTTTCGTAAAAATATATTATATATATGCATATCGGGAATGTTTTTCAAAATGAAAGTCTGTACATTCTTCGTTTCAAAGTTAATGCATCGTCCTTTACCATTACCGTCTCAATACTATGAGTATTGAGACGGTAATGCCTTTACCCCACACCCCAAAACAATTTTCTGACTGATGACTTCTTCCTTTTTAATACTTTCCAACAAAGTTGAAAAGTGTTTATGTATCCAGTTTGTCTGGCCGTCTGTCCACGCTCTAACTTCCGTAAATAGACTCGGATTTTCATGAAATTGATAAAGCTTATTTAGGGTCACTAAAGCATGTTTGGTACTGTATATGAAGTATGTAGGATTAATAGTTCAATTACAGGGGCACTCAAAAGTATTCCACTACATTATCGTATATGGGGAAAAATCGTTTGCAGAGTATTTTAATGACATTACGCTATTTCAAATGTATTAAAACTGATATAAATCACTGAATTTCACTACGATCACGTTAGAACATGGCATTTTTTATTCATTTACAGGGACACACAAAAGAAATGGATTACAGTACTGTCTGTGAGTAATAATTGTTGAAGTGTACGGTTTAAAATTCGGTATGCGCTTTTAAATGTAATTAATTTTTTGAATGTTACTCGTCATATATAAATTCTATACCGCATATACAGGGCTGCTCAAAAGTATTCACGTACCATTCTCTTTATTAGTGGAAATTGCTGAAGGGAAATTTTCAACTGAAGTACATGTATCGCTTAAGTGAACTAAATTTTGGCATGCGTATAGTTAATAGATACAAATCTATATATCCTATACAGGGCTGCTAAAAATTCGGTTAATTTTCCGATTGTAGATGGGAACAGCTGATATTGGGTTTTGAAGTGTGTTATGCATTTCCATATGGTTGAATTAGACGTAATATTTTATTTTTTTAAATGGTGCAGTTTTGTTACATTATTCTGAATGTGTTGAAAAGTGTTTCATAATCTATGCTTGACGCATGATTTTTTTCTTTCTTGTTAAAACTTATTTTAGGTCTTTGTCTCTTTTGTTAACCTTCTCTTTTCCGAGTTTGCAATTTTCTTTCTGTACTAGGGACAAAAACGTTCTCTTAAAATAGCATGTGGTTTCTTTTTTGGAATCCAAAAGGGTTACAAACTGTTAAATACATTTTTTCAACACCCATTTCCCAGGTCCTCTTTGCCATAATATAAGTGCAATTTTCTCTTATGTTAGTTAGTTGTATGGAATTTCTGAATTATTAAACATTTTAAAGTTCAAAATAAAGGCGAAATATGTATTCAATGTAATTTATTTCTGTTTCTGCACTTGCGACACCCGTCACGAGGGGGGGGGGGGGGTTGTCAAATTGAAACTTTGACCGATGAGGGGGGGGGGCGCCAATTTGAAACTTTGCCCCGAACGCAGTTTTCTCTCGCACGCTCCTGTTAATTATAATAAAGTAACTATTACTGATAAAATCACCATAATTCTAATTTCTTATATTAATATTTCTAATTTAATTATCCATTTTCTTTTTCTAATTGTCTGTATTATAGTAGATGTTTTCACTTCAAATATGTTTAAATGAGTGTACTTCTTCATTTTAAGGCTTTTGTCGCTTAAATTTTATATACAAACAAAAAATTCATATTATCTGCTGAAAATGACACCAATTTCAATGCGAATATATACGTAGTGCCATAAACAGGTACCGTTCTTACGAGTTTTGCTAAGAAAATTACAATAAAACCTGTAAAAACCAGAATAGCTAAATGAGCGGGAAAATAGTCCGTCTTAGCAGATAGATTTGTACGGTATTCCTTCTGGTGGAATCACAAAAGTATTCCGTTATAGACAGGTTACCCTTTTGCAGATTTTACTGCATTGCATTCTTCTTGGTACACACTAATGAATAGCATGCATTTTTATTTCGGTTTCATTAGGTACATATTTTCTTTTACTTTGAATTGCAAATGCTTGAAGTAAAAGTTCACAAGATCTTGATGGGTTTATAGTATTTGTATCTGTCTGTAATACATCTTATATTTACTTTTTTTGCATAAAAATAGCTTAATAGTTATAAATAAAAAGAAATCTGGTAGTTACCCAGTTAAACTGATCGCATTGAGGCTATTCACACTAATTGTACATTACACTCTTATTTCAAAGAATAATGCTTTCGAAAAATGAAAAAATTGACCAAAAAAATATTTAGCTACATTAAGGGGGCATTCTCTCCCCCATTCCCCCCCTTTTATACTTAACCAATGAACCTCCAAATCTAATCAGGGAAGCGCCTTTTCATAATAAACCGGTATACTAAATTTGAAGCAAATCGGATAACTTTGCATGATAAACCCATTTATCTAAATTAAGGGGGAGAGGGGCTTAGCCCCCTCTCTCCCTTTATACTTAACGAATGAACACCTAAAACTAATCAGGGAAGCGCCTTATTAGAATGGACCTATAATCCAAAATTTGAAGCAAATCGGATATTTCTATCAAGAGTTTTCGCGTTACATACATACATACGTACGTAAATACAGAAATCGAGGGCACACTGCAGGCTTTGATAGCCTGTGGGCTAAAAATATGACATCACAACAGGAGGAGAGGGTATCAATAGCATTCGACATAGGGTAAGGATAAGGAAGGGTAAAACATACAAAAAAAAGAAGAAAAATCATATGACGTAATTAATGGATAATCACTAAGTGAAATCAACTTATTTTCAATATTTTTTCAAACAATAATCAATTTAAACGCTTGAAACTTGTGGACATTAGCTAGCGTCTAATTTATTTTACCATTATATTAATTACAAAAGATTCTGAAAATAAATGAATATTTCTTATATTTATTGAATACATTTTTATATAATTTCAGTAGCTGAATTTTTTAAAAAGTAATTTTCTCGAAAGCATAATGCTTTCAAAGAGCGATTTTAAATGTTTTTCCAAACAGCTGTTAATTTATAGCCTCGAACCCAAAGGAATTGTCAAAGATTCCAAGCATGTTATGACATTTAGTGCTGCCATCTGTTGAACATTTTCCCAATTCTCAAGACTTTTATGTGAAGTAAACGTGGAAATTACGCCCCACGTAGGCATTCAAGAAACAATCGTCTTTGATCTTCGAATACTATATTGATCAAATAACATATAGATTTTGTTCAAACTTCGTGAAATTCTGTTGCTTACGAGATGAAAAAAATTGTCATCATATATTTTATGTGCTGAGAAAATCTAAAATACTTCACAGTAAGCGGGTTACTGCTAATGTTGAACACTTGTACTTGTACTAAGCTTTTAAACGCTTAATTTTGGATTATTAGATATATTTTTAACACTTTTTAGCAGGGCCGAAACTAGCATTTTTTGCGCACGGGGCAAACAGGAATTTTGGCGCCCCCCCCCCCCTTCTTCCTCAAAGTATATTTACAAAGAGAATTTTACTAATTTTCTAATGGCCGACTTATTTTAAAATTTAAAATATGTAATCATAAAATATGTAATACTGAACTACGTAATTTGAATGTGACGTTTGTTGCAATTATAGTTCGTTCACATAAAAGAATTCGCATGTATTACCGGCTATTTACAGTAATTGCTTATACAGTAGAGTTCCGATTATCCAAGTTCCGCTTAACCGAGTTTCTGCTTTAACCGAGTTATTTTCTTCTGATGGACTGATGGCTTTCATTATTATGAAACAGTCATTATAAATGAAGTGTTAGGTGAAGATGAAAGAGCAGCCTTAAAAAGTTTGAACTCTGATTTTCTGGTCAGAATGGGGGGAAAAAAATTGGCCATTTTTTTTTCTCATTCTGACCAGAAAATCAGATTTCAAACTTTTTACGGCTGCTCTTCCATCTTCACCTAACACTTCATTTATAACGGCTGTTTCATAATAATGAAAGCCATCAGTCCATCAGAAGAAAATGATCGGTTCCAAAGGTATAATCTTTCATTTGGCGCCCCTTGGCTCTGGCGCCCGGGACACATGCCCCCTCTGCCCCCCCCCCCCCTTAGTTTCGGCCCTGCTTTTTAGGAGTCTCTATCCATAGTTTATTTGGTCTTAAGAGTCTTTTAAATTTACAATATATTGAACAACATTTAATTGTGTTAACTATTTCAAATACTCAATCATCTTTTCTGACAAAATTCTGCTTCGAATTAATTTTTTGAAAATGCATTGAAATGTCTTTATTTTAAGCAGCCACGAGAACAATATATAAAATACCAACTAAACAAAACTATTTGAAAAAAGTGTCTGCAGCATTTAAGTTTTGAATTTTTAAAGTGCAAATTCATTTTGCTCATCTCAAATTTATATATGTAAATGTATGTATTGAATAATGAAGTATGTATTCAATAAAGACTATCTAAAAAAGTATCTGCAGCATTCAGCTTTTGGAGACAAATGTATTTAATGGATAACCAAGTTGCACTGAACATTTGATGGAACCATATTATAAAGAAGTACATTAAATCTTGCCAATCAAGGGATGTCAATTTAATCAGTAGGAAAATAAATAAATAAATGATAACTACCAAGAAATGTCTTAATGAAACATAATTTAAAAACAGTACAGTCAGAATACAATTCACTATGACCAATATTACCTATAATATTTTCATAGGAGCTATCACAAGTTTTAGAGGAATTAATATTTTTACATGTAAATATGTAAATAGTTGATTAGATAGTTGGGTAATTCTTTTTTATTGGCACAAGGCCCCCAGTGGGACATACTGTGCCAGACAATAGTTCAAAAGATTTTTAAAATGTGAAGTACCAAGTTATGTTACAACAATTAAAACATATGTGTATGAACTGGGCGATGAAAAATATGCAAATGGTTGAATGACTTACTTCTCAGCCACGTCTTTGAGATTTATGTCACCTTTTTCAACGATAGATGAAGCTATGTTTAAGGTCATTCTTGTATCATCTGTATGAAATAACGTCTTCGCTGACTCTAAAAATATTATTTGAAAGGTTGGTAAAAAACAGCTCAATAAAAAAAAGTAACTCGACAGATGTAATATGTGAAACATTACATACCTCCACACATTACACCATTCAGAAAATTGATGAGTCTCTGTTTTGATGGCAGAGCATAACCTTCAATTTCAAATGGCGAACCAAGACAATCGCCTACTAAAGCACCTATCATACAGCCCCTAAATTTCTGTTTAAGTACAGAACTAGAAAACGCTGAAGAAGCCATAGTTATAACTTTACTTATAAAGAAAAGTCTTTATTATGAATTCTAAAAATATAAACAGGGTTATAAATTCACCAATTAACACTAATGTCTGGCTAAAATGGGAGCTAGCGGATCTCTTTAAAATACTCTTAGCTACTTTAAATGTATAAAGTAACAGCATTATATACTACTCTTTTAGTAATATTCTTTCCTCGGAGTTAGAATGGTTTGTTTACACTATGGAGAAGAAACACACCGCACTCGATCCTCCAATCACAACTCTATTACGTGTGATAGTGTTGTGAAATTCTCAGAGCATATCTATCCGCCTGCCAACAACCGATCAGCGTCGTTCCGATAAATGAGCTGCGGATGTGATGTCATCTGTACTTAACGGGATTTCCCATTTTTTGGAAACTCTGCCGATATTTTTAGCCATCCTTTCCGCTGTTTTGACTACGAACGCAATGAAATGGAAAATATATATATATATATATATATATTCACTTTTAAGGGACTCTTCACTCACTTGAAAACACCCGCTCGGTAATGTTAAACCTATGGGCAGGTTGTTTTCAAATTTCTCGTTTAAATTTGAATTTTTTTAAACGTTTTTTTTTTCTTTTTTTTTCTTTTCTTTTGCGTAGGATAGTTGAACTTGATCTCTCATTGGGCCATTTTGTACTTTTTCTATTTTAGTTGCAGATTTTTTTTAATAAAGGCACTTTCACTTTTGAAACCGGTTCCGAAAGTGAAAGTAACTTTCTTTTAAAAAATCTGCCACCGAAATCGAAAAAGTAAAAAAATAGCCCTGTTAGAGATCAACCTCAGCTATCCTATGCAAAAAAAAATCGTTTTTTCTCCCAGTTCCATTCAATTTCATCTTAGCAAGTTTGATTGTATAATAGATGTGTTACCTGCTAATAAGATAAAAACCTGTTTAAAGCGGAATTTTTTACGTTTCTTCTGATTCCTTCTTAGAAACTTTTACTACATCTCAGCCCCTTCCGAAATGATGTCTAGATACGCCACTGCCGCTACCTAAAGCAGCCTGCCCCGAAAGTGCTCAGCGTCAGCACATACTAGAGACAATCAAAAACTAAGTTGAGTGAGCCAAACCTTGTAGTAATCCAGCCCATAGAACCCGAAAAAAGAATGCACCATTAATGTTCCAAAATGTTAGCAACAGGAGGTCTAAGATAAAATTTCATATTACAGAAAGCCAAACGGTAGAAGGTGTTCCCTCTTGTAAATTTCACAAATTACTTTTAATATTAACACTGCATTTAATAAACTGGTGAAATCCCTTATCTACAGTTACCTTTAAAGTAACGCGATTTTTAATTTACGGCTGTAGTGTGTAAACGTAAGTTTTTGCCGAAAAATGAGATTAATGTTCAAATGAGGCGGTTGCTAATATAAAAAGAAGGACCGGGTCCTGGACCTGGACCTGAGGACCAGGATCTTAATTGGAATGCAATTTTTAAGTAGCTGAAGGACGCTAAAACTATGTTACAGAAAAATGTAATAAAATCGGATCTTTTTAAAAGAAGCTGCAACAAAGGCCCCAAGAAGGAGATTAATATTCAAAATTGGTGGTAGCTGAAGTCTGAGAAATTTTTCTGTCGTTCATGTAGTAGCTGGAGGACTTAAGAAGTTGTTAGGGAAGAAAAGCTAGTGAATCGGACAATTTTTAATGGAGCTATAATAGGATGTATAAAAGGGACCAAATGACAGTTAAAAGCAGGACCCTATCATGAAAACATATTAAAATGTCTTAGTACTTAACGCTTTAGATCTACAATTAGTCAAAATTAAGCATAGGGTATGAACTATTTGTTAGAATAATATTTTAAAGAAGTGTATAAAAAAATAAGTAACTGCTTTAAAATAGGCCCTAGGTCCCCAATAAAAATATGAGGGTGTTGGTTCTGGAAGAAGAATCCAAGACTCAACTTTAAAATTTTGCACTGAGAAGATGAGGAAATTGGTGGTTGAAAAACGCATGGCGCACAAAAAGTTCAAGGCCCCTGCACCGGACCATAGGACCTCAGGGAAAATGATTCCAAAAATGAAGATCGGATTAAGAGGGGGAAATTTATTAACAATTTATGGTGCAAAAATTTCAAGGGGGGCCGGTACCGGGCCTCAATGGTCCAGGGACTTAACTGGCATGTAGTTGGGTACAAGGATATTTTTTAGTAGTTTTTAAAATAATCGGCGCTGGCGGACGCTAAAACTATGTTAAAGAAAATTAAATGCAATTCGGATCATTTTTCAAAGAACTGCACTAAGTGTACCAAGAAGGCGGTTAATATTCAAAATTAGTGGTAGTTGAAGTCTGAGAAATTTTTTGTCGTTCATGTAGTAGCTGGAGGACCTAAGAAGTTGTTAGTTTAAGGGAGCTATTATAGAGGACCCAAAAAGGTGCCAGCTGATAGTTCAAAGCAGGGCCCTAACATGAAAATATGTTAAAATGTCTTAGTACTTAAAGATTTAGATCTACAATTAGTCAAAATTAAGCATAAGGTATTAATTATTCGCTAAAATAATATTTTAATGAAATGCATAAAAAATTGAGTAAATGCTTTAAAAAAGACCATAAGGCCCCAATAAAAATATGAGGGTGTTCGTCCTTGAAGAAGAGTCTAAGACTCAACTTTAAAATTTTGCACTGAGAAGGTGAGAAAATTAGGGGTGAAATATGCATAGCGCACAAAAAGTTCAAGCGTCCTGGACCAGGCCCTATGAGAGCATAGAGCTGGAATGTATAAACGTGAGAATAACTAAATGGAAAAAGGGTTCCAAAAATGAAGATTGGATAAGAGGGGGCAATTTATGGTGCAAAAACTTCAAGGGGCCAGGGACTTAACTGGTATGTTATAAAGATATTTTTAGTAGCTATTATTAGGGTATAAAAATATTTTTAGTAGTTATTATTAGGGTATAAAGATATTTTTAGTAGTTATTAAAGTGATCGGAGGATGCTAGAGCTATGTTAAAGAAAATTGCAAGCAATTCGGATAATTTTTAAAGAAGCTGCACCAAGGGCCCCAAGAATGAGATTAATATTCAAAATCGGTGGTAGCTGAAGTCTGAGAAATTTTTTTGTCGTTCATGTAGTAGCTGGAGGCTGGAGGGCCTAAGAAGTTGTTGGAAAAAAAAAAAACCTATTGAGCAATTTTTAAAGGAGCTATAATAGGGAGCCCAAAAGGGGCCAACTAATAAGTCAAGAACAGGGCCCTAACATGAAAACATGTTAAAATGTCTTGGTACTTAGCGCTTTAGATCTTCAATTAGTCAAAATTAAGCATAGGGTATGAATTATTCGTTAGAATAATATTTTAAAGAAATGCATAAAATATTGTGTAAATGTTTAAAAAAAGGCCTAATAAAAAATGAGGGTGTTGGTCCAGGAAGAAGAGTCCAAGACTCAACTTTAAAATTATGCACTGCGAAGGTCAGAAAATTAGCGTGTAATGAAAAATACTTGGCGCACAAAAAGTTCAAGGGGCCCTGCGGTTCCCTAGGGGCCCCCAGAGTCTTAACTGGAATGTAGAAACGTAAGAATAACTAAATGGAAAAGTATCCCAAAAATGAAGATCGGATTAAAAGGAAGCAATTTATTAACAATTTATTTGCAAAAAAAAAAAAAAACCCTCAAGGAGACCTCTTTCGGGCCCCAACGGTCCAGGGTCATAACTGGAAAGTAGAAAGTTGAGAATAACTATACGTAGAAAGGTTCCCCAAAACGAAGAAGATTGGATAAAAAGAGGGCAAGTATTAACAATTTAGTGCATAAAAACCCAGGGGCCCCAGCCTTTAAAAAAATTAAAAATCCGAGCCTCAGGTGCATCAGGACCTGTCTTGGACTATCTTCACCTAAATTTTCAGACTTCTATGTGTGGTAGATTTTGCTAGCCATCGCAGACATACAGACAGACAGAGCGATTTGTTCTTTTATTAGTATAGATAAATATAGACAGGATTAGAGGGCAAGTACCCTCTTTCATAAAACATTTGATTACAAAATTTTAAATGTAATATAGATTATATTCGTATTGAAAGAATATGAAGTCTACAGGGGGCTCAAGAAGGGGGGGGGGGGGAAGCGCTCAGTCCACCCTGACCCCGTCTAGTTATGGTCGTAAATGAATGGGATTTTTACTATTGTATCTTTTGCAATGAGCTTACATACTGCCACAGAATATCTCCAGAATCCATAGATCACCACATAATCCATAACGACGCAGCGTATGAAATATTTTTCATTATAAAGGAAAATTTTTAATATAGGAAAATAGGTAGACACTCCAGTTCATAACGGAATAAACTACGCTTAGAACAAGATAAGATTTTGCATTATTACTTAGCATACTCCTTTTTTATTTTTTTTAGCGATTGGATAGGGAAAAAATTCCCTTTCTAATACTAGTATACTACCCAAGTTCATGTATAGGGTAGGTGGGGGCAAAGACACGCACGGGGCAAAAACACGTACCGGCTGATTTAATATGAACGCAACGTTTTTTTCGGTGGTAAACAGTAGTTGACAGTTAGGCTTCAATCGTATCAGTTGTGTCTTGATAACATGCGAAGAAAGTTGCATTCCGTGTAGAGAAAATTAGTTAAGCTTCAATTTTCCATTTTTCACGTAGTATTTTTAAAAATTCATGTGATTGTTGAGACGATAATACGGCAAATGTCTACAAATCCAAAAATTCAGTGACGAACGGAAACACTTTAGTTTTTAAATGCCGTATAGTTTACCTCGATTGCATTTCTGTAAGCTTTCAGTTGGCCGGTTAAGAGGGCTGGTCACTCAGCTTCCGATTTTCCCTTACTAATGTAAAGTCTTGGCATTGAATGCATTCGTATATTTAAAATATCTCCTCGGGAAATTAATAGTTTTAACTTCTATGTTTTGTGTTCACTTCCTAAAAGAGGTCTCTTTTTTTCTTAGTTCTCAAAATATTTCTAAAGTATAGACTTAATTTTATAGGAAGTGTTAAAATCTTACTCACAGTTCGCCTGCTTTTAATACATAAAAATATTAAATTCAGCATAGATTTTAGAAATATTTTGAAAACTAAGAAAAAAAAAGAGACATCCTATAAGAAGAGTACACAGAAAAAAGATGTTAAAAATATGAATTTCCCCAGAAGATATTTTAAATATACGAATGCATCAAAAGTCCATAAACTTAACATTATGAAGGAGAATTCCGAAATTGAGTGATCAGCCCCCTTAAGTCCTTCGCGGGACGAGCGTCCCGTGTACGTGACGCATAAGGTGCTGAGAATCCTTGATTACTCACAACAGTAATTTTTTATTGTAAATTTTGCCTTATTTAATACGAGCATTTTCCCGATTCAATTAGGCAAAAATTTCTGTTTTGAAAAATCGGTGATAAAATATTAAAATTCCTGTAAAAGACGCTCGTCGGCCGTCGCGAAGGGGTTGAACAAAACGAGTCTTCGCCCCTTCAATGCGTGTTTCTCATCCCAATCAATGCGTCGCAAAGACACGCAGAGCAATGTTTTTAAAAATTTGCAATTTCTTGCAAAATTATAATTTGACAGAATCTAGGTTGATGGTGATACTGAATGAGGTCAGGGGCGTAGCTATAGTTACAAAAAAATTTTCGGGGGGGGGGGGGGGGGAAGAGTTCAAAATTTTACCAACTTATAATTCAAAAATTTCCCAACGTGAAACAAATTGCTCTATTTTCCAACTAAAATTATATGTTCAATGTATATTTAATTATAATAATACTTATACGAAAAAAAAAAAAAATCTTTCCAAAAAAAATGCTGAAACACTAGAGAACAGAAATTCTGCTTTTTCAGAATTTAGTGTCGCCCCCGGCATTTCCATTACTTCATTTTCTTCTGATGGACTGATGGCTTCTATTATTGTGAAACAGCCATTATAAATGAAGTGTTAGGTGAAGATGAAACAGCAGCCGTAAAAAGTTAGAACTCTGATTTTCTGATCTTCTGATCAGATGGGGGGGGAAAATGGTCATAATTTTTTTTTTACGGCTGCTCTTTCATCTTCATCTAACACTTCATTTATAATGGCTGTTTCATAATAATAGAAGCCACCAGTCCATCAGAAGAAAATGAAGTAATGGAAATGCCGGGGGCGACACTAAATTCTGAAGAAGCAGAATTCTTGTTCTCTAGTGTTTCAGCATTTTTCTTTGGAAATATTTTTTTTTTCGTATAAGTATTATTATAATTAAATACACATTGAACATATAATTTTGTTGGAAAATAGAGCAATTTGTTTCACGTTGGGAAATTTTCAATTATAAGTTGGTAAAATTTTGAACTCCCTTCCCCCCCCCCCCCCCTCCCGAAATTTTTTTTGTAACTATAGCTACGCCCCTGACCTCATTCGGGATTCTACTGTAGTACAAAACATATTTCAATTTTAAGACTTAAAGCACACGTTTTATTTTATGTAAAATGACGTCATTCGCATCCGCTTAAGAATTCCACATTTACGATCTACTCTTAAGCATCTACAGTAAAGCATGCATAGCACATCACTATCGCGAAATAATGCACAAATGCAGCAAAAAAGATTCCGTCATTCAAGAAAATCGAACAAAAAACCGGCTATCTAATGATTCATAGATACTTACAATTAAATCCTTCTATATATAAAAAAAAGTTTTGATTTGGAAATGGACCAATGAAAATCTGCGTAGATATTCCGGGTAGATCGGCATCCAATTTGAATGCTTAAGCATGGCCTTTCATCGTTAATATTAAAAAAACTGTTGCATACAAAAATATGAAAATCGGTGGTATTATAGAGAAATGCTTGATAAACACGCTGATGCAGACAGTTTTCAAATCGAAGAATTATTTTAAGAGATATTTAATGCTAAAGTTGGACAAAATCGTTCCATTAAAAAAGTTTAACAAAAACTACACATGAGAATTTAATCATTTTTAGATCATTTTATACGTTATAAGTTCCCGGTGCGCAGATTGTATTTATTTTTCTTATTTGACTCATTTTTTGAGGTTTTATTTCAATTTTAAATTCAAATTTTCAGCATTTCGAGAGATATTTTTTACAAATTTTAGAAAATGTTATTAATTTAAACTGTTGCCAGTTGTATAAACAACGCAAACAATAATGTTTACTTCAAATTAAAAATTTATTTACACGTGACTAAAACAGCAAAAAAACTTTAAAATTAGAATTAAATGATTACATGTTAAAAGCAGGAAAATTACGTCATAAGAACCATAGGCACAGATGTCATACACGCCCCATATTGACGCAATTTTTTTCCGACGCCAATTTGGCGAAAACATCAATAGCATAAACAACAACATCCGGGTTACCATATCAAGCTAAATAACGACACTTTAGCACCAGTTAAGTACCCGTTGCGTATATGAAATTGGCGTCAGAAAAAAAATTGCGCCAATATGGGGCGTATATGCCATCTGTGCAGAACCATATTTACACTTGAATTTTAAAAGAGAAACAAATCTTAAAATTTAAAAAAAATTATTATTATGCGTTAAAACTTGTAATTTGAGGAAATTACGTCATATTTAAAATGGCAAAAAATATAGCAAAACAATTTAAATTGAAAAATATATTTGCGCGAGATATTTTGAGATAATCTTTTCAACTATTATCGTGAATTCGAAGACAGCGCAAATAATATTTCCTTCTAACAACAAAAGTACTTTCAAATGAATATTAATAAGAGAAATAAAACTTTGGTGCAAATTACGTCAGATTTGAAACGATACATTTAAAATGAATTATTTAAAAGAACTATCTTATAGCGCTGTTAAAAAATACCGGGAGACAATGACACTGTTTACTTAATTCATTTTACATTAGCTTATTTTCAAATGTTTAACTAGTTTTTTTAATTAAATACGAAAACAGAATTTGTTTCTCTTAACAGCAGCAGATTTGGCCTTAAAAATCCCCAATCGAAGGAAAACGAATGGAAACCTGTTTACAGAGAGATCGCTACTGTTTTTTTTTTTTTTTTTTTTTTTTTTTTTTTTTTTTTTTTAATATTAATTTAATATTTTTAAAGCCGATCAAATTAGCGTGCTTTTTGGATTTTGGTGTGCCTGAACGGGGGTTGCCGAGCGTAGCTCGTAGGGGGCAGAGCCCCCTAGTATAGTATATAATAGCTCCATTGTTTTAACAGAAATCATTCGTTTATATATTTTTTTCAAAATAGCACGTATTTTAATTACATTTTCTTTCGGTTGTTACGAGAAAATGGCAACAAAAATATATAATTACTATTTTAAAACAATTTTTCCATTACTTTCTACAGAAATGAAGTACTTGAGTTGCCAAAATTAAACAAATGTCGCTAAAATCTACAAAAAAATTAATATTTCAAAAATAGGCGATACAGTTTTCAAACAAAATGCATTTAAAAGAACTTTTTTTTTTTCCAATACGACGGTACAAAAAGTGAAAATGTGCGATGCTTAGAAGTTTAAAAAATTGCTAAAGAGTATTTAATCGTAATGCTTTGTTTTACGGCTAGCGTCTGTAAGGTAACGTTATTTTTTGTACACAAAATAAACTGGGAGAAAGAAATAGCATACCGTACCGGAGGCTAAAAAAACATAAAAATTATAATTATTGGTTCATTTAATGAAAGTTTTGGTCTTCAATTGCGTACGAGTCATAAACGCACTTCATACGAAAATAGCCTCATATTTTTAGATTTTTGAGAAAGGAACAAAGTTTTGGAGGAAATGTATTAGAGACACTGTCGATGGACAACAGTAGAGAAATTCAGGTCTGGTAGATACATATTTTCGTAGCACACAGAAACATAATGAGAAGTTGAGTCTGGCTGCTTTTTGTATTTCTTTTGAAAGTTTAACTGTTTTACTATTACAGAACTCAAAAAAGTACTCGGCAAAACAATATATATATATTTTTTTAAAAGAAAAAGTGTTCCAAAAATCTATAATTTTCCAACTATAAGCTCAAATTTCCCAAGTTCACATATATTGGAGGGGGAGGCTTCTCTCTCCCCCCCCCCCATAACCCCCCATCGCGACGCCTCTGAATGAGGTTCTAATAGTATAACATTTTATTCAGCTTTCAAACAAATTTAAACCAACATGTTCATTCAAAATAAAAATTTATGGAAAGTGCGTGTTTTTACTCTTTCCCCCAGCTACCCTAATACATATATGAAAAGCCACAGAGTTCAATTAAAAGCGCTGGTTTCGTTTTCGTGTTTTCATAAATGTCATTTCGGCCTACGTGTATAACCTGCAACAAAACACGCTGCAACTCTGCAACTGTTGAGGAAGTAGTGGTGATGTAATCATCAATTCCACTTACCGCCCCGCATCCGCACTCTCTTTCCTGAAGCACGCTGATTGGTTATTGATGAATACGGTTCTGTTCCGCCAAATTACACGTGCTTGTGAAGTGAATAGTGAATATGGAGTGGAGTGTATGTAAACAGACACATCACTCTGGAAACAACTGTCATACATGATGTTACTTACTAGTTACTAATCTCAAACTTCAGTTTTAGTTAAGCTGTAGTGTTAGTTGTTAAATTTGTTACTTTCTTATAATTTAGAAATTAGTTGTAAAAATCATTTCGAAGATTATCTTATGTAATTATGGCCTCCACCGTATTTGACAGTACTCTACTCAAAGCAAAATTTAGAGGCTGTTTGATAGGTGTTTTAGTAGGCGATTGCCTTGGTGTGCCGTTTGAATTTGAAGGTTATGTAGTTAATGATTCTGTGAAAATTATTCTTCCGTCAAAACAGAGACTCGGTGAATTTATGACTAATTTAATGAATGGAGGTATTTTTCACACATTATTTCATCTATTAAATTACTTATTTCCACTTGACTATTTTTATGATCCTTTCAAATCGACAAAGAAGTTTCGTTATACAGATGATACGTGCATGACTTTAAACGTAGTTGAATCTCTTGTTGACCAAGGTGAAGTAAATGCCAAAGACATGGCTGAGAGGTAAAATTTTATTAATTCATACATGCTTATATGTAAAATAATATTAACTTTCTGAAACTCGTGATGATACTTCTGTGAAAAATCATGTTTTAACAATATTGATTATAGGAATCATATATTCGTATTGTATTTTATTAACATATTTCTTTATATAAGTTAAATTATTTATACATTATTTATATTTTACATTACATAAAAATTTGGCAGGATTTTGTGTTTCTTTATAATATTTTAAAGTAATTGGCTTGGCAGAAAGTTTCCTTTGTTTGTTAAATTTTTAGTGCCTTCCAAACCTTGGATGCTTCTTAATATCTTCTTAACTCTTAAATGCTTCAGATGCATTTTTATTAAAATATTTGCTGGCTTGCTTAGTAAACATTTACTCATTATTTTATTCTGAAAAATGTGCCCATCAAAAGAGCAGTCAAGAATCTAAAATGTGCCCTTTTACCAAAAACTGTACCCTGCCCCTTTTTAAACCTTGGAAAAATTCTGATTAAACAATGATATTGATAATTAAATTTATTAAATCTGACTAATATATTTAACAAATCAAAATCAGAAGAATAATTTGTTGATAAAGATTATTTTCCATTTTAGATTAGATTAGATGCATTTTAGAAAGATTAAACAATGACTTTGATAATTGATAATTAAATTTATTAAATCTGACTTAATATATTTAACAAATCAAAATCAGAAGAATAATTTGTTGATAAAGATTATTTTCCATTTTAGATTAGATTAGATCCATTTTAGAAAGATTAAACAATGACTTTGATAATTGATAATTAAATTTATTAAATATGACTAATATATTTAACAAATCAAAATCAGAAGAATAATTTGTTGATAAAGATTATTTTCCAGGGGCATATCTTTGTTCTATAGGGCACTTCGGGAATGGCCACACAGCTGTACTTCCATATTCAGTTTGCTAAAATTAAACATACATTTTCATTAAAATATTGAGTAAGATAGCTTAGACTCCAGCCAATGGAGCCGGACTAAGGATACAAACAATCTCCATCTCTTCTGCTCTCCAAGAGCAGACTGCCTATGACAGTGCTATGTTATGAAAGTCATAAATCATCCTTAATGACTGACCATTAACTTCTCTATTCTTCTCATCTCATAGTATTGAAGGCTCCAGAGCCATTGCCCCTATTTGGTAGTATTTATCGCCCAAACAATCTTAGAAACAGCTTGAATAGGATGCTGTTGGAGATAAAATTTGCTTGGCCTCATATAGGAAAATACTTTGTTTTTCGAAAAATATCGACCCTTATGCATTTATCAGCATGATTACCAACTTTTACTGATGGAAATCAAGCTTTTTTTTCAAATCTTATTTTTCAATAGGATCAGTAAAAATATCTGTATTTGTGATGAATTTAATTATTTAAAAAACTCTGAGTAATAAAAATTACATTTTTAATTAAATTTAAATTTTGAGTTTACATTGTAGATAGTTTTCTTGAATGATTGTTTTTCTTTTTTAATTTAAATAGATTTCAATAAAAAAAATTTCATCTTATGTCTTAGATGTTAAATAACATCTCCTAATTCGACAGGATGCACCCATGTGCCCATGCTGTCACTTTGATATCCTGACCATCCATCATATTTTAACTGTCTGGGTCTCCGGCATCTGTATAGAATGTATTTTAAATCTTCATTATCCACTTTCACAAACCTCATTGGGGAAACACCTTATGCGGCAGTCTTTGCATTTTTAAAACACGATGGATTTTATTTTGAGATATAGTTTTTATATGCTTCATAAGTTTGACTTTCTTATTGACATCTGGATGGAAAACCCCATTCAGATAACATTTTTACTTTGCTTTGCTGGATTTCTATTTTACATTGTTTTCTACCCTTGTTTGACAACTACATCTGGATAGGTATCCCATCCAGATAGCTTTTCTATTTCCATTTTAACTCATTTAATTATTTTTTCTTGATGTCATTTGCTTAACTCACTTTTTTTGTATTTTACTCTTTGGCGCAGCATGTCCTTAAAGGGATTTTGCATCATAAAACCCAATACAATCAACCAATCTTAGATGTTAAATAGTATAATGTAATTTGATTTTGAATATGAAATTACATATTTTTTTAAAATTTAAATAGAGTTCTCAGAATCTGTTAAGAATTTCTTTACAAAATAATTATTGTCAAAATTGACATAATAGAATTTACTATATGAATAATTTCCATTTTATTGACGTTCTCTTTTTTTCTAAAAAAAAAAAAAAAAAGTTTTATAATGAATTTTTATTTATCTTACAATGATGCATTGTAACTAAATATATACAGCATTTTTTTGCGTGTTGTGTGGTTTGTCCCTTCCCCCAGGGGTGGATTTAAGGGGTCGCGATGGTCGCAATCGCGGGGGGCCCCGCATCCAAGGGGCCCCCAAATCTTCTTTTAAGTTCAAAGAGAAAAAGTGACTTTGATCAAAGATTTTTGTATTTTCAGTTACTTTTACTACATCATTTTCATGTAATAAGTAAAATATTTTTTCTTTTATCTGTTATTTCCAGAAATATTTTAGGTTTTTCTTATCTCTTTTTCTGTTAATCTATCATCAAGACTGTGAACATTTGTGAAGGGATGGGGTGGGGTTTAAGGAAGAAAAACGTACTTTGCTCTGAACTAAAAAGAACCTTGTTAGAGACCTTTTACAGCTATTTTAATAGATGTAGGGCATACCAAGTTTGGGGGCCCCCGAAATCAGGATAGCATATGTTATTAAACATATGGGTCGAGTGGGTCGTGTCTCTTCGACTCCTGATTTCAGGGTCCCCAAACATGATATGCAGATTCAGAAAGCTGATATTTGAAATGTATTGTGAGTTTGTTACTGATTATAATCAATATTTTAGGGCATACCAAGATGAAGGGCATACCAAGTTTGGGGGCCCCCAAAATCAGGATAGCATATGTTATTAAACATGTGGGTTGTGTCTCTTCGACTCCTGATTTCGGGGGCCCCCAAACATGATATGCAGTTTCAGAAAGCTGATATTTGAAATGTATTGTGAGTTTGTTAATTATAATCAATATTTTAGGGCATACCAAGTTTGGGGGCCCCCAAAATCAGGATAGCATATGTTATTAAACATGTGTGTTGTGTCTCTTCGACTCCTGATTTCGGGGGCCCCCAAACATGATATGCAGTTTCAGAAAGCTGATATTTGAAATGTATTGTGAGTTTGTTAATTATAATCAATATTTTAGGGCATACCAAGTTTGGGGCCCCCCCGAAATCAGGATAGCATATGTTATTAAACATATGTGTCGAGTGGGTCGTGTCCAGGGTTGCTGGCTTTTAGCCAGGCCAAAAAAAGCCGGCCGGCTTTTTTTGGTTTTAACCACTTAAAAAAAGCCGGCTTTTATTGAAAAAAGCCGGTTTTTATTTTTTTGAAGTTGACTTACAGTAAATTCGTTTTAAATTTGGATCAATTAATTTTTAACACTTTATATATTTTTTTTTAATAGAAAATATTTATGATTTCTATTAAATTTTATCAAATAAATAAGTCTTTATAACTTCTAGAAGGTAACTGTGAAGGCATTATGTCTGAAAAAAAAAAAAAAATAAATAAAATAAAATAAAATAAACATTGAAAAGAATATAAGTTAGGCTCCAAACTGGTGTTTTGAAATTCTATATTACATAGCTCCACATATACTACACATTTTTAAGATATATTTAATTAATGACAAAATGTAGCACATCAAAATGAAAACATTCTTATGTATCCATATGGAGAGATTAAGTTATAAATGTTAAAAGAGAAATTAGAGAAGATGTAATATTTGAGGAGAGTGGTACATAAGTTTATAAAAAATAAAACATTTAAACAAGAAAAAAAATATATCTCTAAATAAAATTTTGAAAAGCTTGTTGCTAATTCATGCATATGCTATTCATAATGTTTTTAATAGTGAGAAATGGTGTTTTTATTAATATGACTATGTAAAATTTTAAATGTTTATTAGAAATAAAAAAGACTTGCATATTAATAGCTCTTAAAATTAAGTAATAAAATATGTAACTAAGTAACCATTGGCCTCTTTAATTTTATAAAGCTGTAAAAATGAAAAAATTGGCATTTGGTATGGCCCTTTTAAAATTTAGCTGACATATTTGCAATTCTGACTACAAATCACTAGCAAAATCCCTTAAGTTTTATTCCAATATTAATGTCCTCATTATTGAGAAATTGGGCTACTTATTAAACTCTAAATCAATTAAATGTCATTAAAACTAATTAAAAACACTTTAAAATGTGTAGTTTATAATTACAATGCTTTGTTGTATAAAAGCCAATTATGGCCAAAAAAGGCCAATTTTGGCCAAAAAAAGCCGGTTAAAACCAATAAAAGCCGCCGGCCTGGCTTTTTAAAATTTTAGCCGGCTTTTTTGCAACCCTGGTGTGTGTATACCATCAAAATATTAAACTTATGCTTCTTGCTATTCATATCGATGACTACATATCACTGCTAAAAAAACTTGTTTGTTGCATTGAATCTGAAGAATGCATGTTGCACAGGTGTGATAAATGTCCATCTCCTGAAATCTTAAAGAAAGATTTAATGGGTTTAGATGAATTGGAAATGAGTAATGATATTATTTATAAACAGTGGGTACAGACTGATGGAGCAGAATTAAAAAAAGTGATTATGCCTGTTGATGAATTTGTTGATGATTTAATTACAAAACTCCTTGCTTTATATTCACACCACTTTTTTGCAAAATCACAAAGTTTATATTTCAAGAAAACAAAGGATGAATTGAATACAGAAACTGCTATTATTTCAGCTGATTTTTCTGAAAACTATACTTGCATTGTGCAAGATGCTATTCAAAATATCCATTGGCAAAAAGAACAGGTTACAGTTCACCCCTTTCTTGCTTATATAAGGGACAGTATCACTGATACTGTGAAATCTATTCCTATGTGTGCAATAAGCGAGCATTTAGTTCATGACACTACTACATTTTGGACTTTTCAAAAAGTAATTGTCAATTATTTAATTTCACAAATTCCACAGATTAAATACATAAAATATTTTAGTGATGGATCATCAGCCAATTATAAAAATTTTATTAATCTCTGCCATCATGAAGAAGACCATGGTGTGAAAGCTGAATGGCATTTTTTTGCCTCTTGCCACGGAAAAGGAGCTTGTGATGGAATAGGCGGCACCATAAAACGCATGGCCACCAAAGCAAGTCTTCAGCGTCCATTCAAAGATGGTATCTTAAATGCATTTGATCTGCATACATTTGCAAAAGAATATGTTAAAGGAATTGAAAGTTTTTTTATAACAAAATCTGAAATTGAAATTGCCAATAATCAGTTGGCAGATAGGTATGCAAAGGCAGATACAATCGTAGGAACAAGGGTTAATCACAGCTTTGTGCCAATAAATAAAGGCCAAATACTGGTTTCCAGGATATCAGGCTCCTCAACAAATTTTATTGCTACTGTGAGATTTAGTGAAACCGACAAACCACAAACATTTAAAAGTGAACAATATGTTGCATGTGTATATGGTGTTAATTGGTGGATTGGTAAGATTTTAGATTACTGCGAGGAATTCAATGACTATAAAATTATGTTCATGCATCCTCATGGTCCTAGTTCATCATATTCATGGCCAAAATCTTCAGATGTTTGTTGGATTCCATATGAGCATATAATGAAAGTAGTACCCCAATGACTGCTACAGGAAGAACATATACTGTTGCTCCAGAGGAGCATACAGCAATTCAACTCTTATTCTTAAACTTCAAGACAGATTAAGTCCTTGGTAATTTTCAACAACATATTATCAAGTTCCTTTCAACAATATATTATAAAGTTATATCCATGTAAGTATCCTGTTCTTATTTTATGTAAATATGTTTCATATAAGTTTTATCTAAGTCTTACTTTTATACATATTTGATGTTTTTGTCGTACATTTGTATCACACAAGATTTGTGTACTCATTTTGTCAAGATTTGTTCATTTAAATTGAAATTGGCAGTGAACTGAATAACTAATGTCAACAATCAACTCATTAATATTAATTTTTAATCTTTTATTTGAATTCAACTGATTTACAGCTAGTATTTCTGCCATATTTAAAAAAAAATATGTTTTATGGCTCTTTTTCCTTCTAAATATTTTCCATTATGTATATTATTTTGAGAATTATACATATTATCATTTTATATGAAATAAAAAGTATTGAAATGAAAATTTACTGTTATTTTAATATGTATGTGTTTTTAGTATAATTAACTGCTGATTGGTATTTCTAAATTGAATTATTTATATATTGATGCTCATACATTAATTCATATGCCAGAAAAAAATATTTTTAACCATTATTTGTTAAACCAAAGATACTTATGTGTTTTAAGATAGTCACTGTTAGGTAAATGACATCCTATGTGTAAAAAGCTATTTTTCTTTAATGAAAAATTTTACCTCTCCAATTTTTTTTCTGTTTAAAGTATACATATGGAGCAATGTTTTTAGCAAGTTTGAAAAAAATTTATGATGGGCCATTTTTTTTATGGCCCATTACAGTAAGCCAATTTTTGAGGGTGATATTTTCTGTTTAAATGTAATAAACAGTATTAAAATAAAAAATTACCATTGTTTTAATATCATATATGCATTCTTTATATAAATAGCTTTAAATTGGTACCAGAAATATAAAATTTGAATCATTAGTTGTCAAGTTATGGACATTTATAGACATTGGGATAGCATCCAAGATGGCCACCATTTGGTAAAAATGACCATTTTTTAAAAGGGTATATCTCAGTGAATATTGCGCAAATTAGTTTTAAATTTCAGATTTGAGGGTTTCACTACTATGGCTGTCTACAAAAAAATTTTTAAAAAAATCCGTGACTATGCTGCAACACCCATTGGTTGAATTCGTGTGGAATGACCCTGCTGCGAACAAAGCATCTACGCTGTTAACTACATTATTTGACTCTCCGGAATCTAAAGCTATGGGTAAAGTTATAAGGTCAGCGGTTATTTTTTCTCCAAAAGCAGATATCAACTGAATTTTTGAATTTTCATTATTTTTAAACGAATCTGGTATTTGATTTGAATTAACTACCGGGATTTCGGCCGCATTATCGATTAATGTATTCAGGAGTGATTCTGTTCCGAATTTTCCGAAAATTCCGAAAAATTAAGGCAGTCATTTCCGAAAATTAAAAAAAAATCGGTCATAAATCCGAAAATTCGGACATAAACTATACCGCGAATTTCGACAAATGGTCGCCGAAAATAACCAATTTCGTCGATCGTTCGACGAAAAATCGCCAATTTCGTCAAAAGATAGCGAAAAAACAATTAATTTCGTCAAAAGATCGCGAAAAAACCGCAAATTTCGTCAAAGCATCGCGAAAAAACTGCAAAAATCGTCAAAGGATCGCGAAAAAACGGCAAATTTCTCCAAAAGATCGCGAAAAAATAGCAAATTACACCAAAAGATCGCGAATAAACGGAAAATTTCGTCAAAAGATCGCGAAAAAACAGCAAAAATCATCAAAGGATCGCGAAAAAACGGAAAATTTTGTCAAAAGATCACGAAAAAACGAAAATTTCGTCAAAAGATCGCGAAAAACCAGCAAAAATCATCAAAGGATCGCGAAAAAACGGAAAATTTTGTTAAAAGATCGCGAAAAAACCGCAAATTTCGTCAAAGCATCGCGAAAAAACCGCAAATTTCGTCAAAGCATCGCGAAAAAACAGCAAAAATCGCCAAAGGATCGCGAAAAAACGGCAAAATTTCTTCAAAGCATCGTGAAAAAGCGGCAAATTTCACCAAAAGATCGCGGAAAACGGCAAATTTCAACAAAAGATCGCGAAAAAACGGCAAATTTCGTCAAAAGATCGCGAAAGAACCGCAGATTTTGTCAAAAGATCGCGAAAGAACCGCAGATTTCGTCAAAACGTCGCGAAAAAACCGCAAATTTCGTCTAAGCATCGCGGAAAAACGGCAAATTTCACCAAAAGATCGCGAAAAAAATGACAAAAATCGTCAAAACATTGCAAAATGGAGAGAAGTCAATAAAATATCACTTTATACAAGAAATAACTTTATATCAAATAACACTTAAAAGAAATAGTATTTAAAAGAATTTAATAATAACTTTTTGTTACATAATGTAACAACAGTAACAATGCATTATTGCACTTGTATCCTTACGGCACCGGGGGGGGGGGGAGATGTAAACAATTTCTTATCAACAAAACAAGTGGACAACATTATTTCTCTTTCATTTACTAGCAAACACAAGTATCATTTCAAACATATTTCGCATATGGTATATCGAACAGCGGATTATATATGCATACACATATGACAGAAGAATAGGAATGCCAAACGTTGGGTTTTTGCATATTTTGGAATTAAATAGTTTTATAATCATTTAAAGATTTTAATAATAACTTTGTATTCTCATAAAAATAGATAACAGATCAAAAACAGATAACATACTATTTTGATGTAAAGACCAAGTTACAAAAAAAAAAAAAGTTCGGTTGGATAAAAAATGATAACGATATCAAAAGACAAACCCCCCTCCCCTTAGGGATATCATGTGCCAGACACCTACCCCTCCCCCCTAAAATGATAACGTTATATATATGCACAGCCCCATATATATATATATGTATATATCCAATTAAAAAAATACTTTTAACATTAATGACATTTTTTATAAGTATATTTAAAATTATTACTCAGTTCCATTTATTATTTTTAATTATTATTCAATACTTTTAATTTCATAAATTTATTTATATTTTTAAATATTTCTAATACATAAGGTATAAATAAATATATTTTAACAACAGCAAATTGTTTGATGAATGTATTTTAAGTTATCATTCAAGTTTACTCATTATTATTAAATATTCTTTATTTGATATTTCGTTTTAGTGTATTTATTATTACTTATCATTATTCTATACTTTTTATTTGATAGATATATTATGATTGATTATATATTTACATGTAATGTTTTAATTTTCAAAAATATTTTAAATCAAATTAAGCATTTTCAAACTATTTTTATGTATGTCTGTATATTAAGTATTAAAATGTAGCATGCATAAGTTGCTTGCAAGTTTTATTTAACTATTTTATTTGTGAATAAATCAGCTTTATTAAAACACTTATTTTTCAATTTTAGAAATAGAAATAAAACTATTTTTTTTTTTTTTTTTTTAAACAAAATTATTTTTTATTTGAGCAAAATGTTTCATATGTTGCTATATGAAAGGCATGTAAGTATTTTGTGACCATATTATATCATTTTTTTAGCTAAAAAAGAGCTTAAAATATGCATTATATATACTAAAAAAGTCATTTTTGTACTAAAATAGTTGAGAAAATAGCTCAATTTTTTTGCGTGAATATATATAATAACAGCTTATTCCATGTATGTGTATCTCAAAAGGTTACATGGAAAAATGAATCTTTTATAATTTTTTAAAGGACACTTTACAAGAGTTAGGCTTAGCTTCGCAAAATCCTTCGGCCTAGAAGAAGAAATCAAATTTTCCCGCTCCGTCCTCAGATGCGCACTTCAAAATGCGCACGCCGTCGCGAACAGGTTAACCGGGTACAGTTATTCGTCTTTGCGTTGTGATAAACACGCACTGATGCCAACAGCAGATGCGTCACACTCAATGACAAATGGCACTCCTATAACGGGAGTATGTAGACTAGGTGCTTCGATTAGACCTCTTTTCAACTCCTTAAACACCCGATCATGGTCTTCTGACCAACACAACTGCTCTGGACTGTTCTTCTTTGTCAGTTCAGTTAGGGGATATGCTACTTCGGCATATTTGGTCATGTAATCCTTATAATAATTACAAAGACCAAGAACACTTTTCAACTGTTTTTTCGTTTGAGGCACTGCTAACCTTCAAATGGCCTACACTTTTCCGGGGTCGGTCAGATGACTGCCAGACCCAATGATATGTCCTAAGTATTTAATCTGAGGTTTTGCAAATTCACATTTTTTAAGGTTAACTGAGAATCGTAACTGCGATAACTTAGAAAATGTGTTTTCTAAATGCAACAGGTGTTCAGAATATGTTTCAGAAAAGACAGCTATGTCGTCTATATATGCTCTGGCGAACTCCTTGTTATCGGACAATGCTTTGTTCATCTCCCTTTGAAAAGTCGCAGCTGCGTTCCTGAACCCGAAGGCCATTACTTTAAAGCGATACTGAGCCATGTGAGTTTTGAAGCATGCTAAATTTTGACTCTCTTCTTCTAGTGGTATGGCCCAATGCCCTTTCAACAAGTCTATAGTGGTTATCACATTGGCCCTGCCAATACTGAACAACAGATCGGTGGCATTTTCCATTGGGAAATCATCAGTTTTCGTAATAGCATTTAGTGCTTGAAAATTTATGCATATGCGCAAGGCCCCATTCTTCTTCATCACGCACACTACTGGGTGTGGCGCCTCTGCCTCACTTTCTTCAATCAGACCTAGTTCCAATAATTCCTCAATTTGTTTATCTACTTGAGGTTTCAAGGCCTCTGGGATTCTGTAAACATAGGGCATTTTCTTTTCTGCATCATTTATTCATATTTTATGTTCTCCTACCTTGGCTATTTGCACTTTTCTAGAAAATAACTTTTTATATTTATACAACAAATCTAACATTTTTTGCTTCTCCATCTTTCCTAAATTACTTAGATCAACTCCCTCAATATTGGACAAGTCGGAGTTATCTTTCGTACTGGGGGTGGGATGGACCTCCCCTAATTCTTCCTCATTTTCGAAGATCACCCTCACTGCCTGTACCCTAGGAGTAAATTTTCTGATCTTATTTACGTGGACATTTCTAAAATTCCCGTTTATTAATTTTCCTTTATAAGAATCAGGGTTACAGCGTGCCACTATTTCGGCTGGTCCGGTCCACCTCGCGTAAAGTTTGTTCGCGAAGTCCGGGATTAATAAATATACCTGGTTCCCCGGTCTAAATTCCTTGTAAACTGCTCTTCGATTAGCGTACTTCGCATACGAGCTTTGCTTAACCTCCAACACTATTGCCGCTTGTTCCGCCGCCCTTTCTAAATTAATTTTTAACTGCTGGAGGTATTCGGTCGCGCTCTTTCCTAGATTTATAGGTAGTGGGATTTCGCCTGCCCATGTAGATTTTAATACCGCCAGTGGCCCCCTGGCCTCCCTTCCGTACATTAATTTGAATGGCGATACGCCCATAGTGCTATTCGGAATTTCTCTGTACGCAAATAATAGATAGGGGATGTGTTTATCCCAATTTTTAGGGTCACTATGAATTATATGGTGCAACATACATTTCAATACCTGATTATATCATTCAACTAATCCCGAGCTCTGTGGGTGCCTGGCATAGCAAATCTAGGAGCCACCTCCAGCCTAGCATGAAACTCTTGTATTAACCCGGATACAAAATTTCTGCCCTGATCACTTGCTATTACGCGGGGTATTCCTGTTCGCATAAATATCTCTAGCAATGCATCGGACGTAGCTTTAGCCGTAATTGTCCATAACAGAACTGCCTCTGGCCATCTCGAATATTGGTCTACCAAAGTAAGTACGTATTGATGCCTACGCGCTGAAGGAGGTTCAATTTTTCCAATTATGTCAATATTTACAACGTCGAACGGAAGTTTTGGTCTCTCAATTGGGACAATGGGCATCTGATCGCTAGCACTCTCCCTACTCCGTAGTCGGCAATCCTTACACGACGCACAATATTCTTCCACATCCCGCAACATACCTGGCCAAAAAATGAATAACGAATTTTCTCTTTTGTTTTTTTCATGCCGAAATGATTAGCGAAAATCGACTCATGCGCCATTTTTAAAATTCCCCCCCTCCTCACCTTTGGTACCACTAATTGCATAACTTGATCTCCCGAAACTCTTTCCCTATGATAAAGCAAATTGTCTACCATAACAAACCCATTTTTCTCTTTTTCTGCATCTTTGAAAGCTCCCTGTAACGATTCGCAACTTTTCTGTTGTGCCCTGTAAATACTCTCATCTGATTGATGACCCACATTTAAATCTTCGCTATTATTTTTCCCTTCAATACAGCTAATAATCATTAACTCTCTTTCTGCAGTTTCATTTTGACTCAATAAACAAATTCTCATCATTCGTACTTTGTTGTTCCATTTCACTACCCCCTGCTTTTCGATATTTAATTTCTTCCCTGCTTTCTGACTGCATCTCATCCGTAGACACATCACATAATCTATTTTCTTCCCCTCCACTCTAAGCTGATCGTAATAACTCATAAATCGTTGGCGTGATAATACATGACCCATATAATTTATCTGTTGCTGGGTCATTCCATGTGAAATCGACCAATTTAAAGAAAAGTTGTTGCACCATAGTCACAGATTTTTTTAAAATTTTTATTACAGACAGATATAGTAGTGAAACCATCAAATCTAAAATTTTAAGATAATTTGTGCAATATTGACTGAGATATAGCCTTTTGAAAATTGATCATTTTTACCAAATGACGGCCATCTTGGATGCTATCCCTATGTCTATAAATGTCCATAACTTGACAACTAATGACTCAAATTTTATATTTCTGGCATCAATTTAAAGCTATTTGTATAAAGAATGCATATATGATATTAAAACAATAGTAATTTTTTATTTTAATACTGTTTATTACATTCAAACTGAAAATATCACCCTCAAAAAATGACTTACTGTAATGGGCCATAAAAAAATGACCCATCATAATTTTTTTTCAAGCTTGCTAAAAACATTGCTCCATATGTGTACTTTAAATAGAAAAAAAATTGGAGAGGTAAAATTTTTCGTTTAAAAAAAATAGCTTTTTACACATAGGATGTCACTTACTAAGCAGTGACTATCTTAAAACATGTAAATATCCCTGATTTAAGAAATAATGGCCAAAACTAAATATTTTTTAATCCCTGAATTAATGTAAAACTATAATGAAATATAATCTCATAAGTTTTTTGTAGGACCACCCTCCAATTGCTCCCCCCCCCCCCCACAAAAAAAAAAGTCATTGCTAAAAATGTATAATTGAAAAAATTTAACACTGAAGAAAATAAGAAAATAAATAAAGAATATAATGTATAATTGTGAAAAACCTTTAAATGCAATATATATAAATGAGATTTTACTGCATGTGTATATGTGGAATCTATTCAAAACGTTTTCCATGCAAGAAATTCAATTTTTATACCTAAATTTCTATTTCTTACTTTAAAAATTGCTCACTTAAAAAGTTTTACATTTGTATGCGACTTTATAGAAAAATTCTGCTGTATGCATGTATTTACATCATTCAAGTTGCATTAAATATTCAGATATAAATATGTCTGTTTATGTATTTTCTATTTCAATAAATTTACATACTAAGAATGACAGAATTCATGAAATGAATGCTAATCTTGCATAATCTATTTTCCTTATTATTTGAATTCAAAACATGATGTAATAATGCATCATCTTCTATCCTGATGTAATATTGCATCATGTTATATGTTTATGCAATTTTATCATAATGTATCCAACAAATCTTTTGTTGAAAATTTTTGAAACCTTTTGTGGGTAAGCATATTATAAACTGCATATATAAAATTTTAAACAAAAAAAATATTTGACATAATTTATGAATTATTGCATCATGTTGTATGCTGATGCAATTTTGGGAAAAGATTGCTGCTGTATCGTCATCTGTTTTCTAATTGGTTGTAATTAAAGTATGATGAAATATTACATCATAATGTACAAAAAAATTTGACTATCCCTTTTAAACATCATTTCTGTTGATGATTTCAATGTAGTATTCACTGGCATAGAATAGTTATTTTGTGCTTAAGATTCTACAGTGGACATGGAGTGTTTTGTATGCAAGAAACTTGGTGTTTCATTGAGTACTGATCTGTTTCCTGTTCTTCAATTGTCTTCACATGATTTACAGTTATTAAAAAAAAGATTGCATTATGTAATCCCAGATGAAAATTGCTTTGTCCATGGAAATAGTATATGCAAGGTTCACAAGGATAAATATCTAAAATGGTATATTTAAGACAGAGACAGTGTTGTGATCCATTTAATAAACATCCAAATAGCATCAGAGCAAAATCACTAAAAGATTGCTGCTGTATCGTCATCTGTTTTCTAATTGGTTGTAATTAAAGTATGATGAAATATTACATCATAATGTACAAAAAAATTTGACTATCCCTTTTAAACATCATTTCTGTTGATGATGCAATATCATTAAAAACAATATCATTAGATATGTCTAAAACAAATCCAGATATCCTTATTCCAGGAAAAAAATTGTGTGTTTCCTGTTATTCATCAGTAAATATGAAAAAAATGTCTATTGTTGACAGGATAACCACTTCAGGAACAGAAAGCCCCTCTGATTCAGATTTTAATGAACCCACAGTAGTAATAGAACAATTAAACAAAGTTGTGAATTGTTAGAGTTATCACCAATAAAGGTAAGTAGACGTACCTCAAGGAGAAAACTTAATTACATGCAAAAGAAAGTTTCAAAAATAACTAAGTGTGTTGCAACTAAAGCAGCTACAGTATTAGGTGTTGAAACCATAAATAAGCCTCAAAATAGTAAAGACAAAACTTGTCCTGACTGCACATCTATGATGGATAAATTATTGGAGAAGTTTACAAACGCATGTTTTAAAGAAAAAGTTCAAATTCTAACACTAGTTCCAGACTCATGGACAATACAGAAAACAATGACTTATTTTAATACTACACAGTATCTTGTAAAAAAGGCAAGGAAGTTTAAAACAACAGAAGGGATGTTATCGATGCCTAGTGGAAGAAAAAGTGTTAAACTGAGTCCAGACGTTATAGAAAAAGTTATTAATTTTTATTATAATGATAATAACAGCCGCATGTGTCCTGGAAAAAAAGATTTCATATCTGTTCCAACTGAAAACAGCAGAATATTAAAACAAAAGAGATTGATTTTGCACAATTTAAAGGACTTGTATATTGCATTTAAAGAACAACATGACTTAAAAATTGAATTGTCTAAGTTTTGCTCACTACGTTCAAGAGAATGTGTTACTGCTGGAAGCAAAGGTATTCATTCTGTCTGTGTGTGTGTCAGGGTTGCTGGCTTTTAGCCAGGCCAAAAAAAGCCGGCCGGCTTTTTTTGGTTTTAACCACTTAAAAAAAGCCGGCTTTTATTGAAAAAAGCCAGTTTTTATTTTTTTGAAGTTGACTTACAGTAAATTCGTTTTAAATTTGGATCAATTAATTTTTAACACTTTATATATTTTTTTTTAATAGAAAATATTTATGATTTCTATTAAATTTTATCAAATAAATAAGTCTATATAACTTCTAGAAGGCAACTGTGAAGGCATTATGTCTGAAAAAAAAAAAAAAAATATATATATATAAACATTGAAAAGAATATAAGTTAGGCTCCAAACTGGTGTTTTGAAATTCTATATTACATAGCTCCACATATACTACACATTTTTAAGATATATTTAATTAATGACAAAATGTAGCACATCAAAATGAAAACATTCTTATGTATCCATATGGAGAGATTAAGTTATAAATGTTAAAAGAGAAATTAGAGAAGATGTAATATTTGAGGAGAGTGGTACATAAGTTTATAAAAAATAAAACATTTAAACAAGAAAAAAAATATATCTCTAAATAAAATTTTGAAAAGCTTGTTGCTAATTCATGCATATGCTATTCATAATGTTTTTAATAGTGAGAAATGGTGTTTTTATTAATATGACTATGTAAAATTTTAAATGTTTATTAGAAATAAAAAAGACTTGCATATTAATAGCTCTTAAAATTAAGTAATAAAATATGTAACTAAGTAACCATTGGCCTCTTTAATTTTATAAAGCTGTAAAAATGAAAAAATTGGCATTTGGTATGGCCCTTTTAAAATTTAGCTGACATATTTGCAATTCTGACTACAAATCACTAGCAAAATCCCTTAAGTTTTATTCCAATATTAATGTCCTCATTATTGAGAAATTGGGCTACTTATTAAACTCTAAATCAATTAAATGTCATTAAAACTAATTAAAAACACTTTAAAATGTGTAGTTTATAATTACAATGCTTCGTTGTATAAAAGCCAATTATGGCCAAAAAAGGCCAATTTTGGCCAAAAAAAGCCGGTTAAAACCAATAAAAGCCGCCGGCCTGGCTTTTTAAAATTTTAGCCGGCTTTTTTGCAACCCTGGTCGTGTCTCTTCGACTCCTGATTTCGGGGGCCCCAAACATGATATGCAGTTTCAGAAAGCTGATATTTGAAATGTATTGTGAGTTTGTTACTGATTATAATCAATATTTTAGGGCATACCAAGTTTGGGGCCCCCCAAAATCAGGATAGCATATGTTATTAAACATGTGGGTTGTGTCTCTTTGACTCCTGATTCCGGGGGCCCCCAAACATGATATGCAATTTCAGAAAGCTGATATTTGAAATGTATTGTGAGTTTGTTAATTATAATGAATATTTTAGGGCATACCAAGTTTGGGGCCCCCGAAATCAGGATAGCATATGTTATTAAACATATGTGTCGAGTGGGTCGTGTCTCTTCGACTCCTGATTTCGGGGGGCCCAAACATGATATGCAGTTTCAGAAAGCTGATATTTGAAATGTATTGTGAGTTTGTTACTGATTATAATCAATATTTTAGGGCATACCAAGTTTGGGGCCCCCCAAAATCAGGATAGCATATGTTATTAAACATGTGGGTTGTGTCTCTTCGACTCCTGATTCCGGGGGCCCCCAAACATGATATGCAATTTCAGAAAGCTGATATTTGAAATGTATTGTGAGTTTGTTAATTATAATGAATATTTTAGGGCATACCAAGTTTGGGGCCCCCCGAAATCAGGATAGCATATGTTATTAAACATATGGGTCGAGTGAGTCGTGTCTCTTCGACTCCTGATTTCGAGGGCCCCCAAACATGATATGCAGTTTCAGAAAGCTGATATTTGAAATGTATTGTGAGTTTGTTAATTATAATCAATATTTTAGGGCATACCAAATTTGGGGGCTCCCGAAATCAGGATAGCATATGTTATTAAACATATGGGTCGAGTGAGTCGTGTCTCTTCGACTCCTGATTTCGGGGGCCCCAAACATGATATGCAGTTTCAGAAAGCTGATATTTGAAATGATTGTGAGTTTGGTACTGATTATAATCAATATTTTAGGGCATACCAAGATGTGGGGCATGCCAAGTTTGGGGGCCCCAAAATCAGGATAGCATATGTTATTAAACATGTGGGTCATGTCTCTTCGACTCCTGATTTCGGGGGGCCCCAAACATGATATGCAGTTTCAGAAAGCTGATATTTGAAATGTATTGTGAGTTTGTTACTGATTATGATCAATATTTTGTATTTCTAGAGTAGGATAAACTTAAAAACAAAGGTTATCTAAATCTCTATTTATATATTCATATCTGAGAAACAGTTTTTATTTTCTCTTTTGTGACAGGGACCCGAATGAGCATCACCTCCTGGTCCTGTCTTTGGCTTGGTCGGGTCCTGTACCGTATGCATATCAAAGGATATGTAAGGGAGTGGCTCGCAAAGAGAAGGGTGGAGACGGTCGGGCCTGACTAATGCGGGATAGCTTCCCCGGACACCCTTTTTGCGGGCCCCCATGGGAATAGTCAGGATTTTCATTATAGGTGTCAAATGAATAAAATTGGTCAAAAGTGATTAAAATTCATATATTTTTAAACATTTAGAAAGGGAGTGCGGTTCCCCTTCCCCTCTCTGCTACCCAGGCCCCCTCCACCCACACACAATAAAACCCGAACTAATGAATAACATTTTATTATAACAACTTATTATTTTATTGTTTTCACGAGAAATTCTTTATTGATGTTTTTATCATAACGAGGTAAGTTAAAACCATTAAATTATGACAAAATCTGGGCATTCTCTTTTAGCCATCTTGGAACAAACGTAGATATGCAAAGTAAAAGTTTGCAAACAAATACTTCTATCAACCAAAATATCATTTTTTCTACTATTATCCTGCTGGTATTTTTTCTTAAAGTTGTGATCATCTTTTTGTGATGCCCTGTATATAGATGTGGATAGTAACTGGTACGAAATTTATGCATACATACAATACGTATGAAGTTTAGTACCAGCCACTTCCACAATATTCGGGAACAATTTCTATGGATAAATAGAAGGGGCGCCCCAGAACAATAATTTCCCCGGGGCCGTAGATAGACGAGATTGGGCCCTGGGAAGGCACAAATAACAGAAGGTCGGTTATTTTTAAACGGTCCGTCACGGGCCCTGTCTTTCGATGAAATAATAAAAAAATATTGATTGAAATAATCATCTTTTGTGTAAATTCTGCAAGTTAAAATAATTAACAAGTAAGGAAAATAAAATGTCAAACCCCGAGTCGTATAATTTGTGCATTTTAAATTTTGCGCAGCACTAAGAAAAGGCCTTTCCTTTCTTTTTTATTTAACTTTTAACTTGCTAATAAATTATCAGCAATAAGTAGGACAATTATCGAGTGTCCAGGATGACGAAAAGGTAAGGGCCCCCAGCTTTAGCTGCCCCGGGGCAACTAAAAATTATTATCTTACCTCTAAACTTTTAACGGCAGGCGCAATTTTTTTTTCTCTGTACTCTGTTAATATACATTTAAATTTTAAATTATTTTGTAATACCCTAAAAAAATAATTCAGTAAGTTGATTTATTAATACAATTCTTAAAGGCCCATTCGTATCACTAACGGGACCATCAGACACAGACACTTCCCCACTATAATCTGTACCAAATCTCACAATTCTTGTCGTCTGTGGTGTGATTAAATGGTGACATTTATTAAGTGTTAAGATATTTCCTTTTAAAATCTACAAACTCCTTGATTATTTATTCTGGTGAAAATACTTGAAACTATTAATAGGTGGGCTTTTCTAGCATAACTGGCTTTCGCACAAATATTTTCTTAACATATTTGCTTTTCTACTAGTAAATCCATAGTCAACTAAATATTTTGAGTAACCCCCTTTCACTTATTTCACAATTTTCACATAAATTGAAGTTTGAAAGTAAAATTTATGCGTCGAAATTTGATTTTACTTTTTTTTAGACCTTATCAAAACATTAATAAGTAATTTACATTTATACTTATGATTTTTTTTATTATTGTGGTGCCCAATAACATCTTATCCATAGAAAATGTTGCATATGACATTTTATGTTTTTCTACACGGAAGCGCAAAAGGAACCGTATGTGTAAAATAATATGTAGTGTGTAAAATATAAATAAATTTAAAACTAAATTTAAATAAATTAGTATACATAGTTAATTCCACATTTCCATCATATTTTCAAGCAATCATCTCCTTTTCTTATTATTTTTTTAATATCAATTATCTCCAATTTTACTGAATAAATTTTGTTTGCAAGTTTTATGACAATATCAAAATTCTGTTAATAATGTAAACTTTCTTCTCATTTTAATGTCATTTAACATAGATTTCTCTAAATGCTTTATTATTTTGTTGATTAAAGTCACTTTTATGAAAATTCATGAAAGCTTCAATAATATTTAGCGATTATTTAAGATAATTTCTCTTCTTGCAAAATTTCCATAAAAGTAAAGATTTTTTTTTTTTTTTTTTTTGCCTAAGATAATGCTCAAAACCTTTTTATGCATTTTTTTTTATTCCTATACTTATACTTAGCAAGAAATTGTAGTAGCATCAGTGTTAGAAGGCAATATCGCCTCTGTGTCTATGTATCCTGAGGGATATTGGGTCAGCTCTAAGAACAAAGATAACGTATTACCTCAAGGTTACAATATAGGACTATGAATGACCTTTGAAAATAACTTTTGCCTACTGAGGTCACCTAAAATTTAACGGAAATGACCCCATCCCAATGCTCCCAGAATTCTGGAGAGATATCCGAGTAAATAGGAGAATTACTTTTTGTCGTGCAACTTGATGAGAGTAGTGATTTGTTTTCGTCTATTCGTCTTAGTTTTGATGTTTTTGCTCTGAAATTTCATAAATATTATAAATCGGTAAGCATAACTGTTACTATTAATAATTTTATATTTATCATGTATTCAATTCGTAAGATTGTTTCGTGCATTTCAAAATTTATTTAATAGCTCGTGAAAACCTCTGCTCTGTTGTAATTAAATTAGTAGGCTTCCATTTGTATTTTTTATTTGTGTACACTTTATCTTCATTTAAGTACAATTGAACAATTTTACGAATTGAAATCTTTTGCATTTCATTTCCGTATTTAAAAAACTTCACTTTCAAGCACAAACATGAAATAATTTTCATCTATAGAGACACATAAATTACAAATTATAAATAACTTTTTTTTCTTAACCCGATGTCGTTAAAAAACGGGATGATTGGACGACTTAGCTTTATTTGATTGAATATTAGAGTGATCCTTATTTTTGAGGTTTTAATTTTTTTTGCTCTCACCCTTTAAATTTGTTCCATTATATTCAACACTAATTCTTGTAAAATTTAATCACTAACAAATAATATTTATAGGTAGCTCAAGGAAGCATAAATTTCATAACTGATTTGTTGTCATTTCGTTGCTTTCTTCTCCTTTTACTTCAAAAAATATCTTTAATCCCAAAATTAATAAAAATATTTCCATTTAAAGAAATTACTTATCTGTACTATAGAATGCATAAAAGCATTTGTAAATGAATTTGCTTTGTTTACCTTTATTTAGATATGAGTGCTTAAAAAAAAAAAAAAAAAATATATATATATATATATGTATGTATTAATCCAGTGTTGAATTCAGAGGACACCCCCCCCCCCCCCGGAACATTTAAATGTCCCCCTCGAAAGGTTTTAGTTAATGGACAAAAGTGCAATTTCCCCACCAGAACTCTAAAATATTCTTGCGGGGGAACAATTGAGGATTAAAAAGAAAAATAAAATCTATCAATTCGCCCGCCAGACAAATATCTTATGGGAGATCCTCAAAAGGTGGGATCATTAAACGTTAACTATATGTAATTTTTAAAATTTTCAAATTTAAGGCCAATTTTTTTTAATTTTGTCTATAAATATAATATATAAATATTTTTAATAGTATGTCTACAAAATTATACACAAACATTATAAGACAGCAACTATTCTGGAAAATTAATTATTAAAGCATGTAATTAGCAGTTGTGTACGTTACAAAATTTGGACTTTTTTTCCCACGTACTTTACAGATTTTGGGCGTTGATCTTAGTATTTAAAAAATTCTTAAGACTAAGGAAGTAATTAATGTGTCTGTATACATATATATATATATGCATAATTAACTTTTTGTTATCCAGTAATAATAATAATAAAATCAAATGCTTTGTTACGTATGTTACTTTCGGACATAACAAAATACAGAAAAATGCTTTATAGAAAAGTCCTTCTATCTTCAAAAAAGCAATAAATCAGCCTGCCATCTCTTAACGAAATTATCAAAAAATCATCCGTTTCCTTTATGCATTCGTTGTTTACCATTAGAACCACCTGGAAAAAAGTTAAAATTCTTTTTCTTAATGGTACATTGGAGTAGTTAATGTTATGAATGTCCGAAATTGGCCTCTTTAGCATATAATAATAAAATTTTAAGATATTTATACAAAGCTTTTACAAAAAATTATGTCATTTTCTGTCTCTGAATAGAATTAAAAACTCGATGTAATATATATATACATATATAGTCAATGATAATTAAAGTTATGCTTGAAAGGCTTAAAGTTATGACTTGTGTCCAGTGTCCACCTTTTGAGAATCGTCTTTATATAGAAGGCAAGCTGCTTACATATGTTTTTAACTTTTACAAAGAGTGGTCTTTAGGGAGCTAATCAAGAAATTTAAATACAAAGATTTTAAAGAGGATAAAATAAGAAAAAATGTGAATTTTTTAAAAAGTGAAGCTTTTATCATTATCTGATTTTTTAGGGAGGGGATAACAAAAAAAGAGATAAAATGTTGAGATGTGGCATGCTAGTAACGCGGCGACACTTGGAAGCTAAAGTTAAACCAACTGCACCATTCTTTCCAAATTTTTTGTTTGCATTTTAACATTTTTAAATAATTTCCCCATCCCCCATTTTTGCATATCTGAGGTTGATTTAACCGTTTATTTTCGTACTTTTTCAATGTCGGTTGCACTTTCCACTTTTGAGGACCAGGGCCGAAACTAGCTTTTTCTGTACCCGGGGCAAACATGGATTTTAGCGTCCCCACCCCTCCTACCCCGCAACATATATTTACAAAGATAATTTTACTAATTTTCTAATAGCCGACTTATTTTAAAATTTAAAATATATAATCATAATATATGTAATGCTGAACTATGTAATATGCTTTGTCAAATATTGATTCATTGAAATCTCGAAAACAGAATCGAAAATAATTCCGCTTTATACCGGATCCTTATGCCATATCATCATTCTTCTATGCTTTGGCATACCCCAGACAGGACAAATTTAACAATACGAATGCTGTGCTAAACATAGACATGAGAAAAATCGACAAACAAAATCCTTCATTTGGCGCCCCTTCGTTCTGGCACTCGGGACACATGCCCCCTCTGTCCCGCATTAAATTCGGCCCTGTTGAGGACTTTTCCTTTTTAGAACAGCTTACGGAAAGATTTCTGAGGCAAGTCCTAAAATTATGTCCCCTCCTTCACTCTGAGAAACCCATATAATGAAAAATCTCAACTTTTTTATAAATATCTCAGTCGTTTGCTTTTATTTCACCCGTTTTAAAATTTCTGCTCTTCTGGAATTTTTTTTTATTGTTTGTTTCTTCGGTTACATCCAAAGGCCACTCTCAGTAAAAGTTTATATATATGAACAACCGCCCTTAATCATAAGCTATCTATATAAGTAGTTGAAAAAAACCTTTTGATTGTATTTTCTTTTTCTTCAATATAAATAATAAACTACAAATAAATAAATACAATAACATAAAATAAAAAGTGAATTTATTTCAAATTTTCTAAAAATTTCATACGTGTAGGGATGAATTTTATTTCATGATAGTGACATTTTTTTTTTCTCCCCAGAAAATGTTTTAAAATAAAATAAATAAATAAATAAGAGGTTTGAGAGCAGACAGTTTTCTAATCATTCAAATGTTTAGTTATTCAACAGTTAAATTTGATAAAAGTGATATTTTTTATACTTGTATACATATTCTATAGTTTTGTTGTTGTTGTTATTTTTACTAAATCAAAAGTACTGTATTGTATGAAAGGGAAACGCATAATAGTTGAACTCGAGAAAAGAAAAGAAAAATTAGAATATGTTTCTAATGCATTCAAAGAAGTTTTTGTTGATGAACCACCTAATTCCCCCAAAACTAACACAAGTTTCATTTCAAAAGTATATATGAATGATATACATGGAAAACAGTTTACCGATGAACTGAAGCATTTCCGTCATTTTCTTAGTGTAATGGGGCAAGATCAGCACTCGGTAGAGCCAGAAAAGTGGTATAAATTGCTGGTGAATAGTGACGGTTTGAAAGAAACATTTCCAAACGTGGAAAGCATTCTGAAAATTTTTCTCACATTACCCGTATCAAATGCAAGTGGAGAAAGATCATTTAGTGCTCTTAAAAGAGTGAAAAATTATCTACGATCAACTCTTTCTCAAGTGCGTTTGAATAACCTTGCAATGTTATACATTGAGTGTGATTCTCTAAGCTCTGTAAATTACGATGAAGTCATAGACAATTTTGCTGCAGCTAAAGCCAGACGAAAATTTTTATAACGTTTCTAAATATGCGTTTAGATATCGTTTAATTTAAATACAGGGTGTCTCATCAAGACAGCACAAACTCTGCACAGTGAGATTCCTCGCTTAAAAAACATAAAACAAGACCAACGAACTATACCTCTACGACCCATAGTTTTCGAGGAGATGCAAAAGAAATGTATGACATCAGATGGGGTAAAAGGAAAAATGTTTTTATTGGAAACATGAACATTGGTATCTGCTTATGTTTTCAGACTAAGATAAGTAAAATATCCACCGTGTATATTCAGACATGCATGCTTACACCATGGAATGATGTCAAGCCGTCGTTTGAATCATACTTAAAAGGCTGCATCTGATAGCTACTTTTTGTGTGCAATGAGCCATTCTACGGCGCGCGAATGCGTACCTCGATGTACGCGGTGGGCAGTTTGCTCCTCTTCGTCCTCAAACATATGCAAATACCAATTTCATGTTTCCGATGAAGTTTTTCTTTTTCTTGCACCGGATAACATGTCGTACTCTTCTTTCGCATTTTTCTCGAAAATTATGCGTCATAGTGATAAAGATTTTGGGGCACTTTTTTTTATGTACTCCAAGCGAATAATCTGGTTATGTACAGTTTGGTCTTGATGGGATATCCTGCATAAAGTGAATTTTGTATAATTAACAATTAATGCTTTCAATAAATTTTAATAAATTTGTAATTAATTAATGACTGTTTATTGCCTTAAAATTATAAATATACCCAATTTTTCAGATGGGGGGCCCCCAAAAAAGCTCCTGTGAGAGGGGCCCCTTACTTCATAAATCCGCCACTGCCTTCCCCTAAAATGTATTTAAAAAAATTGAAGATTGCTTGATGCATGAAGATTTGCGATTTGAAATCCTCATTGCCCTCTGTATAAATATTTATTGGCCACTACTGAAATAATTAAATGGCAATTTTTGCAACTATGAAAGAATTATTTTTTACTATTGCGTAACTTGTTGTTTTTTGTAATAAAATACATTTGAAATGTTTTATCTTGCTTTTTATCAGATTTTTCTCTCCTAAGGTATTTAAAATTATTGTGCATGTGTTACATCTCAGAGTAAATAGATTACCACAAAATCCTGATTGTAAGCCCTCCCTTTTTCAAAAGCAAAAGAAGTTAACTTTTGTATGGATACTTATAATCGAGATTTCTTTTTTAAAAAGTCATTAAAAACAGTTTTTTACCATTAATTGAGAAGTAAATAAGGCAAATACAGGGGCGAGAATCTTCCATTTTTCGGCAGATTTCTGATTTGTAAAAGAAATATCTAAATTTTCTCTCTCTCTCTCTCCCCCCCCCCCCCCTAAAACATTTACTTCTTTGTTATTTTATTTATTGCAAATTGCAACAATATTTAATCAGCAATCTAAGCCTCCCCACCCAAAAAAAACCAACTGCTTCCCACTTTGCCCCTCCCTTTCTGGTATCAAACATGCATAATTTAACCTATAAAACTATTTAATTTTAAATTTATTTATTTTCTGACCTTTTTCATATACTATAGTAACAAGCAAATGAATAATACACCACTTGAATTTCTCTTCGACTCTGTCCCCCACCTTTGTATTATGAACATCGTTCCCCTCCCCCCACCAGGGTTGCCGGCTTTTAGCCAGGACAAAAAAAGCCAGCTTTTATTTTTCAAAAAAGTGGTTTATAGATAATTCATATAAAATTTGGATTAATTTATTTTTAATACACTTATAAATATTTAAAAAAAATTATATTAAAAAAAATTTCTCCAAATAAAACTTGTTGAATTAGAATTTTGAAAAGCTAGTTGCTATTTAAAATAGTGCATATTCATGTATAAATTAATCCATATGTTATTCATAATACTGTTTTAATAGGGAGAAATGATGTTTTTATTAAATGACTTTGTGTGATTTTAAATAAATGTTTATCAGAAATAAAATAAGACTTGTATATTAATATCCCTTAAAATTAGTTAGTAAAATATATAACTAAGCAACCATTGTCCTTTTTAATTATATAAAGCAGTAAAAATGAAAAAAAAGGTTTGTTAAGGTCAGTGTAAACCAGAGAAAGCAATTGGTATGACCTTTTATTCCAATATTAATGTCTTCATTATTGAAAAATTGGGTTATATTGATTTCTATCTCAATTGAATGTCTTTAAAACTAATTAAAAAACACATAAAAATGTGTCATTTATAATTAAAATGCTTCACTGTATAAAAGCCAATTTTGGCCAAGAAAAGCCAGTTAAAACCAATAAAAGCCACCGGCGTGGCTTTTTTTAATTTTAGCCGTTTTTTTCTTTTGCAACCCTGCA